>CM022705.1:35517543-36717543 GCA_012295165.1 Asparagus setaceus
CCAGATCTAGTTAGGGTTTTTTTATCTTTTATTTTGATGAAAAATATTGTAGAAGACATTGATCTTGAAGTTATTGAATTCCATTGGATATCTAAGATTCAGTCTTGGATTTCTTGGGCTATTAGATCCCTTTATCGACGATCTGATAGAGATTTCACATGCGCTTTGTCGACGGGTGTGGAATCATTATGGTTCTTATCCTAGTGCTTTTGAGAAATCTCAAATTAAGAAGTATATGCCGATCTCAAGTGTGAGATGAGTTTTCATAGCAAATGTTCTCAGTTCTTTCATAATAATGCAATGAGAACTCCACGACATCTCAATAAGATTTTGGTGTTATATAATGAGGACCGAACAAAAATTACTGAGGTTGGTATACAACTGTGGAAGATATTCTGGGGTTTACAAATAGCTGATGTGATTTGCTAATGCCAAGCTAATGAAGTCCTAATGAGTGGGTTACTAAATAAGGGGTTTGTTTGAATCACTGTTTTAAAAAAATGCGTTTTGTAACTCGTTATAACCCGTTTCATTACCTAACGGGACCAAAATATTTCATAACAAAAGTAAAAAATGCATAGTACACTTAACGGTCCAAAAAACCCAATAAAACGTATTTTATGGAGCGTTATATTAAGGTTTTAAAACCTAAGTTTTTTTTGGTTATATTATGTATCAGATTTGGACACGTGGATCATTCTCCACTGTCCAGATTTAATTAATCCCAACTCTTTTTGAGTCTTTTCTAGTGAGGTAACAAGGTTTTTTTTTTCATTAAATTTATTTTATGTTAAAGTTATTTACAATGAATTGCAGTTAATTAGTCTCAAGTTATTCTAATCTAATCAACACCCAATCACTTCAGGAGGATGACTTAGTTGTTTTGTGAGAGATCTAGAGGATGATGATTTTATCTTGTAGGGTTTATTACAGCTTGAAAATTTTGTGAGAGATCTAGAGGATGATGATTTTATCTTGTAGGGTTTATTACAGCTTGAAACTTGAAAGTGTTTGATTTTGTTAAGACTTATTTGATTGCTTTAAACTTAACGTATTTGATCATTTGATGATGCTTTTTGGAGTGGTTATTGGTCATGTATGACTAACTTTTGTTAAGAAATTGCGATATTATATTTCTATATTCGATAATTATGATCTTTGTGTTTGAAAATTTTGATGATTCTAATTAATAAAATCATTATAAATTATTTATATTTATAGAATATCTAAATAATTAGTGAACAATATAACCTCGTCATACATTACGTATTTTTTGCGTTTTTTTCCATAACCCTTAATAATAAATAAACGTCACGCTATGCGTTATCGTTTTTTTCAACATTGGTTTGAATGAGGATCAGAGATTACTCTTTAGTCAAGATAATTCAGAGGATGAGATCAAGATGGTATTGTTTTCTATTTCAGACATTAGTGCTCTGGAACCTAATGTTTATTCAGCATGTTTCTTCAAGGAGGAACGAAAATAATTTGCAATGATTTAGTGGATGTAGTGCAAGACTGTTCTTCATGGATGGTCATTTGATTGGACAATTAAACTCTACAACTATTATTCTTATATCTAAGATCGATTGTCCTAAAATAACGGCTGACTTTAGGCTTATAGCTTGCTGCAATTTTTTTTATAAAGTTATCTCTAAAGTTCTTTCAGGTAGATGTAAATCATTTATGAGTGTTCTTATTAATAAGGTTTAATTTGCTTTTGTGAGGGGGAGATTTAAATGTGCAATATATTATATGGTCATGAACCTATTAAACATTGTGAGAAAAAGAACATCTCACCAAGATATTTAATAAATACTAGATATAAGGAAAACTAGTTATGATACACTTGATTGGGAATTTTTGAGAAGTATTATCTGCTTGAGGCTTTATGAGAATGGTTCATTGGATAATGGCCCATTTGTCCGTAGTCTCAATTTTTTAATTTTTTTCAAGGGGTTTTAATATAGAATTTTTTTTAGAATGATGAGTTTGAGATAAGGAGATCGGTCCAAGGAGATCTCTTATCTCCATTTCTGTTTGCTTGGCGAATGGAGTGGAGTATCCTTTAAGCAGGTTGATCAATCAAAAGGGTGTTTCAAGTATCATCCAAAGTACGCTAGAATGAAGATTAATCATCTCATCTTTCTTGGGGTATATTCTTAACTATTACTCATTATCACATGTATTCCATTTGTTGAGATCTCATATGTAAGTCTAGAGGGGGGTGAATAGGGTTGCATAAATATTTTGATAAATTAAAATAATGCAGTAGAAAAGATGAAATAATAAGCCACCAACCACAAAAAATTCAAACACTGAGCACAATAGAATTTTTATAGTTGTTCGGAATAAATCCTACCTTCACTCTTCCTTTCTCTCAAAGGGCCTTCTACATTATGATATTATTCTTTTAGATTACAAACCCTAATCCAGTAGGCTTTATAAGACCACTCCTTAGATTAAACCTTAATCTACTCGTCTATAATCGACCAATCCTATTACTAAAGTGTACCTAGCTCTTCACTAGTAAACCTCACCCTAAATTAGCACCAGCTTGTGTACACCATGAAACTAATGAAACGATCGTGGAAACAATATTGTTTATAACCAACAAATATCAATTGAAGCACAAATAAAAAGATCATATAGCCCTTAATGATCAAATTGTTCAGAGATTCAGATCTGAAAGAATGGAGTGAAGATAATGATCTTAAGGCAGCACTCATTGAAGGATATCAATCCAAGGATGAAGAACGCAACGATGACATGATCGAGAAGGCTACGAGATGATTCTGATTATGAATGAACTCCAATCCTTAAACCCTAGTTTCTCCCGTTAGGTGAATGATGTCTATAAAAAATGAGATAGGAGAGAGGGTATAGCAGCTGCAACAAATAGTTGAGGTTAGATCTTAGAATGCTGCAATTTCGATCTAGGATCATCAATGGGCCACTTGCTCATCGATGGATAATTTGCTCATTGATGGGTCATGTGCTCATAGATGGGTATCATGCTTCTATAGATTTCAAGATCAATAAGGGGCCGGGGCTTCAAATCAATTCTAAATGTCTTTGCTCATTTATGGGTGAATAGTCTCAGTCAAAATTTTCATCGATAGGAGGTTAAGAAATTGATAGACTCAGCAATAAGTTCATCGATGAGAAACTACACACATCAATGACCACTAGCTCATCGATGAGCATAGGGCTCATCGATGAGTCGGCTTGCAGAGTCACCATTTTGAGCTAATTTGACTCTGTTTGATCTCGCTATCGATTATATCCTATATAAACCTGCACAAGTTATCTCAAACATAAAATTAGTCATAAATACATGTTTGTTATTATTCAAACAAAAAAAATTATATGAACAATGTTTTAACAATCTCTTCCTTTTGATAATAACAAACTCAAAAATTTTGAAATCAAAGACTAAATTATTTGAGATATATAAACGAATATAAAACTCTCAGTTTTATGATAAATACAAACTAATATGCATCCTCCCCCTACATGTGTGCTTCTATGAAACATGAGATACGGGTTTAAAATAACTCTCCCCATATATAAATGCAGTGAATTTTTAAAAAAACCAAAAGATATACGACAATCAAGATCTACCACACATTCAAAGACCAGAAAAATTACATGCATTTGAGTGTCAAATTTTTCACAAAAAGCTTAGAAACTTCTTCCCTTTTATTATTATCAAAAGTCAAAAATCACATATGAACACAAGAAGAGATAAAGCCCTGTATAATAGTGTTCAAATGAAAAACAAGGAAGAGATCCAAGCAAGTTCACACAATATTTTGATCAAAAATATATGACATGATAAACAGTAAGAATATAATGAAGTTCAACATTAACCTTTATATACACACACATATTCCATAATCAATAAAAGAAAGTGTATCAAAAGTGCAATAACCAAGATAATAAACAAGTGTAATACTCATTAAGACTATGATATATAAACATATACGAAGAAAAAGACAAACTCAACCTTGATAACAAGGACCAAAATATCAACATATCACCTTGACTATATAGGAATTACAAGGAAAGGTGACATTGTTTGGAGGGCGATGTACACCATCTCAAAGCATATAACGTTAAGTGCAGGATGGCTACCCTTTAAGGTCTGCAACTAACTATGAATTCACAAGTGTAGGTCATTGACCATCTTTTCACAAATACACTTGATTTTTATAGATTTTATATGAGTGTGGATCTTTGATCATCTTTTAACAAATACACTCATATAAATTTGTTCTACTAAGCATAAAATGCCCAATGGCATACAAAAAGATTAGATAGTGCATAGATCGAGTCCTAGAATTTGTTCCCGTAGCTGATGCGTATATACATATGAAAATTGAATAGTGCGTCTACTCTTATCAACATGGACAATATATGATATGTAACACATGCATGTAAACATGAAGAGAAGTGAAGAGAAATCATAGCATTTTATAAGTCAACAAGCCACATACATAGTATAAAAGTAGATGTGAAAAATAGGTGAGCTTGTTAAGGGATAACCAGACCTATGTATCTTTTAATAATATTGTGCAAAGAGATTATAGCTAATCATGTAGATACATGGAATTTTCACATTATATTTTAAAGAAAAATAAAAAGAAAGAAAGAGAAATGTTTATTTGTTTGTCATAAAGAAAAAAAATCTAACACAAGCAACTAGAATAATCTAAATAGATATCCAGATTAAGTACATTAAGCAAATCCAAAATATAAGGAAAAAAGTTGCAAAAATTAAACAAGTAGTAAAGATATATACAAACAAAGTCTCTGTTAGAATCATTTCGCGTCATCAAACTCAATGACACAACCACGTCTAGGGGGTTGGTCGTCATCACTCTCCTTAGCAACCTCATTATCATCACCAGCATCTCCTTGGCCTGATGTACCCTCAGCAACTGTCACCATCTCGATGTCTCCATCCTCTTCTTCTTCTTCTTCTTCTTCATCCTCTAGTGCATGTACAGGAGCTAGTGCCCTTGGGGGTGGAGGAGTATAATAATCTCTAACAACTAGAATAGCTACGTTGGTGTCTAAATGCATGGTCTTCATTGCTGTCATGATACTGAAGTGAAGCATTATAGTATGCATGATGATCCGCATACCTCTCCTTCAATTCGTGCAACTTAGTCCCAATCGACTCGGTCTTCCCACTCCAGTAGCTGAACTCTCTCTCTCTCTCTCTCTCTCTCTCTCTCTCTCTCTCTCTCTCTCTCTAAGACCCTCAACATTCTCCCCTACCGTCTGTGGCGTCCATGGTGTAAAGTGAGATGGTTGATAGAGGGGCCTTCAGAGGTCTCATATGGAGCACCCTTCCTGATAATCACAATTTAATTATAATTTTATACCCACATTACCTATTTTATATGAATAAATATCCTACTAATAATTATTTTTATCTTATTTTGCAGGTTAATAAAGAAATAATGAATAAAAGCCCAAAATACTCAAACTCTTTATTTTTCTGTCAATTATTGAAGCCCAAAAACGAAGTCCAAAGAAGGCCCAATAAGACCCTAGGATCCAAGAGAAATTCGTGAAGAAAAATCAAGAAAAGACAAAGTTGGAGACCAATCGGTCGGCCATTCGGTTGGCCAACTGATTGGCCAACCGATTGACCAACTGATTGGTTCGCAACAGATTTGATCAATGGCTGATTTCAACTCATTGGTGGCCAAGTTTGATCTAATTATTCATGTTTACTCCGTTGGGCTATAAATAGGGGTAGATTGTGAGGGTTTTGAGTGTAAAATATTTTATAAAAACTCCATTTGGAGAGGAGGGTTACTCTTAATTGAGAAGATCTTCTAAAAATTATAACTTTTATTACACAATAAATAAAAATTTTCACCCCTTCAATTTCCTTTCTCTTCTTCTTATCCAAGGACCAAAAGGAGGATGCGATGAAGATCAGGAGTTGTAGGTTTCTATTTTATTTCTTTTACATTTCTTTTTCTTTCTTGTTCATTTAATTGCTTTGTAGTTTAGATTTACTTCCATGCAATTTATTTTCAAGCAATTTACTTTCATGTCTTGTCTTTAATTTCTGATATAGATTTATTTCCTTGTAATTAGTTAGATTATTTTTATTTCTTTTCTTCTCATTCTTTTCTCTTTTCTTTATTTCTTTGCTTTAATTTTTCAAAGATGTGGAACTAACCTCTTGTGGGGATCTAGTTTTGCATGAAACTAGTCTAATTCTCTCTTATATTTGTGAATCACTCTCTTATGCTTAAAAATCATGTTTAGGCTAATCAACTCGAGAACTAATCAATAGAAGAAGAATTTGATAGTATATACTTTTCTTAAGTGGTTTGATAGGTTATACTTATGAATTATAGGATTACTATCTTGTTGTTATTCTCCTTATGAGTATTGATTTCATTTAGGTGATAATTTGATAGGTTATGCTTTCCTTAAGTGGTTTGATAGTCTATGCTTAATAAATCCAAAATAAAATGTGATAAAAGAGAATGGTTCATATCTTATCGGAAGATTAGCTAGTGAATTCAATTCTAGATTCCTTCATATCTCTAATTGAATCCTCCATCTTTTGCTTTATTGATTTTATTTTCTTGATCTTGATTTTCCTTTACTCTCTCCTCTCTCTCAATCTTGTTTTCATTTATTTTGCACATAATCCACAATCCACTCTCTAATCTTTTCATGACCACTTTCACCATGTACATAAACTCCTAATTGTTGCGCATAATTTGAGAACCAAAACATAAACAAACTCTTCCTACTTCCCGTTCCTCGTGGGATCGATAACTCTTTATACTATAACTTGAAGGTTGTATACTTACAACTCTAGGACATCATTTAGTCCCCACTAAGTTTTTGGCGTCGTTTCCGGGGAACGGCACATAAGTAAGATTTTGATTAACTTTGGTTCTTTAACTTGTGTGTTTTTCTTTTGTGAAGGAACTTGCAGCTTGAAGATAAAGAATTGAAGATTCGAAGATTGAAGATTTTCCTCCAACGAGGCTTTGGATTGCTTTTGCGTGGGTAACTCTTCTTTCTAGTATTTTCAATTCCACCCTTTAGATAGTTCACCACATTAGAGACAATTAGGATTTAAAAAATAATTAAAAAACTAAAAAAAAGATTTTATATTTGTCGACCCTAGTAAACTTCATTTCTTTGATTGTCGACCATAATAAAAAATAAAAAGATTTTTATTTTTGCATCCTTTTTAGTTGCTTTAATTTCTATGGTTGCACTTCATATAATAGTAGGAATTCACCAAAGTGATTTAAGCATCTTGATTTGGCACACACTTGAAAATATCTTAAGGGCAAAACCCATTAATCAAGATAAGGTGAGGGATTTCATCACCATTTCCTTAGCCCCAAAATCACTAATTCCTCACTACACATACCCAAGTCTCTTAAAATTGATTAGACGTTGGCCCCTAAGGATTCGAGCTCATTAAGGAACAAGAAATCCTTAAGTAAACCGGTCTAAATTTATTTGGATTAATTAGTGTCTAAGGCAAGGTTTAGGAGTTGCGTAAGGCGCTCCGCAAGGAAAGAGGTACTTAATTGATCTTTGATCTCCCTCTAGTACTATCCTTACCTGGCTAATTACCCAAGTAAACTTTGATCTTTTCATTAAGGGAATTTTTGGTTAGGAGCTGGTCTAAGACAAGTTTAGGCTTAACCCTAGAGTTAGGGTGATTGAAAAGTGATTTTCTTGATTTGCTTTCAATTAGTTTTTCCTTTTTTCTTTTTCTCATCATCTTCTTGATTTTTTTTCTCTTTTCCTTTTCTTAAAAAAAAAACAAACAAAATTTTGATTTTGGTGTATGCAAGCTTGGGTTAGGGATAATACCAATCGTTTAATCCGTGTTGATTCATCTTTTAAAACATTTAAAGAAATGACCAACCCTAATCTACCCGTTCTTCAAGATATATGTTACCCAACTAGGAATGCAATCCCTTCGTGCATTAAGCTCCCCGATGCAAATGGAACCAATTTTAAACTTCGACCGCATTTCATAAACATGCTTCCAAAATTCTTAGGAGTCGAAACCGAAGACGCAAACATCTTTGTCTCCAAATTTGAAGAAGTTTGCCTCATGATTAAGATGAGGGCCTTATCCGAAGATGCGATCAAACTCCGATTTATTCCCTTTGTCCTTAAGGACAAAGCCAAAAAAATGGCTGTATTGCTGACCCACAGATTCCATCTCCACTTGGGTGAATTTATAACAGTTTTTCTGAAAAAATTCTTTCCTATCCACAAAACGGTCAAGCTTAGAAACAGAATTCAAAATTTTTAAATTATCCCGTGAGAACATTTTTGGAAGTATTTTGACAAATTTAAGGATCTTCTTATCCAATGTCCTCACCACGGCCTTGAAAAGTGGTAATTATGCCAAATCATTTATAAAGGATTGGATTATTCTTCAAAAATTTCCTTAAAGTCAATGTGTTAAGGGGATTTCATGAAGAAAAATGCCGATGAAGCTTGGGACTTTTTAGAGAGTTTATCCGAGAAAATCATGCAATGGGAACGCTGTGATGACCGTGTTTCATCAGTTTCCTAACCCAAAACCAGTGGTCTTTCCTTAGAAATAAACATAGCCTCTGAAGCAAAGATGGCGACAATCATGCGTAGGTTAGAAGCTTTAAAAGTCAAAGAACAAGCTCCCGCTCAAATCAATCAAGTTTCAGCCTCAGGATGTCATAACTGTCTGTCTCCATCTCATGTTTCAGAGGAATGTCCTCTTTAGGACCCGGTTAACCACTAGGTCAGATAAACGCTGCATTCCAGCGTCCAGTGAATGATTCATTTTCGCCAACCTACAATCCAGGTTGGAGAAATCATCCGAATTTTGCATGGAACCAGGAAAACTACTCCTGGAATCAAAATTTCACTCCCTCTTCAAACCAATAATTTCCTAAGGGAAACACAGTTCCTCTTAATTTTGAACAACCGAATCTGTCATTTCAAAATCAGTCTCCTTATCACCAATCTGTAAACCACACTCCTCAAATTACGGATAATGATAAACGTCTTAATGTTTTGGAAAAGGATCTAGAAACTTTGATTAAAACCTCTACACAGACCACGAACTTGTTGACTCAAACATCAAACACGTTGAATTTCTTCATGCAATCAACCGAGCAAATCCTCACTTCCAACACTCAAGCCATAGCTAGGTTAGAAACCCAACTTGGTCAATTAGCTAATGCCATGAGTGAGAGAGATAAAGGAACTTTTTCGAGTCAACCTGTGACCAACCCAAAGGACACAGGTACAAGTTCAGCCTATGAGGCTCAAGTGAATGCAATCCATTCACTCCGATCAGGTAGAGAAGTCGATAATCAAGTTAGAATGCCTCCAAGCCAAACCCATGAACCCGAACAAGTTATTTCTCCTTCTAATAAATCACCCAATTCTGATAACCAAGAGCCTGAACCCGAACCTGAGCCTAATCTTGATAGGTTTAAACCAGTTGCTCCATACCCAGATAGACTCAGGCCTAAGAATCACTCCCCTCAGGAGGAGAAGATCCTAGAAACCTTCAAGCAGATTAATGTCAACATTCCTCTCTTAGATATAATTGAACAAATCCCGACTTATGCTAAATTTTTGAAAGATTTGTGCACTAAAAAGAGAAGAATAAATATTCCGAAGAAAGTCTTTCTTGCTGCCAATATCACTAATATAATCTCAAAGTCCATGCCTCTGAAACATAAGGATCCAGGTTGCCCTACCATCCCTTGTATCATTGGTAATAGTCACATTGATAAGGCACTTTTAGACTTAGGGGCCAGTGTTAATTTGCTTCCATACTCGGTCTATCAATAACTAGGTGTAGGAAAACTCAAACCTACCAAATGCACCATACAGTTAGCTGATAGATCAGTCAAAGTCCCCAAGGGTGAGATAACAGATGTTTTAATTAAGGTTGGAGAATTTATTTTTCCTGTGGATTTCATCGTCCTGGAAACGCAGGCTGTTTCCAATCCAAAAGAATAGATACCTGTCATCATAGGAAGACCGTTCTTAGCCACGTCTAATGCTCTTATCAACTGTAGAACTGGTCAAATGAAGCTGTCCTTTGGGAATATGACTGCTGATATCAATATTTTCAATATAGAGAATCAGTCAACTAATCAACCTTTTAAAATAAATTACATTCAGGAGATAGAAGAAGAGAATGAGATAGACCTTAGTTTTGAGGAATTTTTCTTTGAGGAACTAAAAATTTTGTTGAAAATGAGGAAACTGTTGAAGAACTATTTTCAAATGAACTTAGATTTTTAAAATAACCAACCAAAATGTCAAACCTTAAATTTTATTTTTGAGGAAATTTTAAAGAAGACTTGGTTGCACATAATTTTGTTAATAAAGAATCTAAGTTCAAAAGCACAACACCATTGTTACCTACCTTCTATTGCTTCAAACATCATCGAAAATCTCAATTTTTCAAAATATAAACACATCTTTGATATCATTTTGGATTTCTTTAAATTTTGAGGTAGAATTTTCAGCAATAATGTTGGATTTAATGTGGAATATGAGCTTTTCATGTTTTATCTGTTATTCTACATTTGTATTTTTGTTCCACAATAATAATAAAAAGAATTTATTCTTCTCTCATGTGAGAGTTTCTTGTTCATTTCAAAAAAACATATGAAAAAAAAAGAAAAAATAAACATATGAAAAAAAAAGAATAAATTTTTATTTCATCCTCCTCATACCAAAGGTATTTGCAGAATTTTATCATTGTTCAAGCTAAATTTGAACAAATGTAAGTGCTTCAATTATTATCTATTTTACTTTGTGCATAATAGAATTTGCATTGATGACAATACAAAATTTAGGTGTGGGGGTGGGAATTAGTCATTTTGCTCTTTATCTTAGTCATTTTTCTCTTTTTCTTACCATTTTTTTCTTTTTCTTACCATTTTTTTCTTCTCTTTTCATAAAAATAGTCACTTGCCAACTTAATAAAGTTGATCAATAACTGATCTATTTTGATAGAATTTAAGTCTTCTAATCCTTAGTTAGTTCTATACTCAAGCTCACCTTTTATAATAACTCCAAATAAATTTCTTAAGAAATAATTTTCAAAGTAGTATACTTCACTTAAGTCTTACTTAGATTTTAAAGTAATGAAATTTTTGCATGTTTAGTTTAGAGTTGAAAATAAATTTTCAAGTTGTCCTAATCTATATATCTTTCAAAATATATACATATACTCATATATAAATATATACATCATATATATATAATGCAAAAAAATCTTGAACTCCAATGTGGTTCTATCTTATTAAGCCTAAGTTGACTGAGTAATTAAGCCCAAGAAGTATTTTCATACTTAATAACCTAAGTCCACTTGGGTTGGGATCCATTGGCCCAAAACTCTTTAGTGGTCACTTAGAAAGCCGACAAAGTAGAACAAAATCACTATGAAATAAAGATTGTCAATATATATATATATATATATATATATATATATATATATATATATATATATATATATATATATATATATATATATATATATATATATATATATATATATATATATATATATATATATATATATATATATATATATATATATATATATATAATAATTTTATGTACATATAACAAATATATCTACATAGTTATATTTATATATTTTTGAAAAATAAATTGATTAAGAGACTTGAAAATTTATTAAGAGCTAACATGTTCTCTTCAAAACTTTTATTTTTTAAGTTAAACTTAGTTTTGTATAACTATGATGAAAAGATTTTCTAAAGAAACTTACCTTGGAGTTATGACAAAAACGTTTTCTTGAGTAAAAACCAGCTTTAATTAGAATGTTTGAATATATCAAATGAATTAATTATTTCTTTAACTTCTTAAAATTGGCAAGTTGACTGAATTTTGTGGGTATATTCACTGCAAACCCTCACGAGACTACAACTCATCCACTAGGGTAACCTAGAGGTTTAAAGGCTTGTTGTATGCACTAAATACAACCGCGATTCCTGCGAAAGTGAGTTAGGTTTTCTTTTTATTTTCTTTGCTGGAGGACTAGCAAAAGTTTAGATGTGGGGGTATTTGATAATCATAATTTAATTACAATTTTATACCCACATTACCTATTTTATATGAATAAATATCCTAGTAACAATTGTTTTTATCTTATTTTGTAGGTTAATAAATAAATAATGAATAAAATCCCAAAAGACTCAAACTCTTCATTTTTCTACCAATTATTGAAGCCCAAAAACGAAGTCCAAAGAAGGCCCAAGAAGATCCTAGGAACCAAGAGAAATTCGTGAAGAAAAATCAAGAAAAGACAAATTCTGTTGGAGACCAATCGGTCGGCCAACAGATTGGCCAACCGATTGACCAACCAATTGGTTCGCAACAGATTTAATCAATGGCTGATTTCAACTCCTAGGTGGCTAAGTTTGATCCAATGGTTCATGTTCACTCCGTTGGGCTATAAATAGGGGTAGATTGTGAGGGTTTTGAGTGTGAAATATTTTATAAAACTCTATTTGGAGAGGAGGGTTACTCTTAATTGAGAAGACCTTCTAAAATTATAACTTTGTTACACAATAAATAAAATTTTTCACCCCTTCAATTTCCTTTCTCTTCTTCTTATCCAAGGACCAAAAGAGGATGAGATGAAGATCGGAGTTGTAGGTTTCTATTTTATTTCTTTTGCATTTCTTTTTCTTTCTTTGGAGGACTAGCAAAAGTTTAGATGTGGGGTATTTGATAATCATAATTTAATTACAATTTTATACCCACATTACCTATTTTATATGAATAAATATCCTAGTAACAATTGTTTTATCTTATTTTGTAGGTTAATAAATAAATAATGAATAAAATCCCAAAGACTCAAACTCTTCATTTTTCTACCAATTATTGAAGCCCAAAAACGAAGTCCAAAGAAGGCCCAAGAAGATCCTAGGAACCAAGAGAAATTCGTGAAGAAAAATCAAGAAAAGACAAATTCGTTGGAGACCAATCGGTCGGCCATCAGATTGGCTAACCGATTGACCAACCAATTGGTTCGCAACAGATTTAATCAATGGCTGATTTCAACTCCTAGGTGGCTAAGTTTGATCCAATGGTTCATGTTCACTCCGTTGGGCTATAAATAGGGGTAGATTGTGAGGGTTTTGAGTGTGAAATATTTTATAAAACTCTATTTGGAGAGGAGGGTTACTCTTAATTGAGAAGACCTTCTAAAATTATAACTTTGTTACACAATAAATAAAATTTTTCACCCCTTCAATTTCCTTTCTCTTCTTCTTATCCAAGGACCAAAAGAGGATGAGATGAAGATCGGAGTTGTAGGTTTCTATTTTATTTCTTTTGCATTTCTTTTTCTTTCTTGTTCATTTAATTGCTTTGTAGTTTAGATTTACTTTCATACAATTTATTTTCATGCAATTTACTTTCATGTCTTGTCTTTAATTTATAGTATAGATTTATTTTCTTGTAATTAGTTAGACTGTTTTTATTTCTTTTCTTCTCATTCTTTTCTCTTTTCTTTATTTCTTTGCTTTAATTTTCCAAAGATGTGGAACTAACCTCTTACGGGGATCTAGTTTTGCATGAAACTAGTCTAATTCTCTCTTATATTTGTGAATCACTCTCTTATGCTTAAAAAGATCATGTTTAGACTAATCAACTAGAGAACTAATCGATAGAAGAAGAATTTGATAGTCTATGCTTTCCTTAAGTGGTTTGATAGGTTATGCTTATGAATTCTAGGATTACTATCTTGTTGTTATTCGAGTATTAATTTTATTTAGGTGATAATTTGATAGGTTATGCTTTCCTTAAGTGATTTGATAGTTTATACTTAATAAATCTAAAATAAAATGTGATAAAAGAGAATGGTTCATATCTTATAAGTAAGATTAGCTAGTGAATTCAATTCTAGATTCCTTCATATCTCTAATTAAATCCTCCATCTTTTACTTTATTGATTTTATTTTCTTGATCTTGATTTTCCTTTACTCTCTCCTCTCTCTCAATCTTGTTTTCATTTATTTTGCACATAATCCACAATCCACTCTTTAATCTTTTCATGACCACTTTCACCATGTACATAAACTCCTAATTATCGCGCATAATTTGAGAACCAAAACTTGAACAAACTCTTCCTACTTCCCGTTCCTCGTAGGATCGATAACTCTTTATACTATAACTTGAAGGTTTTATAACTTAAAGGTTTTATACTTGCAACTCTTCCTACTTCCCGTGCTCCTAAGCTCTTCTTCATCATCTTGGATAAAAGAATAGCTCTCCCAATCTCATGTCAATCAATAGGTGATGGGGAACTTTAGCACTAATGCACAAGAGGGTAATGCGGTAGGGATATACCAGTTGGGGCTTAGGATTAGACTTTTCTTTGTGTCTGGTAAGTTGAGCTCACCGCTTCTCCTGATAGGTGAGATACTCCTTGGCGTCATCAGCAACAAAGCACATAAGATTGAAGATGATTTTAACTAAATCAAATTTCTGGCCGCTGATGGTCTAATGCAACAAAATCAAGTCCTTCACGCTAAGTGTTGTGTACGCAGAGCTCGGATAGAGATCAAACTTTAGGAAGAAGTTTGTAGGCATCAAAAATTGCTGAAGAACCTCAAATATGACTAAATCATGAGAAGATCGAAGAACAACGTCGTCGAAATCTCAAGAAGTCAACACATGGGAGATTGTGTCTCGCCACGAAGCGAGACACTTGTGTGTGCCTCGCACGAAGCGAGACACCTTGATGTGTCGCTATTAGCGAGACACTTGTGTGTGCCTCGCACGAAGCGAGACACCTTGATGTGTCTCGCTATTAGCGAGACACTTGTGTGTGCCTCGCACGAAGCGAGACACCTTGATGTGTCTCGCTATTAGCGAGACACTTGTGTGTGCCTCGCACGAAGCGAGACACCTTGATGTGTCTCGCTATAGGCGAGGCACTTACTTGTGTCTCGCTAACCGGCGACACCCGTAATACTTGGAACAAGCTCTTGAAGGGTCTAAATCAATGCCGATGGGGCCCACTTGACTTTATCAATGCGAGAAACGTTGAACCGTAAATGGCGGTTACCGCGAAGATCGCCCACTAGGCGTAATTCTAGGCATTTAATCATGCCTAAAAGCAGGAAACCGCTGGCGCGAAAGGGCTGATACGGCGACCGCCGCCGGCCAGGAGGTGTTTCATACCGCCCAACAGGTAAATGACATCGCCGCTGAGCGAGAAGTAGCTGGAGGCGTCGAGCCGCCAGCTTAATCGCAAATCTTCAAAGACTTATGACACTTGTGGGCACGCTTCCCAAAGACTATAAATACCCTCCTACGCCCACTTGGGCGTGGGTCGGCCATCGAAAGGGAAAAGTCGAATCCAAGCTTCCGGAGTTCAAGAACACGATCCACGCGGAGATTCCTCGAAGTTTAAGCCTTGACTTATTCTTGAGAAGAGTAGATATCTTACCTTGCTAAGATATTTGCTGAAGTTCTTGTTTCCTTTGCGAAGCACTAACTAAACCCCGTCGATTCGACGATCGCTGCTCGGTGGTCCACGGATTACGCGTCCCCGGCACAGGCAAAGACCCACGAAAACAGGAGATCTACACTTGTAGTGTCTTTTGTTCGAGTTTGTAAGAAAGTTATCTAAATTCTTTGTAACTGAGAATAAAAAGTGTAATTTTCTCAAGTTTTACAATGGAATCAACTTTCGACCCAAACACGATGGCGACCACAGTGGGAGCCAACGGTCTCGAGCCCGAGATCGTTGTGTCGCAGCCTTGCAGCGATCAAGCCGACCTCATGGTCGATGGACTGGATTATTTCTTCGATCAAGCCAAGTTCGAAGAGTATCTCTCCTCTTCCTCGTCGAAGTCCTCCTCACCCCGCAAATATCGGAGGATCTCATCCCCTAAGAGGGAGGTTCGTTCTGTTGTGATGTGCAACGATCTTCGCTCGCTATGCATGCAGGCGATTTCCTCTCAACAAGATCTCAACCGATCGACGAAGAGAGCTCGCCAAAGACGACGTCAAAAGATGGCCCGTCAGTTCGCCAAGGCTCTGGAGTCGACGGATGGAGTTCACTATCAGACGAACTCACATGATCAAAGGCGTCAACAAACTGGCGCTTCAACCCGTCAGCACTCCTGCCAAAGAAGAATGGGTTCTCGTCAAAAGGACCCGATTAACAAGGAAGGAGCGCGCCCAAAAGCGCCGTGCACACGTTGCTCATGCACGTGCCATTGTTCTCAAGGCGCAGGAGTCTAAATCAACCCAAAGAACGACTCAAAATCACAAAATTTGGGTCACGGTCAACGCCAAATTGGCTCAAGAGTACGCGCGAAATTCTTGGTAGGCGATTCAGTTGCCTCGGCGCCCGGCAGCGGCCTACCTCGCCAGCAATGGCGATTAATGCAATCTCGCCGGCCGAACGATCGAATCGCCTACGCCAAAGCGGCGATCCTCCATGCATTGATAAAAGATGGGCTATTCCGCCTCTTTCCGCTCGGCCGAGGTATCAACCGTTAAGTCCGGAATCCGTTAACCGGTGTTTAATCGCCTTGGTCCACAGCTCGGAAATAAAGGCAAGGTACCAATGAAAAAACGGTTGAGTTACCCCGTCCAGAAGAGTCCTGAGCAAGCTAAAATATCTCAGGTCTCGAATTCCAATTGCATCTCGCTTGAGCATCCCGCAAGGGTCCGCGAAGTCTACTAAAGGGAAGAACTCGAGGCGCAGGATTCGTGAAGTCACAAGAGATGATAAAACACTTGTGATTTGTACCAAGACAACTTCAGCCGATGAAGTTAAAACATCAAAAGTGCTTCCTGTGTCGAATGATCGACGCCACCAAAAGAAGACGGTCTTCCACTAAGGACAACGCTACACTTGGGGTGGAAGTGCAATTTGTGATAAACCACACCAACCACACCATCAGGCTGGGTGTGGCAACACACGAAAGAGGACGATCGATGAAATATGTTGTTCTTGCTCATGTGCAAAACTGATTAAGACGTGGTTATCAGGATGTGCCTGTTCTGAGTCAAACGCTCAAAGAGCTTCAGTATTCGAGAGGCTTTCCTTGCCAACAACGGAAGACTTGAAGACGGAGTCAAGGCGACCCCGAAGAAAAAGAAGATCTGCCATTCATCGGGATGAATTCCCCGAAGTCACCATTAATATGGTGAACAAAGGAAAAGGGCCAGCAATGGACGAGGACCCTGACTTCACTCCTGGAGGAAAGGTCAAGACCGAAGCAACAGATGTCTCGGTTACAATTGCGAGCTACCCAACGCATTGACTATAGAAGGATGCATGAGGGAGAGTCATCTGATGATGAAGCTTCCGACATCAATTCGGCGATAGCTTCCGATGACACAATGTCAAGTGCTGGTCCCCATCCCAGAGAAGCTTTTACCATTACTCCTGATGTCCTGGCTCAAATGTTGCAAGAAGCCTTAGCTAAGCAAAGAGAAGAGCTTAAGGCCGAAATGAGAGCAGAGATGGAGCTAGCCATGCAACAGATGAGGGAATTGCAAACCCAAACAGTTGCACAACAACCTGGGTCCAGTCAACAGCCAGAATCCAGTCAACAAGGTGGAGTAACCCACCATAATGTTGAGGACAGCGATTCGAGATTGATGAACACATTTACCGATCAACCTCCAAAGAAAGCCGATCCGCCGCCAAGGTGGAAATGATCCAATTCTTCCTATTGGAAATAATCCAAAACAAGGGGAAGATGATGGCAAAGGATGAAAGAGCTTGAAGATAAAATCAATGCTTTGATGTCCACACAGAAGTCAAAAGGATGGTATCCCGTGTCCGTATCCGAGAGAATGGGATTCAATCCCTTATCCGCCGAAATTCAATTTGATCAACTTCACGCCGTTTGACGGGAGAGGGTCACCTTCACAACACCTGATTTACTTCAAATCACATTTAGGGGTAATCTCGGGAAACGAGCCTCTGATGGTTCGGTCATTCGTCGGTACTCTTCGCGGAGCTGCCTTCGATTGGTATCGAAGACTCAAGGCCGGAGTATTAACCGGGAGGACATGGAAAGTTCTTTTCAAGAACTTCTTCGATGACGACACCGAAGTCTCAATTGGAACTCTCCTAGACGAAAAGCAGAAAGGTGGGGAGACAATCGACACCTTCGTTAAGCGATTCCGCAATAAAGCTATGAATTGCAGGGATCCAATTACTGAAAAGTTCATATTGAAGACTTGCCACAACAATCTTTCTATAGAATTGCCGAAGTCATGGGGTCGCCCCACCAACTACGTGGAAAGACCTAAAAATACAAGGAGAACAAGCCAACGCTTCCTCGAAGGAAGAAAGCCGAAGAGGCGAAAAGATGGTGACCCCTCGAAGTAAATTTTTCCTCTCGTAATAGAGGAAAGGCATCCGTGATTGCCGTTGGTCAAGCTGCCGCAACAACGGCCGCCAAAAGTTTCTAAATCGTAATTCCACAGACATACTCTTTCAAGGACGAAGAAGTTCCAATCATCTTCAAACACCTCCTTGATAACAACAAAATCAAGTTGCCTCCAATTACAAATCAAGAGGAGGCTAACAAAATTTCGACCCTAAATACCGTATGCACTACGAGGATCCTCCATCCTACAAAGGATTGCTTAGCTCTCAAGGCCATCATCCAAGCCTTGGTTGAAGCCGCCTTAACGCCAAATAAGTTGAATCAAACTTGACTCGGCTGTATACGAGTATAAACCGCCCTCTCAACTCCGGCTGTATACGAGTATAAACCGCCCTCTCGACTCGGCTGTATACGAGTATAAACCGCCCTCTCGACTCGGCTGTATACGAGTATAAACCGCCCTCTCGACTCGGCTGTATACGAGTATAAACCGCCCTCTCAACTCCGGCTGTATACGAGTATAAACCGCCCTCTCGACTCGGCTGTATACGAGTATAAACTGCTCCCTTTCCTCCGATGAATATAAGAGGTTAAACTGCTCTTCCTTCTTACTCACTCCGACAGCCAAATTTTGCGAAGAAAGCTGGGGGTGGATAATCCATGAACGAGAGGTCCACTTCCACATTGAGCAATCAAACCTTCCTACAGTTAGGATTGTCTTAAAAATTCCTATCCTGGTCAAACCTTCCTACAGTTAGAACCACGGCCAAAATCTCCTCTCGATTCTTTCCATGAACGAGAGGTCCATTTCAAGATTGAGCGATCAAACCTTCCGACAGTTAGGATTGTCTCAAATATCTACTTGGTCAAACCTTCCTACAGTTAGGACCATGGTCAAAATCCCCTCTTGATTCCTTCCATGAACGAGAGGTCCATTTCAGGATTGAGCGATCAAACCTTCCGACAGTTAGGATTGTCTCAAAACTCATATCCCGATCAAACCTTCCTACAGTTAGGATCATTTTTTAATTTTCACTCCCACTTGGTCAAACCTTCCTACAGTTAGGACTAAGGTCAAAATCCCCTCTAGATTCCTTTTATGAGAGGTCTACTCCGGTAATAGGGTTCGTTTTCGCCCCAAGAGAAAACACAACAGGGTTCGTTTTCGCCCCAAGAGAAGACACAACGGGTTCGTTTTCGCCCCAAGAGAAAACACAAATTCCACAAGCCTACGATTCAATATCGTAGCATAGATGTCATTACCTAATGACACCTAAACTATGCCTTCATGCATAGGGATATTATCTCTCCCCTTATCGAGATAAGTCCGCATCTAACACATCTTTGTAGGGTAATCAATTCCGTGATAATTGACCGAGCCTACGTATTCAATATCGTAGCATAAAGTCTAAGAGAATTCACTCTTTTAGCACAACGTAACATGTAGAACGGACTCAGATAATCTACATGCTAGCCCAACTCAAACGGTAGTTGGTAAAGGCTCATCAAATCCGTTGATGGTCGAGGGTTTGCCAAAATCCTATATCTATCATACAAGCAATAACTTGAGACAGCAGGTTCACTCTTCCTGCCGGGGTCAAGTACTTTTTCATACCGTGATTTTAATGCACTTTATAACTCATTGCTAATGCAAATGTGCCATTACATCGCCTCCGGAAGCTCAAGCATGCTCAGACAGATTCTGTGGCGGTCCTTTTAAGTGGGACAATTCGGATATTACATATAGAAGCTTTCCGAAATCGATATTCAAAACCGACGACGCTTTTTCTCTGAATGATTCTCAAGGCATTCAATCACAACCCAAGTGGTGACTTTCAAGATGAAGATGATTAGTCCAAAATCGACTTCGACATTTCAATTCATTCAAATACAAATGCAACAGCTTATTGATCCCAAAATATGGTCACGACGACGCCAGAGCCGTGGTTCGAGAAACCAAGCAAAACACGGGCCTCTTCTACAAAGTTCAACGCTGAACGTAAGCAAGGCGATCTTATCCAAAGTATTCCGCACTTCGACAAAATACGAGGAGTCCGAAAACTTTGGAGGGGTATCTGTAGGCATCAAAAATTGTCAAGAACCTCAAATATGACTAAATCATGAGAAGATCGAAGAACAACGCCGCCGAAATCTCAAGAAGTCAACACATGGGAGATTGTGTCTCGCCACGAAGCGAGACACTTGTTTGTGTCTCGCCACGAAGCGAGACACTTGTTTGTGTCTCGCCACGAAGCGAGACACTTGTTTGTGTCTCGCCACGAAGCGAGACACTTGTTTGTGTCTCGCCACGAAGCGAGACACTTGTTTGTGTCTCGCCACGAAGCGAGACACCTTGATGTGTCTCGCTATAGGCGAGGCACTTACTTGTGTCTCGCTAACTGGCGACACCCGTAATACTTGGAACAAGCTCTTGAAGGGTCTAAATCAATGCCGATGGGGCCCACTTGACTTTATCAATGCGAGCGTTGAACCGTAAATGGCGGTTACCGCGAAGATACGCCCACTAGGCGTAATTCTAGGCATTTAATCATGCCTAAAAAGCAGTGAAAACCGCCATGCAATGGAAGGACTCAAGCATCGCCACGGTCAGCCGGAGCCATATCGCACGCCACAGGTAGCCGACACCGCCGCTGAGTTTAGGCGTGCCTTACGCTGAGGCAGCTCGAGCCGCCGCTTAATCGCAAATCTTCAAGACTTATGACACTTGTGGGCACGCTTCCCAAAGACTATAAATACCCTCCTACGCCCACTTGGGCGGGGTCGGCCATCGAAGGGAAAAGTCGAATCCAAGCTTCCGGAGTTCAAGAACACGATCCACGCGGAGATTCCTCGAGTTTAAGCCTTGACTTATTCTTGAGAAGAGTAGATATCTTACCTTGCTAAGATATTTGCTGAAGTTCTTGTTTCCTTTGCGAAGCACTAACTAAACCCCGTCGATTCGACGATCACGCCGGTGGTCCACGGATTCTGGCGTCCCGACACAGGCAAAGACCCACAAAACAGAGATCTACACTTGTAGTGTCTTTTGTTCGAGTTTGTAAGAAAGTTATCTAAATTCTTTGTAACTGAGAATAAAAAGTGTAATTTTCTCAAGTTTTACAATGGAATCAACTTTCACCCAAACAAAGTTTAGTAGAACAAACTCTTTTTAAGATGCACAAAATTGAAAGTTCCAACAAACAACTTTCCACAAAATGATGAATCATCTAATTGTATTATGTGGACACAATCATAAGCTTAGAGGAGACATCGAGATACCGACAATCGTAAAAGGTTTTGGTAGCCCTAATATTTGGCTTAATGAAGGTGAGATATCTTCACCTTCTTGCCTCCCATAGTGGAAGAGACCAAATCTCTTGGGGTCCTTCTCAAAGTTTCTATAGAACTCTCTCACAAAAGATACATTTGCTAGTGCTAGAGTTTGAACTATCACACTCGTTAGATCGACCTCCTATAAAATTTTTGTCATGTAGTTGTACTCGTGAAAACTCTCTAGATCGTAACCCCTCTTAAAATGAATGACAAATTCTTCATACTTATCCACTAGAGTGGACTAGGATGAGGATGAATCAGTTTGTTGTCTCTTTCCTGATGATGTCATGATATTATTCACCAAACGTACATTCAAATGAACGAATACCATAATTAGAAATTATAGAATTAAACATGCATGAGAGATTCAACTTAAAAACAAAATTTAATCAAGGGCAGCAGGCTCATCGATGGGCAAAATTCTCACTGATGGGCAGGGCTCATTGATGGATAAGTGGCTCATCAATAAGCTCATGTCAATTTTTTGCCCTAAAACATGAGTGTTTCAAATTTTCATCCTATTTTCATCAAATTTCATTCGAAAATAAACCCAAAACTTGTGTAGAACCCAATCTATTAGCAATTACTCATGATTCATGAATAATATGACATCAATTTGCATCAAGATATACCAAACATGCTAAAAATCATAAATACACAAGAAAACTTAAAACCAAGGTTTTAGAGAGTACCTTGATGATGAAATTAACAATTAATCTTGCCAAAAACCTTAGCTTGAAAAATTCAAGAGATTATCATGAACTTACAAGGGGTGAAAGGGGCTACGGTTTCGGGTAAATGAAGAGAGAAGGTAAAAAGTTAAAGTGAAAAAAATGATCAGCGACCTCCTCTTAACTCGTAATGTGTTCCAATTATAAACATTGCAAGTGCACAACTTATGTTCGTGTAGCATGCAAGTGTCGATCCCACGAGGAAGGTATGATCTAAGAAGGATACTAGAGTGGTTCGGAATTTAGCGCCGGTGGCGAGCTGAAAGCCTTAACCGCAAATCTTCAGCACTTATGACACTTATGGGCACGTTTCCCAAAGACTATAAATACCCTCCTACGTCCACTTGGGCAGGGGGTCGGCCATCAGAAAGGGAAAAGTCAGAAATCCAAGCTTCCGGAGTTCAAGAACACGATCCACGCGGAGATTCCTCGAGTTTAAGCCTTGACTTATTCTTGAGAAGAGTAGATATCTTACCTTGCTAAGATATTTGCTGAAGTTCTTGTTTCCTTTGCGAAGCACTAACTAAACCCCGTCGATTCGACGATCGCTGCTCGGTGGTCCACGGATTACGCCCCCTACATGCAAAGACCCACGAAAACAGAGATCTACACTTGTAGTGTCTTTTGTTCGAGTTTGTAAGAAAGTTATCTAAATTCTTTGTAACTGAGAATAAAAAGTGTAATTTTCTCAAGTTTTACAATGGAATCAACTTTCGACCCAAACAAAGTTTAGTAGAACAAACTCTTTTTTAAGATGCACAAAATTGAAAGTTCCAACAAACAACTTTCCACAAAATGATGAATCATCTAATTGTATTATGTGGACACAATCATAAGCTTAGAGGAGACATCGTAGATACCGGGACAATCAGAAAAAGGTTTTGGTAGCCCTAATATTTGGCGAATGAAGGCAGGAGATATCTTCACCTTCTTGCCTCCCATAGTGGAAGAGACCAAATCTCTCTTGGGGTCCTTCTCAAAGTTTCTATAGAACTCTCTCACAAAAGATACATTTGCTAGTGCTAGAGTTTGAACTATCACACTCGTTAGATCGACCTCCTATAAAATTTTTGTCATGTAGTTGTACTCGTGAAAACTCTCTAGATCGTAACCCCTCTTAAAATGAATGACAAATTCTTCATACTTATCCACTAGAGTGGACTAGGATGAGGATGAATCAGTTTGTTGTCTCTTTCCTGATGATGTCATGATATTATTCACCAAACGTACATTCAAATGAACGAATACCATAATTAGAAATTATAGAATTAAACATGCATGAGAGATTCAACTTAAAACAAAATTTAATCAAGGGCAAGGCTCATCGATGGGCAAAATTCTCATCGATAAGTGTGGCTCATTGATGGATAAGTGGCTCATCAATAAGCTCATGTCAATTTTTTGCCCTAAAACATGAGTGTTTCAAATTTTCATCCTATTTTCATCAAATTTCATTCGAAAATAAACCCAAAACTTGTGTAGAACCCAATCTATTAGCAATTACTCATGATTCATGAATAATATGACATCAATTTGCATCAAGATATACCAAACATGCTAAAAAATCATAAATACACAAGAAAAACTTAAAACCAAGGTTTTAGAGAGTACCTTGATGATGAAATTAACAATTAATCTTGCCAAAAACCTTAGCTTGAAAAATTCAAGAGATTATCATGAACTTACAAGGGGTGAAAGGGGCTACGGTTTCGGGTAAATGAAGAGAGAAGGTAAAAAGTTAAAGTGAAAAAAATGATCAGCGACCTCCTCTTAACTCGTAATGTGTTCCAATTATAAACATTGCAAGTGCACAACTTATGTTCGTGTAGCATGCAAGTGTCGATCCCACGAGGAAGGTATGATCTAAGAAGGATACTAGAGTGGTTCTGGAATTGTGGTAGAAAAGAGAGAATAAAGGTTAGTTTGCATGTTGATTTGATGTAAATAAAAGGGCTAAAACAAGAAGGAGAGTAAAACCAAGAGAGAAAAGCAAACAAAAGAGTTAAAGGAAATCTAGTTATGAAACTAGGAATCTAGGATTGAATCCACTAGTTAATTTCTATTTAGATTTTAGAACTACTCTCTTCTAATTCTCATATCACTAGGTTTCTTAAGCATAGACTATCAAGTAATTTAAAATAGCATAATCTATCAAATTCATATCTAAGCAATATCACCATTCATAAATAGAAATAAATAACTAGACGGTAATTCTAGAAATGAAAAAGCATAAACTATCAAACCATTAAAGATAAGTATAACCTATCAAATTCTTTTTCTGCCAATTATTATTCTAGTTGATTATCCTAAGCATGATCAATTAAGCACAAAAGGAGAATAATTCAAAGACCAAATAGAAATTAAACTGGCTTCATCTAATCCTAGATATCCTAAGAAAATTATCTACTCATATTTCTCCTAGAAAGCAAGAATAAAAAGCAAGAAAATCCTAAATTACAAAGCATCAAATCATAACATCAATTCTAAGAAAGAAATTAAATCCTAAACAAGCATTTCTAAACAAGACATAAAATGGAAAAATAAAACTCACATTACAAGGAGTTGGCCCCTTGTGTAGACAAGAGAAAAATCTTCAAGTCTTCATCAACACAAGAGAACAAGAAATAATTTGAAGAGGACACATAATTTTTATTTTTATTGCAAAATTAAAATTTTCACAAATAATTTTTACTTTTTATTGCAAAATAATCTTCAAGCTTTTCAAAAGAGTAGCCTGCTATCCGCTAAAGAGGATTTATAAAAAGTTTCACATCTCTCTCCCTCACTGTAGCCCCTATTTATAGGTTAATAGAATCTCTCACAACTCTTAGATTTAACTTGGCCTCCAAGTAACCCTCACTACTTAGGATCTCTCAAAATAATC
Source organism: Asparagus setaceus (assembly GCA_012295165.1). NCBI lineage: Eukaryota > Viridiplantae > Streptophyta > Magnoliopsida > Asparagales > Asparagaceae > Asparagus > Asparagus setaceus. Next base: position 35,542,917 of record CM022705.1, read on the forward strand.
TACACCCTTAATTCTTTTTTTTTCTCCTCCAAGACTTTATTGATGGGTTTTTGTGAACTTTATTTCTCTTGCATTTAATTTCTTTTAAGCTCTTGGGCTTCTTTTGAATTCCCTTGAGCTTCTCTTGAATGCTTTTGGGCTTCATTGGATTTGACTCGGCCTTCAAATAATTAAATATATTATAATTAAATTTGAATTTCTAGCAAAACCTACTATTGCTGATGGAATTTCTGCAATCTGTTAATTTGGATGGCTCCTTCTCATCAAGATAGATGATTTTCATATATAATATATTAGATTTTGCCTTTCAAATTGGGAGATAATATCTTTTCTTTGAAATTGACCATCCTGAGTATGAATTTGACTTGCTTTCTTTTTCTATTGGATCCTTGATTCTTGGGCGTCTTTTGGACTTCAATTAAGCTTAAATTGAGGTATTTTTGGGCTTGAGATAATTATTCATTTGAGTTCTTATTTCTTCAATCTTTTATTTCCTGAAAATGCATTAAAAGACTTAGCAAAGCAAATAATATCATTCAAAATTTATAGGAAATGATGGTATAAAAATGCAATAAAATTATTAATCAAATACCCCACACCTAGACTTTCATAAGAATCGCGGCTGTATTTAACACATACAATAAGAATTAAACTTCTAGGTTACTCTAGAGAATGAATTGTAGCCTCATGAGGGTTTATAGTGAATATACCCATAAAATTTGGTCACTTAACAATTTGAAAGGTTAATATAAAAATAATTTACTTGGTATCTTTAAACAATCTAATTAAAGCTAGTTTTACTCAAGAAACTATTTTTATGGATAACCCCAAAGTAAATCTCTCAAATCTTTTCATTCTAGTTATATAAAACCAAGTTCAACTTAGAGACTTTATTTTAAAATTTTGAATTGAACATGCTAGCTCTTCACTTCATTTAATTTCTTAGTCACTTGATAACTTTTTATTTGCCAAAAATATACCTATTTCTCTTCTTTCTTTTTACATATCTTTCCATTCCTTTGTCATTTTTGTTTACACTTTAACTGCCTTTTCTAAGTGACCATGTAATGAATGAATTTCAACCCAGTTGATTTAGGTCATTAAGTATAAAGATACTCAAAAGGCTAACTTAAGTATAAAACTAACTAAGAACTAGAAAGTTTAAAATTTATCAAGTAAATTAATTATTAATTAACTTTATCAAGTTGGCAAGTGACATGTATTTTATGTTTTAAAAGGGGAAAAAGAAAGAAAAGGAAGAAAACAAAGATTTTTTTAAATTTAAAGAGAAAATAAAAGACAACTAATTTCTCTCCCACACCTAAATTTTGCATTGTCCTCAATACAAACCAGAATAATGAAAGACAAAAGATAAAAAAGCTCACACTCTACATCAGTTTCCACCTTGTTGCTAAAAATTATTCCTCGAAATTTAAAGAACTTTTAAATGATAAACTCTACAATGATCTTGAATTCTGTTCGTGCATTCTCCGAGGTCTTCAATAATTTTTGTAGCATGTGATGGAAGGTCGATAGAGGGTCATCTGTCAAATCAAATTTATTCTGCTCTTTGTCTTGAGTTAAAATGGACTCAAATAGTATTATTCTCTGATGCTACTTACCCGAAAAGCCAGGCTCAGATCTGGACTTAGGTTCCAAATCATCAAAAGGTTATTCTAACTCTTTTAACAACTTGAGCTCATCAGTAAAATTTTCCTCAAAACTAAGGTTCATCATATCTAAACCCTCAATACATAAACTCATTAAAGAAAATGACATGTATCGCAAATTTTTATTTTTTGTTTATTTTTTATTTTTATAAGAAAACCTAAAGAAAAATTAAAAGATTAAAAAATTTCTTTTAGAAAACCTAAGAAAAGATCTAAAAGATCTTTGAGAAAGGAAAAGAATAGGAAATCCTAACTAAACAAAGTAAAAGAAAAATCACTCAATCAATCACTCCTAATTCTCTATGGTTAAGCTTAAACTCTACTAGACTAGCTCCTAACCAAAGGCTCCTTCAGGCCATACCAAATCTTAGTTCACTTAATTAGTTGGCTAAGTAAGACTAAGTTCAGAGGGGGCTCTTTCTGAGCGTGACTTAGGTGCCAATTAAGTAACCTCTTTTATTGTGATCGTTTTCGCCGCTCTAATCTCTTTCCTTAGACACCAACTAAATCAAATGAGACTAGAATAGGTTCACTTCCCTTAGAATCTCTGTTTTCTATTGAGCTCGATTTCTTAGGGGCCAACGTCTAATGAATTTTAAAGTCTTGGGTTTGTGTAATGAGGAAGTTAATAATTTTTGGGCCAAGAAAAAAGTGATGAAATCTCTCACCTTATCTTGATTTGAGTTATATGCTCTTAAAGATATTTTGAAGTGTGTGCACAAATCAAAGGGGTCCAAAATCAATTCATGATTCCTACTAACTAATGAATGTAAATGCAAATCCCAAGAAAAATAAAAGCAATCTACAACTGGATGACCTAAGCAAAAGTTTCTGAACTTTTCCTTATTTAGGGTAGAGAAAACAAACATGAAATTTTTTGCTTGATTTGTTTCTTACCATATTTAATAATTATTCAAAGTTGATTGTAGAATTATTATGGTCAATGTAGGCTGTCTAAAAAATCACTGTAGATAGTCAATCCCCATTTAATACGAACAATGAATGTCACGACGTAACGATTTTCAGAAGACCGCAATTCGAGGATTTTCTACAGCAATCAACGAAGGATACAATTCAATAACCTTCACGCTAACCAATGGGAATTCCAATTTTAACGGTCTTCACAATCTCCAACAGGAGTTACAATCAATGACTCTCATGTTTCAAGAAAACATGACAAAGATCACAAGGTGATGATCTTTGAAAAGAGATTACAAATTGATGGTCTCTTTGATTAAAAACGCAGAGCTCACCATTGCGTTTTCAAGCTCAAAACGCAAGGCTCACCACTGCGTTTTCAAGCTCAAAACGCAAGGCTCACCACCGCGTTTCCAAGTTCAAAACGCAGAGCTCACCACTGCGTTCTTAAGTCAAAGCGCAGAGGTCATTTTCAGAATGCGGACCTCGTATTTGACCTGTTCAAACACGTAGTAAACGATTTCAAAACCGTTTTGCACGATTTGAGGGCCTTGAACCCTCATTAAGGAGAGAATTAAGGGGTCAGTTATACCCCTTAAATCCCTATAAATAGCTACAATAATAGCTAAAGAAAGGGGGAGTTCTGGAGGGGTTCTTGAAGAGTTCTTTGAGAGTTCTTTTGATCGATCGGGGAGGGGCTTTGGAGCATTCAACCTTTGCTTTTGGATCGGCTCTTGGAGACTTTGGCTTGGCAGATCAATTCTTCTCGGATGGAGCTCTTTCTAAGTAAAGTTCTCAAACTCGTTAGAGTTCCAAACTTACTTTACAAGTTCTTTTTAATGTTGTTCCACGAGTCGAGACGTTCGGATAGTCAACGAGATACAAGATTCAAGCTCCCATCGCTACCGTAAAGAACCCAGGTTAAACAAAGGGAAGGATCTTCGTTGATCTTTCCTTCTTTTATAAATCGAGCAACCGATCGAGGAATTTTGTAATTTTTTTTTCTAAGTCAGTTAGAGAGGAATTACTTTGAGAGATTATATTCATTCTTTTTCTAAGCCAGTTAGAGAGAATAACTTCGATCTTACATTTCTCAAATTTTCTCGCGAACAAAAGATGGCGACTCCGCTGGGGACTAGCTTCACCGATGAATAAGTGGTGGCGCAATCCGACGTCAAGCTCGCAGGAACAACAGTCGAAATTCTTATCGTAAAGTTTGACCAAGCCAAGTACGAGGAGGCACTCTCCTTCGGATCCCTTAGCCCCAAGGCTATGCGCAAGATCCGTAAAGTCTCCAAAAAGACTAAAGCTCCATCCATGGTCGACTCACCAAAGGAGTGTCTCCCCTGGGGGTTGAACTGTTCATACAGTCTCCTCTCTGAAGGAGAAGGCTCGGCTCCAACCGAACTCGTCAATCGAGTTGGAAGCCCCGCACCCGTGCCCAAATCTAAGGCAACGGGTCACAAGAGGCCTATCACCGCGATTAACCTGATCAGTACAGATGGTGACATCGCTACAAAAGTCGTAAAACAGGCTAAGAAAAATGCCGCTCGACGAAGAAGAAGATCCCAACGACGAGCACAACTCCGAGAGAGCCAATCCTCCAATCAACATAAGCTCTGCGTTTATGAGCCTCAACATGAACTCTGCGTTTCTATTTTAGAACGCAACCCTCATGGTTATATGGCCAAACATGAGCTCTGTGTAAGCCAAGCAAAATGTAGACCTCAGAGGCGCGTTTCTCAAACAAAACGCAGCTCTCAAGAATGCGTTTTAGAAACAAAACGCAGACCTCAGAGGCGCATTTCTCAAACAAAATGTAGCTCTCAAGAGTGCGTTTTAGAATCCAAACGCAGACCTTAGAGGTGCGTTTCCCAAACAAAACGCAGACCTCAGAGGTGCGTTTCTCAAACAAAACGCAGCTCTCAGGAGTGCATTTCAGAATCCAAACGCACACCTCAGAGGTGCATTTCTCAAACGCGAGACCCCCGAATACTCTGCGAAGTGTGACTAGATTAAAAAGTGCACCCAAGAAGTCTACGAACTCAAGGCATCTCAACGAGATCCAGATTCAACAAGAGCTAGTCCCGTCTAATCATAGACTGGGGGTTCCAGTTCAAACCTCACGAGTAGTGAGTAACTCTTCTCGAGTCTCTGCAACAGATTTGAGAGAGTTCCCATCGAGAGAAAGACCGATACAACAAATCATTCATTCATGCCAATGCGAACGATTGATTTCTATGGTCCCCTTGAGATGCTAATGCTGCTCATGCACAGCCATTTCATCGGTATTCAACCCACCAATGAACGTCGCTTCAGAGAATGAGTACCCTAGAGTTACCGTCAATATGGTTAGCAGGGAAAAGTCACTGGCCTCCAGTTCAGATGAATCGGGTACCAATCGTTCTTCAAGTGTTAGAGAAATATCGGATAAATTTGAAGGGATTTACCAACACACTCGGACACGAAAGGGAGTTATACCTCCTGTTGATTATCAGAGGCTAGCTAAAGGGATAAGACCTGATGACGAGCACTCGGCCATTGCAGATTCCCAATCTTTCAGTTCATTCATGGAGCATGTGAGCGCTATCTATACGACGGAGAATACTGAAGATCTCAAGAAGAGGCTCGAAGAGTATCAGACTGTGATGCAAGAAAATATGCGGTCGCAACAGGAAGCCATGCGAGAGACCCTGCGATCACAACAAGAGTCCATCGATCAACTTTGAGATATGATGGCCCAAATTATTGCGGATAGAGCTCAATTTCAGATGTCTGGCCCAATACCTCAACCAGAACCATCACGAAGGAGGGGTCAATCTTCAAAGCGGAAAGGAAAAATAGATGAAATCTCCGATCAAGAAGCTCATCGCATAGAATCTTCATCTGAAGAAGAAAAGAGGGCTGGGAATGAACAAAATCCTCAGTCGGCCAAAATGGATGAATTTGAAGCTCGTCTTAACGCTATTGCTAACAGAAGCGAACTACAAGACGAGGGAGTTGTTAGGCCTTATCCCGCTGAATGGGACGCAGCTCCTTATCCTCCAAAATTCGAGGCCCCGACACTACAAGCTTTTGACGGCAAGGGGTCACCGAACCAACATATCTATCATTTCAAGTCACAAACTGAAAATGTGATATCAAACGACGCCATACTAACTTGCTTGTTCATTAGCACCCTCAAGAGGGTTGCCTTTGAATGGTTTATGAAACTTCTCGCAGGATGTATTCAAAAATAGACAGATCTAGAGAGACTCTTCCTATCAAGATTCTTTGAAGACGACACTAAAGTCTCTGTCCATACCCTGCTTGCCACTAAGCAAAAGAAGGGAGAGTCCATCAAAGCCTTTGTCAAGAGGTTCCGAAGCGTGGCTCTTCGATGTCCGACAGGTATGACGCAATATGCACTGGTGAAAACCTGTCGACACAACTTACAAACGAAACTCCTAGCCCGAACGGGAGTTGCAGAATGCCGTTCCAGGAGACAGTTAATCTCTCAAGGTGAACAGGCTCAAAACATTATTGCCAGAATCAAAGCTAAAGAAGAAAGCGAGCAATCGGACCAAGCCCAATCTTCTCAGCCAGAAGGATAAGATACTACGAACACTGAAAATAATCCTCTTTAATAGGATGGCAGGTCCGCAAAGCTATCATGTTAACAGTTACCTCTGATAGTCCATTTCCTCCAAATCCCCCACCAAACTCTTCAAATAGCGGCCTGCCATGTGATGTGCCTCTGTTCTGATCATAGTCATTATACTCCAATGTCAATGAACGACTTGACGGATAGTGGCCCATTTGGCGATATGCCCTGCCTACCCCTTTTCCCCCTTGCACTTGTTCAAGACTAGGGTTGTTCGTTGGATTATGAGTAATAAATCTTCTGAGTTGTTATAGAATACCTCTGTCAACCACGAAATTCACAAAGCATCGTCTAGTTAACATTACACCTCTGATGATTAACCTCCCCACAAAGTTAAGATTAGCGCGTCTCGTTATTAGCAAGGCGAACTCTTCTGACAATCAACTTATAGACTCTCTTTAATAGAGCGATAAGTCCTCAAAGTTGCTCCGATTGCAACATATCCTTGTCATGTTGACCTCACACCTCTGACAATTAACTTATCGACTCTCTTTAATAGAGCGATAAGTCCTCAAAGTTGCTCCGATCGCAACGTATCCTCGTCACGTTAACCTCACACCTCTGACAATCAACTTATCGACTCTCTTCAATAGAGTGATAAGTCCTCAAAGTTGCTCCGATCGCAATGTATCCTTGTCATGTTAACCTCACACCTCTGACAATCAACTTATCGACTCTCTTCAATAGAGCGACAAGTCCTCAAAGTTGCTCCGATCGCAACATATCCTTGTCATGTTAACCTCACACCTCTGACAATCAACTTATCGACTCTCTTCAATAGAGCGATAAGTCCTCAAAGTTGCTCCGATCGCAACATATCCTTGTCATGTTAACCTCACACCTCTGACAATCAACTTATCGACTCTCTTCAATAGAGCGAGAAGTCCTCAAAGTTGCTCTGATCACAACATATCCTTGTCATGTTAACCTCACACCTCTGATAATCAACTTATCGACTCTCTTCAACAGAGCGACAAGTCCTCAAAGTTGTTCGATCGCAACATATCCTTGTCATGTTAACCTCACACCTCTGACAATCAACTTATCGACTCTCTTCAATAGAGCGATAAGTCCTCAAAGTTGCTCCGATCGCAACATATCCTTGTCATGTTAACCTCACACCTCTGACAATCAACTTATCGACTCTCTTCAATAGAGCGATAAGTCCTCAAAGTTGCTCCGACGCAACATATCCTTGTCATGTTAACTCACACCTCGACAATCAACTTATCGACTCTCTTCAATAGAGCGAGAAGTCCTCAAAGTTGCTCTGATCACAACATATCCTTGTCATGTTAACCTCACACCTCTGATAATCAACTTATCGACTCTCTTCAACAGAGCGACAAGTCCTCAAAGTTGTTCGATCGCAACATATCCTTGTCATGTTAACCTCACACCTCTGACAATCAACTTATCGACTCTCTTCAATAGAGCGATAAGTCCTCAAAGTTGCTCCGATCGCAACATATCCTTGTCATGTTAACCTCACACCTCTGACAATCAACTTATCGACTCTCTTCAATAGAGCAATAAGTCCTCAAAGTTGCTCCGATCGCAACATATCCTTGTCACGTTAACCTCACACCTCTGACAATCAACTTATCAATCCTCCTCAATAGGATGATAAGTCCTCGAATTCGCTTAAATCACAATTAGCTTATCAACCCTGCTAAATGAGATGACAAGCCCCAAAGCCTTGTTAACAACACAAGCCCAAAGCCTTGTTCATAACACAAGCCCAAAGCCTTGTTCACATCACAAGCCCAAAGCCTTGTTCATACCACAAGTCATGTAAGCCTTGTTCACATCACAAATCATAGGTTTCATATTTTGTCCCCCGACAAAACCTAAACTTATCGACTCTCATCAATAGAGCGATAGGTCCTCAAAATCGTGTTCAAACCACAAGTATGAAAGGCATGCCAAGTTAACATTATACTTTTGGCACCTTAAAAAGTCTAAAAGGCTTAGTTGAAAACGTGAGGGTCAGCCCCGCGTCTCAACTCCAAAACACGAAAAGCCAACACCGCGTCTCAACTTAAGGACGCGAGAGTCAGCCACGCGTTTCAACTTCAAAACGCCAGAGTTCATCCTTATAACGACTAGCGTGAACAAAAGCAGAACGCAACTTCTTTGAAAATGAGGAGCAATACCTTCTCAGAATCGAACAAAGAAGATATCCAAAGTATTTCGAAAGCTCGTTCCAGTTAACCGCAAACTTTCAAAAACTTTGGAGGGGGTTCTGTAGGCTGTCTAAAAAATCACTGTAGATAGTCAATCCCCATTTAATATGAACAATGAATGTCACGACGTAACGACTTTTAGAAGACCGCAATTTGAGGATTTTCTACAGTAATCAACGAAGGATACAATTCAACAACCTTCACGCTAACCAATGGGAATTCCAATTTTAACGGTCTTCACAATCTCTAACAGGAGTTACAATCAATGACTCCCATATTTTAAGAAAACATGACAAAGATCACAAGATGATGATCTTTGAAAAGAGATTACAAATTGATGGTCTCTTTGATTAAAAACGCGGAGCTCACCATTGCGTTTTCAAGCTCAAAACGCAAAAGCTCAAAACACAAGGCTTACCACTGCGTTTTCAAGCTCAAAACGCAAGGCTCACCGCCGCGTTTCCAAGTTCAAAACGCAAGGCTCACCACTGCGTTTTCAAGTTCAAAATACAGAGCTCACCACTACGTTCTTAAGTCAAAGCGCAGAGGTCATTTTCAGAACGCAGACCTCGTATTTGACCCGTACAAACACGTAGTAAACGGTTCTAAAACCGTTTTGCACGATTTGAGGGCCTTGAACCCTTATTAAGGAGAGATTTAAGGGGTCAGTTACACCCCTTAAACCCCTATAAATAGCTGCAATAACAGCTAAAGAAAGGGGGAGTTTTGGAGGGGTTCTTGAAGAGTTCTTGAAGAGTTCTTTGAGAGTTCTTTTGATCGATCGGGGAGGGGCTTTGAAGCAATCAACCTTTGCTTTTGGATCGGCTTTTGGAGACTTTGGCTTGGCAGATCAATTCTTCTCAGATGGAGCTCTTTCTAAGTAAAGTTCTCAAACTCGTTAGAGTTCCAAACTTGCTTTGCAAGTTCTTTTCAACGTTGTTCCACGAGTCGAGACGTTCGGATAGTCAATGGGATACAAGATTCAAGCTCCCATCGCTACCGTGAAGAACCCATGTTAAACAAAGGGAAGGATCTCCGTTGATCTTTCCTTCTTTTGTAAATCGGGCAACCGATCGAGGAATTTTGTAATTTCTTTTTCGAAGTCAGTTAGAGAGGGATTACTTTGAGAGATTGTATTCATTCTTTTTCTAAGTCAGTTAGAGAGAATAACTCCGATCTTACATTTCTCAAATTTTCTTGTGAACAGTCAACAAAAAGAAAATTTTAGTTTGTTTTTTTATTAACCTAAATTGCTAAATTGTGACAATCTACCTAAGAATTGAAAAGTGAAAGCGAAGAAAATTTACCTTCCTCGACGAAAGCAAACTTGACATTCTCAAAGTGTAAAAATAATTTTTATTTTTATTGAAAAATTAATTTTTATAATATTTAGAAGGTCTTCTCAAAGAGTAGCCCTCTATCCCCAAAAGAGGATTTACAAAAAAATTTATAGCTCTCGTCCTCACTCTACACCTTCCATAACCCTCACAATCACCGTATCTCTCAAAATATGCTACACCCTTAATTCTTTTCTTTCCCTCTAAGACTTGATAGGTGGGTTTTTGTAAGCTTTATTTCTCTTGTATTTAATTTCTTTTAAGCTCTTGGGCTTCTTTTAAATGCTCTTGCACTACTCTTGATTGCTCTTGGGCTTCATAGGATTTGACTCGATCTTCAAATAATTGAATATATGATGATTAAATTTGAATTTCTACCAAAACCTCATATTGCTAATAGAATATCTAAAATCTATTAACCTAGATGGCTCCATCTCATCGAGATAGGCGATTTTCATATATAATATGTTAGATTCTGCTTTCTAAATTGGAAGATAATGTCTTTTCTTTGCGGTTGACCATCCTGAATATGAATTTGACTTGATTTCTTTCCTATTAGATCCTTGGTTATTGGGCTTCTTTTGGGCTTCAATTAAAATTCATTTGAGGTGTTTTTGGGCTTAAGATAATATTCATTTGAGCTCTTATTTATTCAACCTATTATTTTCTAAAAATGAATTAAAAACACTTAGTAGCAAATAATATTATTCAAAATTATAGGAAATGAGGGTATACAAATGCAATAAAAACTGTTAATCAACCCGCTATTCGATCGGTTACTCATTGATGCGTATGATTGCTCAACTTTGACAATTGCTCATTGATGGGCAGTTATACTCATCGATGAGTAATAGGTTGAGTCCGTTAATTCCTTTTTCATGTGCATTTTGTGACCAACATTTTGTAAAAAAATGTTTTGATTTTTTTTTAAATGAAGAAAAAATATATTATACGTAGGGTCATCGAGATTTGATGTATTCCAATTAAACCGTTGTAAGTACACAACTAGTGTGTGTAGCATGCAAGTGTCGATCTCACGAGGAATGTGTGTATTAGAAAAGTCCTAAAATGGTTCTTGAGATATGTAAGAAAAGAGTGAGAGTGTAGATATTGGTTGGGTGTGACTATTACAAATAAAAATGCTAAAACAAGAGAGAGAATGAAAGAAAGAGAAGAGAGAATACTGAAAATAAAAAAGAGAATAAAACCCACAAGAAGGAGCAAATAAAGAGATGAAGGAAATTAAGAGAATAAACTAGGAATTTATGATTAAATCCACTAGTTAATTCTTATTTAGATTTTCGAACTACTCTCTTTAATTCTCATATTAATAGATTTCTTAAGCATAGATTATCAAGTAATTTAAAACAAGCATAACCTATCAAATTCATATCTAAGCAATATCACCATTCATGAATAGAAATAAACAACTAGATAGTAATTCTATAATTGAAAAGGCATAAATTATAAACCATTTAAGATAAGTATATCCTATCAAAAATATTTTCTACCAAGTATTATTTTAGTTAATTATCCTAAGTATGAACATTTAAGTACTAAAGGAGAGCAATTCAAAAACTAAAAAGAAATTAAACTAGTTTTATCTAATCCTAGAAATCCTAAAGAAATTACCTACTCATATTACAATAGTAAATAAATCCTAAATTATAAAACATAAATAAAAAGCAAGAAAATAAAATTCTAAACTAAAAAGCAAGAATAAAGAGTAAGAAATTAAAAACTAAACTACAAAGCATGAAATAAAAACAAGAAATAAAATCTTAAACAAGCAATTCTAAATAAGAAAAAAAAAAGGGGGAAAAGAAAACTTACACTACAAGGGTTGGTCCCTTATAAAGTAAATCTTCATCAACAAAAGAAAAGAAGAAGAAATTAAAAACATAAAAAATTTATTTATTGTAAATTAAAGTTTATAGTTTGGAAGGCCTAATTAAAGGTCCTCCTCTACAAAAAGGAGTTTATAAAATTTTTACATGTTTCTACCCTCACTCTCTACCCCACTTTATAGCCTATAACATCAAATATTAGCCCTTGGATCAAACTTGGGCTCCAAGAAATCAAAATTAGTTCATTACATTCTGTTAGAAGCTAATCGATTAGCTCTATTAACGGTTCTGCCACTACTTCACTAAAAAGACCATATCTTGAGTTCTACAACTCCGATTTGGCACATACTTGATTCTTTGTATTTGTTATTGAAAGATGGATAATATTATATGATTATCAGCTAGATCAAACAAAATTACCTAGCACACTTCTAATTGAAACACGTTACAACACTTTCAGTGATGAGCTACAGTGGTTATTTTTGCTCTGATTTTTCTTGGGCTTTAGTTGAGCTTTTCTTAGGCTTGGGCTTAAGATATCTTTATTTGAGCTCTCTTTATTCAATTCTTTATTTCCTAAAAATACATTAAAACACTTAGTAGCAAATAAAATTATTCAAAAATTATAGAAAATGAGGGTATAAAATGTAAAAAAACTGTTAATCAAACACCTTTATACCTAAACTTTTGCTAGTCCTCTAGCAAAGAAAGAACGTAAAAAAGAAGAAAAAAAATCCTAACTCAGTTTCACAAAAGTTGCAGTTGCATTTAGCGCATACAATAAGCCTTTAAACCATTAGGTCACCCTAGAGAACGAGTTGTAGTCTTATTTGGATTTTCAGTGAATATACCCATAAAATTTGGTTTACTTACCAATCTAAATAAGTCAATATAGAATTAATTCACTTGAGAGCTTTCAACAATCTAATTAAAGCTAGTGTTTACTAAAGAAAAGATTTTATGCAAAACTCTAAAGTAAATTTCATAGAAAATATTTTCATTGTAGTTATACAAAACCAAGTTCAACATAGAGACTTTAATTTAAAATTCTGAAAAGAGCATGCTAACTCTTTATTTTAATCAATTCTCAAGCCTCTTTATCAGTATATATATATACACACACACACACACACACACACACACACACACACACACACACAAATATGAGAACTAAGAATCAAAACTCTACCCTTAGATCTTTAACCAATCAACGGTTGTGATTAAACTCTATTAAATTCAAAAATTTAACTAAAGGGCACGCTGGTCATTTTGGTCATAGAATCAGTTACATTATAGGCAGTTTTTCTTTCCTAACTAAGCGCAACATTCTTCCCTACGTAACGATTGAAATCTCGAATGAAACGAATGACTGAATCGAAAATTTGATGTGATAAATAAATCTAAAAAGAATCATCGCTGAGTCCGATAATTAAATCAAAATAAAAAAAAGAGAGGAAATAGTCGCAGCGGGTGCTATGAATTTCAATGCATAATGGCATGAGAAGTAAATGATATGAATTTCAATGGGGAATGGCATGAGAAGTAAATAGTGGATATGAATTTCAATGTGTAATGACATTAGAAGTAATTACTCAGATTCTGCAAACTAAAACACTAGATTCTGTTATAATACATAACAGATTCTGTACAGCTTATAATATGAACTCAGCCCCCCACCCAAATCTTCAATATTTTGTATTAGCTCCCCTCCCCAAATTTTTGAAATTGATCTCAGGCTCCCCAAATCCTATTAGTATGTTGAAATAAGCTCTCTTAGTTAAAATCTAGTTAAAATGGAGGGAATATTTTGTTTATTTTAAATTTTTCAGTGATTTGTCAGTTATAGTCCTCTCGCACAAGCCTAAGCCCATTAGCCACTTTAACTTGTACCAGTTAAGCTCGTCAAATCAGTTTAATGAAATCCTAACTCAAACCTATTATCAAATTCATATTCTCTAACATCTTCTCAACGGGAATCTGTTTGTTACAAATATAGAGTTAGGGCTGAAGAGAGCCAATAGGAAGATGTTGGAGAAGATGAAATGAAAAATGTTTTTGAGTTAGAGTTTTATTAAACAGATTTGGTAGTTTAACGGGTATACGTTAAAGTGGTTATTGTGTGTGTTTGTGTGAGAGAGGTATAATTGGCAAATCACCGAAAAAGTTAAAATAAACAAAATATTACCCTCATTTTAACCAAATTTTCACAAGAGAGCTAATTTCAACATACTAATAGGATTTGGTGGACCTAAGATCAATTTCAATGATATGGGGCTAATAATGAAATATTGAAGAGCCTGATATCAATTTCAAAGATTTGGAGGGCTAATACAATATCGAAATACCCAAAAAAAAACAGTTAGCACATAACGCTACTGCTCCGGAGTACAGACGTGTATACGAAATTCAATCCAGCTTCTGAATGTATAGTACAAACACAAAAGAGCAGCAGAACAAACAAACAAACAAAAAATCAAAATTATAGCTTAGAATCTTAAACTTAGGTGAACTAAACTTCTCACTCCAAACAGTTAACAGTCTTATTGCATTTCCACTTGCAGTGAATTCTTAAACCTTGACGCATACAGTATAAAGAAGGATACCAGAACACTGAAATTTAGTCTCATTGTCCAAGGCTTTCTTCTTCATCCCCACATAACAAACTGACGCCAGAAGATAAAAGCAGGACCAGCTACCAACTAAACACACACAGGCACTAACAAAAGCAGAGAGAGGACTGAACTACTCCAACAACTACTCAAAGCTTGTTGTGGTACCAGTAAACTCCCTTGCTCTTATCTCCTTCAGACTCCACATACACACACTCCTTTGCCTCCCGATACATCGCCTTGTACACCGGAGTCCCATCAAATTGGTAGTACTCCCCAAGTATCGGCTTGATCGCCTTGGTTGCCTCCATTGCATTGTAATGTGGCATCGTCGAGAATAGATGGTGGGCAACATGGGTATCGGTAATGTTATGGAATACCTTGTTGAGAATTCCATAGTCTCTGTCGACGGTGGCCAACGCACCCCTCAGCCAGTCCCACTCTGACGAGTCGTAGTGGGGCAACGCAGCGTGAGTGTGCTGTAAATATGTGATCAGCACCAACCAACCATTGACAATTAGCAAAGGCACGCCATAGATTCTAATCACCCAGCCCAACGAGAACGCAACGGTCAGCTTATACAGCGCATAGAAGACTACAATAACACCAGCATCGGAGATGAAAATCTGAGCACGCTCGCGATCGGAGTAGATCGGGCCATAGGGATCATAGTGGCATGCAAATCGAGGATAAGGGCGGCCAGAGACATTGAATGCCAAGTACAGAGGCCAGCCCATTGTGAGGCTGACAAAGAGGAAGAGGAACCTGCCGGGGGCATTGTTGAGGTACTTGGAGAACCAAGGCAGTGAAGATTTGGGTCGGGGAACAAAAACCTCGTCACGCTCCAAAGAGCCAGTGTTCGAATGATGGCGACGATGGCTGTATTTCCATGAGAAGTACGGGACCAAGAGGGCAGAATGAAGGACGAGACCGACAATATCATCAAGGAGTTGGTAGTCGGAGAATGCATGGTGACCGCATTCATGGGCGATGACCCAGATACCAGTCAGGACACAACCTTGGCAGATCCAGTACAATGGCCAAGCCAGGTAATTGAAGGGCGAAGGGAGGTTGGGGATTTGGTAAAGGGCGAGATAGAGGAGAGCAGAGACGATGATGAAGTCATAGACAACATAGGAGAAGGAGCGAAGAACAGAGCGCTCAAAGCAATGGGGAGGGATGGCTTTCTTGAGCTGGCCAAGAGTGAAGGGAGGCTTCTCGGTTGGGACGCGATGAACGACATTGCGACGGAGTTGTTGGGCCTCACGTTCTTTGGCTGTCATGCGTCCTCCGGCACCCATTATTGCTCTGTTCTGCTGCCTTCACAACCTGGATCAAGATAGCAAAGTTTTTTTTTAAAGTTATATTGGTAAATGTAAGAGTTAAAACTGAAATTTTCATAGAAGAGCCTGTTGGCCGACTGTCAAGCCTCAAGGCTAAAAATGCACAGTACAAGTAAGAGATCAAATGTAATTGATGAGTATTTCCTTAAATAACAGGATACAGCAATACATTTTCAACTGTCAATTAGAGAAATTAGGTTAATGATGCCGAAAAAGACACCATATCTACCATTCTAATTAGTAGCGAAGGGCAGGCAGAGATGTAATAATGCACGCTAATTGCTTTCAAAACTAGTCACCTACAAGAGCAATTTTTCAGCACAAGATATTTTTGTTAAGGAATTCAGTAAAAATAGTTGATAGTTCAATCTTAATGCTCCCCAAACATAACACAAAAGTAAACTTGATGGTGATGTATAACTGTTAAGATGCAAAAGTGCAAGTTATAATAAAGAGCTTTTAAGACTAGAATTTAATATTAGATCCTCCCAAACTCATACCTAGACGTGTAGATATATGTTCACATCAATGTGTTCTGAAAAGTGTCCCTCTAGAAGAATAAACCATCGTCACCATCTCCCCCTCTTTTTTTTTTTTTTTTATCATCCTAATCACCTCCTCCTTCAGCTCCATTCATGTTTCTCATCTACAGTTACATGTTCAAATTATTTCACGACATTAATCCTGAAATTCATTTTGAAATTTAAGTGAAGTCACTAACTATATGCACAGTGGACAACCATTTTAAATCCCTTATAAAGAATTTCAATATGGTTTTGGAGACTGATTTTAACTTCACCCACTAATTTATTATGTTTCAATTGACCACAATCAATTAGATGATTCGTTTTAAGTTTAACCAAATATTAAGTTCTTAGACAGTAGAGGGGGTACCTCTTAGTAGAGATGCAAGAAAATTTGGATATTCAGCTGAGAAACTAGTTCCCAACAACAATTGAAAACGGATACTAAACGTAAAGAATTTGGTTAACAAAGTTCCTTTGTGGGAAAAAAAAAATCTTATTAAAATTTAACACTGTGGAAACAAGGTGATATATGGCTACCAGTCATGATTTAAGGGAAAGTTAGCAAGATGGTGTCCCTGGTTCTTAACAAAGTGACCCGTAAATTGACACAAAATTGAATGGAGAAGAAAGACTGGACAGAACAATATTGTGAAGAGAAAGATGAAAAAGCACAATTGTTACCGATCTGTTCGAATAAGGCTATAATGAAAAAAACATTGTCTTATTAGTGTAACATTCTGTAAAACTGCTACCAGAAGTTACAGAAAACAGGCAGCCGCAAATAAAAATGAGAAAATTTACTATGCACCACAAGAAGCGTACATTAATAAAAATGAGGGATCAACTACTGATCAATCAAATGAATAAATAAATGAGTATATTCTTACAAAATATTCTGATATTTCATTTGTCACTCTAGATAGTTAAGCTGATGGCTATATTCACAGGATGTAATGTAATGAGACAAGAAAGCAAAGTCAAAGGTGATATGGTTAACATCGAGAATAAAAAAAGGTTAGCGCCGGCCATAAAGGACCAAAAAGATGTGGTTCTCATTCGTGAATAAATAAATAACACCTATATGCATTTAAAGAACTATTTTATTCTAACATTAATACAGAAATATCATGTGGCTTGCGTGAATCATGAAAACATCATCCTAAAAGTTTTTGTAATGATACTTTAACAACCCTCATTTTTAATTTCAAGACAAAAAATAAGCTATTATTTGATGTAATTATTGATTATCAAAATAATAATCATACACATATTTACATATAAGAATAGATAAATGTCATATCTTCTGACAACTGATTGGCATCCAAGTTAACTTCATAGAAATTGAAATGTAAAGACCACACTACCAATTTTAAAACCTCAACAGGTTTTCTGCAAGTCCTGCAAATCTTGGGTTGTTTCTTGATATTTACACATTATTTTATTATCTTTTGAGCTTTTTTATTTTTTATTTTTTATTTTCATTGCCAATAACTTGTCATTTTGTTACTATTATCGAAATGAACGAAAATGAAACTACTGTATTTCCCATGTTAATAAAATATTTGACAAATATGTCATCTAATACATTTAACTTCAATTTGCTCCCTGAAACTACTAATCAAAACAGAAGGGATTATAAATGAAAAGGATAAATACCAGAAAACCTTTTGGTTAGTATTAACTAATGTGTTATTGAAATAAGCCAAAACTATCAAATCTACTGAATTCAAGAGAAATTACTCTATAGCCGAGACTTGTGGAGCGAATAAATTTTTTATTAAGTCTTACATTAATATAAATTTATTCGCAATATTTCGAATTAGAAAGAGAGTGATCTGCATGAATTCATTGGAAGGGAAAGGCTTTCTACCTTATTTGATTTTTATTTTTTTTTTATACTTTCACAAAACAAGAAGCATTTTCGCAACTGGAGCAAATCTGCAGCATCCACTAGACAAAATCCAATGAGAACGAGATTGCTTGTAGAGTTGAGCAAGAGGCAATAAAAAAAGAGGTTAGAGATGTGAAACACGCTCAACTTTTCTATAGAGAGAAGTCTAAGTTGTTAAATATCTTTTTGATGACGAAAAGATGCCTACTTAAGGAGGCTACCTGCCTAGAAATAAATTAAAGAAAAAAAAAAGTTTTCAAAAGCCGCCTCCAGCCGCTCTACAGTCGAGGGCGGTGCCGTCGTCCATTTGTCTGATTTAAAATCTGTAATTTAAAAAGGTTAATTAAATATTTGTAGAGTTATTATCCCTACAAACTTATTATTAGCAATTAGACCTCTGATGTTCAAATAGTTATCTTAGACACTAAATTCTATTTAATTGTCATTTGAGGCCACACATCTCCATATTTTCAGTTTGCGTCCCTATATCCATTAAGTGTTTTAATAACGCAAAAACCTAGTTTAATTAGCAAATCTCTCAAAAGCAACATAACCATTTTCGTTTTAATCCATTACAGGTATTAAATCATGAATAAATCAAATACACAGGGGTTTTCTGTAATTTAGCATGAAAAATCAAACGAAGATTAAACATTAATTTGCTAAAAAAACACATATAAATATTATCAATGCCAAATCTCAAAGACAACGACAAAAATCACAAATCATCGCTAGCACTGCCAAGTTCAAAAGGATCCTCATAATCTCAAAGATAAAATCTACCCACAAATCTTTACAGATCCAGAGATCTGGCAATGAAGAAATAATCAAATTACACGCACAAAACAAGTAATGCAGGATACAAACCGATGATTATTAAGAAGAGAAAAGAAAACATTAATGCGAAAGAGTCTGAGATGATAACGTTACCTGATAGCAGTTGATTCTGACTCCAGAGGCAGAGATTGAGAAAGAAAAGGAGATTGAATATTTTGATTATAATATTCAAGCCCTTTTTCTTTTTCACCCCGATTTTCTTCCCCTTCAATTCTGGAGTGAACCCAAATGGCGAGAGGAGACCCCTATTTAAGCTTTTTGGACGTCGCTCACGTGATGTCAATGGGGCCCACTGCCTTGGCCTCTGGGTCTACGTGGCAAGAGGAATGACAAGACGCGGGCATCGTATAATCGGAACCGTTGCTTTCAGCGAAGAGATCGAGGAATGCACGGTGGAGATCGGTCCTTAAAAAAATAACTAAATTTAGTGATTATGAAATGACATAGCTGCCCTTCAACTTTAACAAATTGGCGGAGAACCGCCCGTGCTAGGGGTGCATTCGATCCGAAGATTGCTCGGATATGTACTTACCATATTCACACCCGCTTATCCCATCTCGGATACGGATATACCTAGGTAAAGAAAATTCATATCCATATCCGTTAAAATCGGATACGGATACGGATGTACATGCGGATATATAAACGGATATGCATGCGGATACAAAATAGATATAAGAAAACTAAATAGTATTAAAAAAATATAGTTCATGTGATACAAAAGAGTTCATTAATATGTTCATTATATCTGAAAGGTTAATATTAGGCATCTTGATCATCAAAATTAACCTCAAATCCATAATCTAAGGATTAAAACTATCGTAACAGTATTGTTAGAAATGGTTGACCAAATCAACCAAATAATCAATGTGTATAATGTGTGATAATTGGTCATTAATGGAGAATTAATGGGTCATTATCAGAATTTGTATTAGAGCAATAATTGGCTTTAATTTGCAGTTAATGAGAAAAATAAATAGGCTGATTTTAGGGGTAGAGATGATTGGGAGAATAACCTATATAAAAAGTGGGTTTCTTTGTGGAAGATACACAGAAACAAGAGAGAAAGACTACCCTCTTACCGGAGCCCCAAAAACAAAATACTACCCTCCTCCTCTAAAATCTTCACTGGTATCAGAGCCAGGTCAACCTCTCCACTCCCGCTGCCATTTTTTTTAAGCAGAGAAGAAGAAGAAGCTCCACTACCTCTTGAACGGAGAAGAAAACCTTTTATCCAGTAGTGTTCTCTGTTCTCCCTCTTTCTCAGTTCTCGAGAAAAACCCATCACGTGAACTTGATGCACCAATTTCGTTTTTTTTTTCTTTCTAAGTCCAGCAGTGGTCACATCCAACTTGACATTATTATTATTTTGTTTATGAGCCCACGTGAAGATCTTGCATCCTCTATCATTAACTATTTTGTTTTAGGAAGTTTGTTATTTTCCTTTTCCCCAGAGCCCCTCTACATAAAGAGTTTTTTCAAAAGAACATTAGTCCTTAGTTTGTCAACTAATATGTATTCGGATATTTCGGATACAGATCCGGATATTTCACTACAAGACCATATCCGTAATCATATCCTATCGGTTATATATTTGAGTAACCATATACATATACATATTCTAATAGATACGGTTATAAATATTTCCTCAGATATAGATACGGTTTAGCACCCCTGGATGGTGGCCCTTGCTCCAAGTCGTGGAGAAGCGAGGTCGGGTCTGCTACTATCGAGAAAAATAAGTTTTGTACTTCTTTACCAAACACTTGAGACAATGGACTAGAGGGCAAAATTGACATTTGGGTGGAGCAGTGGTCATGGCTCACCTGAACCAGGGAATCCATCCGGATCCATGTTCAACGAACCTAAGCTTTTTAAGCCAACATACACGTATGGCCAAAAAAAACCAAAGAGAAATCTATCAAGATTTGGATTCTGTGGGCGTAGCAATCCGAATGTAACAAGACTTTTTTGAGTTTTTCTCATATTTTACCGTCAATTTTTATGTATTTAAAATAAGTACAAGTCTAATTCAAAATAGTAAATGTCTGATATAAAATTGTCTTATACACTTAATATTTACATATTTAAACATACAACTAGCACAACTAGAATTCAAATAGTTCGTGAATCTAAGCTTTCGTCCCGAGAATCTACCCTTTAGTCGACAAATCCAACCCAAAAGTTCAAATGCCCTACTAATTAGAAAATCATAGGGTGTGTTTGGCAACTACCCTAAAATTGGGTCAGGACTAGCCCTGACCCTATTTTAAACAAAATAAATTTGGTTTTGGACGAAGGGGTAGATGTCCAAAACAAAACCTGTTTAAAGGCCAAAATTGGCCTTAGAAAAACTTGGTCAAACTTGATCGTAGAAAAACTTGGTCAGACTTAGCCTAATTTTATCCAAACATAATTTTGCGTAAAATAAGGCTAGCTTTGAGCATGACCCCATTTGGAGAAGTTGTGAAACGCCCTTAGTCCTAATTCAAATTTAAGAACGTCGGATTCTTGGACAATTGTCCTAATCATACCAAACAATCCCAAACAAAAAACAACCCCTTACAAAAAACTCTTAAAGGATAAATAGCCATTGCCAACTCTGGCTCGTTTAATGAGTTTATTAGAACAAGCGGCATATGAGAACCAGATCCGGACCTTTTCTGGATAAAATAGGAGGCAGTTTAGGATATGTATTCTCATTCAATGGTAATTAGCACTTGTATTTTTTTAAAAGGATAACTAACTGCTAACACCTCTTCCCCTGAGGCTGAGTGGGTTCAAATAAAACCCCCAACAAAATGTTCTAATCTAATGACGTAAGGGGACAGTGAGATATCCAAATTCCCCCCTACATATTATCTATAGGGCTCAAAATCCTCCGTACAGTGGGGGCGTTAGACTGATTGAGATCTTTCACTGATATAGCTTTGATATTTCAGACGATCTCCATTTTGTGACAAGACAAAGTGAAAGGTGGAGCCCACAAAATGAAAGGTGGAGATGCATTAGCAAATATTAGAAAACATTATTGATGAGTAGAGGATCCCAATTCGTCTGCACTCTCTTCCTCTTATGAGTTGAAAGAGCTAAGTGGTAATAAATTAGTTGAGGTATTTTATTAAAGGTATAACAAAGACAGCTTTAAAGACACATCATTTGCCGTGCAGGCTGTTCCATGATTTTTAGGTTTAAAAGCAACTTTCTTGTAGAATGCGAGGATTACAGATTATGCGTGTAAGCCATTGCAAGTTGGTACATGCGAGTGGTGAAGTATAAATTTAAGAAAAATTGCCTTAACTTTAGGTTGCTTTGAACAAACATAACATCCTCAACTTTAAAAATTATGAAAAAGAATACTTCTAAACTTTGACTTTCACAAAGTCCTTCTGAATTCCGAAAAGTGTAACAAATCGTAGTACACTTTTTTTTTTTTAAATTAAATAACCTCCCTCTCTCAATTAAATCATATAAACAAAACTCTTCCCGTAATGATTTCATGTTTCGTGACTTTCGTCTATCCTCTTTCCCGACAAATTTTACAACGGAAGTTTCCCCAAATTCAGATAGAACTTTTAAGTCTTATCGACTAGGTTTTGTGCAAATGATCCCAAAGTTTAGGGGTTTTGTGACATTTATGATTTATCCAAAGAGAAATGAGAAATCTATCAGGATTTGGATTCGGTGGATGTAATCAACTTAAAGCCCTTCCGCTATCGAAATCCGAAGGTGCTATGTTTGTCATTTTGTATTAAAATACAATATGAAAAATCCACGGACCTACAAAGTTACATTATTTTCTATGGAGAGTTCTTTAACGGATATTTTTCGGGAGCGGAGAGTTTACTTCCAGTCTAAAATCACCTAAACATCCAAGTATATATTAGAGGCAATAGTCACAAGTATGATTTAAATGGAAACATTCTGAATTAGCATGTTAGGATTCCATACAACGATCAATACTAGTGGTGGATTCAAGATTTCTAAAAAGCGGTCTCACTATATAATTAACAATTAAAAATTTTATAATTGTTTTCCACGAGCTTTTATATTTTGAAAAAAAAAGTATATAATCGCATTATTAATTACACTATTAAATTCATCATTCTCATTAATTACAATATTATCGTTTTGGAAAACAATGAAAGTTGAAGAGTGTTTTATAAAGAAACTCAAACTCAGGAGGGATTTTTGTAAGAACTTTAATAAGACTTGATTATCTCAAAGAGATTGATAAAAAACTAAAGCGGAATTATACCTGAATCCATGGTTTGGATCTTGAGTGGATTGATGGATCTTCTAATCTTATGGCTTCTTCTCTTCCTTAGATCTCTTTTTAGATGGGGGTAAAAGAGATGAGAATTCTTGTGTTTTCATACCCTAGATTAGGGACCATAACCCTATATATATAGGTGTTGCACTTTTACAATTTGGCCCCTCATCAAATTGTAATTACAACCTGGTATCTGCACATTTAGCCCATGACAATATATAAATACCCGATAACCCAACTTAATTGATCACTTTAGTGGGTTTCCTTAAGTGATAGATTTACACATTAATTTAACATATGTGCCCACAAATAGATTTAATTAGATTTAAATCTAACAATTTTATGAAATGTGCCCTTTTTAGTGAGACATGTGAGTTCACAAATGGGTTCTTGGTACATCATCATCAAAGTGGGGATCACATCATCCCCACTTTGACCAAGGTGGGTCTGCTACTCATTAACAGATCCCCAATTTGACCAAGGTGGGACTGGTACTCATTAACAGACTGTAAAATACGGAAGCTCACTAATTTTACCAGGGACGTACTATTGATTTTCAAGGCCTTTGGATCCTTGAATGCACTGCAAATTGATTTCTTCTACTTCTTTCCTAGCTTATGGGTTGTTCGCTCTTTTGGTTTGATGCAAATGATATAGAGTTGTAACTACACTTATATTAGGATATTTGACTGGTTGCAGTTATTTGTTTCAACTGTAGCATGTAACTTATATACAAACTTTTTTTTTTTTTTTTTTTTTGGGTGTGGATACTTGTATCCCTTTATGTATGGTGCTGGTTTGAGGAGATGCATTTTGTTATGAGGAAACTTATCTTACTATGTTCAAAATAGGGGGTATTGCATCTTAATTATATCCTAGCTTATGGTGAATGACAGACTAAAAGTCCGCTTCTTACCCTTTAAGATATTATTATTATGCGATTTTTCTTATTTTAAACGTTGTATAGTTTAAGAATATTCTTTTTTTGACATCTACTCTTTTGTAAATACTATGTAGTAATAATATATTTCATGAGTAGGGCACATTGTCCTGCTTTTTCCTTTAAAAAAATTTGAAAATTTGTAGCTACAAAGTGCCTCCAATCATAATCGCAATCTTCTTGAGCTTCAAAAGGGATTCATGGTGCAACCCCAATTGTAACCAATCCAAACAAAAAGGTAAAAAATCTGATACTCTGAAAAGTAATTAATTACACATAACTACGAATCCAATTCATATTAGATCCATCTACATGCATATGAACGATTCTTATGCATACTAAATCTGATATCGGTGAAATAGTAATTCACCCTCCCAATTGTATGGATAGAACCGTCCACTTGTATTTGGGTGGTTAAGAAGTGATTCCTATTCTATAACTACATTTATAAATAGAAATTGTAAAATTCAAAAAAGTGATCCAAACAACTAGAATAAAGATCCCATTCTATGGGGTATCCTGATAGAATCTACACTCAAACAACTGCGACTAAAATTCTTACATATATTATTGATAATTGCATTGCAATTACAAGTCCAATGTGTCAACCAGACTCTTAATTTCAATCATCTTATGCCTTGTTTGAATTGAGGGAATAGGGGAGAACGGAAGGTAGGGGAGACCATTCACCCCATGCATATAGTTTTTAAGAGGTAAAGTGTTCCCCTAGTTTCTCTGAGTTCACCCCCAATAATACAAAATTTGTTCTCCTTTAAAATGGGTGGAACTAAGGGGAAAAGAACTATTTTAACCATGATGGAAGCACGACATGCAAGGCAGAATATGCATATTGTGATAATCAATCAAAATTAATAAAAATTAGAAGAATACCTAAAATGCTTTCCAATCTTCTATGATGTTATCTCTCAAGATCAACCGAAAAGGCTTCCTTAAAAGAAAAAGTCTCCAACTGAAATCCACTCATCATCGAAGAGGAGCAATACAAAGAGATAGATTTTAATTTCTCATCTTTCATGATCCTCCAGAAGGCTACATATGAACCCTATATATAGAATTAGGCTAGCCCTTATGGATTACAAGTCTAAAACCATTTAGGACTATTTAAAAACTCAATCCATAATAATTATAGATATAATAGAATTGTATTGCATTTTTACATCTCCTAATAACATTAGCGAAACCAATTGGGTCCCTTATCGAGAACTAATTATTAATTAAATTAATAGTTTTAATTTAACAGTCAAATCCCTATCCAACCAACTGTTCATAAAAGTTTTCCATAATATAGAATTAATTATTCATAAATAATATTATCTTACATTTAGTCAACTCAAGTATCAATTTATTTTAGGCAACTTTATTGAGAAGAACAATTCACTTAAATATTCATTTCATGGCCAAATCGCAATCCTCATGAATATGAATAAAAATCATTTTGAAATATCAAAACATTTTATTTTTATAAGAAATTTTATTTTGAAAAATATTTTCCAAAATCACCCACTGGTGGAAATTTAATAACTTCATGGGATATGCACAATAAATTAATTCATCATAATGAGCATACTAGGTCATATCTAAATATCCATCATTTTCATAAATGAATATAGCAACCCAACATTTTTGATTGTGTAACACTTGTAAAATAATTTTAACATTCACATCAAAGCATACTAAATTATCAAATTAGAAAATGATAATATCATCAAGTCAAAGCGACCATATAACAATCTGAATTCTCTATCTCTTTGGTGTCTCGTCCTAGAGAATCTAAAAGTGGTCTAGTGCTACACACATCACAATGTGTGCTTATGACATACACCTAAGGAATCTCTATTCCTGATGGTTGAGACCCACCACCACATCTCCCATGTCGGTCATGCATACCTCCATGTTAGATTACATCTACAAGAAAGTGTCAATCACATCGCATGCTCTAAAAAAAAGCTTCTAATGATAATATAATAATTATATAATGACACCCAAATTATGTGCAATAATTAAATCGATTAATATTTCAAGAATATTATATAATACATATTGGATGTTCAAGGGCATACTGTACTACTCTAACATTAACTTCCCTTCTCATCTCTCCTATATTTTCCCCTTAACTTCTTCTACCCCAATAAAATCCAAACATGCACTTAGACATTTTGCACGTGAGGACCGAGGTTGCTTCATAAATGTCAACTGGATAGAGATCAAGCAAAGAGGATCATCAGTCCACATCAACCCTCTCTAATGAGATTTGCATCCTCTCCACTTCAAAAAAAAGTAGTGGAAAGTCCACTACTTTTAATAACAATCATTGATTATCTAGTGATGGTTGAAATTCTTTCCAAATCTAACACTCACCATACCCTCATGAATTGCACTCATTCCTAATTTGCACTCAAAGTAAAAATATTAACTATCAAATAGATAATTAATGATTGTAAAAGAGTAGTGGTCCCTTCACTGCTTTTTTGATAGTGGAGAGTGTTATGGTCATAACCACTAATTAGTCAACAAAGAGGAAAACCAAGTGTTAAACACGAATAAACATTTCTGCTCGTCAACTTGGAGCGACATGAACCTCCACGCCCGACCCACGGGGGGGCCTACGCTTGCCGACCTCGCCACGGTCCGTTAAACGACTATCGCCATAGCCGACGCGAAAGGCGGTGTAGGTCGGCCCATCAACAACTCTCTCCCGCGGACGACGCGAAAGGCGGTACCAGTCGTCCGCCCAACCAATTGACTGCCTCAGAGCTATCCTTCCAAGTCGCTTGTCCCCCCGGGCGATATGGGGGACGACCAGCCATCGCCTTCCAACCGCTAGTCCCCCGGGAAGACGCGAAAGGCGGTACTAGTCGTCCTTACAACCCGTTATCTACCATAACCCCTTCCAACCAGTCGTCTACCTCTCCAGACAATGCGAAGCGAACCTAGCCCCTCTTTTCTTAGCCATCCGTCCTCTGGGACGATGCAAAGGGCGATACTAGTCGTCCCCTTCAACGGATTACTCTAATGGACGCCTCAAGAGGCCGTGCGAGTCGGCCACCCGGCCTCAGCTCCCCCCTCTCTCATCCTATGTGGTTCCCTCCACTCGAATGACTGTTATACGGTAATTCGAACCCATCAATATCGCATTAAATGCACTGACAGCCCCTTAACTCCCCAATCTCTCACGGTATTTAAGGCACCTCGGACCCATGCAGCTACAGGCGCCGCCAATCCCATCCCATTAAATGGCGAATAGACCACACTAACCCTCAAATTACCCACAACTTGACACCTGTAAAGGCCAGGCCCCGTAGCAGACAAAGAGGTGCTCAACCAATCACTGGTTCACACGTGGAAGAGAGGGCTGACTCATCAGTAGTTTCTCACCCAATGGAGAGACGAAAATACCCCCACAACCCTAGGTATAAGTAGCAACATGAACAGCAAACCAAGTAAGTGATTTTTTCTGAGTGAATTCCTGCTCCACTAAAATTCTCTCCCCATTACTAACTTGACCGTCGGAGGAACCACCGGAGATCCCAACTCCGCCTCTTCCGCAGGTGCTCTCTTGCTGTAGGCGAACCCCCTGACAGGAGCAACGTCACCGGACATTAGGAGAGAAGGCGGACTCCGCTCTCTTAAAAGCTAAACTCACACTGAGGTTAGTGACTGTGATTATATACATCAACAGAGAGGATCTGAATCCCTCTCTCATGTGAGAAATATCAAAAAATAAACGTAGATTTTAAATTTCTCAAATAAATAAAATTTTGATTTGTATTACTTTTTTCAAATGGAACTAATTAATAAAATATGCCAACTGCTTCAATGCTCCTAAAATGAATTTATTGTGTTCCGATGGCATGCTTTGTAATTACTTTTCATAAGTTTTGCTCTCTATACTTCTGTTGATATGGCCCACGTGCTTGTTTAGAGTCCCACACCTAGTTTTGTAAATTGAACTACTTTCAAGGGCAATTGAAGAAGTCTATTATCCATCATCTTCCTCCTCATCTGATTGCTTTTGATTTCTAACAACTATACTGACCCAACCCTCCTCTATTATTTACACCTATCCTTTTCTTTTTACTGATTCCTTGGATCAACCCATCATCTTAGTTTTTCGTTTATCAAGTTTGCTTTCTTTTTCACCATTTTTTAGATAAAAAGCACTAAATTCTTTGCTTATTCTAATAAATGTCAAAAGAAACATAAGATTTTATATTTTCCAACTAATAACAAGTTTGAGTAACTTGTTAGAAGACTTTTTCTCAAAAAACTCTTTAGAAGATTTCAGATCGAGAATGGGAGAGATTTGGGAATTAAAGGAGTTTTCAAAATGGGTTTAAAGAACCCTTGTTCATTTGAATCAAACTCTCTTAATATTGATATTTGCTTTTTGATGATATTAACTTCTTCGATTTGTTGATAGGAATTTATTAATGAATATATGTAGAAAAATTTATATATGCTATCATCGAAAGAGATTGTAAGGCGGCTGTGGAGAAAAGGATGTTGGTTTGGGAATTGAAATGAGGATTGAGTATGAAGATGGAATGGAAAGTACAATTTTACCCTTTAATTAAATATTAAATTAAAAGTAATTTTAGGAGCACCGAAGCCACTCATAAAATATATGGAAGTTCCTCTTTCACGTACCCGAATATTCAAAAGTATAAGATGCATTATTCTATAATATTAAATGAGATATTGTTGTTGCCTTGTTGATTAACGTTGACACCTATTATATTGTAACCTTCTTGTTTATTTGAAGTTTGAAGTCTTGTGGCATGCATGTGCTAAAATATGCCAAAAGATTTGGCTGTAGTACTCACAGACACTGAGCAACATGATATAATAGAGACAATGAACTGAAAATTGATGGTTTATCAGCGTAGGCTTATGCAAGTTGGAGTAAGTGCATGAATAATGTGAGAACTCATTGAGAAGATTGATAGAGAAAGTACTTTTTTTTTGAGGTAACAGAAAAAATACTTATTGACCTTAGCTTTTGATGTAGAACACATTACGGATACTTTCATGGAGAAACGGGATCGTAACAAGCCCAAACGCGGATCCGGTCGAGAAAAATAGGTTGCAACGAAGAACGGGTTGTAACTTTCAATCCGTAAGTCGGATTTGGACGATTTTTTTTTAAAATCGCGTATTTTTTCGAGACGGAGCCAACCAAACCCACCGAGGTTCGGTTTGCTCGCCATTTGTTTCGCCAAATTCCTTCCGGATTGAGAGATATCGCTACGATTTTTACTATTTTTAGTAATGTTTTAGGAGTCTGTTTGGATTAGGAAGCAAATCCGGTTTGATTCCAAATTTGACCGATTTACTTCCCTAATCGTAGGGAGTCTTTTGAGGATAGTTTTTTTATTTTTATTTTTGGCAAAGTTCGGGTCAATTAGAGTTCTTATTTCTATTTTTAGTAGGAGTTCGAGTCATTGTAGGATTCTTATTTATTTTCTATTTAAACAGAGTCTTGTAAGCCCTAGAGGCATATCTTTTCATCAATAAAATTTCGTTTATTATATTTTCTTCGTGGATTCGAAGCTCTTCGTGGATTCGGAGATCAACCCTCGGTGGATTCCGAGATTTCAACTTCCGCGCTGCGTCAGCTTTTATGAAGAATACCCCTCACACTAAAATTATGTGGCTTCACCCTTTGAGAAGGAAGAAATATCGAGGCAACGGTGAAAGTGTCCGATCTTTGAGATGAGGACATTAATGCAACAATTTGTTCAAGCAGAAATCAATTAAGGGGCTGTTCAGTTGCGAGGAAATACATCGCCAATGGTAATTATTGCTATAAGATTTGTATTTTTCATGTTTGGTTTGCGAAACTAAAATATGAAGTGCAAGTACGTATACAATTTGTAGAAAAAAATTCTAACAAATGTGTTGGGATCTAGATGCAAGTCAGGAGGGGGCGTTAATATGGCTGCAAGCTTTTAGGAATGTTTTTATTAAACTATTGAGATGTCACAGAACTACCGGTGAAATAAAAACAAACACGTAGCAAATAAGAAATCAACCATAGAAAAACACGATGATTTTTATAAGGGTTTGGAATAAAAACAAACACTTAACAAGCAATAAATCCACCATAAAAAACACGATGATTTTTATAGTGATTTGGAATAAATTCCTACTTTCACTCTTCCTTCTCTTCAGGAGGGGCTTCCACACTATATGCGAAAGTTCTCTTGGATCACAAACCCAATCTAGTATGCAGTACAGGATCAAACCTTAGCCTAACCTTAATCTTATTGTTGGGATGCGGGGTCACGCCCACACGCCGCGGAAGCGTTATCACCTGAGAGAAGGCCCTGATTATATTCCCATTTCACGAAGGAAACAAGAATAGAAAGTAAATATCCCAACAAAGTGAGATATCTACTCTTCCTCTCAACAAGATTAGGATCAATCAAGGAACCTACAAACAATAGCCAATACACAGCAAAACAGTAAAGACATGAGATTTACGTGGTTCGACAAAATTGCCTATGTCCACGGGAGGGGTGAGGGGAGATTCGACTATGAAGAAGAACACCGACGACTTGTACAATCCACAAGCTCGTCCCAAAGATAAAGCTTTGATTTTTACCCAAAAGAAATTGACCTCTCTCTTGTAGAATCTCTCCAAGCTCTCTCTTTTTCTCTCTCTAGCCGTCGCCAAAAACCCTAACTTTTTCTCCCACAAACTCAACACCTAAACCCTAGGTTTAATTCCCTATTTATAGGGAATAAAAAAACTTTCCTTTTTTTTTTTTGTTTTTCGTCTCTGTGTTGCGCAGGGAAACAAAATCGAGGCTTGGTTTTGTGTCGTGCCCGAGCACGAATTCGTGCTCGTGCGGGCTCAGCCACGTGGGTGGCCCCCACCTACGTGAGTTCACAATTATCCACCTCGTACATCATTTGATAAACCTCAAATTTTAGACAAACACCAGAAAAACACCGCGAACATTACTAGAGAGATCTCCATCAGCCAAACCAGGCCCATCCAGCTGCACCATTATACCATGGTTGCCTACGTACCCTCTAACAGGGATCAAGCTAATCGTAGTTCTGCAATTCTTCATATAATCTCCACCTCACCCCATCACCACCCCAAAGGGCCATGCCCTTCTTGGACAGATCAACACGGGCTGATATGAAGCAAGTCCAAGCAATGCTTAAACTTGCTACCTGTGACCACCTTGGTTAACATGTCTGCGGGATTCTCATTCGTGTGCACCTTCATGAGAGAAACATCGCCTTCCTCTATGACATCTCGCACGAAATGAAACGTGACATCGATATGCTTGGTACTAGCATGATGAACTTGATTCTTCGCCAAGTAAATTACACTCTGACTGTCGCACCACAAGTTCACGTTCTCCTGCTCAATCTCCAAATCATCTAGAAGACCCCACAATCACAATGCTTCCTTCACTCCCTCTGTCATGGCCATGTACTCAGCCTCTGTAGTAGAAAGTGCCACTGTAGCCTGTAACATCGATCGCCAACTAACAGGAGCCCCATGTATCATGAATACATAACCAGTAGTCGATCGCCGTCTATCTAGATCGCCCGCATAATTAGAGTCCACAAATCCATCAATCTGACATGTTTCTCCACCAAAACATAGACTCGTATCAACGGTACCCTTTAAGTACCTCAGGACCCACTTCACTGCTTCCCAGTGCGCCTTTCCTGGATTCGCCATGAATCTATTGATCACACCGACCGCCTGTGAAATATCTGGGCGTGTACACACCATTGCGTACATTAAGCTGCCAACCGCACTAGCATAGGGAACACGCTCTATATGCGGCTTCTCTTCCGCTGTAGTAGGAGATTGTTTACCAGAAAGCCTAAAGTGTGGAGCCAATGGAGTCACCACCGACTTAGCACTTTGCATCCCGAACCTCGCGATCACCCGCTCTATGTAGCCCTTCTAACTCAAGAACATCGTCGGTTCACCCGCTCTCTTCTAATCTCCATACCCAGTATTTTCTTAACAGCGCACATGTCCTTCATCTCGAACTCTTCATCAAGTTGAGATTTCAGCCTATCTATCTCCACCCTACTCTTAGAAGCAATAAGCATGTCATCCACATACAAAAGGAGATAGATATAATTACCTCCATGAAGCTTCCGAATATAAACGCAACAATCATAGTCGCTTCGGGAAAATCCATGCTTCAGCATGAATGAGTCAAATCGCTTGTACCACTGTCGGGGAGATTGCTTCAATCCATACAGTGACTTCTTCAAACGACACACATGATGCTCCTTGTCCTCAACCTTGTAGCCCTCAGGTTGATGCATGTAGATCTCTTCATCCAAGTCTCTGTGCAAGAAGGCCGTTTTAACATCGAGTTGTTCTAGCTCAAAATCGTCATGAGCAACAATACTCAATAGCACCCGAATAGAAGTGTGTTTCACCATCGGAGAAAAGATCTTATTGTAATCCACACCCTCTTTCTGTGAAAAACCCTTAGCCACTAGCCTCGCCTTGTACCTTGTACCACCGAGCTCTGAAAGATCTTTCTTTCTTTTATACACCCACTTACAACCAATAGCTTTTCTTTCTACGGGCAATGGGACCACCTCCCATGTTTGGTTCTTCCGAAGAGATTCCATCTCTTCTTCCATCGCAGCCAACCAACTCTCACTATCCTTGTCCCGAATAGCTTCCTTGAAGGAGACCAACTCGTCCTCCTCCATCGAGAGTGCGTATTCAACCAAATTAACCTGCCCATAGTGCTTCAGGTTGATCACCCCGACAGACTGCTTGTATGCTCGCCTTGGGCTAGTGGAAGCCAAACTATCCTCGAGCTGCTGTTGTTATAGTGCTTGTGTATTCTCCTGCTGAACCTCCACCTGCTCAAGCTCATCATCTACCTGACTTTTCACTTGAACATGACTAGAACCTGGTTGGTCTTTAGGTTCTATTTCAATAACCTGAGACTTAGAAGTCTCATCAGTCCTAACACCATCATCCTTGGGCGCCCTAGCAATCATGGATTTCTCATCAAAGGTAACATCCCTGCTGATCACGAACTTTGAATCTTCCATACACCAAAGGCGATAGCCTTTTACGCCCTTCGCATATCCCAAGAATATTGCCTTCTTGGCCCTCGCGTCAAGCTTTCCCTCGTTGATGTGGTAGTAGGCGGTACATTCGAAAATTTTGAGCCTATCATAATCTGCATGCTCCCCTGACCACACCCTATAGGGTGTATCACCATCCAATATCGAATGTGGTGAACGGTTCACAATGTAACAAGTCAGAGCCACCGCCGCCCACCATTCGTTGCCCAATCCAAATATGATCGCGATACTCATTGCTTTCTCGCAATATTCGGTTCGATCTCTCTGCGACCCCATTCTGCGTGGTGGTGACTGTCGGTGTCGAACAATTCCCTCGATCACGAACTCCTTGAAAGCACCATCCAGATACTGCATCGCTATCGATCTCAAGATCTTCAATTTCTTTCCCGTCCTGTTCTTAACCATTGCTTTCCACTTCTTGAATGTCTCAAATAACTCATTCTTATGCTTCAGAAAGTAAATCCAAGCATACCTCGAATAGTCATCTATGAACGAGACATAATATCTGGAACCACCCTTAGAAGTGGTCTGAGCCGGACCCCAAACATCCGTGTGCACATAATCTAGTATCCCTCTGCTCTTAGACTTGCTTCTCAGAAACTGAACCCTGTGTGACTTTTCATACACACAATCCTCGCAAAAATCCATGCTAGGCTCCTTCAGATTCTTCAACAGACCCTCTTTACCAAACAGAACTAGACCCTTCTCTGACATATGCCCAAGCTGCCTATGCTATAACCGCGTGTGCTCACATGGGTCTCCACTACTTCCTTCGCCTAACCACGTGATCTCCCGCCACCGCTGCATTCGAGAGAGTATATAAATTACCGTGACGAACACCCTTCATCACTACAAGGGAACCCCGAACAACCGTCTTCACTCCGTTCTCCGCAATACTTTTGCAACCGCCGGAGTCCAATGCACCAACTGAGATAAGATTCTTTCGCAAGCCGGGAACATGCCTCACATCCGTCAAGGTTCGAACCACTCCATCATGCATCTTGATTTTAATATTACCTAGCCCCACCGTTTTACAAGCATGGTTGTTCCCTATCAATACGATTTCACCATCAATGCCTCTGTAGGTAGTAAACCACTTCCTATTTGGACACATATGGTAAGAGCAACCAGAATCAAGTATCCACTTTTCTGAGATATCCTCGCCACCCGTGACGACATAGCACTCCTTATCGCTCCCTTCCTCTGAAACGTAGCTCGCCTCTTCCTTGTCCTCTCTTCTCTCAGTCTTGTTGTTGTTCTTCTTTCCACCTACTCTCTTATTTAGACAGTCGGCCTTGAAATGCCCAACTTCACCGTATTTAAAACACGATTTTCCCGCAAGAGATCTCGATTTAGATCTAGACTTTCCTCCCTTGCCTTTTCCTCGCTCATTGCTCCTTCCTCTAGCAAACAATCCCTGCACTTGTTCTTTGTTACTACCAGTAGTCATGTCACTGGTTGCAATCTTCCGAAGGCCATCCGCTAGAAGCGCCGTTCTAGTCTCATCCATCTTCAAATTGTCTTCTACAAGCATCAGTGTTTGCACCAGGTTCTCATAAGACTTCGACAGAGACAAAAGTAGTAGAAGCGCTTGATCCTCATCTATAACTTTCACATCTATGTCTTACAAGTCTGATATGATCCTATCAAACTTGTTGATGTATTCCCGGATTGATGAACCCTCCTCCATCTTGCAAGTATACAATTTAGATTTTAAATAGATCCGGTTCGTTAGACTTTTCATCATGAAGGTACTTTCTAACTTCGACCACACCGTACCAAGTACCTCTCCATCTACCAAGAAAGCTACATCCCTTTCAAGGCATAGGATAATCGACGCCCGTGCTTCCAGATCCAGCTCCTCCCAATCCTCATCAGACATATCCTTATGCTTCTTCTCTTTTCCAGCCAAAGCCTTGTGTAATTTTTACGAAATCAGTGAGTTTTTCATCTGCATCCTCCAATAGAAAAAATCATTCTTCCCATTGAACTTTTCAATCTCGAATTTTTCCACTTTGACCGATTTACTGGTAGACGTCATTCTCCGTTTGTATTAATAAACCCGCTTCTCTCAGAAATTACCGAGCACCACCTCAAACCAGAAGCTACACCACTTCCAATCTGAATAATAGCTCTGATACCAATTGTTGGGATGCGGGGTCACGCCCACACGCCGCGGAAGCGTTATCACCTGAGAGAAGGCCCTGATTATATTCCCATTTCACGAAGGAAACAAGAATAGAAAGTAAATATCCCAACAAAGTGAGATATCTACTCTTCCTCTCAACAGTACTAGGACTGAATCAAGGGAACCTACAAACAATAGCCAATACACAGCAAAACAGTAAAGACATGAGATTTACGTGGTTCGACAAAATTGCCTATGTCCACGGGAGGGGTGAGGGGAGATTCGACTATGAAGAAGAACACCGACGACTTGTACAATCCACAAGCTCGTCCCAAAGATAAAGCTTTGATTTTTACCCAAAAGAAATTGACCTCTCTCTTGTAGAATCTCTCCAAGCTCTCTCTTTTTCTCTCCCTAGCCGCCGCCAAAAACCCTAACTTTTTCTCCCACAAACTCAATACCTAAACCCTAGGTTTAATTCCCTATTTATAGGGAATAAAAAAAAACTTTCCTTTTTTTTTGTTTTTCGTCTTTGTGTTGCGCAGGGAAACAAAATCGGGCTTGGTTTTAGTCGGCACGAGCACTAATTGCACTGCGGCGGGCTCAGCCACGGGTGGTCCCCACCTACGTGAGTTCACACTTATCATCTCTGCCAACAACCTATCACAAAGGGGTAAACCTAGCTCCAGCTAGTATCCCATCTTCCTCAATACATATCGACTTGAATACACCGTCACAAATACAATTCAATCACATGATCGTAAAAAAAATTATAGTAGAAAACAAGATCAATTAAGCACAAAAATTGAAAGATCTTATACCCTTTTATTTCAAACCGTTCTTCAAAGCATTCAATTTGTAGATCTGGAAGAACGATAATGATAATGATGATGCAAGGGCTGGTTACACTATACAAAGAAAACGATCCGATGAAGTAGCTGACTCCAAGGATGCATGCAATCAAACTTCGAAAGGAGATGGGAGATCTTCTTTAAACCCTAGCAAAATTTCTTCTTTTCTCTCTCACAATAAACCTCTCTAATCTCTGATCTAAATCTCTTCTTTATATCAAGAAAATAACCGTCGAGATGTTTATATAGGTGTAGCAACGAACGGGTCAGATTACATCTCAAAAATCATATCAAAGAAAAAATATTGTCGCCCAGCATAGTCAAAGTCAGCTTTACGGTCGATGAAGTCAACTTTGCAACATTTTCCAGAACCCAGATTTTCAGACTTTTGACCAAAGCCAACTTTGTAATAGGTAAAGCTGACTCAACTTAGTAAAGCCGACTTTTTATGAAGTCTAAGTTGACTTTGCAGTCATTCCAGAACTCAGATTTCTATCAGCTATCCCAAGCCAACTTTACATTTATCGTAAGCCGACTTTGTAAGGCAAAGCCAACTTTCCTGATTACATCAGTCGACTTTAGATGATGCTTAATTTGTAAATTTCTTCCACTCATATCAAAGCCAACTTTGATTGATTCATAAACCGACTTTCCAGAGATCACATGAAGTATCGTTATAACCTACACATTTTAACTCCAAACTCCATTAAATACATATATATAAAAGTTAGTTATTGATCAAACCAAGTTAATTGCATGACAAGGTCCCAACACAAAATGTTGCAATCATTTGATGGAAAGAAAAGCTACAAGTTCCTAAAAAGAAATTAAAATCAAATAATAAATACTACATCATCAAATAACATTTTTTTAATTCAAATCTAAAACATATCATGAAGCTTTTACACCACATGTTGTCAATCAAACACTGGATTTGCAACAAATCTACATTTTCAACATAAAATTGCAAATATCCAAATAATAAATTTGTAGTTGATTTCATGCAACAAATAATGCATGCAACTTTTGACACTATAATATTTGCTGCAATTCATTTTTGTAGCAAACATAACAGCCCCTAAATTTTTATGACTAAATTGCAAAATAGTGCTAAAGACCTCTATTTTTTCCATGTTGAGTAAATTTAATTAAACTCCCAATAAGTATGGACATTTCACACTTACACATTTCACACTTACTCCCTCCCCTCTCCCAACCAAAAAAAGAAAGTTTGAAACTCTTACTTAACCCTCAATAAGTTTGGAAATTCAAACCCTCCATCCCACCCCCATACATTTTGAATTTTTTTGCTTCATCCCAATGACTACTTTATAATGTTTATGTGATATTCTCTATTCAGGGCCTCAAAATATAGGCTTATACGTCCTTATGGGACTTGAGTGAAAAAAATCCAAAACGTATTGGAGAGCTTTCTTAAACTCCTAGCCTTATTTTGGAGGTTTGGTGAGAGTTTCGAACATGGAGTTTAAGTGCCAAAGGCCCAAACTCATTGGGGTTATTGAAATTTACCCTTTCTTTTTCAGTTCTTATTTTTTGGTTAGTGAAAGTGTCTGGATATCTCTGAGAACTTGTGTTATTTCTTCGACATGTGGCATCCTTCACACTATAAGCATCAATTATCGTGGATAAAATCATTTTAAGATGTCTTCTATAGGCTATGAGACCATATATATTCTTGATTATAGAGATTCTCTGCAACTCATTAATAACATCTCTTCACTTTATAACCCTCATGAATGATATTAATTAAATAGAGTATATGAAAACTCCTTCAGACCCATTGGATGAACCAATATAATTGATCCAAGTAAATAATTGTAGTGATTCTCTACAATCAAGGAGGTAAAGAATTCTCGTCTCCCTTCTATAGTTTGGTCACCATTTGATCCGTGATAAAAATAATCTACGTGGCAAGCTAACTAAGGATAGTTTGCATAAGGTATATTCTATTCTGATGCATGGTGTATGTTTCACATGCGGTATTCAAGAGTACAGTTTCATCATCTATATGATTTGTTTGATAGATCTATTGATTGTAGAGTTTAAGGTGATTTAATTAAATTCCGAAAACAATGAATTTAAAGCAGATTAAAAAAAAGATAAGGTTGTGCTATTCTGGATTTTGCCTATCCAACTCAATCTACGGGCGAAGTGAGAATATAAAACAATAACTCTTAAACTTTACCGCGAATCTAGATAGGGAGTGAATACTAATTTGCCCTCCCGATTATATGGATAGAACCGGCAACTCGCATGCGCGCGAGGTAGTTCTGTTATTTGTAAATAGATTGTAAAATTATAAAATTGATCCAAGTTGCGAAATGAGTGAAAAAGGGCTGGTCACAGTTAAAGAGACAGGAAATGCGTGAAAGAAAACTGATTTAAGCATTTGTCCCTATCAAAATATCTATTACTTGCAAGCATTCTCCTTTCTACATTGTGACCATGTTTTCAATCCTGGGAACGCTCAGTTGGCCTAACCCCACCAAGAGTTTATTAAGACCTCGGATTTTGTCCACTGCTGTCATCGTATCGGAGAATCAAGGATCAGTTTTTTAATCACAACTATCCCATAATATCTAAATAGTTATAGCTCATTTCAAAGCAAATGAAATTGTAAATGGAGGACACTTATTCTCAAATTTTTGACGGAGGATCCCCAAAATCAAAGTAATAAACGTACGCAAGTAAATACCATGCAAAAGCGCAAACACAGCTCAATGCATATCCATGTTAACGATATTACCCTCATCGTTCTCGATGATCATCAACATAGATGACGAGTCTGATGCATATAGAGGGGGAAAAAAGAAAAAAAGAAAGAAAGAAAGAAAGAAGGATATACCCTCATCGTATCACATGAATAAACTGCCATTAGTAGACAATTTCTTAATTAAGCACAGACGACAAGATTTAGGAATGCAGCCGAGTACATTTTGGTAAATCACAAGATATAGATGATCAAAGAGAGCAAACAAGAACACCAAGGCATTAACTGCAGTTATGCAAAACACAACGAATGAGGAAATCCTTATGGGACACAGCAATCTCCAAACACCTTTGAGGACCTTTTAGTAATTTTTGCCAAATATATGATAGCAAGTGAGGATTTTCCATTAAAAAAAAGTGAGGATTCATGACTTATTTGATGGAAACTCTCGTTAATGACATTTTAGAAAGGTTGTTACAAGAAATAAACATGTGCTAAAATGGTATACTATACCTGTACTACACAAGAAATGTGAGGTTTAAGAACTCAACAATTTGGAAGCAATTTAGTAGGAAGCACCCTAAAACTTTTATTTTGCGCAGAACAAAATAAGTTAGAAAATATTGTCTAGTAGTCACTACTCTTGGACTTAGAAGCATGTCACTTGCACACGACAATGAAACCAAAATTTATCTATACTATATATAAAAGAGGATTTGGGTGCGAAAACTTTTGATTGCCCTCTTTACCCCTGTCAATTTTTATAATTCCAAATTTACTTTAATTATTTTATTTATTTAATTTATCTCAAAGTCTCATTCAATAAGTCTTAAATTAAATTAATTGTAAATTATCATAATAATAAGGTCTAATTAGTTTCTTAGGCTCTTAAATCTAATTAGTTTCTTAGGCTCTTAAAGATTCCATTACTTATTTAATTAAATGCATATGTTATGGATCTAATTAACTAACCACTCTCTTATTTTCCCTTTACATAACCTCTTTTTTATCTCTACACTATAAATTACGGCCATCCATTCTCTTCAACCAACCACATCACCTACTAAGCCAAATTCGTATACCAACACAATGGTTTCTGAAATATGTTATACGGAAAGTTTGTCAAATGGTTTATAGTGTGCGTGCCTTATATATGTATGTGCACATGCATACATTGGATAATATTTCTCAAATGGTTTGTAGACTTAAATATTTATTTTTTATGGAGTTGAAGACTATGTCTCATGTTCAATTCGTAGCTCTTGATTTGTGTTTTGTCTCTTGAATCATTGAAAAAGAGAAGGATAGTAGATTATAGGAATGTTATTATTTGGAAATCTTGATATTTAAGAGTATGTATAAATTTAATTTGGGAACCAAAGATTATTTTCAATGTGTGCTTTTTTTTTACTGTGGATTGGGTAGGACTCTTATCGATCTTTTAATACTTAGAAAGAATGCATGATCTTATTTTTGGAATTTATACAAAGCTATTTAAAGATTTTTTCCCCTCACATAATGTCAGAAGAGCGTTTTGTGCTATTTATCATAAGTTGTGCTTTTTCTTTTGAATATAGGTCATAAGTTGTGCTTTCTTGTTCATTAGATGTATTCATAGTTTAATTCTTAACTAATTACTCGGTTCATATGCACTTTAAGTTCAGAGGTGCTATCAACTTATCCAATACTTTCAATATTTCTTGTCCTTTTGATTTTCTTACCTCTATTAAGCATCTTTTATGTTCTTTCATTAATAATTATGTTGAATTATAAAACTTTATTTGTCTTCTTTTGATTAATCACCAATAAGTTTTAGGCTACAAAGATTGATTAATAAAATATATTGACTATCTATCTTCTATTCATTGGATAAACTAGAATTTGAATTACATAAAAATTTTAATTTCTTATATTAAATCCAGATTAATTTGTCTCTTGATTCTCTAATTTGGATTAAAATTTTGACTTATACAATTTCCATGAACTGAACTATTCAAACAATTATGGGGTCAAAATTGTCTATCTAAATTAGTTGTGTATAAGTGCATCCAATTAAGATAGATAACTTTGTCTTGTATATCGATCCTCAAATTCACCCTACGAGAGGGTTTTATTTTTATGTGAGTTCATGGTTTCCAATAAACTCAAGAGTCTATTGTTAATTATCCTACTGATGAAATGAACCTTCAATTAAGAGTCAATAAAAGTCATAAAAATAAGAGAAAACTCGCAAATTAAGAAAATACAATAATCTTATTATTATTTCTTTAAATGATCATATACATAGCTTAACCAGGGAGATACTCCCAGTGTACAAATTTTCATATAGAGTCCTAGACTAGATATGTGGCGATTGAAATTTGGGTTTGGGTTTGATTTAGAGGAATGAAATAGAACTTGGATTTTTGAACCCAGTTTAGTGATGTGGAGATCAAATTTAGAATTCGACCCAGTTTTAATGACGTAGAGGTCAAACTTGATTTGGCCCAGCTTAATGACGTAGTTGTCAAATTTGGAATTTTATCAAGTTTAATGATGTAGAGGTCTAATTTGGTATTTTCGGCCCTGTTTTAATGACGTGGAGGTCAAATTTAGAATTTTATCCAGTTTAACAACGTAGAGGTCAAATTTAGAAGTTTGTCTAGTTTAGCGACATAGAGGTCAAGCTTGGTATTTTGTTCCCACGACATAATTGTCAAATTTAGAATTTGGCCCAGTTTAACGACATAGAGGTCGAATTTGATATTTTTTCTAGTTTAACGACGTAGTGGTTGGATTTGGAAGTTCCTCCAGTTTAACGACGTAGAGGTCAAATTCGATATTTTGCTCTCATTGTGTATTTGGGCTAGTTTAAACGACTTAGGGGTTGACACAAATGAACCTTCTGATCTTAAACTTATTGGCGCATGTTTTTACACAAGGTTATTTTCGAGTGCGTTTTTTTTCACACAAAATATTCTTTCATCCAGTTTAGGGACGTAGAGGTCCATCAAGTTTGATGATTTAAATTTGTCTTTGTATTTTTTAATATTTTTCAAGGATTAATTTGCGGTTCATGGAATTCTACGAACGAACGCGCAAACTCTATAACTTCTCAATTTTTCAAGGGGACCAAACTGTGAATTAGGCTGACTATATTTTTTAGGAAGCCTAGATTGAAACTTTTTGGACCGAACTGTAATTCATGTATTTTTTAGGGTGCGAACTGCAATTTTTGGATTATTTTGCAAGACTAGCCTTAAATACAATTTTTACAGTTTTCTAAGCTATAAACTGTAACTTCTGGGCTGTTTTACAATTTCTGCATCTTTTTTCAGGGAGTAAACTACAAGTTCTGGTTTGGTTTGTAGTTTCTAGATTTTCCAGGGACTAAATATAATTTGCTGGACTTATTTACAGTTTCAGTATTTTCTAGCGATTGAATAGTAATTTTTGCAGCTTTATGAGGGGATAAACTGCAAATTTGTATTGTTTTTGACGTGTTTTGGTTTCTTTTAGGGGCTGGACTGCAACTCCAGCAGTTTTACTGGGGTGCAAACTGTAAATTTAGATTGTTATGATGTTTTATCTACCAAAGATTTGAGCTGATGTTGGCAATGGCGGTTCCCCTACAAAGGGCTGCAGATTTAGTGTTTAAATTCCTTTTAGAAATCTATTATGTAGACAAACTTTTGAGTCCCTATCCCCATCAGATTTCGATTTGTTTCTTATTCAAATTCTTAGGAAAGCTTTATAAATTTAGCCCAGCGGTTATAGATTTGGACTATTGGGAATCAATTTCATGTCGGAGTTAAGCGAGCTTGTTTGGTAAAGATTTGTCAAGGGTTGGTGAAATTGCAATCGGAAGGTATATATAAGTTCTTTTGTCACCTGTCGAACTGAAATATTACGAATCCATTTAATTCATAGTTTTCTTTTCCCTTTTTTTTTTGAATGCAATTACTTTGTTGATATTTTTAGAGCAACCCGGCATTGGCATGCGCATCCAGAGAAAACCCGTTCTTTTATTTATTTTATCGAAACTATTTATTTCATAATTGTTAATATTTTCGGAGAAAATTCAGCGTTAGAATGTGCATCTATTTTATCTTTTTTATTTTGTCCAAAAAATTACCACAGTATTATAAGATCAGCTCAAAAAATTAACGGGTATATGGGAGTGTTGAGACTCAAAATGAGTACAAAAACTCGTGGAGTACAGAGACTCCGAATAAGTACAGAGACTCTTAGGGGGAGGACAGGGATTTCAAAAGAGTGCAGAGACTTAGATTTGGGGGGAGTACAGGGACTCATAATGAGTGCAGAGACTTAGATTTTGGGGGAGTACAGGGACTCCAAAAGAGTGCAGAGACTCTACAATGAGTGCAAAGACTCAGATTTTGGGGGAGTACAGGGACTCCAAAAGAGTGCAGAGACTCTATAATGAGTGCAAAGACTCAGATTTTGGGGGAGTACATGGACTCCAAAAGAGCGCAGAGATTCGACTATATTTTCTTATATGGTGCAACGACTGATGTTGTTTAGATGGAATAAGGCAATTCTCCTTTTTTTTTCATGGTGGCGGATCATTTTTTATTTT
The DNA here is from genome assembly GCA_012295165.1 of Asparagus setaceus. Taxonomy (NCBI): domain Eukaryota; kingdom Viridiplantae; phylum Streptophyta; class Magnoliopsida; order Asparagales; family Asparagaceae; genus Asparagus; species Asparagus setaceus. The sequence goes on from CM022705.1 coordinate 35,586,344, forward strand.
TTGTGTTGCTGCTTTGATGAAGTAGGAGAGAGACTAGAGGAACTCCATGATCTTGTGGAAGAAAAGCTAAGTGAGAAGCGAAAATATCAAAAAAATCACCTTGCTCCTAAATATTTTTTTTTCACAAGAAGAGGCAGAGGAACTTTTGGCATAGGCTTTTTTTCAGTGTTGGGACTCTTTTTTTTTTCCTTTTTTTTTATTTCACCAGTTTTTTTTATAAGGTGGGCTTGTAGAGTATTTTGATAAGATGTTTGTTTCAATCTGCTAATATTAAATCTAGATGCAACTCACCTTTTATCTTATCTCAACTGTTTGATAGGTGTGATTAAAAGAGATCAAATTCGACACTACTAACCTCTAATCTCTTGATTTCATATTCTTGTTGGATAACGAGATCAATTTTTGGCATTAACGTACAAGCTCATTTATCCTATGTTTAATCACGTGAGGACTTAGTCATTGCTAATGTGTATCCGAGAGCAAAGTGTGTTAGCAAAAATTCTTTTTAAAATATTCCATCAATTTGCAGTTACCCCCACCTTTGAAAAGAATTATCTACTTCCAAGTTTATCAAATTTTGCTAATGACGATTGTTGCTAATGAGGATGCACCTTTACATATTATTTATTTATTGATTATTTTTTATAAAATAATTTAACTTCAACAACAATATCTTTGTATTGGTTGTGATTCCTTCTTGCTATTATAGCTTTTGTAATTTTACATCTAATAATAATTTTTGCTATTCCAACAAGATACTAGACATGTAATATTAATTTTTTATTTTAGTGGCCTTCATAACTTTCATGCATGATGTATTAAGAATCAATACCCCATAAGTAAATAGTATATCCTAAGTACATATTTAAGAACTAAAAATGTAGAATACATTATTTACTAATAAGTTCTTAAACCAAATACAATACGTGCAACGCACATGTGGCATACTAGTTATATATAAATAAAAAAAAAGAATTTCAATGTGAATCCATTTGTTAGGGAGAATAGGTACGTATTTGCACCTTTCCAACAAAAAGAAAAAAAAAAGAAAAAAAAAGGTACTTACTTGCATCCACATGCACCTAGCTAGTGTGCCAAAGATAGGGAGGGAGCATTTACGGCCATTCGGCCCAGCTAGGCATGGGTCTGAATATTTGGGCCATGCTCGGGTCCCAGTCAAGCCGAGATAGGTATTCGCCTAGAACTAGGACCATAGAACCGTTCTCGACACACTCTAGGCTCTGCTCACTCAAGCCCGGCCCCAGTTCACTGTAGGGCCATATTATTAAACAGAAACAATTAAATCTATTTGGGCCATATTATGACCCGGTGGTAGCTACTGCTAGCCAGCAACTGCTCGCACCCCGCAAAGGGTTTTCCCTAATAACATTAGGGAACTTCTGTCGGTGTGATCAAGGCGTGTGAATGCATTGTCTTAGTTTTGAGCCTCCTACGGGTGCGATGTACACACATGTCCATTGAGGTTTTCTGAATCCGGCTGCTTAATTTCTCGTTCTGGGCTCTATTAGGCTTATGTGTGCCCGAGGGCCCCTTTACTCCTAGATCCATTCAATATACTAAGAAAGAAACAACATTAATACTCCAAACTCTTTCTCATTTCCTTGTGATTAAATATATCACTTGTTGTGACAATAATTACACCAAGTATTAACCCTCCTCTTGGAGTCGACACGTGTCTTATATCAGCACTAATCAACAGATCGACTCAGCCCCTAGCCAAAGCGACTCTGCGCAACAAGCACTCGTCGTTTCCCTAAGTAGGTCCGAGTCGAGACCAGCTCTCACTCGACCGCATCACTAGAGTCGACCCCCTCATTTGCCCAGGAGGCCGGGTCGACAACTAGCGAGGCCGACAATAAAGGCGGTACTTGTCGTCCCTCTCGCAAAGCCTAGTCAAAAGGCGGTTCGTCCTCGAACTCCTCGCCAATAGCTGTCTACCATCATCATTGCAAATGCCACGAGTCCTCATGACTCATCCTCACCATACCCCCATCAATCACCATCACATCCAATCAAGGGTGACTCATCGTATGTGCAGTCGACATCTGTAAACCTGTATGCCTATCCAGCTATCTACCCATCCAGCTGTCTGCCTGGACTCGGCCATAGTTACGGTTCTATCCCTTTTAACTGGGTATAAATATGGGCTCATCACCCACTAAGAGGGGCGATGGGGGAGACCCTCTTAGGGGGCCACGGGTATGCAATTTTTGCATAAATAAATGAAGAACTTATTCAGTTTATTGGTACCTTCTCCACTCAAGCTCAAATACTGACTTGACTGTTGGAGGAACCACTAGAGAACCCAACTCCGATCCTCTAAAGAGCTTATTTTGCAACTCTCTTCTATGAACAGGGGGATCGGCCTTCAAAGAAGATGAGGGAACCCACATCATACATACCGACCCTAAGCTCCCTCACTAATCTGGGAGAACCTGCTAATCCCGATGTTGAGAACTTAGACATCAACACTGGTACCCACCGTGGGGCCTCTTCATCTCTTTTTTGCAAAAGAGCGGACGATCCCTTATGCTCAAACTATGAGCTGTCGCCATTCGATTTTCATCGACACGGCCTGTTTAAGCCAAAGACCTTGGCATCATTCTCATGTTTAAGACCAGGGCACACCCCAAGGTAATCAAACTAACGATTGCCTGCATATGCGAAATATTTTGTGCTGTATACCTATATGCAATTTTCGTCAATTGATTATCGTTAACTCGATCGACTCCGACACCAAGACCTTGGTACCTTCTCTGGGTAAAACCAAGGCACGTCATCAACTCGGTTGACTCCAACACCAAGACCTTGGTACATTCTCAGAAACCCAAGTACGTCGTCAACTCGATCGACTCCGACACCAAGACCTTGGTACCTTCTCAGGATAAAATCAAGGCACATTGTCAACTCTGTCCGGTTGACTCCGACACCAAGACCTTGGTACCTTCTCAGGGTAAAACCAAGGTACGTCGTCAAATCGATCGACTCTGACACCACAACCTTGGTACCTTCTCAGGGTAAAACCAAGGTACGTCGTCAACTCTGTCGACTCCGACACCAAGACCTTGGTACCTTTTCAGGGTAACACCAAGGCACGTCATCGACCAAAAGACCTTGGCATCCTTCTAAGACCAAGGCACGTACCCCAAGACCTTGATGTCATCGCGAGTAAACCCAAGGCATGAGGTCAAGTCGCCCCACTTGCCATAGTCGAGTCGCCTCGACCCAAGAGCAAAACTTGTACTTAGAGCAGATTGCAAACTCTTAAATACAAGAAATGCAATCTCAAAGGTACACAGTTCAAATTAACCAAAAATATTCTTTTATTCATATATTGTTGTTTGAGGTAAATTTTCTTCAATGAGAGAGCTCCTGCAGAGAATCAAATATCACGGAGAGAAGAAAATCTGGTAAAATTTTTTAATCAAAATCAAATCCCAACCAATTAGATTTCCTGTGCAATCAAAACCACATCAAACACTTCACCGTTTTTCTCCTGTGCGTATGCAACAAGCCCAACAAACAAAATAATAATAATAATATAATAAATGACAAATGAGACCCACCAAGCCCATTTCATTAAAGAGTATATGGGCCGGTCCATGAAAGAAGTTATAAAGAAAAGCCCACCTCTTTCATACACCCAACTCTTCCTCAGTTACCCCACTACAGCCATTACCCGGATTGGGATCAATAGTGTTTCCTAATATTTAACGATCTTCATCGTGAAGATGATTAAGAAATATTGTGAACACCATTAATGAGTAGAGGATCCCAGTCCGCCATTACCCAAAGAAAATAACCCAACTCTTCCTCAGTTACCCCACTACAGCCATTACCCAAACAAAACCACCCACTCTTTCCATCTTCTCCACAATATTAGTGTCATCTTCTCTTCTATTTATCAATCTGAGACCCCAATCAAAAAAGGGGGAGGAACCCATAGCAAGTGGCTGCTAGAAAGAAGTTCATCAGAATCTCAAAATCTCAATCACCAAGAATCATCACCTCCATTTTACCCATAAACTAAAGGAAGTTATCATCAAACTCTTGGAGAATTCCAGCCCTCTTTTAAGCTTGCACTGCATATTGAAGTTCATCCATGAAAGAAAAAGAAAAAGGTAAGGAAATACGTACAGTAAGTTCAAGTTCCCTCTTTCAATTTTTTTTCATTTTTATTTTACCATCCTTCCTCAATTCTCTTATGTATAATACTCTTGTTACTGTATGTTCCTGTCACTCCCTATCTCCCATGTTCTTTCATCTATATAAACAAGATACTACAAACAAAAATAAAAGGAGGCCAAGAACATAAACTCCTTCCTCCATCCAAAATAGACACCACCAATGAGCACCCAGGCAGCAAAGAGAAGAGGAATAAAGGCACACCACTCTTATCCAGCTCGTCGGCGTCCCCGTCCAGATCCGAGCCCGACAAAACTGATGACCCGGCATCACCCCGGGTCACCGTGTTGCTGGTTGTAATGGCCTCTTCGACACACGGTCATCTCAATTCCTTCATCGCTGGTCATCATTGCCATTAGAGGATTTCTTCTGATCCTTTAATATGCAACTTCAAATAAACGCTATTAAAGGAATTCTTGGACCCTTTAATATGTGAATTCAAATTAACGCTATTAGAGGATTTCTTCTGATCCTTTAATATGCAACTTCAAATAAACGCTATTAAAGGAATTCTTGGACCCTTTAATATGCAACTTCAAATAAACGCTATTAAAGGAATTCTTGGACCCTTTAATATGTGAATTCAAATTAACGCTATTAGAGGATTTCTTCTGATCCTTTAATATGCAATTCTAAATTCATGCTATTAGAGGATTTCTTCTGATCCTTTAATATGCAATTCTAAATTCATGCTATTAGAGGATTTCTTGGACCCTTTAATATGCAACTTCAAATAAACGCTATTAAAGGAATTCTTGGACCCTTTAATATGCAACTTCAAATAAACGCTATTAAAGGATTTCTTCTGATCCTTTAATATGCAATTCTAAATTCATGCTATTAGAGGATTTCTTCTGACCCTTTAATATGCAACTTCAAATAAACGCTATTAAAGGAATTCTTGGACCCTTTAATATGTGAATTCAAATTAACGCTATTAGAGGATTTCTTCTGACCCTTTAATATGCAACTTCAAATAAACGCTATTAAAGGATTTCTTCTGATCCTTTAATATGCAACTTCAAATAAACGCTATTAAAGGAATTCTTGGACCCTTTAATACGAACTTCAAATAAACGCTATTAAAGGAATTCTTGGACCCTTTAATATGCAATTCTAAATTCATGCTATTAGAGGATTTCTTCTGATCCTTTAATATGCAATTCTAAATTCATGCTATTAGAGGATTTCTTGGACCCTTTAATATGTGAATTCAAATTAACGCTATTAGAGGATTTCTTCTGACCCTTTAATATGCAATTCTAAATTCATGCTATTAGAGGATTTCTTCGACCCTTTAATATGCAACTTCAAATAAACGCTATTAAAGGAATTCTTGGACCCTTTAATATGCAACTTCAAATAAACGCTATTAAAGGATTTCTTCTGATCCTTTAATATGCAACTTCAAATAAACGCTATTAAAGGAATTCTTGGACCCTTTAATATGCAACTTCAAATAAACGCTATTAAAGGAATTCTTGGACCCTTTAATATGCAATTCTAAATTCATGCTATTAGAGGATTTCTTCGACCCTTTAATATGCAACTTCAAATAAACGCTATTAAAGGATTTCTTCGGACCCTTTAATACGCAATTCTAAATTCATGCTATTAGAGGATTTCTTGGACCCTTTAATATGCAATTCTAAATTCATGCTATTAGAGGATTTCTTCGACCCTTTAATATGCAATTCTAAATTCATGCTATTAGAGGATTTCTTCTGATCCTTTAATATGCAATTCTAAATTCATGCTATTAGAGGATTTCTTCGACCCTTTAATATGCAATTCTAAATTCATGCTATTAGAGGATTTCTTGGACCCTTTAATATGCAATTCTAAATTCATGCTATTAGAGGATTTCTTCGACCCTTTAATATGCAATTCTAAATTCATGCTATTAGAGGATTTCTTCGACCCTTTAATATGCAATTCTAAATTCATGCTATTAGAGGATTTCTTCGACCCTTTAATATGCAATTCTAAATTCATGCTATTAGAGGATTTCTTCGACCCTTTAATATGTGAATTCAAATTAACGCTATTAGAGGATTTCTTGGACCCTTTAATATGCAATTCTAAATTCATGCTATTAGAGGATTTCTTCGACCCTTTAATATGCAACTTCAAATAAACGCTATTAAAGGAATTCTTGGACCCTTTAATATGCAACTTCAAATAAACGCTATTAAAGGAATTCTTGGACCCTTTAATATGCAACTTCAAATAAACGCTATTAAAGGATTTCTTCTGACCCTTTAATATGCAATTCTAAATTCATGCTATTAGAGGATTTCTTGGACCCTTTAATATGTGAATTCAAATTAACGCTATTAGAGGATTTCTTGGACCCTTTAATATGCAACTTCAAATAAACGCTATTAAAGGATTTCTTCTGACCCTTTAATATGTGAATTCAAATTAACGCTATTAGAGGATTTCTTCGACCCTTTAATATGCAATTCTAAATTCATGCTATTAGAGGATTTCTTCGACCCTTTAATATGCAACTTCAAATAAACGCTATTAAAGGAATTCTTGGACCCTTTAATATGCAACTTCAAATAAACGCTATTAAAGGAATTCTTGGACCCTTTAATATGCAATTCTAAATTCATGCTATTAGAGGATTTCTTGGACCCTTTAATATGTGAATTCAAATTAACGCTATTAGAGGATTTCTTGGACCCTTTAATATGCAATTCTAAATTCATGCTATTAGAGGATTTCTTCGACCCTTTAATATGTGAATTCAAATTAACGCTATTAGAGGATTTCTTGGACCCTTTAATATGCAATTCTAAATTCATGCTATTAGAGGATTTCTTGGACCCTTTAATATGCAACTTCAAATAAACGCTATTAAAGGATTTCTTCTGACCCTTTAATATGCAATTCTAAATTCATGCTATTAAAGGATTTCTTCGGACCCTTTAATACACAATTCCAAATCCGTGCTATCAAAGGATTTCTTTGAATCCTTTAATACACAACTTCAAATAAACGCTATTAAAGGATTTCTTCGGACCCTTTAATATGCGACTTCAAATTAACGCTATTAGAGGATTTCTTCGGATCCTTTAATATGCAATTCTAAATTCATGCTATTAGAGGATTTTTTCGGACCCTTTAATATGCAACTTCAAATAAACGCTATTAAAGGAATTCTTCGGACCCTTTAATATGTGAATTCAAATTAACGCTATTAGAGGATTTCTTCGGACCCTTTAATATGCAATTCTAAATTCATGCTATTAGAGGATTTCTTCGGACCCTTTAATACGCAACTTCAAATAAACGCTATTAAAGGAATTCTTCGGACCCTTTAATACGCAACTTCAAATAAACGCTATTTCGGGTCCTCTATTAGTAAAATATGCGAAATTTTATCAAAGGATTTCTTGTTATGGCCCAAAACTAAGTATTTTAGCCCAACAATAAATGCAAACGAACTGCTAGCGCACTGCACAAAAGAGGTTTTTTTTTAGAATTTGCTAAATAACCCAAAGTAATTCTTGTAATCACAAAACAGCCCAAGACAAATCCAGGAATTATAAATCAGTCCTGAAACATGCAGAAATTACAAACCAGTCCAAACAAATGCTGAAAATTACAAATTAGTCCCAGAAAGGGCTGAAAACTGCAAATTAGTCACCAAAAAGGGCTGAAAATCAGTCCCCAAAAAGTTGGAAATTATAGATCAACCTCAAAAAATGCTGAAATTCTATGAATTCAAATCAAGTCAAATCACCGAAATGTCGCTAAACTATAAGCCAAATCAAATCAAATCAAACGACCGAAATGTCGCTAAACTATAAGCCAAATCAAATCCAAACGACCGAAATGTCGCTAAACTACGATCCAAATCAAATCAAGTCAAATTAACGACCGAAATGTCGCTAAACTATAAGCCAAATCAAATCAAATCAAACGACCAAAATGTCGCTAAACTATAAGCCAAATCAAATCCAAATGACCGAAATGTTGCTAAACTATAAGCAAAATCAAAATTCAAATTACGGACCGTGATGTCCCTAAACTAAAATCAAATCCAAACCATAGACCGGAATGTCCCTAAACTAAAATTAAATTCAAATTATGGACCGAGATGTCCCTAAACTAAAATCATCAAATTCAAATTATGGACCGAGATGTCCTTAAACTAAAATCAAATTCAAATTATGGACCGAGATGTCCCTAAACTAAAATCAAATTCGAATTACGGACCGAAATGTCACTAAAATACAATCCAAACTATAAGCCAAATCAAAATCAAATCACCAAAAATCAAACCAAACCCATCAAAAAAAATGTTATTCTATTCAAACATATAGATTTTATTTCTAGCATTATTGATTAAGCTCATAAAATTTATAACCCGTTAATCGAAGGTTCCTTTGGTTCACCCCAAAGGATAATTAACAATAGACTCTTGAGTCTATTGGAGATATTGAACCCCACAATTAATAAACCTCTATCTTTGCAGAGGGAATCTTAGGGATATACCCCAACTAAAATAATATCTATTTCCTTATCCATCCTAAAGGGAATAATCCTTTTAGAGTGAGATTTGCGACCCTACAATTGTGAAGTATTTACAGCACAAGGAAGTGCTACAAAAAAAAAAGAAGAGAAAGTTGGAAGAAGCAACCAACAACAAATAGAAAAGATACATTGGGGTCCCCTAAGGGGTCGGACTCGGCAGACGCCAAGGACTCCGAGACACGGGTGGAGCGACACCAGAATCAGCAACATGAGGCAGACCCGAAGGAGCAGCAGTAGGAGGTGGCAGAAGAGTCGACTGGGTTTTGGCCTCGACCTCTTCCCCTTCCCTCTCTCCACACTCATCCGCCCAGCTGTCAAGAGCTGAGCCTTCGCCTGCTTCCCCAGCCGACTCTTCGCCGCCCTCAACATCATCCCTGCCATCAAGCACAAGCCCTCCTCCTTGCTTCTCTATCTCCAAGAGCGCATCCAGACAGTTAGCAACTCTCGGAGGATAATGGAGTCGGTCGGGGTCGCTTCAAAGATCGGTCGGGAGCTGCGCCTCGAGAAAATCATAGCCTGCCTTGCAAGTCAGCGCCACCTCCACCTTTCCAAGAGCACTGTGGTGATAGCCTTCAACGACCTCGAATCGATGAGCCTTAGACTCTAGGAAAGCAAGGCGGACTCGCAGGGACTAGATCTCGGCGAGGGATGACTCGTGCTGCTGCTCGGCCTCTAGAGCAGCTTGGACACTCTCTTCTCTGAGCTTCTAGTGAGCTATCTGCTCCTCCTTCAACTCGGCCCGCAGGCTCTGGGCATCAAGATGATCCGCTCGGGCCCGCTCAAAAGGCATCATCCCTCTCCCGCCTCTCAATGACGACCTCTTCGGACAAAATCTGAGTCTATCTTCCTTCTCTTGGAGGTCATGTTGAAGACCAAGGTCCTCCTTGAGCTGATTGATCTCAGCCGACTTCTTGCTATTTGAAGTCTTCAAGCCGTCGATCATCTTCTCCCGCATCTCGCCTCTCGGCGCCACTTGCCGTTGCTCCGCTTCTGGATGGCCAGCTCCTCCTCCTTGGCCGACAGCGCCATGAGAGCATTCTCCAAGTCGGCCTTCTGGGCCTCTAGCTCTCCCTAGAGTTTGAGGAAGGAGGTTTGGGCTCGCTCAAAGCGGCCGAAGATCTCCTGCTCCACCAAAGCTCCACGGACCAAGTAGCCCCTTAGACATTGGTGAAGGCCGACATCCAGCATCTCCCCGAGGGTTTCGTCATCTCGGTCGAGATGGAACTGCTCGATGGCTCGAGTCTGGGTGAGTCGCGACTCCAGAACCGACCCCCTCTTATCAAGATGCCGCCGAGGTTCATATCTATACTCCTGGGCTGGCTCACTATCGTAATAGGGACCGGCTCTAGAGGAACCCATCAGTAGCATCCTCAGTTGATCCCACTTCTCTGCCTCAAGCTCATCGATACGATAAGGGAACGGCCACCCGAACCTTTGAGTAGGAGGCGCCCGTTCGATGGCTGGCTCCTTCCCCTGCCGATGGGCCTACTCGGCAGGTACCTCTGGGGCCACCTCGTCCCCTGCTTGAGCCTCGGCCTCCTCAGCCTCAGCCATATGGGTGTCGGTCCCCTTTTCTCTATCAGGGGACCCTTTGTCAATGACGACGACTTCGACTTCAGGAGTCAGAACGGTAGCAGCGGTAGTAAGAGTCTCCTCCGTTACCTAGCGAGGCAGGATCTCTGCTAGTGGCTGGTCAGAGGCGTCCCCCTGAGCAGCGGGAGAAGCTCCCGCCTCCATCGTAGCTTCGACCATCCTTTTTGATCCTCGGCTACCCACCTTCTTCAACCTCTTCCTTTCTCAGCCCTCTCGGCCAGGGCAGTGGCAGCCCTCGACCCGTCAGCCGAGCGGCTATCTTGGTCGCCTGAGCTTGGACCTCCTTAGCCTCCTCAGGGGCCAGATCTGGGCGTAGGCATTTCTGTGGCCTCGTTGAGGGCCCTCCCTGAGCTTGTGCTGGCAGAGCCATCGGCACCGCATCCGACTCATCTGAGCCCAGCATCAGAGCAGCCACTCAAGCTTCATCCTCTACAGAGGGAGGCACAGAAGAGATGCTGACAACTCGTAGAACCGAGTTGTCAAAGAGGTCCTCAATCTGGCGAGAATCGGTGAACGCCTTGATGGACTCCAGCTCGCACCGCTCGGTGCTCGACAATAGCCCTGGCTTCAAGCTCCCCTTATTGATCTCTAGCCAGTTGAAGCAAGCCAGATTGGAGACGTCCCCGACCACCCACACGAACTTCCCCTTCCATTCCTTGTTGGAGTCAGGAGCGTTGGTGACGATCTTGTTACCCCCCAAGACTTGGAAGTAGAAATGTCCCTCATGCTGGCTCACCTTCATGCAGAAGAGGTGGCCGAGTACTCCTAGAGTCAGCTCGACTCCCAACTAGTGGCAGATAATGACAAATCCCACCAGAGTGGTGATGGAATTCGGCTTCATCTGCAACGGTGAGACCCCCAACGGCTCTAAGACATGGCGGAGGAACAGATGCAGTGGGAGTCGCAGCCCATACTCAAGGTGCTTCAGATACACCGGAGTCCAATTAGTGTCGCGGTCATAGACCGCTCGTGATTTTGCTGGCACCGACAAGGCAAACGCCCTAGGGATATCGAACTTCTCATACAGCACCTCCAACTATGGCGACGTTACCTTGGAGTGGTATCTCTACAGCTGACCAAGGCGAACTTCGTTCCTGACTGGTGTAGATGCCATTGGATTACTTCTAAAAGTTTGTCGGAGAAGAAACAAAGAAAGATCGGAGTTCTTTTTGTGTTTAGAGTTCAGAAAATTTTGAGAGCAGCAACCTCTCCCATTTTGCAGCAGCCGTATTTATAGGCAGGAAGACCGACAGGTGGCAAGATCGCGACGGCCAACTCAATTCTGACCCAATGGCCGAGATCAATCCCAGAATACGAGGCGACCGCTCTGGAACCGAAGCATCCCTCTCTGATTGGGCCATGATCTTCGCACAGGAATCAAAATGACAGCCGCCCAGAATTATCCCCTAGCGTCAGCAACGTCACATCCGAAGAGACCGCTTAGCACCCCTCATAAATGCACCTCAGGACCCGGCCAGCTACAGTCCTATTTTACTCGGACTCGGCTACCCCGAGTCTAAGCAAAAGGGGCCAATGTTGTGACAATAGTTACACCAAGTATTAACCCTCCTCTTGGAGTCGACACATGTCCTATATCAGCACTAATCAACAGATCGACTCAGGCCCTAGCCAAAGCGACACTGCGCCACAAGCACTCGTCCTTTCCCTAAGTAGGTCCGAGTCGAGACTAGCTCTCACTCGACCGCATCACTAGAGTCGACCCCCTCATTTGCCCAGGAGACCGGGTCGACAACTGGCGAGGCCGACAATAAAGGCGGTACTTGTCGTCCCTCTCGCAAAGCCTAGTTGAAAGGCGGTTCGTCCTCGAACTCCTTGCCAATAGCTGTCCACCATCATCATTGCAAATGCCATGAGTCCTCATGACTCATCACTCACCATACCCCATCAATCAACATCACATCCAATCAAGGGTGACTCATCACATATGCAGTCGACATCTGTAAAGCTATCTGCCCATCTAGCTGTCTGCCTGGACTCGGCCATAGTTACGCTTCTACCCCTTTCAGCTGGATATAAATATGGGCTTATCGCCCACTAAGAGTGGGGATGGGGGAGACCCCCTCAGGGGGCCACATGTATGCAAATTCTGCATGAATAAATGAAGAACTTATTCAGTTCATTGGTATCTTCTCCACTCAAGCTCAAATACGAACTTGATCGTCGGAGGGACCACCAGAGAACCCAACTACGGTCCTCTAACGAGCTTATTTTGCAGCTCTCTTCTATGAACAGGGGGATCGGCCTTCAAAGGAGATGAGGGAACCCACATCATACATACCGATCCTAAGCTCCCTCACTGATCCGAGACTACCTGCTAATCCCGCTGTTGAGAACTTAGACATCAACATCACTCAATTTTGAAATACACTCAAAACGCGAACATGATTTGCTTTGAAACCCATTATATCTCTATGTTTGAGATGCTTTTCTGTGTGATGTATTACAAATATACTAGTTTCAACCCAGTGAGATGCACGAAATTATTTAAAAATGAAATCACAATTTTTAATTTTTATGTACACAAAAAAAAATCACAATTCATTTATAACTTTAAAAAAAATAAAATAAAATAACTTGTATATTTTTTCAGTTGTTACTGCTCAACTGCAAAACTTACTTCCACTTGTGTGAGAAGGATTGATGTTTATTTTTCGTGTCATTGCAACCAAAACAGGGAAAATGCCTCAAATTTATATATTTAACATTAAGCATAATGCAACACCAAATGACCAGTAGATGACGTTAAGTGTATGCTTGGCAAGTCAAAATTACGGCTTATAAGCCACTTTGAGATGTTTGGCAAGTGACTTATTTTGTCTTAAAATCCATCAAAAAATAAGTAGAAGTACCTCAGCTTAATTTTTTGCTGGATTATAAATGAAAAGAATTGAACATGTAAAAGACAGGTATATACACCTCGGTTTTATACAAACTTCCAAACCCATTAGTTTCAACCATCAAATTTAGGAGGGGGGTATTGGTTGGGACAAGTTAGAGCCAAGTGGGATAATTGATCAAATGGAACAATTTTATCTCTTTGGGATATTTTGAGTGGGGTAAAATGGGACAAGTTGGGATAATGGGACAATTTGAAGTTTTGATTTGACAATTCATGTAGAATAATTGATGATGTGGCACCTTATTAAAATATACTATTTATTTATCAATTAAGTCTAAATTAATTTATCCAATTGATTTAGTATATTATTTAGTATGTTATTATAATATAATACATTATTTTACTTTATACTAAAATATAATATATTATATTATAATTACTAATTAATTATAACTATGTTTAATATTATTAATTAATATATTATATTATATTATAATAATATGATATATTATATAATAATTGATATAACATAGGAACAATATATTTAATATAATATTTAATTTAATATAAATATAAATATTATAATATTTTGTTATATTCAATATAATATTATTTAAAATATTATATTATTATTAAAATATAATATTATACTTGATGATAGTTACTATAATTTAAATGTGATAATTGATGACATGACTTCTTATTAAAATATAATATTTATAATAACCATAATATACTATTAATATGTTAATATTATTACTTCAAAAATATTATTAATTAATAGATTATATTATATTAATTTTATATATAATATCATACTTTCATATATAGTAGATTATTACTATTTGTATTGTAGCAATAAAATATTATTTAATATTATAACTACCACAATATTGACAATATATTTAAGACTATTAATTAATATAATAAAGTGTAATAGAAAATAGTAAATTATTATATAAATTAAAATATTCTATATAATAGAATATATAATCATATTAAATTATATTATAATATAATTAATATAGTATTATATATAAATACTAAATTATAATATATTTTATATCATAAAAATACAACAATAATATTTTTATTCTAACTAATAAAATATACCATAAATAATATAAAGTAATATTATAATATATAAAATATTATTAATTAATATATTATATTATATTATATTATATTATATTATAATATAATACATTATTTTACTTTATACTAAAATATAATATATTATATTATAATAATATAATACTAATATTATAATATATAAAATATTATTTAATATTATAACTACCACAATATTGACAATATATTTAAGACTATTAATTAATATATTATATTATAATTACTAATTAATTATAACTATGTTTAATATTATTAATTAATAGATTATATTATATTATATTATAATAATATAATACTAATATTATAATAATATAATACTAATATTATAATATAATTAAGATATATTTTATATTATAATATAATTAAGATATATTTTATATTATAATATAATTAAGATATATTTTATATTATAATAATATAATACTAATATTATAATATATAAAATATTATTAATTAATAGATTATATTATATTAATTTTATATATAATATCATACTTTCATATATAGTAGATTATTACTATTTGTATTGTAGCAATAAAATATTATTTAATATTATAACTACCACAATATTGACAATATATTTAAGACTATTAATTAATATATTATATTATAATAATATGATATATTATATAATAATTGATATAACATAGAACAATATATTTAAGACTATTAATTAATATATTATATTATATTATATTATATTATATTATATTATATTATATTATATTATAATATAATACATTATTTTACTTTATACTAAAATATAATATATTATATTATATTATAATATAATTAATATAGTATTATATATAAATACTAAATTATAATATATTTTATATTATAATAATATAATACTAATATTATAATATAATATAATTAAGATATATTTTATATTATAATATAATACATTATTTTACTTTATACTAAAATATAATATTTATAATAACCATAATATACTATTAATATGTTAATATTATTACTTCAAAAATATTATTAATTAATAGATTATATTATATTATAATATATAAAATATTATTTAATATTATAACTACCACAATATTGACAATATATTTAAGACTATTAATTAATATATTATATTATAATAATATGATATATTATATAATAATTGATATAACATAGGAACAATATATTTAAGACTATTAATTAATATATTATATTATATTATATTATATTATATTATATTATATTATATTATATTATAATATAATTAACATATATTAGATATTTAATAAATTAATGCTTCAAAATTATCCCACTTTTCTCATGATTGTCCCAAAGTTAAGAATGGGGTAATTTTTAGAGGTTGGGACAAAAGCTTTTATAGAAGTGAGATAATTTTGGGAAAAGTGGGGATAATTGTCCCAATTTTATTATCCCAATAAATAACACCTTAAAGTGAAATCCCAATCCCATTGTCCCAATGAATAACACCATAAAGTAAAGTCTCAAGAATTATCACACTTACCCCAAAATTACACACACCAATAACCACCCCTTAGAGTAATGTCCTTTTTATCATGTTGATTGTATTGATGGATTATAATCCACTCATTTGCCAAATACTCTACTATTTAAAATATATTACAATCCATTAAATTTACCAAATATTCTAGGTTATAATCCACTTATGATCCAAGTGGATTATAATTTAAGGTTGGCTTTAAGTTTTCATTCACACATAATATATCAAGTATTATTTGTGCAATCGGATGCTAATATTCAAGTGGATATGATCTACACGACCTTTGCTGGTGCTGTCCAAAGGATATTTTAGGATTAGAGCTTGCAAACTCAATCTAAAACTCGCCTAAATGTGATTCCTGTACGAGAACCCCAGCAGAACAATTATAGAGAGCTTTGCGTCAAGTTATTGGGTTATTTTCATATTGGACCCTAACTTCTATTATATTTCTATTTAAACCCCACATCATCATATTTGTAACTTACATCCCTAAATCTTCATATTTGTTTAAAATGGAGTCATTATTAAAATACTTAATGCATTTGGGGTGTTTCTTAAAATCCAGAATGTAAGAATAAGTATCTTCTATTAATTATTCTTCGCTATATTTCACCTTGGAGTTTAGTATGTCTTATTTTTTCCTTCAAGTCACTTAATAGTTTTATGTCAACAAAAATATTTTAAACACAAAACAAGATATTTAATTTTCATTAATATTTAGTTTTAATGAATGTTATTATCAAATAATAATAAATATTAATATTTAATACTAAGATACTTAAGAGATCTAAGATATTGAATTTTAAGTCATATTTAATATTAATATTCAATGTTGAATATTAAGATTCAGACTATTCAATATTAAAAGTTACTTTATACTAGATATATTAATATTATAATTAATATTAAGATTCAGACTATTCAATATTAAAAGTTACTTTATACTAGATATATTAATATTATAATTAATATTAAGATTCAGACTATTCAATATTAAAAGTTACTTTATACTAGATATATTAATATTATAATTAATATTAAGATTCAGACTATTCAATATTAAAAGTTACTTTATACTAGATATATTAATATTATAATTAATATTAAGATTCAGACTATTCAATATTAAAAGTTACTTTATACTAGATATATTAATATTATAATTAATATTAAGATTCAGACTATTCAATATTAAAAGTTACTTTATACTAGATATATTAATATTATAATTAATATTAAGATTCAGACTATTCAATATTAAAAGTTACTTTATACTAGATATATTAATATTATAATTAATATTAAGATTCAGACTATTCAATATTAAAAGTTACTTTATACTAGATATATTAATATTATAATTAATATTAAGATTCAGACTATTCAATATTAAAAGTTACTTTATACTAGATATATTAATATTATAATTAATATTAAGATTCGGACTATTAACTATTAAAAATTAATTGAATATTGATTATTATTAAAGATCTTATTGCTCTTTTTATAACATTCTGACTAGCATTTCTTTAACTTCTTCTTTGAGGAACATTCTTAAGATAAAAGTCTCTACAACAAGTATTAAGAGAACTATGAGGATGAGGAGAGTTTAATTTTTGAGCTTAATTTTTGAGCTATGTAGTTGAGTTAATAAGCTCAAAAGTGAAAAAAAATGATGGGGATCAAATGAATATGAAGCACGTGAGTTAAGGGGGAGAATGGTCATCTTAGGGAACTTTTTGAAACCATAGTTAAGGCTATAAAAAGGGATATAAATCCTCTCTACTATCAAAAAAGTAGTGGAGGGACCACTACTTAATCACAACCATTGATTATGTAGTGGGTGGTTATGAATTTTTTTTCCTTGAGTGCAAATTAGAAATGAATGCAATATAAAGGGTTACGATAAGTGTTAGATTTAGAATATATCACAAGCACCCACTAGATAATTTAACAGTTGGGATTAAAAGTAGTGGTCTCTCCACTACTTTTTTATAGTGGAGAAGATCCAAATTGTATAACAAGTAGGTGAAAATAATGAACAAAGTCACTAACTCCAACAAACAATATTTCAAACATTAATTGAAAGCTTTAATTATGAGTTTTGGATTTCTAAAAGAGAATGACCATAAAATATTTTTATTATAATATTCTTTTACTATGACCTTATAAATTAAAATTTACTCTCTTTTTCATCCAAGGTAAGATATGAATCATGTTTTATTTGGAAACAAAAAAGTTAATAATTCTTACTTGTATGTTTCGCACGTGCTCTATACTACTATAATAAGGATCCGATCATCTAAGGGTGTGTTTGTTTGAAAAAAAAAAGTGAGAAAGAGGTGGAAGGCACTGTTCTTGTCAGAATAAATATTTGTTGGGTAAATTTTTTCCTATTATTGTGTTTGTTTCAAAAAAAAAAGTGTTTCTTAGGAGTAGATAAATGGATGTGTTTTGGGTGAAAATGAATTCCCAGCCTAATGGCTGGAAGTGTGAGTGAAAGAGGTGGAAAATGGGGGAGATAATAGTTAAATATTCAGCATGATGGGATAGAAGAGGAGGGTATTATTATCGGGTGAGATTTCCCACTCGCGCCACCTATCCAAGTCCATCCCTTTCTCTCTCTCGTTCTTCATCAGAGAAAAAAGGAAAAAAAACCCCAGATTTGTGAAGGATCGCCGCTTCCTCTCTCTCTCTCTCGTTCTCATCTTAGTAATAAGAGAGAAAAAAAAACCCTTCGATCTCTTCACCTCTCGATACATCTCCCCCTCTCTCTCATTCTCATCTTTAGAATTGGGGGGAAAAAGAGGTGATCGTTAAAAGGGCTAAAGATCTCTCTTTTTAGCCTACCAGTGTTCAGATCTTCCCATTTTCTGACCCTCAGAATCACGCAGTTGCAATCGAAGAAAAAATTAAGATAAAAATTGTTTTTAATAAAAATTAGATTTTTTTTATCAATTAGACTCTTAGTTTGGTACATGATGCAAAGATTTTTCAGTTTAATTCAACTAGGCTAATGTTCTATTTCATGCTCAAATTTTAGTCAGATCACGGCTATGATGAAGGTCAATTAATTTTGTGAAATTTTTTATTATCAACTAGAATGTCAGTTTGATACATGTTGTGTTCAATTTCATGCTCAAAATATTTTTTTATTCAACTAGGCTATTGTTCAATTTCATGCTCACATTTGTTTTGCCTTTCACCTAGACTGTTAGTTTGTAATTTTCATTTCTTTGTAAATGATTGTCATTTGAAGAATTGTTTATGTATTTTTATGAAGTAGACTGTTAGTTTGCTACAAGTTGTGTTCAATTTCATGCTCATATTTGTTTTAGGAATGACTGTTGGAATTTTTTTATCAACTAGACTATTAGTTTGCTACAAGTTGTGTTCAATTTGTCTAAGACCTATAATTTTTTTTTTCAACTAGGCTATTGATCAATTTCATGCTCAAAATATTTTTTTCAACTAGGCTATTGTTCAATTTCATGCTTAAATTTGTTATGCCTTTCACCTAGACTGTTAGTTTGTAATTTTCATTTCTTTGTGAATGATTGTCATTTGAAGAATTGTTTATATATTTTTATGAAGTAGACTGTCAGTTTGCTACAATTTGTGTTCAATTTCATGCTCATATTTTTTTTATGAATGATTGTTGGAATTTTTTTTATGAACTAGACTGTTAGTTTGCTACAAGTTGTGTTCAATTTGTCTAAGACTTATATTTTTTTTCAACTAGGCTATTGATCAATTTCATGCTCAAACTTTTTTTTTATCAACTAGACTGTTAGTTTGTAATTTTCATGTATGGTATTGTAGATGGAAAATATTGAGGAGGAGATGATGATGAGGATTGTATCTGGGAGTGCTATGACTGTGTTAGTGTTGATGGTTACCTTTCTGACAAGATTACAATCTAGACGAAGGCGTATCACTCATGTACTTAGATTAGAAAAGAAAGCAAATGAAAGGTACCGAGATGCACAATTGTCTAGGATATTGAAAGGTTATTCTACTAGTTGTAAAGACTACGTAAGAATGCGTAAAGTTGCGTTTGACAAGCTTGTAAATTTGATGAGGACAGAGGGTCTACTTAAAGACTCTAGGCACATTACGGTTGAAGAACAACTTGTAATATTATTGAACATTTTGGGTCATAAAACCAAAAATAGGGTACTAAGATCTAACTTCATTAGGTCGGGAGAAACAATTAGTAGATACTTCAACAAGGCTTTGTATGTCATTTGTCAATTGCGTGACCGTTACGTTCGACAAGCACCAAATCAAGTGCCACCAGAGATTGCCAACAACCCTCGATATTATCCTTACTTCAAGGTAATTTTTCACCACAACTCACTAAAGACTACAAATAAAATTAAAGTTAACATGATCTAAGTACATACTTGTCTACATTTATAGGACTGTATTGGAATGATAGATGGAACACACATTGACGCCATGCTACTGATAATCACATTTTAATGACATTTTAATAACCTCATTATCTATTTTATATCAATAAATATGTTACTAATAATATGTTTTATCTTATTTTGCAGAATAATGGAGTATTAATGAATAAAAGCTCAAATGACTCTAATTCTCTCAATTTCTACCAATTTTGAAGCCCAAATCAAGACAAACGAAGGCCCAAGATACCAAGGGAATCCAAGAAGAATTCGTGCAAAAATATCAAGAAAAGACAAAATCCGTTGGGAACCAATCGGTTGACCAACCGGTTGGCTAACCGATCGGCCAACCGATTGGTTTGCAACAGATTCCGAATTAAGGGCTGATTTCTCTTTCTTTTTGGCCAAGTTTGATCCAATGGTTCACATCAACTCCGTTGGGGTATAAATAGGGGTAGTATCTGAGGGTTTAGAGGTGTGAAATATTTTGTAAAACTCCTTTTGGAGAGAAAGGGTTGCTCTTGTTTTAGAGTACCTTTCATTGTAATAATTTTTCCTCAATAAATAAATATTTTCGCCCCTTCAATCACATCTTCTTCTTCTTGTTCAAGGACCAAAAGGAGGATGAGTTGATGATGATGAGTTGCAGGTTTCTCTTTATTTCTCTTTATTATTTCTTTTTCTTTCTTGTTATTTATTTGCTTTATAGTTTAGATTTAATAGCTTTTGTAGTTTAGATTTAATTGCTTTGTAGTTAGATTAGTTTAGAATTTTTCTTTTCTTTTTATTTTCTTTTCTTTTTCTATTTGTTTGAATTTCCCAAGATGTTGAACTAAACTCTTGTGGGGATCTAGGTTGCATGAAACTAGTCTAATCTCTTTTGTGTTTATGAATCATCTCTTATGCTTAAAAGATCATGTTTAGGTTAATCAACTAGAGAACTAATCGATAGAAGAAGAATTTGATAGTTTATGCTTTCCTTAAGTGGTTTGATAGGCTATGCTTATGAATTCTAGGATTATTATCTTGTTATTACTCTTCATGAGTTTGAATTTCAATTAGGTGATAATTTGTTAAGTTATGCTTTCCTTAAGTGGTTTGATATCTTATGCTTAATAAATCTAATATGAGATGTGGTAAAAGAGAATTTTTCAGAGATTATAATTTGAGTTAGCTAGTGGATTCAATTCTAGATTCCTTCATCTCTCTTATTGAATTCTCGCCTTTTAATTGTGATTCCTTTCACACACAATCCAAATCCACTCTCTCATCACTTCATCATATTTTCATGTTATCTTGAATAAAACCCTAATTGTCACGCATAATTTGAGAACCGAACTTGAATCAAACACTTCCTATTTCCCGTTCCTCGTGGGATCGACAATCTTAAATACTATAACTTGACAATGGTTGTGCACTTGCGACTATAAAAGGTAAACACTCGTTTTTGCCCGCCAAGTTTTTGGCGCCGTTGCCGGGGAACGGTGTTAAGTAGGAATTTTTCTTAGTTCTTTAACTTGTGTGTTTGTCTATTGTGAATGATAAAAGGAGCTTGAAGGCAAGGAGTTGAAGATTCGAGATTGAAGGTTGCCTCCAACGAGGCTTTGCATTGCTTTTGCGTAGGTAACTCTTCTCTCTAGTATTTTTAATTCCACTCTATAGGTAGTTCATCACATTAGAGACAATTAGGTTAATATATAAAAAAAAAACTGACTTTCTTTCTTGCTGACCATAATTAAAAAAAAAAAAATTCTTTCTCATCCTTTTTAGTTGCTTTTAATTTCTAGGGCTGCATTGCATATAATAGTAGGAATTCACCAAAGTGATTTGAGCATTTTGAATTGACACTCACTTGAAAATATTTTTAAGGGCAAAACCCATTAATCAAGATAAGGTGAGGGATTTCATCACCCTTTCCTTCGCCCAAAAATCACTGATTCCTCACTACACAAACCCAAGCCTCCTAAAAAGAATTAGACGTTGGCCCCTAAGGATTCGAGCTCAATAAGGAACAAGAAATTCTTGTGTGAACTGGTCTAAGTTTATTTGGATTAATTGGTGTCTAAGGCAAGGTTTAGGGGTTGCGTAAGCACCTCGCAAGGAACGAGGTACTTAATTGATCTTTGATCTCCTCTAGTACTATCCTTACGGCTAATTACCCACGAACCGGATTTTTTTCACTTAGGGAGTTTTTGGTTAGAGCTGGTCTAGCTGAAGTTTAGGCTTAACCCTAGAGTTAGGGTGATTGAAAAGTGATTGCCTTGATTTGTTAATTTTTCTTTTCTTTTTCTATTTGTTTGAATTTCCCAAGATGTTGAACTAAACTCTTGTGGGGATCTAGGTTGCATGAAACTAGTCTAATCTCTTTTGTGTTTATGAATCATCTCTCTTATGCTTAAAAGATCATGTTTAGGTTAATCAACTAGAGAACTAATCGATAGAAGAAGAATTTGATAGTTTATGCTTTCCTTAAGTGGTTTGATAGGCTATGCTTATGAATTCTAGGATTATTATCTTGTTATTACTCTCTTCATGAGTTTGAATTTCAATTAGGTGATAATTTGTTAAGTTATGCTTTCCTTAAGTGGTTTGATATCTTATGCTTAATAAATCTAATATGAGATGTGGTAAAAGAGAATTTTTCGTAGATTATAATTTGAGTTAGCTAGTGGATTCAATTCTAGATTCCTTCATCTCTCTTATTGAATTCTCGTCTTTTAATTGTGATTCCTTTCACACACAATCCAAATCCACTCTCTCATCACTTCATCATATTTTCATGTTATCTTGAATAAAACCCTAATTGTCGCATAATTTGAGAACCGAACTTGAATCAAACACTTCCTATTTCCGTTCCTCGTGGGATCGACAATCTTAAATACTATAACTTGACAATGGTTGTGCACTTGCGACTATAAAAGGTAAACACTGCGTTTTGCCCGCCAAGTTTTTGGCCGTTCTTGAGAACGGTGTTAAGTAGGAATTTTTCTTAGTTCTTTAACTTGTGTGTTTGTCTATTGTGAATGATAAAAGGAGCTTGAAGGCAAGGAGTTGAAGATTCGAGATTGAAGGTTGCCTCCAACGAGGCTTTGCATTGCTTTTATGTAGGTAACTCTTCTCTCTAGTATTTTTAATTCCACTCTATAGGTAGTTCATCACATTAGAGACAATTAGGTTAATATATAAAAAACTGACTTTCTTTCTTGTGACCATAATTAAAAAAAAAAATTCTTTCTCATCCTTTTAGTTGCTTTTAATTTCTAGGGTGCATTGCATATAATAGTAGGAATTCACCAAAGTGATTTGAGCATTTTGAATTGACACTCACTTGAAAATATTTTTAAGGGCAAAACCCATTAATCAAGATAAGGTGAGGGATTTCATCACCCTTTCCTTCGCCCAAAAATCACTGATTCCTCACTACACAAACCCAAGCCTCCTAAAAAGAATTAGACGTTGGCCCCTAAGGATTCGAGCTCAATAAGGAACAAGAAATTCTTGTGTGAACTGGTCTAAGTTTATTTGGATTAATTGGTGTCTAAGGCAAGGTTTAGGGGTTGCGTAAGCACCCTGCAAGGAACGAGGTACTTAATTGATCTTTGATCTCCCTCTAGTACTATCCTTACGGCTTATTACTCTCTTCATGAGTTTGAATTTCAATTAGGTGATAATTTGTTAAGTTATGCTTTCCTTAAGTGGTTTGATATCTTATGCTTAATAAATCTAATATGAGATGTGGTAAAAGAGAATTTTGTAGATTATAATTTGAGTTAGCTAGTGGATTCAATTCTAGATTCCTTCATCTCTCTTATTGAATTCTCGTCTTTTAATTGTGATTCCTTTCACACACAATCCAAATCCACTCTCTCATCACTTCATCATATTTTCATGTTATCTTGAATAAAACCCTAATTGTCACGCATAATTTGAGAACCGAACTTGAATCAAACACTTCCTATTTCCGTTCCTCGTGGGATCGACAATCTTAAATACTATAACTTGACAATGGTTGTGCACTTGCGACTATAAAAGGTAAACACTGCTTTTGCCCGCCAAGTTTTGGCGTTCTTAGAGAGCGGTGTTAAGTAGGAATTTTTCTTAGTTCTTTAACTTGTGTGTTTGTCTATTGTGAATGATAAAAGGAGCTTGAAGGCAAGGAGTTGAAGATTCGAGATTGAAGGTTGCCTCCAACGAGGCTTTGCATTGCTTTTATGTAGGTAACTCTTCTCTCTAGTATTTTTAATTCCACTCTATAGGTAGTTCATCACATTAGAGACAATTAGGTTAATATATAAAAAAACTGACTTTCTTTCTTGTGACCATAATTAAAAAAAAAAAAATTCTTTCTCATCCTTTTAGTTGCTTTTAATTTCTAGGGTGCATTGCATATAATAGTAGGAATTCACCAAAGTGATTTGAGCATTTTGAATTGACACTCACTTGAAAATATTTTTAAGGGCAAAACCCATTAATCAAGATAAGGTGAGGGATTTCATCACCCTTTCCTTCACCAAAAATCACGATTCCTCACTACACAAACCCAAGCCTCCTAAAAGAATTAGACGTTGGCCCCTAAGGATTCGAGCTCAATAAGGAACAAGAAATTCTTGTGTGAACTGGTCTAAGTTTATTTGGATTAATTGGTGTCTAAGGCAAGGTTTAGGGGTTGCGTAAGCGCCCTGCAAGGAACGAGGTACTTAATTGATCTTTGATCTCCCTCTAGTACTATCCTTACCTGGCTAATTACCCACGTAAACTGGATTTTTTTTCACTTAGGGAGTTTTGGTTAGAGCCGGTCTAGTGAGTTTAGGCTTAACCCTAGAGTTAGGGTGATTGAAAAGTGATTGCCTTGATTTGTTAATTTTTCTTTTTCTTCTTCCCTCTTCTTCTCTTTTCACCATCTCACTAACTTTTTCATTTTTTTTTAATTAAAAAAAAATATATATCTCTTGATTTTGGTTCATGCAAACTTGGGTTAGGAATAATACCAATCGTTTAGTTCGCTCTGATTCAACTTCTCAACCAAACGAAATGGCCAATCCTCCCGCTTCTTCAAGATATTCATACCCAACTAGGAATGCTATCCCTTCATGCATTAAGCTTCCCGAAGCAAATGGAACTAATTTCGAACTCCGACCACATTTCATCAACATGCTTCCAAAATTCTTAGGAACAGAAACTGAAGACGCATATATTTTCATCTCTGAATTTGAAGAAGTCTGCCTCATGATTAAAATGAAAGACCTAACTGAGGATGCAATTAAGCTTCGATTTATTCCCTTCACTCTTAAGGACAAAGCAAAAAAATGGCTGTACAGCTTACCCACAGATTCGATTTCAACCTGGGCTGATTTTGTAAAAGTTTTTCTAAAAAAATTCTTCCCAATTCACAAAACGGTCAAGCTCAGAAACAGCATTCAAAATTTTAGGATTGTCCCGGGTGAGCCATTCTGGAAGTATTTCGATAGGTTTAAGGATCTCCTCATCCAATGTCCTCACCACGGTCTGGAAAAATGGCGATTGTGCCAAATCATTTACGAAGGATTGGACTATCCTGCAAAAACTTCCTTAGAGTCAATGTGTCAAGGGGATTTCATGAAGAAAAATGCCGATGAAGCTTGGGACTTTTTAGAGAATTTATCCGAGAAAACTATGCAGTGGGAACACTGTGATTCATCAGTTACCCAATCCAGTTCTAGAGGTCCTTCCTTAGAGTCAAACATAGCCTCTGAAGCTAAGATGGCTACAATTCTACGCAGGTTAGAAACTTTAGAAACCAAAGAACGAGCTCCGGCTCAAATCAATCAAGTTTCGCCTCAGTTGTCATAACTGTCTTTCTACGACCCATGCTTCGAGCAATGTCCACTCGTAGGAAACACTCAATCTCTAGAATGATGAATGCCGCATTCCAAAGATCCGACACGATCCATTTTCTCCAACCTATAATCCAGTTGGAGAAATCATCCAATTTTGCATGGAATCGGGTAATTTCTCGGAAATCAAAATTTCACTCCCTCTTCAAACCAACAATTCCTAGGGCAACGCAGTTTCTTTCAATTCTCAAACCAATTTCCCACAATCAAATCACCATTTCCAAATCGGTTTTCTCATCATCAATCTACAAATCATATTCCTTCAAATGTTGAGAAACGTCTTAATGTGTTGGAAAGAGGTTTGGAAGCCTTGATTAAAACCTCTACACGCACTACTTAACTTGTTGACTCAAACATCTAACACGATGAACTCCTTTATGCAATCAACAGGACAAATTCTCAACTCCAACACTCAAGCCATAGCTAGATTAGAAACCCGGCTTGGTCAACTAGCTAGCTATAAGTGAGAGAGAAAGGATCATTTCGAGTCAACCCGTGACCAATCCAAGGAACGGGGTCAAATTCAACTTTTCAAGATCAAGTGAATGCAATCCATTCACAACAAATGTAACTGTGTTAATAATCAAGTCCTTCGAATGAGAGAATTATGTTGAATACATGCATCTTGATGCCAACATTTGAAGAACCCTTTGTTAACGAACCTAGGTTTGTAGAAAATAGAAAACAACAAGATTTCATTTTGATGAAATTTTGTTAATAATGAATCTAAGTTCAAAAGCATACAACCATTAATACCTACCTTCCATTCTTTGCACACATCACTAAAACCCGAAATTTTTGGAATTTAAGCACATCAAGAATTATATCATTTTGAAATTCTTTAAATTTCGGGTAGAATTTTCAACAATAAGGTAGGAGTTAATGTAGAATGTGAGCTTCTCATGTTTCATCTTTTATTCTACATTTTTGTTTTTGTCCCACAATAATAATAAAAGAATTTATTCTTCTCTCATGTGAGAGTTTCTTGTTCTTTAAAAAAATAATAAATAAATAAATAAAAAATTTGTCACTTGCCAACTTAATAGAGTTGATTAATAGTCTTCTAATCCCGAGTTAGTTATACACTCAAGTTTACCTTTTATGATAATTTTAAATAAATTTCCGAAGAATGATTTTCAAAGTGGTATACTTTACTAAAGTTTAACTTGGATGTTTAATCGAGTGATGAAATTTTGTTAATAATGAATCTAAGTTCAAAAGCATACAACCATTAATACCTACCTTCCATTCTTTGCACACATCACTAAAACCCGAAATTTTTGGAATTTAAGCACATCAAGAATTATATCATTTTGAAATTCTTTAAATTTCGGGTAGAATTTTCAGCAATAAGGTAGGAGTTAATGTAGAATGTGAGCTTCTCATGTTTCATCTTTTATTCTACATTTTTGTTTTTGTCCCACAATAATAATAAAAGAATTTATTCTTCTCTCATGTGAGAGTTTCTTGTTCTTTAAAAAAAAAATCTTGTAAATCACTGTGCATATCTGAAAAAAAAACACAACAACAATTGGTTTCGTCTCCCCTCGCATTAATGTAAATGCAGCTTTTCAATTTTTTTTTCTGTTCCAAGTCATCCTAACATCCGTAGTGCTTCCACTCTTTTCCATATTACTTTCTGCATTTACATTGAGGACAATGCAAATTTTAGGTGTGGGGTGGGACTTAGTCAAATTTCTCAGTATTTTAGTCATTTTTCATTTTCTCATTTTTCATTTTCTTTTTCTTATTCATTTTTCATTTTCTTTCTCTTTAAAAAAATAATAAATAAATAAATAAATAAATAAATAAATAAAAAATTTGTCACTTGCCAACTTAATAGAGTTGATTAATAGTCTTCTAATCCCGAGTTAGTTATACACTCAAGTTTACCTTTTATGATAATTTTAAATAAATTTCGAAAGAATGATTTTCAAAGTGGTATACTTTACTAAAGTTTAACTTGGATGTTTAATCAGAGTGATGAAATTTTGTTAATAATGAATCTAAGTTCAAAAGCATACAACCATTAATACCTACCTTCCATTGCCGCACACATCACTAAAACCCGAAATTTTGGAATTTAAGCACATCAAGAATTATATCATTTTGAAATTCTTTAAATTTCGGGTAGAATTTTCAAGAATAAGGTAGGAGTTAATGTAGAATGTGAGCTTCTCATGTTTCATCTTTTATTCTACATTTTTGTTTTTGTCCCACAATAATAATAAAAGAATTTATTCTTCTCTCATGTGAGAGTTTCTTGTTCTTTAAAAAAAAAAAATCTTGTAAATCACTGTGCATATCTGAAAAAAAAACACAACAACAATTGGTTTCGTCTCCCCTCATTACCACGGGTAAATCACGGTTTTCAATTTTTTTTCTGTTCCAAGTCATCCTAACATCCTAGTGCTTCCACTCTTTTCCATATTACTTTCTGCATTTACATTGAGGACAATGCAAATTTTAGGTGTGGGGTGGGACTTAGTCAAATTTCTCGTATTTTAGTCATTTTTCATTTTCTCATTTTTCATTTTCTTTTTCTTATTCATTTTTCATTTTCTTTCTCTTTAAAAAAATAATAAATAAATAAATAAATAAATAAATAAATAAAAAATTTGTCACTTGCCAACTTAATAGAGTTGATTAATAGTCTTCTAATCCCGAGTTAGTTATACACTCAAGTTTACCTTTTATGATAATTTTAAATAAATTTCCGAAGAATGATTTTCAAAGTGGTATACTTTACTAAAGTTTAACTTGGATGTTTAATCGAGTGATGAAATTTTTATGCTTAACTTAGAGTTGAAAATGATTCTTTAAGTTGCATTAATCCAAATATTTTTCAAGACATATATACATATACACATATATATATTATACTAACTTAACAAAAGAGTGCGAAAAATGGGCACCAAATAAATTTCTCTTAAAATCATCGGTAGTTCTTTGTTACTAAGCCTAAGTTGGTGAGTAATTAAGCCCGAGGAGTATTTTTATGCTTAATGACCTAAGCCCAATTGGGTTGGGATTCATTGGCCCAAAACTCGCTAAATGGTCACTTAGAAAGCCCGATTAAAAAGAACAAGACTACCAAGAAAAAAAAAAACCTAACCATGTTTTTATATATATGGAAATAATGGTATATGTTCTTGATTTTTCAAAATGGGTTAAGAGACTTGAACATTGTTTGAAACAAAGAGTTAGCATGTTTCCTTCAAAACTTTTGAATTAAATCTTTGAGAAAAACTTGGTTTTGTATCACTACAATGGAAGGATTTTCTTAAGAAGTTTACTTTGGAATCATGATAAAACGTTTTCTTGAGTATTAACCGACTTGTGGAATTTTTGAATTATTCAATTAGCTTCTTTAAATTGGCAAGTTGGTGAATTTTGTGGGTATATTCACTGCAAACCCTCACGAGACTACAACTCGTCCACTAGGGTAACCTAGGGGTTTAAAGGCTTGTTGTATGCGCTAAATACAACCGCGATTCCTGCGAAAGTGAGTTAGGATTTTTCTTTCTTTCTTTTTCATTTTTCTTCTTTGCGGAGGACTAGCAAAAGTTTAGGTGTGGGGTATTTGATAATCACATTTTAATGACATTTTAATAACCTCATTATCTATTTTATATCAATAAATATGTTACTAATAATATGTTTTATCTTATTTTGCAGAATAATGGAGTATTAATGAATAAAAGCTCAAATGACTCTAATTCTCTGAATTTCTACCAATTTTTGAAGCCCAAATCTGAAGACAAACGAAGGCCCAAGATACCAAGGGAATCCAAGAAGAATTCGTGCAAAAATATCAAGAAAAGACAAAATCCGTTGGGAACCAATCGGTTGACCAACCGGTTGGCCAACCGGTTGGCTAACCGGTTGGCTAACCGATCGGCCAACCGATTGGTTTGCAACAGATTCCGAATTAAGGGCTGATTTCTCTTTCTTTTTGGCCAAGTTTGATCCAATGGTTCACATCAACTCCGTTGGGGTATAAATAGGGTAGTATCGAGGGTTTAGAGGTGTGAAATATTTTGTAAAACTCCTTTTGGAGAAAGGGTTGCTCTTGTTTTAGAGTACCTTTCATTGTAATAATTTTTCCTCAATAAATAAATATTTTCGCCCCTTCAATCCCATCTTCTTCTTCTTGTTCAAGGACCAAAAGGAGGATGAGTTGATGATGATGAGTTGCAGGTTTCTCTTTATTTCTCTTTATTATTTCTTTTTCTTTCTTGTTATTTATTTGCTTTATAGTTTAGATTTAATAGCTTTTGTAGTTTAGATTTAATTGCTTTGTAGTTAGATTAGTTTAGCATGTTTCCTTCAAAACTTTTGAATTAAATCTTTGAGAAAAACTTGGTTTTGTATCACTACAATGGAAGGATTTTCTTAAGAAGTTTACTTTGGAATCATGATAAAACGTTTTCTTGAGTATTAACCGACTTGTGGAATTTTTGAATTATTCAATTAGCTTCTTTAA
This sequence comes from Asparagus setaceus, assembly GCA_012295165.1. Taxonomy (NCBI): domain Eukaryota; kingdom Viridiplantae; phylum Streptophyta; class Magnoliopsida; order Asparagales; family Asparagaceae; genus Asparagus; species Asparagus setaceus. The sequence goes on from CM022705.1 coordinate 35,616,936, forward strand.
ATTGGCAAGTTGACTGAATTTTGTGGGTATATTCACTGCAAACCCTCACGAGACTACAACTCGCCCACTAGGGTAACCTAGGGGTTTAAAGGCTTGTTGTATCGCTAAATACAACCGCGATTCCTCGCGAAAGTGAGTTAGGATTTTTCTTTCTTTCTTTTTCATTTTTCTTCTTTGCCGAGGACTAGCAAAAGTTTAGGTGTGGGGTATTTGATAATCACATTTTAATGACATTTTAATAACCTCATTATCTATTTTATATCAATAAATATGTTACTAATAATATGTTTTATCTTATTTTGCGTAATAATGGAGTATTAATGAATAAAAGCTCAAATGACTCTAATTCTCAATTTCTACCAATTTTGAAGCCCAAATCAAGACAAACGAAGGCCCAAGATACCAAGGGAATCCAAGAAGAATTCGTGCAAAAATATCAAGAAAGACAAAATCCGTTGGGAACCAATCGGTTGACCAACCGGTTGGCCAACCGGTTGGCTAACCGGTTGGCTAACCGATCGCCAACCGATTGGTTTGCAAATGCATTCAATTAAGGGCTGATTTCTCTTTCTTTTGGCCAAGTTTGATCCAATGGTTCACATCAACTCCGTTGGGGTATAAATAGGGTAGTATCCGAGGGTTTAGAGGTGTGAAATATTTTGTAAAACTCCTTTTGGAGAGAAAGGGTTGCTCTTGTTTTAGAGTACCTTTCATTGTAATAATTTTTCCTCAATAAATAAATATTTTCCCTTCAATCCCATCTTCTTCTTCTTGTTCAAGGACCAAAAGGAGGATGAGTTGATGATGATGAGTTGCGTGTTTCTCTTTATTTCTCTTTATTATTTCTTTTTCTTTCTTGTTATTTATTTGCTTTATAGTTTAGATTTAATAGCTTTTGTAGTTTAGATTTAATTGCTTTGTAGTTAGATTAGTTTAGAATTTTTCTTTTCTTTTTATTTTCTTTTCTTTTTCTATTTGTTTGAATTTCCCAAGATGTTGAACTAAACTCTTGTGGGGATCTAGGTTGCATGAAACTAGTCTAATCTCTTTTGTGTTTATGAATCATCTCTCTTATGCTTAAAAGATCATGTTTAGGTTAATCAACTAGAGAACTAATCGATAGAAGAAAAATTTGATAGTTTATGCTTTCCTTAAGTGGTTTGATAGGCTATGCTTATGAATTCTAGGATTATTATCTTGTTATTACTCTCTTCATGAGTTTGAATTTCAATTAGGTGATAATTTGATAAGTTATGCTTTCCTTAAGTGGTTTGATATCTTATGCTTAATAAATCTAATATGAGATGTGGTAAAAGAGAATTTTTCAGAGATTATAATTTGAGTTAGCTAGTGGATTCAATTCTAGATTCCTTCATCTCTCTTATTGAATTCTCGTCTTTTTAATTGTGATTCCTTTCACACACAATCCAAATCCACTCTCTCATCACTTCATCATATTTTCATGTTATCTTGAATAAAACCCTAATTGTCACGCATAATTTGAGAACCGAACTTGAATCAAACACTTCCTATTTCCCGTTCCTTGTGGGATCGACAATCTTAAATACTATAACTTGACAATGGTTGTGCACTTGCGACTATAAAAGGTAAACACTCGTTTTTGCCCGCCAGCTACCTATTAATCTTGCAGCACGTTTTAGAGGTCGTAAAGGGGTGACACAGAATGTTCTAGCGGCTTGCACCCTAAATAAATTATTCACGTACATACTAGCAGGATGGAAGGGCTCAACTAACGATTATAGAGTCCTTCAAGATGCACTTTCAAGACCACAACCTCATGGATTGAGAGTTTATGATGGTAATAAAATTAATTTTTTAACAAAATTGCTATATTTTTTTAAATTGAGGCAATTATTAACTTTCTTATGATGTAATATGTAGGAAAATATTACCTTTGTGATGTAGGGTACACCACTATGCTTGGTTTCATCTCTCCCTATCGTGGTGTGCGCTATCATCTAAAAGAGTATGTCGAAAAAACACCTAGAAATAGAAGAGAGTTGTTTAATTTACGACACTCGTCTCTTAGGTCTAAAATAGAATGTGCATTTGGAATACTCAAGAATCAATTCAATATTCTTTCTGCAAAGCCTCATTACCCTTTTCGCACACAAGTCCATATTGCTCTTGCTTGTGCAGTACTTCATAATTATATTGCAATAAAGGATCCCAAGGATGACTTCCTTAATGAGACTGTGGATGATGATGGTGAATTAGCAAATGAGGATGGAGAAAATGTAGTAGACTTTACTCAAACACAGACTCAAAGAGAGCAAACAAATTTAAGAAATGAATGGAAAGCTCGTAGGGATCAAATTGCTTGGGAAATGTGGGTTGACTATTGTGCTCGACATCATGCGGGTGACACAACTGAAACTGGAATAGACTAATTTCATGTGTGCAATGTGCTTAAATTCCTTTAGAGTCAAATTATGTTTTAATTTGTCTAAAACGAGTACTACTTTGCTACTTTGCTATTTGTGTTGTATAATTATGTGAGTTTAACCTATATATGACAGTTTATGGATTTCAGTTGCATTGTGATAATATGATTTACTTTTCCCTTCATATATGATTGGTGTAAATGCATTTCATAGGTATGACTGATGGTGCAAAAAAGCTTGATGCCAACAAATCTATGACTCCTTCACCATCTAGTGAAAGGCAGTCCATTGCCTATAATATGGGGTTTATGTCTTTTCCAAACTCAGCCGCACACTATTCAAGTTTTACAGGTTATGAAGGGAATTATTTTCCTGTTTCACAGCCACAAATGAGCTATATGAACATGCTCAATAGCCCTAGCCTTTACCTCCAGCATGGTCATAGTTCATAAGGTAGTGGTGGGGTTCTACCACCATCATTCGACAGAGGGGCAGTTCCTAACCTTACAGGAACAAAGAGGACTTTCATAGAGGAAGTGGAAGAAAATTCTCCCACTAAAAAAAGAAAAAGGGCTAGTAAGAAAAGAAGAACATTAAGCAATGATATATCTGATATGGGTTCAAAGGGCTCAGATAATAAGAAATGGGAACCTCATCATGATGATGTGCTCATTCTCTATCTTGCAAGTTGGCCAAGGATGGGTTCAAACCCGATAAAAATTTCAAACAGACAGCTTTTAGCATGGCTGCTGCTCATATTAATAACAAATGCAAGTCTGACTTTAGTAAAGAAAATGTTATTAATCGCATGAAGAGCTTGAAGAAATAATTTTATGAGATGCAAGCTTGTGCTAATATAAGTGGTGCTGGATGGGACAATGAGACCAAATCTATTACATTGGATGAAGTTTCATATGATAGGTGGTCTGAGGTATTATTTGTCTCATGTTAGTTTGTAATTTCATTTTTTTCCAACTTCATTTGTATCTAATTCTTGACATATACTATGCTTTCTTATGTACATGGTAAGAAAGCTTCCAATTCTAAGCCGAATGATTATTTCAACAAGCCTCTCGTCCACTATGAGAATCTACAAATTATCATAGGGGATGATAAAGCAAAAGGGGACTTAACTTCAGATATTTTTTCTAGTTTTGCGTCTAGTAAATCCATCGCTATTTCAGATGAAGAGGAGGATTTTCCTACACCTAGTTCAGGGAAACACGCTAGCAATACTGATGATAATCAAGTTGAAAATGTCACTTACATTCCCCACACAACCTACTAACTTCAAGTCAACAAGTGGTGCTAACACTAGCATTAAACCAAAAGGCAAGAAGAAGGTAGCTAAATCAAATGAAGATATTGACATCATTAGTAAGTTCTTAGAGAAAGTAGATTCTGTTTCCTACTCAATTCAACATGCCCATATGATTCACTGGACCGAGAAGCTATCTCAGGTTATACAATCACATAAAGGTGAATACAGTGAATTGGTTCTTGACAAGTTATATGATAAAATTTTTAGAGATGAGAACGAGGCAAGGTACTTCATAGGTAAATCTGTGGAGAGTCAGTCTAGGTATCTTGCTACGTTTATAAAGGATAATGGACTGGTTGTTGAAGGCATCTGATCCACATAGAAGTGTTTTGCTTTTGGTTGATACTTTTGGTTTTTTTTGGTGCTTTACATGTCTAACCATTACATGTCTATATTTGCATAGATGCTAACTTCTGTGATTACTTTTATGACACTTTAATATGCCTTGGGACAAATATAAATGAGGCTTATTTTTATTGTTAATGATAGTTTGTAATATAACTATTACAAATGGTTGTTGCTCTGTATGTAGCATAGCTAAAGCTTGAACTCATATCTGTTGAACTCATTTTTCATGTTAATTATGTTGCTCTATAGTTCAGTTTGGTTGGTACTCAATTGTATTTACACAGTTGTGTTCAATTTCATGCAGGATTGTGCTTTTTGCAATCAATATATGATGTGAGCAAGGGCTCTTACAAGAGACAAATTTATTGTGCTCATTCAAGGTTAGTGAGGGCTATGATGATGGTATTCTTTTAAGAAAGCAACCTTAGCTATGCAATCAAAGTATCTAGTTGCACATGTTTAGATGAGGCAAGAAATTGCAGCCTACATTGCTACTAGATATTCTTTGGTGTGGCATACGTTGATGAAATAAAAATATCTGAGCCCCTATTTGTTGATTTCTCACAATTTCATGCTCAAAATCTACTTCAGCTTTGTGTATTCTTTAATATATGAGTTCTTTGATGGTTTTTTATTGTATTTTTTCCCATGACTTCTTGAAATTACTGGTAGATATACTCTCATTTTCCATGAATTTTTTTATTGTGTACTGCTTCAGCTCAGCTAAGTCACATGTTGGTTTCCATGTTCTTTTCTTGGATTTTCATTCAAATGTGACAAGACTATCTTCATTTCTCTACCTTTTCATACTCTCTCTCAATTTTCTTACTGTATGATCACAAATTTATAGACTACTTACATAATTGAAAGTTATTCATTTGATTAACAAAGTGCAAATTACAAGTGTTGCTACATACATGACCATGAAAAAAGAGAGTCAAAATTAGAGCAAGTTTTAATGTTGCTATTTGCTGATGTGCAAGTCTCAGTTCTTTCTTCAATAGCTTTATTTTGACTAACTGGTTTTTGTTGGCAGCTTCATCACCAGTCTCTAATACTGATTTAGCAATTTGTCCATCTTGAGCCCAGCGAAAAAATTTGCATTTTCTATTTGGGTATGTTGCACAACCTCAGAAATATTTCCCCTCATTCTTTCCACTTTTGCAGAGCTTCAGTGGCGTGGGAATGTTGTAAAAATATCTAACTTCATGTGCATGAGACCCTTCGGATTTTATCATCTTAAAATAGACTGATATTTGTGTTTGTTTTGGGCTGGAACAAGCTGCAATGCAAGCTTCTTGTAAGGTTTCATAGCTGCCCAGGTATACACTTGGTATATTTGTCAACAAGTTTGTGGTTAACTTCTTCTCTCCCTCACCGGTCCCTCTTGTTACCGTTGCTTTTTTGACCGTTGGTGCTCCAACATGCCCTTTTTTTTATTTTTTATTGAGGGGTTTTGGTTTCTATATTGGTGCTCCAAAATTGACCATTGGTGTGGGTTTTTTTATTGAGGGGTTTTTGTTGAGGGGTTTTGATTTTGGTTTTTGTATTGGTGCTCCAACATGCCCAGGTTTAGGTTTTGTTTCGGGTTAGAACAAGCTGCAATCCATCTTGACAGTTGGTGCTCCAAAATTGTTCAGTTTGTTCAGTCCCTATCTTGCTTCATGAACTAAATTATTGTTGCTTTGCTGTGTGTGTTTGTAAATATATGTTGGTTCCCTTGTTGCCTTCCTTTTTTTTTTGGTTGGATCCAAACTGAGAATTGATTTCAGCTACTGATATTTTTATGTTGTTAGTGTTATTCAGTTTATGAACACTCAATTTATGACGGTTTTCTATTTGATTTTGTTATTAATAATTGGGCTATGATGATGGTATGTCTTTGAGAAAGCATTGTAAGATTTACAATCAAAGTTTCATGTTGCATATGTTTAGGCAAGGCAATATTTTGCAGTCTATAATGCTACTACATAAACTTTGGTGTGGCATACGTTGATGAAATAATTTTATCGAGCCCATCCTTCTTGTTTGAGTACACTTTGATATATGACTTCTAATATGTGTATTCTTTGATATTCAATCCTATTTTACAGCCTCACCATTTCTGCAACACATGTGGTTGACAAATGCTATATGTTGTTTTGTAAATATATGTTGGCTGCAAACTGGTTTTTCCATGAACGAAACTGGGCTATGATGGTGGTATGCATTTGTTTTGAAATTCTCCAAGTAGAATGATATGCAATAAGATCTTAAATGAGATATTACTTTTTTCTCCCAATGATGTGTGTTCAGTGAAGAAGGAAAACAAACCATGCACCTCTACATGCAAGCCCAACCTAGCAAATAAAAAATGCTCAGCTTCTTCAATCCCTATCTTGCTTCATGAACTAAATTATTGTTTGCTTGGTATGTTTGTAAATATATGTTGGTTTGTAATTTGCCTTCTTTTTTTTTTTTTTTTTTGTTGGAGCCAAACTGAGAAAGTATGTTGGAAATCATATCCAACAAATTTTTTTGGGTGAAACAAACAAAATAAACACTTTCCAAGGAAAGCATGGAAATGATCTTTTACTACTAGATTTGTTTTCTTGGATATTTGGGATTTGAAACAAACACACCCTAAAAAGGAAATATAGTGAACATTTTTCTAGTTGTCAAAGAAGATGATGAAGAATGTCTTTTGCGATCTTGAGGTGAAAGAAGTTAGGCGAGCATTCTACTCAACAGCTTTATATTTACTAACGATTAAATTTTAGATATTATCTATTCTCCTGTACCAAGAAATTTTAAGGCTAAATATCACAAAACCCTTCTTAAGTTGGATGATTATCAGATATGCTCCCATAATTCAAAATAACATAAAATATCCCTTAAGTTTAGGGGCTATCTGAAAACCCCTTTAAATTTTAGATTTTATCAAAAAAAAAAATCCCCTTATAGCTTTTATCATAAATTTTTCACATGGGTGGATAAAATCACACATGGGATATTTTTTTCAATAAAAATTGTAATTCACACTTTTAGGAGGGTTTTCAGATATAATCTTAAAGTTAGAGGTAGCTTTGTAGTAACCCCTAAACTTAACGGGGTTTTCTGATATTTTAAAAGTTTGGGAAGTTATCTGGTAATCATCCAAATTTAAGGGGGTTTTCTGATATTTAGCCAAATTTGAATGATCGCTGAGCTCGATCCTACCCATTAGGCTAAGGATGCGGAAGCCATGCCCTCTGCTCGGCTTATATGATCTCTGTCCATAATAAATTTCAGATCAAATCAAAGAAAGAAAATTGAGAATCATTATTAACAGCAAATTGCAGAGAATGCAGAGCGCTAAGGAGAAGGCCAGCAATGTTGCAGCCTCGGCCATGGCAGGCATGGAGAAGGCCAAAGCTACCGTCCAAGAGAAGGTCATATATACTTTCAATTAATTATCTACCATTTTCTTTTCTTTTTTGTATTTGTCTATATTAAGTTATTCAATTGGTGCAGGTGGAAAAAATGAAGGCTCATGATCAACAGGAGAAGGCGATGGCGGAGCAGCGAAAGGAAGAGCACAAACATGAGGCGGACGTGAACAAAGAGATGAGGAAAGAAGAGAATGCCGAGGTGAGGGCCGCTGCTCAAGCTGGCGCTGGAAACAGGATTGTCAGTGGGAATACTCCGGCAGGGCATGAGACCGGTGGCCGAATCAATTGAAAGATCGAGCAAGCAAGCAAGCGGAGGCTTGATGTTTTAAGAGGGCTTTGCTGAGTCTAGTGTTTCAGCTTGCATTGTGTTGGGATTTTTAATTCATTCCTTGTGAAACCTTAAATGGTGTTGTGATCTTTTTCATATTGTGGGTTTACGCTCTCTGTGTAGTGTGGAGTTACAAATATAGAAACATCCTCTCACTTTGTTTAAAGTAACTAATGTTATATAGTGTTGGTATTTAATTAATGATTTATATATTAGATAAATTAACACGAAAATTTAAATATGAAATCTATTAAGAGTTTTTTTTGGCACTGCTCGGCTGCGAAGGTCTGAGGCAAAAAGGTATCCGCAAAGAAGCAGATCATGTAGCCTGTAGGTTATATGTTTGGATAGCTCAGCTGGTTAGCTGTCATGCTTTACAAGCCACTGTGGCTTTGTTCATGTCGCGTTTTGAAATTCTCCAAGTAGAATGATATGCAATAAGATCTTAAATGAGATATTACTTTTTCTCCCAATGATGTGTGTTCAGTGAAGAAGGAAAACAAACCATGCACCTCTACATGCAAGCCCAACCTAGCAAATAAAAATGCTCAGCTTCTTCAATCCCTATCTTGCTTCATGAACTAAATTATTGTTTGCTTGGTATGTTTGTAAATATATGTTGGTTTGTAATTTGCCTTCTTTTTTTTTTTTTGTTGGAGCCAACTGAGAAAGTATGTTGGAAATCATATCCAACAAATTTTTGGGTGAAACAAACAAAATAAACACTTTCCAAGGAAAGCATGGAAATGATCTTTTACTACTAGATTTGTTTTCTTGGATATTTGGGATTTGAAACAAACACACCCTAAAAAGGAAATATAGTGAACATTTTTCTAGTTGTCAAAGAAGATGATGAAGAATGTCTTTTGCGATCTTGAGGTGAAAGAAGTTAGGCGAGCATTCTACTCAACAGCTTTATATTTACTAACGATTAAATTTTAGATATTATCTATTCTCCTGTACCAAGAAATTTTATATTAAATATCACAAAACCCTTCTAAGTTGGATGATTATCAGATATGCTCCCATAATTCAAAATAACATAAAATATCCCTTAAGTTTAGGGGCTATCTGAAAACCCCTTTAAATTTTAGATTTTATCAAAAAAAAAAATCCCCTTATAGCTTTTATCATAAATTTTTCACATGGGTGGATAAAATCACACATGGGATATTTTTTTCAATAAAAATTGTAATTCACACTTTTAGGAGGGTTTTCAGATATAATCTTAAAGTTAGAGGTAGCTTTGTAGTAACCCCTAAACTTAACGGGGTTTTCTGATATTTTAAAAGTTTGGGAAGTTATCTGGTAATCATCCAAATTTAAGGGGGTTTTCTGATATTTAGCCAAATTTGAATGATCGCTGAGCTCGATCCTACCCATTAGGCTAAGGATGCGGAAGCCATGCCCTCTGCTCGGCTTATATGATCTCTGTCCATAATAAATTTCAGATCAAATCAAAGAAAGAAAATTGAGAATCATTATTAACAGCAAATTGCAGAGAGAATGCAGAGCGCTAAGGAGAAGGCCAGCAATGTTGCAGCCTCGGCCATGGCAGGCATGGAGAAGGCCAAAGCTACCGTCCAAGAGAAGGTCATATATACTTTCAATTAATTATCTACCATTTTCTTTTCTTTTTTGTATTTGTCTATATTAAGTTATTCAATTGGTGCAGGTGGAAAAAATGAAGGCTCATGATCAACAGGAGAAGGCGATGGCGGAGCAGCGAAAGGAAGAGCACAAACATGAGGCGGACGTGAACAAAGAGATGAGGAAAGAAGAGAATGCCGAGGTGAGGGCCGCTGCTCAAGCTGGCGCTGGAAACAGGATTGTCAGTGGGAATACTCCGGCAGGGCATGAGACCGGTGGCCGAATCAATTGAAAGATCGAGCAAGCAAGCAAGCGGAGGCTTGATGTTTTAAGAGGGCTTTGCTGAGTCTAGTGTTTCAGCTTTGCATTGTGTTGGGATTTTTAATTCATTCCTTGTGAAACCTTAAATGGTGTTGTGATCTTTTTCATATTGTGGGTTTACGCTCTCTGTGTAGTGTGGAGTTACAAATATAGAAACATCCTCTCACTTTGTTTAAAGTAACTAATGTTATATAGTGTTGGTATTTAATTAATGATTTATATATTAGATAAATTAACACGAAAATTTAAATATGAAATCTATTAAGAGTTTTTTTTGGCACTGCTCGGCTGCGAAGGTCTGAGGCAAAAAGGTATCCGCAAAGAAGCAGATCATGTAGCCTGTAGGTTATATGTTTGGATAGCTCAGCTGGTTAGCTGTCATGCTTTACAAGCCACTGTGGCTTTGTTCATGTCGCGTTTTGTAATTGTATTTTATGCGTGCCTATATATAAATATGAGTATGTACTCTAATAAGTTTTAAAAGGTCAAGAATCGAATCTGAGATTGTCATATTGTGATAAATTGGCAGCTCCCGAGAAGGCACGAGAGCGTCTCGGATCTATTCTTTCTCAGAGACCAGATATGCAATTAGAAGTTAAAGATGATCATTTGGACATGAGAGCAATCAGAGATAAAGATGAACCTTTCCATACATTATACAATGATACGATCGGTTAATGAATTTTCTCATATACACAATAATGTGGCCCATTCTCAATCAAATATTATCATGAAACTCTTTCTCTTTTTTTATTTATTTAGTTAAGATTGGACCATATCTTCATCGCAAGAGTAAATCTCTGGTTGGGGTCATTTGTAGAAACCTATTTCTAGCTTTCAATTCTTTTTTTCTTTTTCTTATTTTTAAAGATTGGTTTGCCAAAAAAAGCAAAGGTAAAAGAAGCACAATCACATGGGTTAGGACCACATGTAAGTTAAAATTAGTAACAATCTTATGGATTTTCTTAGAAACCCATTTCAGAGGTTTTTTTCATGGTAGTGGCTTGAAAACTCAACATTCACTAGTAAAAAACACTGCATTGGCGATGGGATATTGGTGACGGATAGTTGACCTGTCACTAATGTATTCATTGACGATGGGAAGACAGCCGTCGCCAATAGCCCGTCGCTAATGTGAACATTATCAATGGGCTGGTTTCCATTGCTAGTGAGTGGCGTTGCCAAAGAGCATTGGCAACAGGTTGTTCGTCTCCAATGTTTGGCCCCACATTAAAAAAATCAAAATTAAGACCGAAACCCTACCTACATGCAGCCATTCTCTCTCTCTCTCTCTCTCTCTCTCTCTCTCTCTCTCTCTCTCTCTCTCTCTCTCTCTCTCTCTCTCAAATCTGCTCCCAATCCTCTCTCACTCTCTCACTTTCTATTAGATCCACCCATGAGCTACTGCCTGAGCCACCATCACCTGAGCCACCATCATCCACTGCCCACTGTGCGTCGCTGCCCACCGCTGTCTACTGCCCATCACCCCAACCCTCTCTCACTCTCTCCTAGTCCATTCGCCGCCACCGCTGCTCGCCACCAGGTTCCCAAATCCCAAGTGACTTCATTTCTATCCAAATCCATATATTCTTTATTATTTTTACTCAAATCAGCTATATTTTAATCTTTTTTCTCGAATTATAGGGTTTCAGTTGGTCCTCTTCAATTCAATTTGGGGAAAATAGTTCAAATCTAGTCTTATATCCAAATTTAAGGTGATTTTCTATTTTTAATAGTTTGTATTTTTCAAAATATTTATTCAATTAATGATGTCATAATTTCAATATTGTGCAATGATTATTACCCTAAACTTAATCACCCTAATTTAAACGCTAATGACAACACAAACCTTAAAAGAAAATAGTAATTAATCTAACTATTATGCTAATAATGCTAATTTCCCAAATAATTACCCTTATTTAGTTTTATACATAATATTAATGAAACCATAACACCACAAAACCTAACACCCTAAAGTATGTGAATTAATCAAACAATCATATATGTTTTTAAAATTAGTAGTGTCATACATAACACAATAATGTGTTATATATCCATTTTAGGTGAATAAAAATTATTTAATGTTATCCGTAATCCCTATTCAATAATTACTATCAATTCTTTGAACTTATAATATAAGATAGATGACTCAATTTTAGGTATGAAATTAAGTTTTATACTCGAAAAGGATAGTTTATTTTATATACTATAAGTAGAAAGAATTGGCACGTAAATTTGGATTTGTCCACCTTGAACGGGTTAGGAATATAGTAGTCGTACATTTAACTTTGTATACTTTGTGTAATTTTATTTTCAGAAAATTTCGGCCACATGTACTCATTGTTCTTCATGTATAGTAAGCATATATTATTTTGTGTTCCGGTTTACTACGTACAGATTTCGATATATTACCGATACACATAATAACATCCGCACAGTGTACTCGGAGAACAGTGAGTAGGTGCTACCGATAGAAATGAAAATGCACAAAGTATGCAAAGTTAGATGTAAGTACTACTATATTCTTAATGGGATAGAAGCCTTCCTATGGCAGCCGATATAGTTTTAGACCAACCTAGTATTTATTAGAATCAACAATAATGAAGACTATCAAAGAGTGTTTAGACCAACCTAGTGCTTGTTCGAAAACTTGATGGGTACGCATGATAAACATGCACCAAATTTGCAAGAGGACAACTATCAAGTTATAGTATAGTTACAATGTCGATCCCACGAGGAAGATGTGTAGGAAAAAAGTCTAAATTGGATCCTAGAAATGTATGTGGACAAAGAGGAGTGAAAATGTAGAGATATAGAAAGTGTGTGTTTATTTGCAAATAAAAGAAAACTAGTACAATAGAGGAGAAAGAGAGCTAACAAATAAAAATTAAAGAATAAACATGGAGGAGAAATAAAGAAAATAGAACGGAATAAAATCAAGAAGAAAAATAATTAAAAGAGGAAAATCAAAATAAGTAAAAGATGGAGAAAATCAAGTAGAGAAGACAGAATCTAGAATTGAATATACTAGTTAATTTCATTTAGAATTCATGAACTACTCTCTTTTATCATATTTTACTTTAGATTTACTAAGCATAGACTATCAAACCATTTAAGGAAAGCATAACCTATCAAATTATCAACCTAGCAAAATTTTTATTCATGAAAAGAACAATCAACTAGATAGTAATTCTAGAATTCATAAGCATGACCTATCAAACCACTCAAGATAAGCATAGAGTATCAAATTCTTCTTCTACCAATTAATTTTCTATTTAATTATTTTAAACATGATCATTTTGAGCACAAAGAGAGCAATCCACAAAATATAAAAGAACTCAAACTGATTTCATATAATTCTAGAATTCCTCCAAGATTTAGTTACTCATTTTACAAAATAAAAACAAGAAAATAAAATCTAGACTAGAAAGCATAAAATAAAGAGATCTCAATTACAAGAAAAATAAAACTAACTATAAAAAAATAAAAATAATAACAAGGAAATAAAGATCTAAATTATGAGCACAATGAAAATCTAACTAGAAAAAAAATAAAAGAGCACAAAAGTAATTCTAAACTATAAAAAATGTAAGAAAATCAATTCTTCAAAGCATGAAAAATAAACAACAAAATAACAAAGGAGCATGAAAGTAAATCTACATTACAAGGCATGAAATAAATCGAATATACCAATATAAAAATAATAAAATCCTAAAATATGAATTTCTAAAATAAGAAAATAAAAGAGGAAAATCAAAATAAGTAAAAGATGGAGAAAATCAAGTAGAGAAGACAGAATCTAGAATTGAATATACTAGTTAATTTCATTTAGAATTCATGAACTACTCTCTTTTATCATATTTTACTTTAGATTTACTAAGCATAGACTATCAAACCATTTAAGGAAAGCATAACCTATCAAATTATCAACCTAGCAAAATTTTTATTCATGAAAAGAACAATCAACTAGATAGTAATTCTAGAATTCATAAGCATGACCTATCAAACCACTCAAGATAAGCATAGAGTATCAAATTCTTCTTCTACCAATTAATTTTCTATTTAATTATTTTAAACATGATCATTTTGAGCACAAAGAGAGCAATCCACAAAATATAAAAGAACTCAAACTGATTTCATATAATTCTAGAATTCCTCCAAGATTTAGTTACTCATTTTACAAAATAAAAACAAGAAAATAAAATCTAGACTAGAAAGCATAAAATAAAGAGATCTCAATTACAAGAAAAATAAAACTAACTATAAAAAAATAAAAATAATAACAAGGAAATAAAGATCTAAATTATGAGCACAATGAAAATCTAACTAGAAAAAAAATAAAAGAGCACAAAAGTAATTCTAAACTATAAAAAATGTAAGAAAATCAATTCTTCAAAGCATGAAAAATAAACAACAAAATAACAAAGGAGCATGAAAGTAAATCTACATTACAAGGCATGAAATAAATCGAATATACCAATATAAAAATAATAAAATCCTAAAATATGAATTTCTAAAATAAGAAAATAAAAGAGTAAAATAAAAGCTTACATTGCAAGTGGTTGGCCACTTAAAAGGAAATTTTCATCTTCATCTTCATCAATAAAGAAGATGAAAAGAAAATTTAAAAGGAGGAAATAATTTTTTTATTTATGTAAACTTAAGAAGTTTACAAATTTTTCACACTCAAACCCCTCACCCTGTACCCCTATTTATAGCCTACAACAATTAATATGGGCCACTGATTAGTCTTGGGCTCCAAGAAATAAATCTCAGTCATTTACTATTTTTGTTATGAACCAATCGGTTCGTCAATCGGTTAGTCGACCGATTGGCCAATCGGTTGGTGAACCGATTGGTTCCTAATAAAATTGATTCCTTAATTGACTTATTGACTTAATTTTTTCTTAATTCCTTGGGTTTTTGTGGGCCTCCTCTTGGCTTGATATTGGGCTTCAATAGCTGGTAGAAAAATTAGAGAATTTGGATCTTTTGAGCTCTTATTCATTAATTTTTCATTTTTTATAAATTAAGATAAAAATACGCTATTAGTGATATATTTATTCAAATAAAATAGATAATGAGGGTATAAAAGTGTAATAAAATGTGATGATCAAATACCCCCACACCTAAACTTATGCTAGTCTTCTATCAAAGAAGGAAAAGAAAGTAAAATTCTAACTCACTTTTGCAGAATCGTGGTTGTATTCACATATAGTAAGCCTTTAAACCCCTAGAGTACCCTAGAGGACCGAGTTGTAGTCTCGTGAAGGTTTACAAGAAATATATGAATAAAATTTGATCAACTTGCTAATTTGAAGAAGTCAATGTATAATTAATTCACTTGATATGTTTAAACAATCTAATTAGAGCTAGTTTTACTCAAGAAAATAATTTTATGTATAACTTCAAAGTAAATTTCTTAGAAAATATTTTTATTATAGTTATACAAAACCAAGTCTAACTTAGAAATTTAATTAAAAGCTTTGAAAAGAACATGCTAACTCTTTGTTTCAAATAATTTTCAAGCCTCTTGATCAATTTATATTTCAAGAACATATATATATATATATATATATATATATATATATATATATATATATATATATATATATATATGTGTGTGTGTGTGTGTGTGTGTGTGTGTGTGTGTCTTTATTCCTTGGTGATTTTGTTCTACTTTATTGGGCTTTCTAAGTGACTATTTAATGAGTTTTAGGCAAATGGATCCCAATCCAATTGGGCTTAGGTCATTAAGTATGGACTCTTCTGCTTAATCACTTAATCAACTTAGGCTTAGTAAGATAGAACCACCTTGAAGTTAAAGATAATTTTTATTGGTGCTAATTTTTGTACTCTTCCTTTTGTATATATATATATATATATATATATATATATATATATATATATATATATATATATATATATATATATATGTATTACCTTAGTTAAAAATCTAAGTTGGACTAAAGTGAAGTATACTACTTTGGAAATTATTTCTTAAGATATTTATTTAGAGTTATCATAAAAGGTCAACTTGAGTATAAAACTAGCTAAGAATTAGAAAGTTTAAAATTTTATCAAGTAAATCAATTATTAATTAACTTTATCAAGTTGGCAAGTGATAATTTTTCTTTGAAAGAAAAGAAAAGAAAATATGCAATAAAAAGTACAAGAAATGGTAAAATAAAGAGATCTCAATTACAAGAAAAATAAAACTAACTATAAAAAATGTAAGAAAATCAATTCTTCAAAGCATGAAAAATAAACAACAAAATAACAAAGGAGCATGAAAGTAAATTGCATGAAAGTAAATTGCATGAAAGTAAATTGCATGAAAGTAAATTGCATGAAAGTAAATTGCATGAAAGTAAATCTACATTACAAGGCATGAAATAAATCGAATATACCAATATAAAAATAATAAAATCCTAAAATATGAATTTCTAAAATAAGAAAATAAAAGAGTAAAATAAAAGCTTACATTGCAAGTGGTTGGCCACTTAAAAGGAAATTTTCATCTTCATCTTCATCAATAAAGAAGATGAAAAGAAAATTTAAAAGGAGGAAATAATTTTTATTTATGTAAACTTAAGAAGTTTACAAATTTTTCACACTCAAACCCCTCACCCTGCACTCTATTTATAGCCTACAACAATTAATATGGGCCACTGATTAGTCTTGGGCTCCAAGAAATAAATCTCAGTCATTTACTATTTTTGTTATGAACCAATCGGTTCGTCAATCGGTTAGTCGACCGACAATAATCGGTTGGTGAACCGATTGGTTCCTAATAAAATTGATTCCTTAATTGACTTATTGACTTAATTTTTCTTAATTCCTTGGGTTTTGTGGGCCTCCTCTTGGCTTGATATTGGGCTTCAATATTGGTAGAAAAATTAGAGAATTTGGATCTTTTGAGCTCTTATTCATTAATTTTTCATTTTTTTATAAATTAAGATAAAAATACGTTATTAGTGATATATTTATTCAAATAAAATAGATAATGAGGGTATAAAAGTGTAATAAAATGTGATGATCAAATACCCCCACACCTAAACTTATGCTAGTCTTCTATCAAAGAAGGAAAAGAAAGTAAAATTCTAACTCACTTTTGCAGGAATCGTGGTTGTATTCCGTACATATAGTAAGCCTTTAAACCCCTAGAGTACCCTAGAGGACGAGTTGTAGTCTCGTGAAGGTTTACAGTAAATATACGAATAAAATTTGATCAACTTGCTAATTTGAAGAAGTCAATGTATAATTAATTCACTTGATATGTTTAAACAATCTAATTAGAGCTAGTTTTACTCAAGAAAATAATTTTATGTATAACTTCAAAGTAAATTTCTTAGAAAATATTTTTATTATAGTTATACAAAACCAAGTCTAACTTAGAAATTTAATTAAAAGCTTTGAAAAGAACATGCTAACTCTTTGTTTCAAATAATTTTCAAGCCTCTTGATCAATTTATATTTCAAGAACATATATATATATATATATATATATATATATATATATATATATATATATATATATATATATATATATATATATATATGTGTGTGTGTGTGTGTGTGTGTGTGTGTGTGTGTGTGTCTTTATTCCTTGGTGATTTTGTTCTACTTTATTGGGCTTTCTAAGTGACTATTTAATGAGTTTTAGGCAAATGGATCCCAATCCAATTGGGCTTAGGTCATTAAGTATGGACTCTTCTGGCTTAATCACTTAATCAACTTAGGCTTAGTAAGATAGAACCACCTTGAAGTTAAAGATAATTTTTATTGGTGCTAATTTTTGTACTCTTCCTTTTGTAAATATTATATATATATATATATATATATATATATATATATATATATATATATATATATATATATATATATATGTATTACCTTAGTTAAAAATCTAAGTTGGACTAAAGTGAAGTATACTACTTTGGAAATTATTTCTTAAGATATTTATTTAGAGTTATCATAAAAGGTCAACTTGAGTATAAAACTAGCTAAGAATTAGAAAGTTTAAAATTTTATCAAGTAAATCAATTATTAATTAACTTTATCAAGTTGGCAAGTGATAATTTTTCTTTGAAAGAAAAGAAAAGAAAATATGCAATAAAAAGTACAAGAAATGGTAAAATAAAGAGAAAAGATGACTATGCTCCACCCCAACACCTAAATTTTATATTATCCTCAATGCAAACTCTATGATTCATAAAGTAAAGCAGAGAGGAAATGAAGCACTTATATTTGTTTGGTCGACCTAGAACAACAAATTTACAATTTACCTTTGATATGAGGAGGATCTAGCCAAAATTGTTCTTTTTTTTTTACCATTTTTTTATTATTTTTATTTTTCTTTAAAAGAAGAAGAAAATCTCAAAGGAGAAAAGAATAAATTCTTTTTATTTTTCTTATTATTATGAGACAAAGAGTAAAGATGTAGAATAAAAGTTTTAATATGAAAAAGCTCGAGTCCTACATCAAATCCTACCTTATTGCTAAAAATTATACCCCGGATTTTAAAGAAATCTAAAATGATGAACTCAAAGATGTGCTTAAATTCGATATATTCCGAAGTGTTCAAAGATTTTTGCTGTATTTGAAGGCAGGTATTGTTATGACAATAATACCAAGTGTTAATCCTCCTCGTGGAGTCGATGCGTGCCCCACATCAGCACTAATTACCAGATCAGCTCATCCCCCAGCCAGAGCGACTCAAATTCCCTGGGTGCTCATCCCTTTTCAAGGAAGGCTAAGTCGAGACCGACTCTCACTCGACCGCATCATTTGAGTCGACCCCCCTCACCTGTTCTCGAGATGGGTCGACAACTTGCGAAGCTGATAATAAAGGCGGTACTTATCGTCCCTCTCGCAGAGTTGAGTCAGAAGGCGGATTATCCTCGAGCTCCTCGCCAACAGCTGGCCATCCTCATCATTACCTCTATCGCGAGCCTCCATGACTCACCATACTTCGTTAGCGCCACGCCTTCTCAATCACCATCACATCGAGTCAATGGTGACTCAGCGCATATGCAGTCAATACCTGTATATCTATCTGACAATCCAGCTATCTGCCTGGACTCAGCTATAATTACGCTTCTACCCCTCTCAGCCGGGTATATATATGGGCTCATCACCTACAGATAAATGGGTTGAACCTCGTGCCCCCCTTGAGGCCACATGTATACAATTACTGCAAACTAAAACTCAAAACTTGTTCAGTCCATTGGTTTCTCTCCACTCAAGCTCAAATACTGACTTGATCGTCGGAGGAATCACTGGAGAACCCAACCCCGACCCTCTAACATGCCTGTTTTGCAGATCACTTATCTTGAGCAAGGAATCGACCATCTAGAAGAGATGAAGGGACCCCTACATGGTCTGTATCAACCCTAAGCCACGTCGCTGACTCGAGATTATCTGCTAATCTCGCTGTTGAGAACTTGGACATCAACAGGTATGTATTTTGAGTTTTCAGTATCGATCAATTAGAAAGCTAGTCTCAATTTTGAACTTAGGTTCCCTATGACTAAAAGTTTATCCTAACATAACTAATTCCTCTTTAAAAATTTACTCAAACTCAAGGTTCATGGTTAAGGTACGATAAGATGATTGTTCTATATTTTCTAGGAATCTAAGCTCATCAGCAAAAAGTTCTTCAAAGCTAAGATCAGAGAAACTTGTGTCTGACTCTGTGAAAACTAGCTCTGATTAAAATTCCTCTACTATCTTGATTTCATCATCCAAGATCTTCTCAAAATTCGGGTCTGACTCACTCTTCTCTTCTAACTCTTTACTTAAATTTTTCTAGATGTAGTTTACTTATAGGGGTTGAGCTGATGAATCAGTCAACTGGTTTTCTAGATTGAAAATATTGAGATCAACAGTCATATTCTCAAAGAATAGCTTCATTTGACCAGTTCTACAGTTGATCAGAGCATTAAAAGTTGCTAGGAATGGTCTTTTTAAAATGACAGGTATCTGACCTTTGAGATTAGAAACGGGCTGCGTCTACAAAACTATGAAATTAACGAGAAAGACAAACTCCCCTACCTTAATCAAAATATCATCTATCTCTCCCTTATAAATTTTTACAGATCTATCAGCTAATTGGAGGGTACATCTGGTTGGCTTTAATTCACCTACCCGTAGCTATTGAAAAACTGAATAGAGAAGAAGATTCACACTAGATCCCAAGTCTAAAAGTACTTTATCAATGAAGATATTTCCTATAATACATGAAACGGTAGGACAACTGGGATCCTTATATTTTAAAGGCATGGGCTTTGAGAGCACGTCACTAATATTGGCAGCTAGAAAGACTTTCTTGTGAACATTAGTGGTTCTTTTTTTGTGCACAAATCCTTCAAAAATTTTGCATACGAGGGGATTTGTTTGATTGCGTCTAAGAAAGAAATGTTGATATTAAGCTGCTTAAAGGTTTCTAGGATTTTCTCTACATCGGGAGAGTTTTTCCTAGGCCCGAGTCTATCTGGAAAGGGTGCTATAGGTTTAAATCTATCAAAATTGAGCTCAGGTTTAGTTTCAGGCCCTTGGTCATCGGAAGGGAGTGATTGTTGAACAAAGTTATTAGACGGAGAGATAGTTTGCTCAAGATCAACATTTTGAATAGGAGAAGAGGAAGAAGGAGTTTGATCCGGAGGCATTCTAATTTGATTATCGATATGTTCCCCTAGCGAATGGATTGCATTCACTTAAGATTGGTAGGTTCAACTTGATCTAGTATCCTTAGGATTCGTAACAAGTTGACTCGAAAATTTTTCTTTCTCTCTTTCACTCATGGCACTAACTAGTTGACCAATTTGGGTTTCTAACCTAGTTATAGCTTGAGTGTTAGAATTGAGTACTTGACAGGTTGCCTGCATGAAGGAATTCAGAGTGTTGGATGACTTAGTCAATAAGTTGGTGGTCCGTGTGGAAGCTTTCATCATGGCTAGTAAACTTTTTTCTAAGACACTAAAATATTTCTCATGATCAGAACTCGGGGGAATCAAATTTACTGGTTGATTTGGAAGAGACTGATTCTAGTATGCAGGATTGGATTGTAAAAAGTTATTTAGTATGTTGAATGGAACTATATTTTGTTTAAAAATTATGGAGTCGATGAGGGAGTGAAATTTTGATTTTCGGAGAAGTTTCCTTGATTCCATACAAAATTTGAATGATTTATCCAACCTAGGTTGTAGGTTGCGAAAAATAGATCATTCACAGGATGTTGGATTATAGTGCTCACTTGTCCTAGTAGTTGATTATTTCCTAAGAGATGACACTCCTCTAAAATATGGGCTGGAGATAAATAGTTACGACACCCTAGAGCAGAAACTTGATTGATTTGAGCTGGGGCTCATTCTTTGATTTCTAGCGTCTCTATCCTACGAAGAGTTGTAGTCATCTTTACTTCAGAGACTATGTTTAACTCTACGGAAAGACGATTGGATTTGGTTAGGGGAACTAATGAAACTTTCTCATCACAATGTTCCCACTGTGTGGTTTTTTTTAGACAAACTCTCTAAGAATTCTCAAGCTTCATTAGTATTTTTCTTCATAAAATCTCCTTGACACATAGATTCTAAGGATGTCTTTGAAGAATAATCTAATACTTCATAGATGATTTAGCATAATCGCTACTTTTCTAGACCATGGTGAAGACATTGGATAAGAAGATCCTTAAACCTATCAAAATACTTTCAGAATGGCTACCCTAGGACTATCTTAAAATTCTGAATGCTGCTTCTAAGCTTTACCCTTTTATGGATTACGAAAATTTTCTTCAGGAAAATGATAACAAATTCATCCCAGGTTGAGATAGAATTTGTAGGTAAGCTATACAATCATTTCTTGGCATTGTCTTTAAGAGCAAATAGGATAAATCTAAGCTTAATCACATCCTCAGATAATTTCCTAATCTTAAGCATAAGATAAATTTCCTCAAACTCAGATATAAAAATATAAGTATCTTCGGATTCATTTCCTAAGAATTTCGGAAGCATGTTTATGAAGTGTGGTCTAAGCTCAAAATTAGCTCCATTAATATCGGGTAGCCTAATACAAGATGGGATTGTATTTCTAGTGGGATAACAAATGTCTTAAAGAATTGGTGGATTAGGATTCGCCATATCTTTGGCTTTAAAAATGGTTCAACACGGATTAATCGATTGATGTTATCCCTAATCCAAACATGCATACACTAAAGCAAATTCTTTTTGATATATATATATATATATATATATATATATATATATATATATATATATATATATATATATATATATATATATATATATATATATATATATATATATATATATATATCTTAAAAGAAGATTAGTGAAAAGATCTAGGATAAACAAAGGTTAGTTAAGTTTTTTTTAGAAGGAAAACCAAAAGACCTAAAAGATAAGTTAGGTAAGAGAAGAAGGATAAAAAGAAAAATCTAACTAAACAAATCAATGACAACCACTTGAAACAATCACTCTTAATTCTAGGGTTGAGGCTAAACTCAACTAGACCAGCACCTAACCAAAAACTCCTTGAGTGAAAAGATTGAAGTTTACTTAGTCAGTTAGCCAGGTAAGATTAGTACTAGAGGGAGGTCAATGACCAATTAAGTACCTCTTTCCTTGCGGAGAGCCTTACGCAACCCCTAAATCTTCTCTTAGACACTAATGGATTTAAGTAAACCTAAACCGGTTCACTTAAGGATTTCTTGTCCCTTAATGAGATCGAGTCCTTAGGGCCAACGTCTAACGAGTTTTAGAAAGCTTGGGAATGTGTAGGGAGGAATTAGTGATTTGTGGGGTAAGAAAAGAGTGATGAAATCCCTCACCTTATCTTGATTAGGGGGTATTACCCTTAAGAGTATTTTCATGTGAGTGCTCAAATCAAAATGCGCAAATCACTTTAGTGAATTCCTACTAACTATATGCAATGCAACCCTAAGGATTAGAAACAACTAGAAAAAGATGCAAAAAAGAAAATCTTTTTATTTTTTAATTAGGGTCAATAATCAAACAAGTGTGTGTGTGTGTGTGTGTGTGTGTGTGTGTGAGCTCTTGTTTGAATTTATTATCTCGTTAGTAGTTGTTCAAGTGGAGGGTGGATTTTATTAGGTCGACAAGAGAATTTTTTTTATAAGCTCCTAATTGTCACTAATTGTGAGAAACTAAATCTTGATTATGAGCATAAAGGAAATCTAACTAACGAAAATAAAAGAGCATAAAAGTAAATCTAAATTCTAAAAAATATAAGAAAATAAATTCTACAAAGCATGAAAAATAAATAATAAAATAATAAAAGAGTATGAAAGTAAATCTACACTACAAGGCATGAAATAAATCTAATCTACCAACATAAAAATAAAAATAAAATTCTAAAACATGAATTTCTAAAATAAGAAAATAAAAGAAAAAATAAAACTTACATTGCATGGGGTTGGCCCCTTGAAAGTAAATCTTTATCTTCATCTTCATCAATAAAGAAAAAAATTTTAAAAGGAGGAAATAAAATTTTTATTTATGCAAACTTAAAAGTTTACAAATTGGAAGACCTAATAAAAGGTCCTCCTCTTTAAAAAGAGTTTATAAAATTTCTCACACTCAAACCCCTCACTCTCTACCCCTATTTATACCCTACTGCAATCAACAAGAGTTATTGGATTAGCCTTGGGCTGTAATAAATAAATCTCAGCCGTTTACTATTTCTGTTATGAAACAATTGGTTCGCCAATCGGTTCGCCAAAAACTTGATAGGTGCACACAATAAACATGCACCAAAGTTGTAAAAGGATAACTATCAAGTTATAGTATAATTACAATATCGATCCCACAACGAATGTGTGTAGCAAAAATTCTAAATTGGATCCTAGATATATGTGTGTGGACAAAGAGGAGTGAAAGTGTAGAGATATAGAAAGTGTGTGATTATTTATAAATAAAAAATAGAACAAGAGGAGAGAAAGAGAGTGAACAAATAAAAAAGAATAAATACTGGAGGAAAAATAAAGAAAATAGAAAAGAATAAAATCAAAAACAGAAAAAATAATCAACAAGAGGAAAATCAAAATAAGTAAAAGATGGAGGAAACCAAGTAGAGAAGATAAGAATCTAGCATTAAATCTACTAGTTAATTTCATATAGACTTTATGAACTACTCTCTTTTATCATACTTTACTTTAGATTTACTAAGCATAGACTATCAAACCACTTAAGAAAAGCATAACCTATCAAATTATCATCTAAGCAAAATTTCTATTCATGAAAAGAGCAAGCAACTAGATAATAATTTTAGAATTTATAAGCATAACCTATCAAATCACTCAAGCTAAGTATAGATTATTAAATTTTTCTTCTACCAATTAGTTCTCTAGTTGATTATCCTAAGCATGATCATTTTGAGCACAAAGAGAGTAATCCACAAACCATAAAAGAAATCAAACTAATTTTATACAATTCTAGAATTCCTACATGATTTAGTTACTCATTTTACAAAATAAAAATAAGAAAATAAAAGAAAAAATAAAACTTACATTGCATGGGGTTGGCCCCTTGAAAGTAAATCTTTATCTTCATCTTCATCAATAAAGAAAAAAATTTTAAAAGGAGGAAATAAAAATTTTTATTTATGCAAACTTAAAAAGTTTACAAATTGGAAGACCTAATAAAAGGTCCTCCTCTTTAAAAAGAGTTTATAAAATTTCTCACACTCAAACCCCTCACTCTCTACCCCTATTTATACCCTACTGCAATCAACAAGAGTTATTGGATTAGCCTTGGGCTGTAATAAATAAATCTCAGCCGTTTACTATTTCTGTTATGAAACAATTGGTTCGCCAATCGGTTCGCCAAAAACTTGATAGGTGCACACAATAAACATGCACCAAAGTTGTAAAAGGATAACTATCAAGTTATAGTATAATTACAATATCGATCCCACAACGAATGTGTGTAGCAAAAATTCTAAATTGGATCCTAGATATATGTGTGTGGACAAAGAGGAGTGAAAGTGTAGAGATATAGAAAGTGTGTGATTATTTATAAATAAAAAATAGAACAAGAGGAGAGAAAGAGAGTGAACAAATAAAAAAGAATAAATACTGGAGGAAAAATAAGAAAATAGAAAAGAATAAAATCAAAAACAGAAAAAATAATCAACAAGAGGAAAATCAAAATAAGTAAAAGATGGAGGAAACCAAGTAGAGAAGATAAGAATCTAGCATTAAATCTACTAGTTAATTTCATATAGACTTTATGAACTACTCTCTTTTATCATACTTTACTTTAGATTTACTAAGCATAGACTATCAAACCACTTAAGAAAAGCATAACCTATCAAATTATCATCTAAGCAAAATTTCTATTCATGAAAAGAGCAAGCAACTAGATAATAATTTTAGAATTTATAAGCATAACCTATCAAATCACTCAAGCTAAGTATAGATTATTAAATTTTTCTTCTACCAATTAGTTCTCTAGTTGATTATCCTAAGCATGATCATTTTGAGCACAAAGAGAGTAATCCACAAACCATAAAAGAAATCAAACTAATTTTATACAATTCTAGAATTCCTACATGATTTAGTTACTCATTTTACAAAATAAAAATAAGAAAATAAAATCTAGAGTAGAAAGCATAAAAAATAGAGATCTGATGGGAAATAAATGATTACCTCCTAAGTTGCAAGTATACAACCTTGATCAAGTTATAGTATATAAGATTATCGATCCCACGAGGAACGGGAAGTAGGAAGAGTTTTGCTTAAGTTTTGGTTCTCAAATTATGCGCATGATAATTAGGAGTTATTCAAATAAAATGAAAGTAAGAAAATGGTGAAAGTGGATATGGAGAGATAAGATAGAGTGGATGTGGATTATGTGCAAAAGAGGAGAAAATGAAGTTGAGAATGTGGTTGTGGTTATATGCACATAATAACAAAACTAGGTTTGAGATTATATGCACATGGAGGAATATGAGATTGAGAGAGAAGTAAAAATCAATGAAATCAAGAATCAAGAATAAAGGAAAATAACAAACAAATGAAAAGCATGGATAAGAGGAAAATAAAGAAGGTAAAGTATGGAGGATTAATTAAAGATATGAGGAATCTAGAGTAGATCCACTTAGCTTATCTCAATCTCATGAAAATGAGTTGGATTTGTTAGCTAGTTTCAAACAATCTCTAGGGATCCCACAAATATTAGCTCCACACTTAGAAAGGGTAATTCCCTAGAGGGTTCTAGCCTCAAGGTGAATTAAAGAAAAGGAAAATCTATTCTAGAAAGTAAATACAAGAATTAAATACATTGCATGAAAGTAAATTGCATGAAAGTAAATT
The DNA here is from genome assembly GCA_012295165.1 of Asparagus setaceus. Classification (NCBI taxonomy): domain Eukaryota; kingdom Viridiplantae; phylum Streptophyta; class Magnoliopsida; order Asparagales; family Asparagaceae; genus Asparagus; species Asparagus setaceus. Next base: position 35,643,013 of record CM022705.1, read on the forward strand.
GCATGAAAGTAAATCTAAGCTACAAAGCAATTAAATGAACAAGAAAGAAAATAAAAAGAAATAAAATAGAAACCAACAACTCCTGATCTTAATCTAATCCTCCTTTTGGTCCTTGGATTAGAAGAAGAGAAAGGAAATTGAAGGGGTGAAACATTTCATTTATTGTGTAACAAAAGTTATAATTTTTGGAAGGTCTTCTCAATTAAGAGTGACCCTCCTCTCCAAATGGAGTTTTTACAAAATATTTTACACTCAAACCTCTCCCCCTCAACCCCTATTTATAGCCTACAGCAATGCACATGAACCATTGGATTAAACTTGGGCTCCAAGGATCAAATCTTAGCCACAAATCGAGTTAGTTACGGACCAATCGATTGGCCAATCGGTTGGCCAATCGGTTGGAATCGGTTGGCCAATCGGTTGGCCAATCGGTTGGCCAACCGATTGGCCAACCGGTTGGTGAACCGATTGGAATTTGAAAAAACTAAAAATGCAGTTAGCTCCGTCTCGTCGAGATAGGCGATTTTCATATATTATATGTTAAATTCCGCCTTCCGGATTGAGAGATATCGTCATTTCTTTGTGGCTAACATCTTGAACATTATTTTTATTTGATTTCTTTTTATATTTGATTCTTGCATCTTCGGCTTCTGTAGATTGCTCGGCTTGATCTCCGGCTTCAGTAAAAGGTTGAAAAATGAGAAAATTTGAGTTCTCTTTTTAGCATTTATTCATTAATTCTTCATTAACCTGCAAATTAAGATAAAAATAGTTATTAGTAGGATATTTATTTATATAAAATAGGTAATGAGGGTATAATTTTGTAATTAAAATGTGATAATCAAATACCCCCACACCTAAACTTTTGCTAGTCCTCTAGCAAATAAAATAAAAAGAAAACCTAACACACTTTCGCAGGAATCGCGGTTGTATTTAGCGCATACAACAAGCCTTTAAATCCCTAGGTTACCCTAGTGGACGAGTTGTAGTCTCGTGAGGGTTTGCAGTGAATATACCCACAAAATTCAGTCAACTTGCCAATTTAAATAATTAATTCATTTGATATCTTCAAACATTCCAATTGAAGTTGGTTAATACTCAAAAACGTTTTATCATAACTTCAATGTAATTTTCTTAAAAAATCCTTCCATTATAGTTATACAAAACCAAGTTTAACTTAAAAATTTAAAAGTTTTGAAAAGAACATGCTAACTCTTTGTTTTAAACAAACTTCAAGTCTTTTAATCCATTTAATTCTTCAAGAACATATACAAATAAAACTATATATAAAAACATGGTTAGTATGATTTTTTTAATTTTTTTTATTTACTCTTTATTTCTTGGTGGTTTTGTTCTTTTAATCGGCTTTCTAAGTGACCATTTAGTGAGTTTTGGGCCAATGAATCCCAACCCAATTGGGCTTAGGTCATTAAGCATAGAAATACTCCTCGGGCTTAATTACTCACCAACTTAGGCTTAGTAAAATAGAACCACCAATGATTTTAAGAGAAATTTTTCTTCTTTTGTTAAGTTAGTATAATATATATATGTGTATATGTATATATATTCTGAACAATATTTGGATCAAGACAACTTGAAAAATTATTTTCAACTCTAAGTTAGGCATGCAAAAATTTCATTACTTTAAAAAAATCTAAGTTAAAACTTAAGTAAAGTATACTACTTTGAAAATCATTTCTTAAGAAATTTATTTGGAGTTATCATAAAAGGTAAACTTGAGTATAGAACTAACTAAGGATTAGAAGACTTAAATTCTATCAAATAGATCAATTATTAATCAACTCTATTGAGTTGGCAAGTGACTTTTTTAATGAAAAGGGAAAAAAATGACATAAAAAGAAAAAAATGGTAAGAAAAAGAGGGAAAAAAGTGACTAAGATAAAGAGCAAAAATGACTAATTCCCACCCCCACACCTAAATTTTGCATTGTCCTCAATGCAAATTCTATTATGCACAAAGTAAAACAGATAATAATTGAAGCACTTACATTTGTTCGGCTAGCTTCGAACAATGATAAAAATTCTGCAAATACCTTCAAGATAAGGTGGAGCCAAAATTTATTCTCTCTCTCTTTTTTGAAATAAAGAACAACAAGAAACTCTCACATGAGAGAAGAATAAATTCTTTTATTATTATGAGACAAAAAATAAAAATGTAGAATAAAAGATGAAACATGAGAAGCTCACATTCTACATTAAATCCTACCTTATTGCTAAAAAATCTACCCCGAAATTTAAAGAATTTCAAAATGATATAATCACTGATGTGCTTAAATTCCAAAAATTTCAGGATTTTTAGTGATGTTTGCAGCAATGGAAGGTAGGTATTAATGGTTGTATGCTTTTTGAACTTAGATTCGTTATTAACAAAAATTTCATCAAAAATAAAATCTTGTTGTTTTCTATTTTCCAAAAATCTAAGTTCATTGACAAAGGGTTCTTCAAATGTTGGCTTCAAGATGCATGTATTCAACATAATTCTCTCATTCTGAAGGACTTGATTATTAACCTGGTTACCTGACTGTTGTGAATGGATTGCATTCACTTGATCTTGAAAAGTTGAACTTGAACCCGCGTTCCTTGGATTGCTCACGGGTTGACTCGAAAATGATCCTTTCTCTCTCTCACTTATAGCGCTAGCTAGTTGACCAAGCTGGGTTTCTAATCTAGCTATGGCTTGAGTGTTGGAGTTGAGAATTTGTCCTGTTGATTGCATAAAGGAGTTCATCGTGCTAGATGTTTGAGTCAACAAGTTCATGGTCTGTGTAGAGGTTTTAATCAAGGCTTCCAAAGCCCTTTCCAAAACATTAAGACGTTTCTCAGTATTTGAAAAAATGTGATTTGTAGATTGATGATGAGGAAACTGATTTGAAATTGGCTGATTTGGTTGTGGAAAATTGGTTTGAGAATTGAAAGAAACTGTGTTGCCCCTAGGGAAGTGTTGGTTTGAAGAGGGAGTGAAATTTTGATTTCTCGAGAAATTACCCTGATTCCATGCAAAATTCGGATGATTTCTCCAACCTGGATTATAGGTTGGAGAAAATGGATCATTAATCGAATGCTGGAATGCAGCATTCATCTGTTCTAGAGATTGAGTATTTCTTAAGAGTGGACATTGCTCTGAAGCATGGGCTGTAGAAAGACAGTTATGACAACCTGAGATAGAAACTTGATTGATTTGAGCCGGAGCTCGTTCTTTGGTTTCTAAAGTTTCTAATCTGCGTAGAATTGTAGCCATCTTAGCTTCAGAGGCTATGTTTGACTCTAAGGAAGGACCTCTAGAACTGAATTGGGTAACTGATGAATCACAGTGTTCCCACTGCATAGTTTTCTCGGATAAATTCTCTAAAAAGTCCCAAGCTTCGTCAGCGTTTTTCTTCATGAAATCCCCTTGACACATTGACTCTAAGGAAGTTTTTGAAGAATAATCCAATCCTTCATAAATGATTTGACATAATCGCCACTTTTCAAGACCATGGTGAGGACATTGGATAAGAAGATCTTTGAATTTGTCGAAATACTTTCAAAAAGGTTCTCCCGGGACAATTTTAAAATTTTGAATGCTGTTTCTAAGCTTGACTGTTTTGTGGATAGGAAAGAATTTTTCAAAAACTCTATAAATTCACCCCAAGTTGAGATGGAATCAGGGCAAGCTATACTGATCATTTTTGGCTTTGTCCTTAAGGGCAAATGGAATAAATCGGAGTTTGATCGCATCTTCGGTTAAGTCCCTCATCTTGATCATGAGGCAAACTTCTTCAAATTCGAGATGAAAATGTAAGCGCCTTCGGTTTCTACTCCTAGGAATTTGGGAAGCATGTTAATAAAATGCGGTCTAAGTTCAAATTTGCTCCATTGACCTCGGGGAGTTTTATGCAAGAGGGGATTGCATTTCTAGTGGGGTAACAAACATCTTGAAGAACAGGTGGGTTGGTATTGGCCATTTCGTTTGGTTCAAGAGATGGATCAAAACGAATTAAACGATTGGTATTATCCCTAACCCAAGTTTGCATACACCAAAATCAAAAAATTTTTTTTTTGTGAAAAAGGACAAGAGAAAAAGTTAAGAAGATAATGAGAAAGAAAAATAAGGAAAAACTAACTAAAAACAAATCAAGGCAATCACTTTTCAATCACCCTAACTCTAGGGTTAAGCCTAAACTTAACTTAGACCAGCTCCTAACTAAAAATTCCCTTAATGAAAAGATCAAAGTTTACTTGGGTAATTAGCCAGGTAAGGATAGTACTAGAGGGAGATCAAAGATCAATTAAGTACCTCTTTCCTTGCGGAGCGTCTTACGCAACCCCTAAACCTTGCCTTAGACACCAATTAATCCAAATAAACTTGGACCGGTTCACTTAAGGATTTCTTGTTCCTTAATGAGCTCGAATCCTTAGGGGCCAATGTCTAATCAGTTTTAAGAGGCTTGGGTATGTGTAGTGAGGAATTAGTGATTTTTGGGCTAAGGAAAGGGTGATGAAATCCCTCACCTTATCTTGATTAATGGGTTTTGTCCTTAAGATATTTTCAAGTGTGTGCCAAATCAAGATGCTCAAATCACTTGGTGAATTCCTACTATTATATGAAATGCAACCCTAGAAATTAAAAGCAACTAAAAAGGATGCAAAAAAATAAAAATCTTTTTATTTTTTTTATTATGGTCGACAATCAAAAAAATTAAAGTTTATTAGGGTCGACAAGAGTAAAAATCTTTTATTTTTATTTTTATTTTTTATATTTTTTTATCCTAATTGTCTCTAATGTGAATGAACTATCTAAATGGTGGAATTGAGAATACTAGAAGGAAGAGTTACCCACGCAATCGCTATCCAAAACCTTTGTTGGAGGTAATTCTTCAATTTTGAGTCTTCAACTCTTGATCTTCAAGCTCCAAGTTCCTACACAAAAGAAAACACACAAAATAAGGAACCAAAGTCAATAAAAATCCTACTTATGCAATCAAGAACGGCGCCAAAAACTTGATGGGAAATAAATAATTACCTCCTAAGTTGCAAGTATACAACCTTGATCAAGTTATAGTATATAAGATTATCGATCCCACGAGGAACGGGAAGTAGGAAGAGTTTTGCTCAAGTTTTGGTTCTCAAATTATGCGCATGACAATTAGGAGTTATTCAAATAAAATGAAAGTAAGAAAATGGTGAAAGTGGATATGGAGAGATAAGAGAGAGTGGATGTGGATTATGTGCAAAAGAGGAGAAAATGAAGTTGAGAATGTGGTTGTGGTTATATGCACATAATAACAAAACTAGGTTTGAGATTATATGCACATGGAGGGAATATGAGATTGAGAGAGAAGTAAAAATCAATGAAATCAAGAATCAAGAATAAAGGAAAATAACAAACAAATGAAAAGCATGGATAAAAGGAAAATAAAGAAGGTAAAGTATGGAGGATTAATTAAAGATATGAGGAATCTAGAGTAGATCCACTTAGCTTATCTCAATCTCATGAAAATGAGTTGGATTTGTTAGCTAGTTTCAAACAATCTCTAGGGATCCCACAAATATTAGCTCCACACTTAGAAAAGGGTAATTCCCTAGAGGGTTCTAGCCTCAAGGTGAATTAAAGAAAAGGAAAATCTATTCTAGAAAGTAAATACAAGAATTAAATGCATTGCATGAAAGTAAATTGCATGAAATTAAATTGCATGAAAGTAAATCTAAGCTACAAAGCAATTAAATGAACAAGAAAGAAAATAAAAAGAAATAAAATAGAAACCAACAACTCCTGATCTTAATCTAATCCTCCTTTGGTCCTTGGATTAGAAGAAGAGAAAGGAAATTGAAGGGTGAAACATTTCATTTATTGTGTAACAAAAGTTACAATTTTGGAAGGTCTTCTCAATTAAGAGTGACCCTCCTCTCCAAATGGAGTTTTTACAAAATATTTCACACTCAAACCTCTCCCTCAACCCCTATTTATAGCCTACAGCAATGCACATGAACCATTGGATTAAACTTGGGCTCCAAGGATCAAATCTTAGCCACAAATCGAGTTAGTTACGGACCAATCGATTGGCCATCGGTTGGCCAATCGGTTGGCCAACCGATTGGACAACCGGTTGGTGAACCGATTGGAATTTGAAAAACTAAAATGCAGTTAGCTCGTCTCGTCGAGATAGGCGATTTTCAGATATTATATGTTAAATTCGCCTTCCGGATTGAGAGATATCGTCATTTCTTTGTGGCTAACATCTTGAACATTATTTTTATTTGATTTCTTTTATATTTGATCCTTGCATCTTCGGCTTCGTAGATTGCTCGGCTTGATCTCGGCTTCAGTAAAAGGTTGACAAATGAGGAAATTTGAGTTCTCTTTTAGCATTTATTCATTAATTCTTCATTAACCCGCAAATTAAGATAAAAAATAGTTATTAGTAGGATATTTATCTATATAAAATAGGTAATGAGGGTATAATTTTGTAATTAAAATGTGATAATCAAGATCTCGACTACAAGAAAAATAAAACTAACTATAAAAATAAGAACAAGAATAAGAAAATAAAGATCTAAACTATGAGTATAAATAAAATCTAACTAACAAAAATAAAAGAGCATAAAATTAAATCTACACTACAAAAGAAAAATATAAGAAAATAAATTCTACAAAGCATGAAAAATAAATAACAAAATAATAAAAGAGTATGAAAATAAATCTATACTACAAGGCATGAAATAAATCTAATCTACCAACATAAAAATAAAAATAAAATCCTAAAACATGAATTTCTAAAATAAGAAAATAAAAGAGAAAAATAAAACTTACATTGTAAGGGGTTGACTCCTTGAAAGTAAATCTTCATCTTCATCAACATAGAAGAAGAAAAATTTTAAAAGGAGGAAATAAAAAATTATTTATGCACTTAAAAAGTTTATAAATTGCAAGACCTAATTAAAGGTTCTCCTCTCGAAAAAGGAGTTTATAAAATTTTTCACACTCAAACCCCTCACCCTCTACCCCTATTTATAGCCTACAACAATTAACAAGAGCCATTGGATTAGCCTTGGACTCGAAGAAATAAATCTCAGCCATTTATCATTTCTGTTATGAACCAATCGGTTGGTCGACCGATTGGCCAATTGGTTGGCGAACCGATTGATTCCTAACAAAATTAATTCCTTAGTTGACTTGTTGATTCAATGTTTTCTTGATTCCTTAGGCTTTTGTGAGCCTCCTCTTGGCTTGATATTGGCCTTCAATAGCTGGTAGAAAAATGAGAGAATTTGATTTTTTTGGGCTCTTATTCATTAATTTTTTATTTTCTATAAATTAAGAGAAAAATACATTATTAGTGATATATTTATTCAAATAAAATAGATAATGACGGTGTAAAAGTATAATAATATATAATGATCAACAAAGTATACAAAGTTAGATGTAAGCACTACTACATTCTTAATGGGATAGAAGCCTTCCTATGACAGCCGATAGAGTTTTAGACCAACCTAGTATTTGTTCAAATCAACAATAATGAAAACTATCAAAGAGTGTTTAGAGCAACCATGTACTATAATGAATATTATAAAAGAGGGTTTAGACCAACCTAGTATTTGTTCAAATCAACTACAATGAAGATTATTAAACATACTGCGATTTTATGAGATATTAAAATATTAATAATTGTACGTAACATACAGATGAGAGAAGTTCTTGACAACTCATGGATAGATATTCCTATTATGAAAAGAAGAAGGGGAGTGACACTAGAAATGAATATGGATGTGAAGCCATCCTTCAGTATGCGTATACGAATCTGAGGAAGTTGGAGAACAGATTGTTGTGTTGTCCATGAAGTGAGTGCAGAAATAGGGGGTTGGTGGTTGGAATTTGTATATGAAAAGCTTAGAAAGATGGAGATTTGATGAGAATTAAAAATGTTGAAATTTTCACGGGGAAGACGAAGATATTGAACCAGCTAATGAAAATACAGACGTGAGGATAGATGATACACGGGCAATGTTCAATAGCATCGTGATGGGATGGCACTTTACACATATCGGTCGCAGAGCAGGCAAGTCATCCTTGCATTTAATGCTCAGACTCAAGAAGCTGAGTTCGAGAGAAATATAATGGTTCTTGTCATTTTTAGAAGACTCGGATCACCTTTCTTGGATAACTTCTGCGATGTAAAAGGGTGACATCAGCAGAGATCGTGCAACAATTTTGATGGAGTGGCGCTTTGGTTATTGAGCAGACGCTTCGGTTAATGAACCGTCGCTTTCACTTTTATAAACCATCAGCAGTCTCTTAGGTTACCGAGCCAGCTGGGCGGATCGTGCCATGTGTCCTCTACCAACTTCTATATATTTATCTCTTCTTTTCCATGTTCTTTCACTTTACTAACCCTAAATTCATTTGCACTTCGTCGACGAGACTTTTTTTCTTCTTCCTACAAAAGATCTTTGACCAAACTTTCTGATCACCTTCTTCAGTTGTTACTATGGTGTCTAATGCTCAGCCCTCCGCCTCCTATAACGAGGCTCGGATCGACTTGTTGAGAGGTTCACATCAACGATGACCCAACCTCACCTCGAACAGATCGCCAAAGACTATGACATACTCAAGAGTTTTACTCTGTCGGCCCCACTGAGAGACCAGGCCGTTTGTCATCACAGCGGTAATCTGATGTCGGTATAGATCCCTCACTTGGATTATGGGTTCCGATTGCCACTTCATCCAGTTTATCAGCAAGTGTTTAAGGGCTTAGGGGTTTAGCCTGCGCAACTGAAGCCGAACTCGATCGCTCTTCTAGTCGACTTCCTCGTTATCTGCCACCAGGTCCATGTCGAGCTAACAATAGGGATTTTGGGCCACCTAGTCTGCATCAAGTCCAGCAAGAGCGAGTGGACACTTTTACCTACAGACGGTGGGCGGTTATCATTTAGTTTCCAACATCCCTGACACAAATAAGAAGTGGAGGGAGAAGTTCCTCTTTATTTTCAGAGCCGACTATTATGGCTTGTTCTTCATGGCCGGAGATCAAGAAGGATGCTCTAAAGGCGACAAAGCTTTCAAAGATTGAGAGGTTCGGATTTGAGAAGATCGAGCCTACAATGGGTCTCGCCGTAGCGAGAACCTTTTTGACAACGTCGTTCTTTAAGCAGCCAGCATTTCTTATGCCCCCACTTTAGAGACGGATCTGGCCTGGGCTACCCTTTTGGCTTTGGAGGGGGGGTCTTCAGAAGGTCCCCAAGTCGGCCCCATTGTGGGGCCTAATAAGTGTCTTTGACCCGAGCTGAGAAAAGATGAGGCTCAGGCTGTCCGCTGACAAACCATATATGTGCATTGGAAGTAGCTCAAGTGCGGTCACTCCAACAGAGTTTATCACAATTGAGAAGTTACCAACAGCTTCTGCCAAGGTAATGACCCACTTCAACTTAATCAACACATGACACCTGTGGATTTCATTGCTCTATTTGAATCAAACCATCAACTGAAATTCTTCTGACCTTTGGAGTTTTTTGCTGCATTTCCGCACTCCATGCAGAATGTGATATTTTTTATCAAAGCATTCGCAACAATGTCAAACTTACACCAAAGATTTTGGTACATGAGTTGCAACCATTGCTGGAGAACTATTCATGCAGAACATGGCGTGAAATTTAATTGTAGAAACTATAACCGGGAAGAATGCATCGCAGAACCGATGTACTACTAATTGTCAACCTTCCTCTACCATTATTTTCATCCATTTAAACTCAAATCAAGGACTTTGATTCAAAAACTAAGTCATATGTTACTAAATTATCAGTCTTTTCCATACAAGTTAGTCCTTCTGGGATTGTTGCTACATGGTTGCTGCAAACGTAATAATATTTTTGAGAAATGTTAAGAGATAAAATGAAAGGTATGTAACAATGATAAAACCCTCGGACCCCTAAAAACTTCCTTTCAGTAATTTGGTTGCCGTTTGGATTCTCTTTGAGTCTTTTTTATAATTTTAACTCTCTTGTTTTCTTTCTGTAAGTGTACACAATCTATGGCACTTCTATAATCATATTCTTTGACAAAATGTTTCTCGCAGCCTCCAAGTTTTGGACATAAAGTTTGAAGATAAATTATATCCTAGCTTCCTTTATTTTGCACAATAGAAGCATTTCTCTCTCTCTCTCTCTCTCTCTCTCTCTCTCTCTCTCTCTCTCTCTCTCTCTCTCTCTCTCTCTCTCTCTCTCTCTCTCTCTCTCTCTCTCTCTCTCTCTCTCTCTCTCTCTCTCTCTCTCTCTCTCTCTCTCTCTCTCTCTCTCTCTCTCTCTCTCTCTCTCTCTCTCTCTCTCTCTCTCTCTCTCTCTCTCTCTCTCTCTCTCTCTCTCTCTCTCTCTCTCTCTCTCTCTCTCTCTCTCTCTCTCTCTCTCTCTCTCTCTCTCTCTCTCTCTCTCTCTCTCTCTCTCTCTCTCTCTCTCTCTCTCTCTCTCTCTCTCTCTCTCTCTCTCTCTCTCTCTCTCTCTCTCTCTCTCTCTCTCTCTCTCTCTCTCTCTCTCTCTCTCTCTCTCTCTCTCTCTCTCTCTCTCTCTCTCTCTCTCTCTCTCTCTCTCTCTCTCTCTCTCTCTCTCTCTCTCTCTCTCTCTCTCTCTCTCTCTCTCTCTCTCTCTCTCTCTCTCTCTCTCTCTCTCTCTCTCTCTCTCTCTCTCTCTCTCTCTCTCTCTCTCTCTCTCTCTCTCTCTCTCTCTCTCTCTCTCTCTCTCTCTCTCTCTCTCTCTCTCTCTCTCTCTCTCTCTCTCTCTCTCTCTCTCTCTCTCTCTCTCTCTCTCTCTCTCTCTCTCTCTCTCTCTCTCTCTCTCTCTCTCTCTCTCTCTCTCTCTCTCTCTCTCTCTCTCTCTCTCTCTCTCTCTCTCTCTCTCTCTCTCTCTCTCTCTCTCTCTCTCTCTCTCTCTCTCTCTCTCTCTCTCTCTCTCTCTCTCTCTCTCTCTCTCTCTCTCTCTCTCTCTCTCTCTCTCTCTCTCTCTCTCTCTCTCTCTCTCTCTCTCTCTCTCTCTCTCTCTCTCTCTCTCTCTCTCTCTCTCTCTCTCTCTCTCTCTCTCTCTCTCTCTCTCTCTCTCTCTCTCTCTCTCTCTCTCTCTCTCTCTCTCTCTCTCTCTCTCTCTCTCTCTCTCTCTCTCTCTCTCTCTCTCTCTCTCTCTCTCTCTCTCTCTCTCTCTCTCTCTCTCTCTCTCTCTCTCTCTCTCTCTCTCTCTCTCTCTCTCTCTCTCTCTCTCTCTCTCTCTCTCTCTCTCTCTCTCTCTCTCTCTCTCTCTCTCTCTCTCTCTCTCTCTCTCTCTCTCTCTCTCTCTCTCTCTCTCTCTCTCTCTCTCTCTCTCTCTCTCTCTCTCTCTCTCTCTCTCTCTCTCTCTCTCTCTCTCTCTCTCTCTCTCTCTCTCTCTCTCTCTCTCTCTCTCTCTCTCTCTCTCTCTCTCTCTCTCTCTCTCTCTCTCTCTCTCTCTCTCTCTCTCTCTCTCTCTCTCTCTCTCTCTCTCTCTCTCTCTCTCTCTCTCTCTCTCTCTCTCTCTCTCTCTCTCTCTCTCTCTCTCTCTCTCTCTCTCTCTCTCTCTCTCTCTCTCTCTCTCTCTCTCTCTCTCTCTCTCTCTCTCTCTCTCTCTCTCTCTCTCTCTCTCTCTCTCTCTCTCTCTCTCTCCCCTTCCTCATTCTCTCCATCCCTCCAAAACAATGAGGAAGGGGAGGAAGAGAAAGAGAGATGGAGGAGGAGGAGAGAGAAAGAGAGATGGAGGATGGAGGGATGGGGAGAGAGAAAATAGAGATGGAGGAGGAGGAAAAGACAATGGGGAAGGGGAGAGAGAAAGAGATATGGAGGAGGGAAGGAGACAATGGGAAGGAGGAGAGAGAGAGAGAAGAAGGAGGAGGAGGAGAGAGAAAGAGAGATGGAGGATGGAGGGGAGGGAGAGAAAGAGAGATGGAGGAGGAGGAAAAGACAATGGGGAAGGGGGGAGAGATGGAGGAGGAGGAGGAGAGAGAAAGAGAGATGGAGGATGGAGGGGAGGGAGAGAAAGAGAGATGGAGGAGGGAAGGGAGAAATGGGAGGAAAAAGGAAAAATCGAGATCGAAAATCGAAGGAAAGGCGAAAATCGAAGGAAAATCGAAGATCGTCGAAATGGAAAAAAGGAAAATCCCGCAAATCAATCGAAATATCGTTCGATCAATTTCAAATATCAGATCCAGAAATAAATCGGATCATCGCCGATTTGGTCATTAGTATATATAAATTATGCATTAGTAGAGGATCCCAATCCGCATCTAACATAGTCATAATTGAGCATATGCACCGGTAGCCCAATTTAGCCCTACAAGGTAAGAACAGGGACCATTACTGTGCAAAGAAAGTCACTCATTAAAGGCTAAGCAAATTAGCTTAAGGGTTAAGTGAAATTTCTAGAATTCCTAATAGCTTTGAAGGAGGACTGGGTCATTTATCTTGCATGAGATTTTATTTTATTTTTATTTTTTATTTTTATTTTATTTTATTTTATTTTATTTTATTTTATTTCGTATGACAATGGAGGTAGGGAAGTTATGCCCAACCTGGAGTTCAAATCTTATCACTTTAAATCAGCTTTCCTTTATATTTAGCTATTTTTTAGTTTTACGAAAATGAGTTAACTTGCTCTTTATTAGTTCATAGCATTCTCTCTCTTGCCCTTTGTTCCTATGGCAAAGACTTGAAACCAACTCATGGAATTGGTATTCTACTTTTTATGTAGAGTGCAAAATATAATCACAAACAAATGGCTTACATGACTATGATGAAGACTTTTATGTTGTTTGGAAGTCTGGTTCTTTGATTTCTGATCTCGATTTAGGGTTTCGCCTTTAGTTTTCGTGCTCAGATTGGGGAAAAAGGTTCGAAGAAATTTTTTTTTTCTCTTTTTGGTCGACTGAAATAGTAATGAACTTGGTGAAATCAATTTGGTTATGAATGAATTAGTGAAGTATGATTTTTGTGTAGTTGACTTTCCCTTGTGGTACTTGGATTCAGTGTAGTTTTCTTTAGATAGTGATGTTTATGTAGAGTTTTTTTTGTCATCTGTGTTCGATGAGCTTGTAGAAAGCCATCGAATTTAAGTCTAATATTTTAATTGGACTGGTTTTTTTTAACTCGCATGAGTTTCTCTTTTAACCAAGCATATTTTAGTCAAACCCATTTGAAAATTTTGTAAAGACAAGGAGCGTTTTGTGAGACAACCCATAGTTAAGGGGGGTTTAGTCGTATCTTGAAAGTTGAGGGGGTTATCTACAACACCCTCAAAATTATAAAAACCATAGTTGAGGGGAATTTTCTATAATTAACCCTTAAAAAACTAGATACACACTTAGCTATAAATTATAAAAACTCACATAAGTTTCATATTCTGGGCCTTCATATTCTGGACCTAATTAAGGAAGAAAATCCTCACTTATTTAAAATTAATGAAAATTTTAACTTTCTGAATTTTATTAGATTCTTCAATGATTTGGTGGGACTAATTTCAAAGTAGCTTAAGATTTGGGGGACCTGCTGGTCATTGTTTGTGTAAGGTTTTGTTTAAGTATAAATGTGTTTTTCTTGTGATGTCAACATGCAATTGATCAGTGGCGTGTAAAAGAAGACAACTAGAAATTCCATTCATGAAATGCGTATGCAAGATTAATTGATATTGGAATTTACTTGTGAATATTGAAATGTGTTTTCAGAAAGCGGTCAGAATATTGGAATTTACTTGTGAATAATGTAAAGTTTTGTTTTAGTATAACTGTGTTTCTCTTGTGATGTCAACATACAATTGATCAGTGGCGTGTAAAAGAAGACAACTAGAAATTCCATTCATGAAATGCGTATGCAAGATTAATTGATATTGAAATTTACTTGTGACTATTGAAATATGTTTTCAGAAAGCTGTCAGAATATTGGAATTTACTTGTGAATAATGAAATCTGTTCAGAATTTGATTAGACTAAAGTCAAAGTTATGAATATTGTATTTTATATAAAAGTATGATCCTTACGTCAAAATTGATAACATAGAAAGTTTGGAATTTTTTTTAACGCATCATGTTTACCTTTGGTATGCAATCGTCATGATATTATCTGAGAGCATATTTCACCTAAAAGGTTAAAGTATAGCTGGAATCGAAAACCAAACCCAACCAGTGCAACCATCTCTCTTTAACTATCATTTATCAGTACCTATTTAGTTGGATGCTAACCCAAAGTGAGATACAAACATAAGAATCTACAGCGTGTTGCTTTTGGTGAGCCCGAGATACTTGTAGCAGAACTTGTGGGTATCACCCAAATCTTTTCCAGACTTTTAAGTTATTTTAAATTTACTCCCTCAAATCGTTGAAATTCCTTTTAGTTCCTCAGCTTCTTTTTAATATTATATCCACGTAATTTATGTGTACATACTTTGATCTCATCTTCGTATCTTTTTAATATTCAACCTCATATGCTAAGCGAAAAAAGAAAATTGTTACTTCTTTTTTTTATCTCGCTTTCATATCTTTTTAATATTAAACCTTATATACTTCCATTTTATAATTTTGTTTTCCATTTTCTTGAATTTGGTCCTCATTTTCTTGAATTTGGTCCGCATTCGCTCTCATTTTGTCAGCTTGTCTTTATCTTAAAAGTGAAATAACTCTACCTTAGGATTTTATATCAATAGTCTCTTGTTAGCATTAATAAGAACTATATTGAATCTCTTTATCATTTATCACATGCTAAGAAGTTTATTTTTTCGCCTACATACAAAGGAGATACAGCTCATGCAACAACAACTTACATTTAAATAACTACTCCAGGTGTCATTTTAACATATAGCTCCATCATTCTACTGGCTCCATATCTGCTACTATCTTTGGGAGAAAAGCTGAAAACCTATTCTCGATCCATGACTTCTGACTCATGCAAAATACTAATGAGGTAATTATTATCTACCTCACATTGTTAGAATACATTCTTCTATTTGAAAATCCGTAACTACTTACACTCATATGTATGACCTTTACATCAGGAAGGAGCTGTTGATACCGCTTGTTTTGGAGAACAATCGACAACAAAGGAGTACTACATCCAGCTGAAGAAGGATTTCTCCAAAACACAAGATACAAATATTACTCAATACATGGTAACCAAAGTTCTTGAAAAACCGGAAGACAATAATGCCATAGAAACCAAAGCAACATAGCCTCTCAATCGCATACATTATGATCATTTTGGAAGCTTTACTTTCTACTACACAATAGTAATACTTTTGGCTTGTTAAACTTATGGTGTATATACTGCTGTTATGGTCATAACCACTAATCAGTGATTAAAGAGAAAAACCAAGCGCTGATCTGAACGAACGCTTGTCTACCAATGAGGACCGACAAGAACCTCCACACTCAACCCACCGACCGGCTGCGTATGCAGGCCAGTCCGGTCCATCGACGACCATCGCCATGACCGACGCTGAAGGCGGTGCGAGTCGACCCATAAACGATTCTCTCTCGGACGACGCGAAAGGCAGTGTCAGTCGTCCTTCCGACCCGCCGCCCGTTACGATCCCTTCCTACAAGTTACCGACTTCTCCAAACAATGTGGAACAAATCCAGCCTACCCTTCGGCCACTCGCCCTCTAGGGCGACGATAAGCGCCCCAATCGCCCTCAAGAATCATCCCAAGGGACGCCCTAAGAGGCCGCGGCGAGTCGGCCACCCGCCTCAACTCCTCTCTCTCATCCTATGTGGTTCCTCCACTCGAACGACGGTTATACAAGACTCGAGCCCATCAACATCGCATTAAATGCAGCGACCCTTAATTCCCCATCTCTCACAAGATTTAAGGCACCTCGACCCATGCAGCCTACAGGCCGGCCAATCCCATCCCATTAATGGCTAATAGACCACACTAACCCTCAAACTACCCGCAATTTGACACCAGAAGGCCACCCCATAGCGCATACAAATAAAATGCTCTACCAATCACGGGCTCACACGTGGAGGGAAAGGGCTGACTCATCGTTTCCTCAACGATGGAAAGACGGAAATACCCCCAACCCTAGATATAAAGAGCAACGAGAACAAATAACAAGGTAAGCAATCTCTTCCGAGTGAATTCTCGCCTATTAGACTATCCCCACTCCACTAACTTGACCGTCGGAGGAACCACGGAGATCCCAACTCCGCCTCTTCCGGTCCTTCTTTCTGTTGTGGCGAATTCTTTGGTCGGAGTCGCCGCTGGCTTTAGGAGAGAAAGCGGACTCGCTCTCTTTAAAGCTAAACTCATCCGAGGTTAGTGACTGTGATTATATACATCAACAGCTTGGCCCACCGTGGAGCCTCCTTTCTTCTTCTTGTAGCTATGTCCAGCAATATGATCTTTCCGGTCGAGAACCTACAAGGTGCTATGTCACTCAAGCCCAACTCGTGAATCCACCGAAGATCACCCAAGCCATGCAAGCCACCATGCATGCCCGGTTCAAGCTTTGCGGTGACCTCTTCACTCGCCTCCCGCGCCAGTAGCGGCAAAAGCCATCAACTGGCGGGCCCGGCGCCGCCCGGCCGCCATTCCAGCTTCAGGCGTGCCATAGCGCCCGAGGCGAATCCGTTCGGAGACTCCCCACCTTGACAAGTCACGGAGGGATCACCAGGAGCGAATCCAACAGAGATCGGCTCCGCCGAAATAAGACCCAGGCGCCACGTAAGTCCTGGGCACCCGACCTACGCGGTCGTCCCATACGGAGTCGCCGCTCCCACGTGAGCCGGCTCAGGCTTGCTCTTTGCCTCAAAACAGAGATCGGCTCCGCCGAAATAAGACCCAGGCGCCACGTAAGTCCTGGGCACCCGACCTACGCGGTCGTCCCATACGGAGTCGCCGCTCCCACGGAGCCGCTCAGCTTGCTCTTTGCCTCAAAAGAGATCGGCTCGCCGAAATAAGACCAGCGCCACGTAAGTCTCGGCACCACCTACGCGGTCGTCCCATACGGAGTCGCCGCTCCCACGTGAGCCGGCTCAGGCTTGCTCTTTGCCTCAAAACAGAGATCGGCTCCGCCGAAATAAGACCCAGGCGCCACGTAAGTCCTGGGCACCCGACCTACGCGGTCGTCCCATACGGAGTCGCCGCTCCCACGTGAGCCGGCTCAGGCTTGCTCTTTGCCTCAAAAGATCGGCTCGCCGAAATAAGACCAGCGCCACGTAAGTCTCGGCACCACCTACGCGTCGTTCTATACGGAGTCGCCGCTCCCACGGAGCCGGCTCAGCTTGCTCTTTGCCTCAAAAGAGATCGGCTCGCGAAATAAGACCAGCGCCACGTAAGTCTCGGGCACCCGACCTACGCGGTCGTCCCATACGGAGTCGCCGCTCCCACGTGAGCCGGCTCAGGCTTGCTCTTTGCCTCAAAAGAGATCGGCTCGCGAAATAAGACCAGCGCCACGTAAGTCTCGGGCACCCGACCTACGCGGTCGTCCCATACGGAGTCGCCGCTCCCACGGAGCCGCTCAGCTTGCTCTTTGCCTCAAAAGATCGGCTCGCCGAAATAAGACCAGCGCCACGTAAGTCTCGGGCACCCGACCTACGCGGTCGTCCCATACGGAGTCGCCGCTCCCACGTGAGCCGGCTCAGGCTTGCTCTTTGCCTCAAAGCAGAGAGCGGCTTGTCTACCAATGAGGACCGACAAGAACCTCCACACTCAACCCACCGCCGGCTGCGTATGCAGGCCAGTCCGGTCCATCGGGCGACCATCGCCATGACCGACGCTGAAGGTGCGAAGTCGCCCATCGACAGCTTCGACGAAGGCGCGGTGTCGCCGTCCTTCCGGCCACCGCTACGATCCCTTCCTACAAGTTACCGACTTCTCCAAACAATGTGGAACAAATCCAGCCTACCCTTCTCGCCACTCGCCCTCTAGGGCGACGATAAGGCCCCAATCGCCCCTCAAAGAATCATCCCAAGGGACGCCCTAAGAGGCCGTGCGAGTCGGCCACCCGGCCTCAACTCCCCTCTCTCTCATCCTATGTGGTTCCCTCCACTCGAACGACGGTTATACAGTACTCGAGCCCATCAACATCGCATTAAATGCAGCGGCCCCTTAATTCCCCATCTCTCCACGGTATTTAAGGCACCTCGGACCCATGCATTCGGTAGCGTCAATCCCATCCCATTAATGGCGAATAGACCACACTAACCCTCAAACTACCCGCAATTTGACACCTGTAAAGGCCAGCCCCCATAGCAGACAAATAAAATGCTCGGCCAATCACGGGCTCACACGTGGAGGGAAAGGGCTGACTCATCAGTGGTTCCTCAACTGATGGAAAGACGGAAATACCCCCCAACCCTAGATATAAAGAGCAACGAGAACAGCTAACAAGGTAAGCAATCTCTTCCGAGTGAATTCCTGCTCTATTAGACTATCCCCCACTCCACTAACTTGACCGTCGGAGGAACCACCGGAGATCCCAACTCCGCCTCTTCCGCAGGTCCTTCTTTCTGTTGTAGGCGAATTCTTTGGTCGGAGTCGCCGCTCCCACGGAGCCGGCCAGCTTGCTCTTTGCCTCAAAAGATCGGCTCGCCGAATAAGACCCAGCGCCACGTAAGTCTCGGGCACCACCTACGCGGTCATCCCATACGGTCGCCGCCCCACGCGGAGCCGGCCAGCTTGCTCTTTGCCTCAAAAGATCGGCTCGCCGAATAAGACCCAGCGCCACGTAAGTCTCGGGCACCACCTACGCGGTCATCCCATACGGTCGCCGCCCCACGGAGCCGGCCAGCTTGCTCTTTGCCTCAAAAGATCGGCTCGCCGAATAAGACCCAGCGCCACGTAAGTCTCGGGCACCACCTACGCGGTCATCCCATACGGTCGCCGCCCCACGGAGCCGGCCAGCTTGCTCTTTGCCTCAAAAGATCGGCTCGCCGAATAAGACCCAGCGCCACGTAAGTCTCGGGCACCACCTACGCGGTCATCCCATACGGTCGCCGCCCCACGCGGAGCCGGCCAGCTTGCTCTTTGCCTCAAAAGATCGGCTCGCCGAATAAGACCCAGCGCCACGTAAGTCTCGGGCACCACCTACGCGGTCATCCCATACGGTCGCCGCCCCACGGAGCCGGCCAGCTTGCTCTTTGCCTCAAAAGATCGGCTCGCCGAATAAGACCAGCGCCACGTAAGTCTCGGGCACCACCTACGCGGTCGCCCCATACGGAGTCGCCGCTCCCACGCGGAGCCGGCCAGCTTGCTCTTTGCCTCAAAAGATCGGCTCGCCGAAATAAGACCCAGCGCCACGTAAGTCTCGGGCACCACCTACGCGGTCATCCCATACGGTCGCCGCCCCACGCGGAGCCGGCCAGCTTGCTCTTTGCCTCAAAAGAGATCGGCTCCGCCGAATAAGACCCAGCGCCACGTAAGTCTCGGGCACCACCTACGCGGCCGTCCCATACGGAGTCGCCGCTCCCGTGGCCGGCTCGGGCTTGCTCTTTGCCTCAAAGCAGTCGGCTCGCGAAATAAGACCAGTAGCGTAAGTCACGGGCACCCGACCTGCGGTGCGTCCCATGCAGTCGCCCGCTCCCGTGGCCGGCTCGGGCTTGCTCTTTGCCTCAAAGCAGAGATCGGCTCGCCGAAATAAGACCAGTACGTAAGTCACGGGCACCCGACCTGGCGGTCGTCCCATCTGGTCGCCCGCTCCCGTGGCCGGCTCGGGCTTGCTCTTTGCCTCAAAGCAGATCGGCTCCGCCGAATAAGACCCAGCGCCACGAAGTCTCGGCACCACCTACGCGGTCGTCCCATCTGGTCGCCCGCTCCCGTGGCCGGCTCGGGCTTGCTCTTTGCCTCAAAGCAGAGATCGGCTCGCCGAAATAAGACCAGCGCCACGTAAGTCTCGGGCACCACCTACGCGGTCGTCCCATCTGGTCGCCCGCTCCCGTGGCCGGCTCGGGCTTGCTCTTTGCCTCAAAGCAGTCGGCTCGCCGAAATAAGACCAGGCGCCACGTAAGTCTCGGGCACCACCTACGCGGTCATCCCATACGGTCGCCGCCCCACGCGGAGCCGCCAGCTTGCTCTTTGCCTCAAAACAGATCGGCTCGCGAAATAAGACCCAGCGCCACGTAAGTCTCGGGCACCGACCTACGCTGTCGTCCCATACGGAGTCGCCGCTCCCACGGAGCCGGCTCAGCTTGCTCTTTGCCTCAAAATGATCGGCTCGCCGAAATAAGACCCAGCGCCACGAAGTCTCGGCACCACCTACGCGGCCGTCTCCATACGGAGTCGCCGCTCCCACGTGAGCCGCCAGCTTGCTCTTTGCCTCAAAATCAGATCGGCTCGCCGGAATAAGACCCAGCGCCACGTAAGTCTCGGCACCACCTACGCGGTCGCCCCATACGGAGTCGCCGCCCCACGCGGAGCCGGCCAGCTTGCTCTTTGCCTCAAAGCAGTCGGCTCGCGAAATAAGACCAGCGCCACGTAAGTCTCGGCACCACCTACGCGGTCGCCCCATACGGAGTCGCCGCCCCACGCGGAGCCGGCCAGCTTGCTCTTTGCCTCAAAATGATCGGCTCCGCCAATAAGACCCAGCGCCACGAAGTCTCGGCACCACCTACGCGGCCGTCTCCATACGGAGTCGCCGCCCCACGCGGAGCCGGCCAGCTTGCTCTTTGCCTCAAAATGATCGGCTCCGCCAATAAGACCCAGCGCCACGAAGTCTCGGCACCACCTACGCGGCCGTCTCCATACGGAGTCGCCGCCCCACGGAGCCGGCCAGCTTGCTCTTTGCCTCAAAGCAGTCGGCTCGCGAAATAAGACCCAGCGCCACGAAGTCTCGGCACCACCTACGCGGCCGTCTCCATACGGAGTCGCCGCTCCCACGGAGCCGCTCAGCTTGCTCTTTGCCTCAAAATGATCGGCTCGCCGAAATAAGACCAGCGCCACGTAAGTCTCGGCACCACCTACGCGGTCGCCCCATACGGAGTCGCCGCTCCCACGCGGAGCCGCTCAGCTTGCTCTTTGCCTCAAAGCAGATCGGCTCCGCCGAATAAGACCCAGCGCCACGTAAGTCTCGGCACCACCTACGCGGCCGTCTCCATACGGAGTCGCCGCCCACGTGAGCCGCTCAGCTTGCTCTTTGCCTCAAAATGATCGGCTCACGAATAAGACCCAGCGCCACGAAGTCTCGGCACCACCTACGCGGTCGCCCCATACGGAGTCGCCGCTCCCACGCGGAGCCGGCCAGCTTGCTCTTTGCCTCAAAATGATCGGCTCCGCCGAATAAGACCCAGCGCCACGAAGTCTCGGCACCACCTACGCGGTCGCCCCATACGGAGTCGCCGCCCCACGGAGCCGCTCAGCTTGCTCTTTGCCTCAAAATGATCGGCTCCGCCAATAAGACCCAGCGCCACGTAAGTCTCGGCACCACCTACGCGGCCGTCTCCATACGGAGTCGCCGCTCCCACGGAGCCGCTCAGCTTGCTCTTTGCCTCAAAATGATCGGCTCACGAAATAAGACCCAGCGCCACGTAAGTCTCGGCACCACCTACGCGGCCGTCTCCATACGGAGTCGCCGCTCCCACGGAGCCGCCAGCTTGCTCTTTGCCTCAAAATGATCGGCTCCGCCAATAAGACCCAGCGCCACGTAAGTCTCGGCACCACCTACGGCCGTCCCATACGGAGTCGCCGCTCCCACGCGGAGCCGCTCAGCTTGCTCTTTGCCTCAAAGCAGTCGGCTCGCGAAATAAGACCCAGCGCCACGTAGTCTCGGGCACCACCTACGGCCGTCCCATACGGAGTCGCCGCCCACGTGAGCCGCTCAGCTTGCTCTTTGCCTCAAAATGATCGGCTCCGCCAATAAGACCCAGCGCCACGTAAGTCTCGGCACCACCTACGCGGCCGTCTCCATACGGAGTCGCCGCCCCACGGAGCCGCTCAGCTTGCTCTTTGCCTCAAAAGAGATCGGCTCGCCGAATAAGACCCAGCGCCACGAAGTCTCGGCACCACCTACGCGGCCGTCTCCATACGGAGTCGCCGCCCACGTGAGCCGCTCAGCTTGCTCTTTGCCTCAAAATGATCGGCTCCGCCAATAAGACCCAGCGCCACGAAGTCTCGGCACCACCTACGCGGCCGTCTCCATACGGAGTCGCCGCTCCCACGGAGCCGCTCAGCTTGCTCTTTGCCTCAAAGCAGTCGGCTCGCCGAAATAAGACCCAGCGCCACGTAAGTCCTGGCACCACCTACGCGGCCGTCTCCATACGGAGTCGCCGCTCCCACGCGGAGCCGGCCAGCTTGCTCTTTGCCTCAAAATGATCGGCTCCGCCAATAAGACCCAGCGCCACGAAGTCTCGGCACCACCTACGCGGCCGTCTCCATACGGAGTCGCCGCCCACGTGAGCCGCTCAGCTTGCTCTTTGCCTCAAAATGATCGGCTCGCCGAAATAAGACCAGCGCCACGTAAGTCTGGGCACCCGACCTACGCGGTCGCCCCATACGGAGTCGCCGCTCCCACGGAGCCGCCAGCTTGCTCTTTGCCTCAAAGCAGTCGGCTCGCGAAATAAGACCAGCGCCACGTAAGTCTCGGCACCACCTACGCGGCCGTCTCCATACGGAGTCGCCGCCCACGTGAGCCGCTCAGCTTGCTCTTTGCCTCAAAGCAGTCGGCTCGCCGAAATAAGACCAGCGCCACGTAAGTCTCGGCACCACCTACGCGGCCGTCTCCATACGGAGTCGCCGCTCCCACGGAGCCGCTCAGCTTGCTCTTTGCCTCAAAATGATCGGCTCACGAATAAGACCCAGCGCCACGTAAGTCTCGGCACCACCTACGCGGCCGTCTCCATACGGAGTCGCCGCTCCCACGTGAGCCGGCCAGCTTGCTCTTTGCCTCAAAATGATCGGCTCCGCCAATAAGACCCAGCGCCACGTAAGTCTCGGCACCACCTACGCGGTCGCCCCATACGGAGTCGCCGCTCCCACGCGGAGCCGGCTCAGCTTGCTCTTTGCCTCAAAGCAGATCGGCTCCGCCAAATAAGACCCAGCGCCACGTAAGTCCTGGCACCACCTACGCGGCCGTCTCCATACGGAGTCGCCGCTCCCACGGAGCCGCTCAGCTTGCTCTTTGCCTCAAAATGATCGGCTCACGAATAAGACCCAGCGCCACGTAAGTCTCGGCACCACCTACGCGGCCGTCTCCATACGGAGTCGCCGCCCACGTGAGCCGCTCAGCTTGCTCTTTGCCTCAAAATGATCGGCTCCGCCAATAAGACCCAGCGCCACGAAGTCTCGGCACCACCTACGCGGCCGTCTCCATACGGAGTCGCCGCCCCACGGAGCCGCTCAGCTTGCTCTTTGCCTCAAAATGATCGGCTCGCCGAATAAGACCCAGCGCCACGAAGTCTCGGCACCACCTACGCGGTCGCCCCATACGGAGTCGCCGCTCCCACGGAGCCGCTCAGCTTGCTCTTTGCCTCAAAATGATCGGCTCGCCGAATAAGACCCAGCGCCACGTAAGTCTCGGCACCACCTACGCGGCCGTCTCCATACGGAGTCGCCGCCCCACGGAGCCGCTCAGCTTGCTCTTTGCCTCAAAGCAGTCGGCTCGCGAAATAAGACCCAGCGCCACGAAGTCTCGGCACCACCTACGGCCGTCCCATACGGAGTCGCCGCTCCCACGCGGAGCCGGCCAGCTTGCTCTTTGCCTCAAAATGATCGGCTCCGCCGAATAAGACCAGCGCCACGTAAGTCTCGGCACCACCTACGCGGCCGTCTCCATACGGAGTCGCCGCCCCACGCGGAGCCGCTCAGCTTGCTCTTTGCCTCAAAGCAGTCGGCTCGCGAAATAAGACCAGCGCCACGTAAGTCTCGGCACCACCTACGCGGTCGCCCCATACGGAGTCGCCGCTCCCGTGGCCGGCTCGGGCTTGCTCTTTGCCTCAAAGCAGTCGGCTCGCCGAAATAAGACCCAGCGCCACGAAGTCTCGGCACCACCTACGCGGCCGTCTCCATACGGAGTCGCCGCTCCCACGCGGAGCCGCTCAGCTTGCTCTTTGCCTCAAAATGATCGGCTCCGCCAATAAGACCCAGCGCCACGTAAGTCTCGGCACCACCTACGCGGCCGTCTCCATACGGAGTCGCCGCTCCCACGGAGCCGCTCAGCTTGCTCTTTGCCTCAAAGCAGTCGGCTCGCGAAATAAGACCCAGCGCCACGAAGTCTCGGCACCACCTACGCGGCCGTCTCCATACGGAGTCGCCGCCCCACGGAGCCGCTCAGCTTGCTCTTTGCCTCAAAGCAGTCGGCTCGCGAAATAAGACCAGCGCCACGTAAGTCTCGGCACCACCTACGGCCGTCCCATACGGAGTCGCCGCTCCCACGCGGAGCCGGCTCAGCTTGCTCTTTGCCTCAAAGCGAGATCGGCTCGCGAAATAAGACCCAGCGCCACGAAGTCTCGGCACCACCTACGCGGTCGCCCCATACGGAGTCGCCGCTCCCACGTGAGCCGGCCAGCTTGCTCTTTGCCTCAAAGCAGTCGGCTCGCCGAAATAAGACCAGCGCCACGTAAGTCTCGGCACCACCTACGCGGCCGTCTCCATACGGAGTCGCCGCCCCACGCGGAGCCGGCCAGCTTGCTCTTTGCCTCAAAGCAGTCGGCTCGCGAAATAAGACCAGCGCCACGTAAGTCCTGGCACCACCTACGCGGCCGTCTCCATACGGAGTCGCCGCTCCCGTGGCCGGCTCGGGCTTGCTCTTTGCCTCAAAGCAGTCGGCTCGCGAAATAAGACCCAGCGCCACGAAGTCTCGGCACCACCTACGCGGTCGCCCCATACGGAGTCGCCGCTCCCACGGAGCCGCCAGCTTGCTCTTTGCCTCAAAATGATCGGCTCCGCCAATAAGACCCAGCGCCACGAAGTCTCGGCACCACCTACGCGGCCGTCTCCATACGGAGTCGCCGCTCCCGTGGCGGCTCGGGCTTGCTCTTTGCCTCA
Source organism: Asparagus setaceus (assembly GCA_012295165.1). NCBI lineage: Eukaryota > Viridiplantae > Streptophyta > Magnoliopsida > Asparagales > Asparagaceae > Asparagus > Asparagus setaceus. The sequence goes on from CM022705.1 coordinate 35,667,961, forward strand.
AAGCAGTCGGCTCGCCGAAATAAGACCCAGCGCCACGTAGTCTCGGGCACCACCTACGGCCGTCCCATACGGAGTCGCCGCCCACGTGAGCCGCTCAGCTTGCTCTTTGCCTCAAAGCAGTCGGCTCGCGAAATAAGACCCAGCGCCACGAAGTCTCGGCACCACCTACGCGGCCGTCTCCATACGGAGTCGCCGCTCCCACGGAGCCGCTCAGCTTGCTCTTTGCCTCAAAATGATCGGCTCCGCCAAATAAGACCCAGCGCCACGTAAGTCCTGGCACCACCTACGCGGCCGTCTCCATACGGAGTCGCCGCCCCACGCGGAGCCGCTCAGCTTGCTCTTTGCCTCAAAGCAGAGATCGGCTCGCGAAATAAGACCCAGCGCCACGTAAGTCTCGGCACCACCTACGCGGCCGTCTCCATACGGAGTCGCCGCCCCACGGAGCCGCTCAGCTTGCTCTTTGCCTCAAAGCAGTCGGCTCGCGAAATAAGACCAGCGCCACGTAAGTCCTGGCACCACCTACGCGGCCGTCTCCATACGGAGTCGCCGCCCCACGCGGAGCCGGCTCAGCTTGCTCTTTGCCTCAAAATGATCGGCTCCGCCGAATAAGACCAGCGCCACGTAAGTCTCGGCACCACCTACGGCCGTCCCATACGGAGTCGCCGCCCCACGCGGAGCCGGCCAGCTTGCTCTTTGCCTCAAAATGATCGGCTCCGCCGAATAAGACCCAGCGCCACGAAGTCTCGGCACCACCTACGCGGCCGTCTCCATACGGAGTCGCCGCTCCCACGGAGCCGCTCAGCTTGCTCTTTGCCTCAAAATGATCGGCTCCGCCAAATAAGACCCAGCGCCACGAAGTCTCGGCACCACCTACGCGGCCGTCTCCATACGGAGTCGCCGCTCCCACGGAGCCGCTCAGCTTGCTCTTTGCCTCAAAATGATCGGCTCCGCCGAATAAGACCAGCGCCACGTAAGTCTCGGCACCACCTACGCGGCCGTCTCCATACGGAGTCGCCGCTCCCGTGGCGGCTCGGGCTTGCTCTTTGCCTCAAAGCAGATCGGCTCCGCCGAATAAGACCCAGCGCCACGAAGTCTCGGCACCACCTACGCGGCCGTCTCCATACGGAGTCGCCGCTCCCACGCGGAGCCGGCTCAGCTTGCTCTTTGCCTCAAAAGAGATCGGCTCGCCGAATAAGACCCAGCGCCACGAAGTCTCGGCACCACCTACGGCCGTCCCATACGGAGTCGCCGCTCCCACGCGGAGCCGGCTCAGCTTGCTCTTTGCCTCAAAATGATCGGCTCACGAATAAGACCCAGCGCCACGAAGTCTCGGCACCACCTACGCGGCCGTCTCCATACGGAGTCGCCGCTCCCGTGGCCGGCTCGGGCTTGCTCTTTGCCTCAAAGCGAGATCGGCTCGCCGAAATAAGACCAGCGCCACGTAAGTCTCGGCACCACCTACGCGGCCGTCTCCATACGGAGTCGCCGCTCCCACGGAGCCGCTCAGCTTGCTCTTTGCCTCAAAATGATCGGCTCCGCCAAATAAGACCCAGCGCCACGAAGTCTCGGCACCACCTACGCGGTCGCCCCATACGGAGTCGCCGCTCCCACGCGGAGCCGGCCAGCTTGCTCTTTGCCTCAAAATGATCGGCTCGCCGAAATAAGACCAGCGCCACGTAAGTCTCGGCACCACCTACGCGGCCGTCTCCATACGGAGTCGCCGCCCACGTGAGCCGCTCAGCTTGCTCTTTGCCTCAAAATGATCGGCTCCGCCGAATAAGACCCAGCGCCACGAAGTCTCGGCACCACCTACGCGGCCGTCTCCATACGGAGTCGCCGCCCCACGCGGAGCCGGCTCAGCTTGCTCTTTGCCTCAAAATGATCGGCTCGCCGAATAAGACCCAGCGCCACGAAGTCTCGGCACCACCTACGCGGCCGTCTCCATACGGAGTCGCCGCCCCACGGAGCCGCTCAGCTTGCTCTTTGCCTCAAAATGATCGGCTCCGCCGAATAAGACCCAGCGCCACGAAGTCTCGGCACCACCTACGCGGCCGTCTCCATACGGAGTCGCCGCCCACGTGAGCCGCTCAGCTTGCTCTTTGCCTCAAAATGATCGGCTCCGCCAATAAGACCCAGCGCCACGAAGTCTCGGCACCACCTACGCGGCCGTCTCCATACGGAGTCGCCGCCCCACGCGGAGCCGGCCAGCTTGCTCTTTGCCTCAAAATGATCGGCTCCGCCAATAAGACCCAGCGCCACGTAAGTCCTGGCACCACCTACGCGGCCGTCTCCATACGGAGTCGCCGCCCCACGGAGCCGCTCAGCTTGCTCTTTGCCTCAAAATGATCGGCTCACGAATAAGACCCAGCGCCACGAAGTCTCGGCACCACCTACGCGGTCGCCCCATACGGAGTCGCCGCCCCACGGAGCCGCTCAGCTTGCTCTTTGCCTCAAAGCAGTCGGCTCGCCGAAATAAGACCCAGCGCCACGAAGTCTCGGCACCACCTACGCGGCCGTCTCCATACGGAGTCGCCGCTCCCACGGAGCCGCTCAGCTTGCTCTTTGCCTCAAAAGATCGGCTCCGCCAATAAGACCCAGCGCCACGAAGTCTCGGCACCACCTACGCGGCCGTCTCCATACGGAGTCGCCGCCCCACGCGGAGCCGGCTCAGCTTGCTCTTTGCCTCAAAATGATCGGCTCCGCCGAATAAGACCCAGCGCCACGTAAGTCTCGGCACCACCTACGCGGTCATCCCATACGGTCGCCCCACGCCGGACCTCTCACCTCCCGGTGGGGCGATTTCCCCAAGGCGACGCTTCCCTACTGCTTATGTGCCGAGCCGACTTCTCTCGGTTCTTCCGGAGCTCCTCACCCGAGTGGGTTCACCCTTAGTGCTCCCCGACGGTCCCCGAAGTCACGCTATGAGCCCTCGCCATCGAAGGGCCGAGGAGTGGACGAAATCCCATGAAGCCGTGAAACCGACTCGGCCGAGCAAGCGCCCATCGTGACGCCTGTAGTTAACGATCTGCTCCAACTCCTGCTCTACCGACAAGGATGTAGGCTCTAGGGTTTCTCTCCTAATCTCGCCAGACGACACCCTAAGTTCGAAGTCGCCCCTGACCCACGAACCTCGTCTTTCCACCCTTTGATCGACTTGGGCGATCAAGAATAACCTTGAATTCTCCGACATCCGAAGGTAATAGTGAGGCGTCTTTCGATCGTGGACGCCGACCAAGTGGCTCAAGACGCCATCGCCGGCCGAATCGAGAGCCAACGGCGATGACGTGAAGCCGACTAATATGGCTATCGAAGTTTGGCGCCATTTGCATTGGGGAGACACCTAACTCATCAAACACTTTTCAAGAAAGGGTGCAGCGGCAACCGAGGCCGCATTCCAAGTGTTTGAGATACTGTGGGAGCCCTCTCGCCGTGGTCAGATACCGAGAGGATTTCACGAGCCTCCAACTTGTACGCCCCAGATGTCGAATTCGAGCAAAGACCTCATTTGCGCCTCGGGTAACCTTCGAACGGAACTCATCAAGTTGCTTATGACGATCGGAATCCATGCCGGACCTTCACCACCCGCCGGAAAATCGCCAAGTTCAGTAAACGAGGGAAGAGAAGCGAATGCCTTCCTCTGTCACCTCTCTCTATTTATACGATGGGACCCATCGACGCCCTTTCGCGATCAACGGAGAGGATTAAACCCCACTCCCGAGGCACCGCCGAGGCTAAAAGGCCCCGTGAGGGCCCCACCTCTACGCCTGTAAGGCGCCAATGGCCAAGAAACTGCTCGCTGACGTCAGCCACGTCCCATCGATGTAACGATTCGGACCCTCGAACTCCGCCGTGTAACGCTATTCATTTCACTTGGACTCGCTTCCAACCGACTCCAGCGAAAGGGCCAATCATATGGTCATAACCACTAATCGCTGATTAAAGAGAAACCAAGCGCCGATTCAACGTAACGCTTGTCTACCAATGAGGACCGACAAGAACCTCCACACTCAACCCACCGACCGCTCGCATGTACCGACCCACCCGGTCCATCGACGACCATCGCCATGACCGACGCCAGCGGTCGCGAAGTCGCCCATCGACAGCTTCTCTGACGACGCCAGCGGCGGTGTGCGATGCGTCCTTCGACCGCTGCCCGTTCGATCCCTTCCTACAAGTTACCGACTTCTCCAAACAATGTGGAACAAATCCAGCCTACCCTTCTCGCCACTCGCCCTCTAGGGCGACGATAAGGCCCCAATCGCCCCTCAAAGAATCATCCCAAGGACGCCCTAAGAGGCCGTGGCGAGTCGGCCACCCGCCTCAACTCCTCTCTCTCATCCTATGTGGTTCCCTCCACTCGAACGACGGTTATACAAGACTCGAGCCCATCAACATCGCATTAAATGCACCGATGCCTTTAATTCCCCATCTCTCACAGATTTAAGGCACCTCGACCCATGCGCCTACAAAGGCCACAATCCCATCCCATTAATGGCGAATAGACCACACTAACCCTCAAACTACCCGCATTTGACACTGTAAAGGCCAGCCCCATAGCGCATACAAATAAAATGCTCGGCCAATCACTGCTCACACGTGGAGGGAAGGGTCGACTCATCTGTTTCCTCAACCGATGGAAAGACGGAAATACCCCCAAACCCTAGATATAAAGAGCAACGAGAACAGCGAACAAGGTAAGCAATCTCTTCCGAGTGAATTCCTGCTCTATTAGACTATCCCCCACTCCACTAACTTGACCGTCGGAGGAACCACCGGAGATCCCAACTCCGCCTCTTGAGGTCCTTCTGTTGTGGCGAATTCTTTGTTTGGAGTCGTCCGGCTGGCTTTAGGAGAGAAAGCGGACTCCGCTCTCTTTAAAGCTAAACTCATCCGAGGTTAGTGACTGTGATTATATACATCAACAACTGCCTATGCTTGAAGTTCTCAAATGTTCAGCTCCACACTGAAACAAAGTAGATGATGTATATATTTGCATGTAAATTATGTGTATATATATCTGCATCTTTATCTATAAACTACATGATGTATATATTTCAGTGTAAATTATGTGTACATATATCTCCAGCTTGTTTGTTTTACTGTTTTAGTTCTAGTTTGAAGTAATAGCTGCTGTTTGTTTGTTTTATCGATAAACTAAGTAATTGTTTTACTGTTTTGATTATCATTTGAAGTAATATAGTTAAGATTTCTGCAGCCTGTTTCCTCCCTTCACTAGTTACTCTCTATAGTCTCACAAACTATACACGTGTACGAGTATCTTCGATTATATGATCATTGAAGATTCTGACATCACTTGATTATTGGAGTTTAATTTTTGTCGCCCATATATATTTAAATACAAATCCATTTAATGAAGACCTTTTGACCTTTTGGTTTCTTCACTAGTCTTAAACATAGTATGGTTTTAAAAATTAAAAAAGAAAAAAAAAGGAAAAATCATCCTTCACTTTGCATCTGCCATCTTGATTGCAAACGGTTGGTCTCAATTCACAGTAGACATTGCTCTTTCACTTGCATACTTGTTCCTTCATTTACATGCTCAAATACAGTAAATTAACATTGTTCTTTCCCATTGTGACAAATTTCCAGAAATAAACTAACATCAATCACACAAAAATATAAAAAAAAAATCGAGACTACGAAACACACAGATATATGTGGTTAAGTGGGTAGCCTACGTCCACAGGAAACTTTACTAAATTGTTAGGAAGTACAATGTGAAGCTCTCTCAATCACTCAATCCCAAATCACATTCCTGAAAATACTTAATCTCTCATATAATCTCTAAAATCTATAGAGCCAACCAAATAGAGAGCAAATCAAGAACCTCTTGAATCTATTGTTTCATTTTGTAGAGTCCATTTCAATGCTTACTATTGTCGTCGAGTGGATCAATTGCGTGCATCCTTAATAAAGAACCATCATTTCTTTCCTTTGATGTTGCGACCCTAGATTGGGTGAATTCTCGAACTTCTGCAGTATTTATAGAGACTAAGGATAAGAGTTGTTGCTAGCCATAAATTTTACAATATAAGAATCTTAATCTCAATAGAATAAACAAACTCTTTTATCATTATCATAATACTAGACATAGCTAATAGAAACTCTATTTGGAATGCATATGTTATTCAAGGATTAGGATTTGAATCACCCGTAATATTTCTATTACATACTCTAAAAAATAATGCTATTACCACAAACGATTCAAAATAACAGAAATAAATAAAAAATTTATCGATTCAGATTAATAATTAAACGTAAGAGATTAGGTTCATAATTCAACATAACATAATTATTTATCAATTCAGGTTAATAATTCAACCTACGACATTACATCAAAAGCTTATAGACGGTGATCCCGAATTTTACCTTATTTAGAGATTATGCGTTGGAACTTTGGAAAACAATTTGAAAGAAAATCTTAAATTGCAAAAGGTGCTAATGTAATTTTACATCTCGTGATTTATACTTAAGCTATCAAAGTTAAAATGGATAAATTTCCAAATCGTCAAAGTTAAAAATAGATGAAAGTTCTAGAGTATCAAAGCGCAAACATTTTTTTTCTTTTTGTTTCGCGCCAGTTAACCTTTTTTTTTAAAATAAATTGTGAGGCATAACTCTCCAGTGCTTTATTAAATAGAAATTAACGAAACAATCTCCAGAATGGAGGGATACAAATACATATATGAGAACTCTTATAAAATCTGACCCCTCAAACAAAAAGAAAAATCTCTAAAATCACATTGATAATAATAGATAGGCAAGACATTCTCGACAACGTCACTATATATATCATTATCCGCTTGACATTTCCTATTTTGTTTCTCCTCAAGATATAGGATATGCCATATGTAGGGGTGGGCGTAGACCTGACCGGTTCAAGCTCGTGACCCAGCCTGCTAGGTTCAAGGTTGGGCCAGGTCTGACCCGAGCCTACGCAGGTCAGAGTAGGCCGAGTCTGCTTCTCTGATGCCGGGTCTAGAATTGAACCTAACATGGTCCACGACCTACCTAAGAGCAGGTCGGGCCGGACACGGCCCATGGTCCATGGGTCGTGGGTCGACCCATGGATTTTTTTTCGACTTTTTCCCTTTTTTTCATTTCTAAACTATATTAACTTGTATTCATACATATGAAATTATATTTTTTATTTTTTCCTATTTTAAACTATTTATTTAATTATATATATATATATATATATATATATATATATAGAGAGAGAGAGAGAGAGAGAGAAAGCTCCTATAACTTAAGTTGATAAGAGATAGTGTCCACCAACTTTTATATCCATTGATGTTGCCTTAGGATAGGTGAAATCAAGATGCACACAAATCTCAAATATGTGCTTTATATCTTTCACGGATCCCAAGGCAACATCAATGGTTAGAAAAATTGGTGGATGACTATTCCTTATCAACTTAAGTTTATAGGAGCCTTGCTCTATATATATATATATATATATATATATATATATATATATATATATATATATATATATATATATATATATATATATATATAGAGTAGCTTCTATGAACTTAAGTTCATAATGAATAGTGGTGCACCAACTTTTTATCCACTCATCTTGTCTTGAGATTTGTGATGCACAAATCTCAAAGTGGGCTTTATATCTTTCACTGATCCCAAGGCAACATCAATGGTTAGAAAAATTGGTGGATGACTATTCCTTATCAACTTAAGTTTATAGGAGCCTTGCTCTATATATATATATATATATATATATATATATATATATATATATATATATATATATATATATATATATATATAGGAAATAATGTATATTAGGTAGCGTAGATTTTGCTAAATGAGCTACCAAGAGATAGCCATGTGGTGAGACCCACATTGCTAGTCACATCAAAAGGTGTGGGCCTCACCACTTTATCTCTTGATAGCTCATTTAGCAAAATGAGTCGCCACCTCATATACATCATTCATATATATATATATATATATATGTGTGTGTGTGTGTGTGTGTGTGTGTGTGTGTGTGTGTTTTTGTACAATGATAAACATCACACAGGTAAACATCGCAAACATAAAGATATACGTAAGTCGAACTTTGAAGGAATGTCTGGTTGCCCGAGGCGCATTTATTTTTTGCAAAAATAAAAATAAAAATTCATAATTAAACCCGAGTCGGACCAGCACCGAGAATGGCATAAATTCACCTCCAAATGCTTTATCCACATGAAAGGAAAAAAAATACATATGAAGAGCTCTCTTCAAGCAAATTATGAGTTCTTCATAAAGTCTTTCCATTATCAAAATCAGGACTTTTATTTTGTGAGAATAAGAAGAGTGTGTTAAGCAAATTAAGCTTGGGATGAAGTTTAATCCTGTTCTACACGCAGCACCAGAATTCAGAACGGATAAGAGGGCGCGTGAAACAAGTATCACCACAAATATACTGTTATTGAACATCAAGAGGAAGTTTATTCCGGTATATTCCAGAGGGATGGTTGATTTTGAACATGATAATGTTCGTTTTATTCTCGAAAACCTGATGCCAAATAGTTGGGAGTACAGAGAAAATGGAAGGGTTCCGATCATAACTGCTGAGGATTTATAACAATAATCTCACCATTCTTGAGGAACCGTGAAGAGGATAGCAATGGAAAGAGAAACTTCAATTGCAGTTCATTTGGCAGAAGAATGGAAGATTGAATCAAAGATAAGTATTCCTCCATGCCAAAGGAACTTAAAGTGTCAGTAATAGCACTTGCTTGTGATGAGAGCCTGGTTTGGTAGCATAATACAGGAAAAAGTTTCTCCCTGTTCTTCAAAGAAGTGCCATCTTACAGACACAACAGACGCAAGCTTCCGTTGATGAACACTTACCGTGCCACAAATCAAACATGGAAATTATAAATAAGCTCATCAAATGATAGTTAACTCGATATTTCATGAAAAAAAGTAATTACAGGTACATTGGCATTGTTATGAATGAACATAGTCAAGTGGGTCTCTAGTGAACCATAGAAGCTTGTGAACCCTCGCAAAAATCCAGTTTTATTGGAAATTTTCAAAATTTTGATTTTACGAAGGCAAAAGATAAAAACAACCATAGTCACTATTTAAAAACTGACAGATACAGCCTGCTTGGACTACCAAATTTACTGCACAATTTCTTTGTTAAGGATGCCCATTGCATTTAAACTAAGTGATACTGCAAAATATGAAATATGGATAGAAACCTATAAGTAATCAGAAAAAACAGTCGTAGTCAAAGAAAAGCATGTAACTTTAGCTTGTGGGCTTGAATAAGTTGCAGTTAACCTTAACCTTCATGTCCGTATCCACAAGCTTCCAAGAGATAGATTCTCACTCTTTGAGTGCGCTGCGTGGGAGCGTGGCGGAGGTGCAAACACAGTGATTGGAAGAACCCAATCACCCTTTTCCCTCTCTACAATAAGAAGCGGATGCTCATACCTGCCACTTTGAAGGGTAAGCTAAATTTGCACGAAGGAATCACTATTTTAATGTTTCTGCAAGAGCAGAATTTTCAGGCTAAGAAACATAATCCATGAATCTTTTGATCAGTAGTTTCCTCCCTTGATCTATTACAGGGTTGTCTTTTTCCTTCTGTCACTCCTACTTAAGCAGAATCCTAGGACCGTCTTTTAAAAAAATGATCAAATGCGATTCTTTCTCTAGAACATTACCTTTTCAAGTCCACATGTTTAGGGGTAGTGAAGAATTCGAATCGAAGAGCCCACTGAACAGTAACATATGGCGTGGAAAAGGACATAGGTCCATCCATTGGAATTGAGAAAAGGAAGCTTGTTTGGGCTATGTCAGCGACAACTTCATGATGATCACTCTGTACCTGCATATTAACAAAAAAAATGATGTAAATATTTACCATAGCACAGAGTATAGTAGTAGCAAATCTATGCTTCACTGTGTTGATTACTGCAGGATATATTTTTTTGATTAAGTGTTTGACATACAGTAATTTAATTCGATCTATATTCACAAAAACAGGACTTACAATGAGATCTTAGAAATTCCACCTTTCTTCATCTCAAACCCTAGAAGTTACACAGTACCAGAGCTAGGGTTCAGATTTTTTTTCTTCCCTCCCGTCTACCCATCCATACTATACTAATAAAGTAATAATCTGGTTGCATGTTTTTGCCACTTGGCAAATTCTAAGAGCTGTAACAAGTAATAACTAATAATCCTCTTTCCACTGTCTCATCTTAATCCACTATCTCCATATCTTGGAAATCCCTATTCTTCATCTTTCAATTTCATATAAATCATTTATTTTGTTCTCTATTTCCAAAAATCTTATTTTTATCCTCTCTTTTTACCCAAAAGTCTAATATATACAAGAATACTAATTTAATCTCATGCATTGCACGGGTAACAACTAGTATACTGGATAAACATTCAATGGATTTGCCAAGGTTCTCTGAGCTCCTTCACTTAGGATGGATATGCGATTAGTCTAACAAGAAATTTTATATTCATGGGCTTGTCTTCATTCATATGAAGAAACTATTACGACTTCTTGATAAAATGGTTACAAGCTTCTTCTAACATCCGAGAATGTTGGGATAAATATAAAGACAAATATGCAAACATCTATCAGATTTATCATGATTATTTTTCTTCAGAAGGGTGAGAAGTAAATTTCAGGACATTATATTTTTATTACTCATGTACGCCAGGAACTTGATTATGAGTTGGCCATATCATCAGAACATTTGGTCATGAAAGACAAAATGAGAAATGTCCACAGTCGATTTCTTTCTAGCCTTCCCATTGAGTGACTGTCCTTAATCCACCATTTTTGGTAGTAAGGAATTGTGCAATACCTATGAGTTGTTTTCCTGTAGTTACTAAATTTCTTTATCAGATGGTTTTTCAAGTGTTGAGAAGTCTGCGCTATTCGTAGTGGTTGTGGAGAAGCACAAGGTTGTCAAGATTGTTGAAGGATAGAGGGGTGTAAGTGGTCGAGGAGGTTTGTGGACGATCCATGTTGCAAAAATAATTCAATTAAGGTGGTGTGCTTGAAGCCAATACATACTTGATACTTAGATGTTCAGATAATGGATACTTGTTGGATACTTCTACAATGTATATAAAATTTATAATGTATTATAGATACATCAAAGACGTGGAAAATGTATTTGAGATTGAGAAATTAAAATCTAGTGCAATTTCAAATGACTAGCGGAAGCATTTACTATTTGACCCCTTGACTAAGTATTATCTCTTGTAGATATTGATTTATAGAACGTATAAACATATTACTAATGTTATTTTGTTCATTAACTAATATAACCTTAAAAATCTATTTTTGGGATAAGTAATGTTAATCTATGCGCATACAATTCTATTATTGCATGCTCACGATGTAATCACAATTATGGTTGCATCATGACTTGCAGACAATCCTACAGGCTGGAAGAAGAAAAGTAAAAATATATTGGATTTATCAAAAATCATCACATTCTCTTGCCCAGTTTATTGCATTTTTAGAAACTTTAAACTACCTGAATTATGTTGGGTTAAACAGGTCAACTTGCTCCAACCCATCTATATGACTGGACTGGAAGAACTAATGTTTTTTTTAGATTATAGTTTAGGTTCACCAGGCAAATTATGACTCCTGTTCTGTGCAAGGGTACAATGTCCATGTACTTACTTTTAGTCACTTTTTCACAAGAATATGTATAAAAGTCACAGTATCATAACCTACACAAATATTCATCTTCACAAGAGCTCATGCACACCCATCATGCAGTATACCACCCTCAACTAACCCCAAATGCAGAAAAGGGTAAGAATATTAAAGTGGTTCCTCTTGCAACCTAACAGGAAACCCTTTGATTGACATTCCTAGCTAATATGTTCCCTGACCTTACGTAACTGATAACTTCCAGTCACGCGAATAAATAAGTGATTACCTTTGTGATTGTCCGTGAGCTCCTCCGTGATGGATGCACAAAGTGTTGGTTTATGATTTCTGAAGTCTCCAAGGTTACTGACACCTGCAGAAACATCAATAAAAGATTAGCTTTAGTCCACCTGACGGCTGAATAGCCGGCTACTAGAGCAAAAAAAATATGAAATTTACCTCAAGGCATCTCCTAGATCCTTCTCCATGAAAGAAGGTAAGAGCTCCACCAATCTGTACCAGTAAAGAGATAACCATTACTTTGGTTCGGACAAATAAGACATATGTTACCTTACTATTATACTCACCATGTCTCCAAAATAATAAGCAGAATCAGAGTTTCTTGGAGAAAAGCGAAGTAAAACTTGGTCATCAATTCTGATATTATAAGATCTTCCTCGAAAGAAGCCTTCTGCTGCAGGAAATGTTTATGTAAATTAGTTCATTGATGATTGCTGTTTAGTGAGATTTGACAGACACCACTGAAGTAAAAACTTTTTTTTCACGAAAAGTTTAAGCATATGATACTTTACATGAGGCAGGTTCAACAGGCCCACTCATAGAAGGTGCCCCTTTATCAATATAACTGGAGCCTGACATCTCCCTATGCGGTTGAGGGGAGAGTGAAGAGGAAGAATGATTAAGCTTCTTTGGAGATGCTGCAAGATCTGTTGCAAGCATTTCAAGAAGTAAGCAAACTTGCATTTAAAACTAATATATAAATACATACGTACACACTTTCATAACAGAGAAGCTACTACCTGATGGTGTAAAAGAAAAGGAAATATAATAAGAAAATATCAATAATAACAGAGAAGAATTTGAGATTTGAAGAGTTTGTTTATCAAACATTGTATGCATGTCCATGAAACAAGGATCCTCACCCCCACTAGGCTCATCCGTGATCTCAGCAACTGAAAGTTGAGAAATTGGAATATGTGAAGGGAAACTGGAGCCTTGTGCTTCACTATTGGAAATCGTGGTTACCATTGACTGCAAGGAAACGGAACTTCTAAGAGGTATATCAGTACTTCCTTTGGTAACATTGTAGGAGGAAACAGATGAAACATCATCTCTTGAACTGTCATATTCTTCTTCAATGCCATCTGGATCTTCGTTAGCTCTAGTCTGCCGAAGAAGCAAACGTGCTTTAGTGAGATAAGAACAGCTGCAGTTCTGGCTTCATATATTTAGTAGTTGATTGGATGAAAACTTGTTATGATTATTAAAACAACATTTTATTGGGGCTGAATGGCTTTGCTGCGAAGAGAAACGGATAAACTTAAAATTATATGTAGCATTATCTTAAGCTTTACCATCTTATAGGCTGTCAAGCATTGCACTTCCTTTTATGTGGTAACTCTATGATATGTAGGGCATCTCCCTAGCAAAACATAGGTGTGTCTAGCATGGCTTGAAATGACACATGTATAATCATGCCCGTCACTGACAAGTGGCAACCTTGTAGACCTTTATTCATCTCAAAACTATGAACTAGCTGAAGTATATTATGCCTTATTTGACGAAAAAGAATCTATTTGGTTCATAGGTCAAATTCTAAGTTAGCTTCTCTTAAATGTGGATAAGAATCCAATACATATATCTATATGACTTAACTATGCATGTCTTTAAAAAAGAAACGCATACATAGCCATGCCTTTGTGTCTAAACTCTGGAGACCTTCATTCTGCACTGTGACAATGCCAAATATAATACTCTTATCAGTGTTCATAAATTACAAATAATAAAATCCATGTCTATTATGAAGACGGCCCTATGTATATAATCAAATGAGCTAACTATACCTATACCAAAAACAAACATGTATAACCATGTTATCTCGTGTCTAGATTTTGGAGGGTGGGTTGCCTTGTCCCACCACCGTGTCTGTGTGGGAGCATGGCATCCATATCTCGTGTACTGATTCCAGATGACTGAAAACTTGTTAGCAACTGTTGGACTTAACTCCTCATGCCTACTGAGAGTTACAAAGAGAAAACAAAATAAACGTAAAACAAGAAGTACATCTAGATATAAGATAGAAACCAACAAATACTATTGTGAGATGCCACTTTGCAAAAAAACTTAGATTTATGAGTCATATCGAGTAATATTAACATCAACCATGGACCTTTAGACCATGCGGTAAAGGCTTCAGCTGAAAGATGGTTCAGATCAGAAGACAGAGAAAATGGGGATAAACATGTTCTGAATTGCCAATGATGAGGTTGAACTAGGTCTTCTTGCTACTCGATGCTCTTTTGCTTAGTATAAACTACAAAGTTAGTTAACTGCTTTTACAACATGATTAATGTAATAGCTTGCTAGACAAAATACGTATATATTAAGCAACCTTAACAACTAAAAAACTAAACAACTTTGCTCCTGATTGTATCATTTAACAATTCTAATACCAACACAAAATGGTATAAGAAAGCTACAAGTTCTCACCCATTCGCTATTCATATCCTTCTCTTTCCAGTAAATATCAACCTGCGGAGATTGTACAGGCAAATTTCCTGAAATATTACCACAAATAATGTAACCATGTTATCAGTAACCTGGTGTAGCATATTAGCTACTTACACATATAAATAGTAGTAGATGTGCAATATGGAAGATCAACAAGATGAGCTTGACATAGAATGGAACTGGATAAATAATATTGATGAACAAGATATCCAAATTAAGACCCATTCAAAAGCAACAAACTACAAACAAAATACAGATAAGAGCGAAAAAAAATCTTGAATAAGTACAGAGGACGCACATATTTTTCAAATATAGAAAAGTTATGTGTATACAGATTATACACTTTCTACATTGATGCTTAACCTAGATTGGATAAACAAGTATCCTTCTGTAATTTGGAAAATGAAAGACAAATACAGGAAAAATAAAATAAGCAAATGTCAGTTCCTTCTTCAACCCATCAAAAGATAGCACTAGTTGAGGGCCGCATTAGTTGCCTGGGTTTGGAATCCCAAGGGAATACAGAATATTGAAACTAAGGATCATGCAATTGCTTTCATTAAATAATTTCAATTCCGATTGCTAGATGAATTAGATAAAACTCGAATTGCTTTTAAAGCTATTATATGCAGGACACTTCTCCTAACCAAAAAAAAAAAATTTTTTTGATGTATCCAACACGTGGGCACCACAAAACATGCATGGGCATCCTTGTCCAGTATTAAAAAGTTGTATATTGTTTTTTTTTACTTCAAAAATTATGTATAAGATGGAGTGTTATCTGCCCCATTGACAAAAGCCAATTAATTTATTGATCATATGACTAAAATTAGGTTGCTACATAAATAACAAATTATATGAATAAAATTCTTTTGGAGGGGAATTATGTGAACAAAATATAAAGACAAAATAAACATATAAAACCATATTATTGTGTTGGATTTTGAACAATTGTCAGCTTTGACTCCCCATATCTATATAAGAGACACTCAGTGCCACTAACCATAGGCTTAATGAAGTTTTAATAATGAATGTTATATGCCTAGCATTTAAAAGTAAGGTAATGTCATTGTTTAAAGGGTTAATTGCAGATACTACCTGCACCACCCTCCCCCCCCCCCAAATTGTTTTTATTAGCATATACGCACATCAGACACTAATCTTTGACTTATTTACCCTCCCTCCCTCTCTCTCTCTTTTTCCCTACCCTCCGTAACCCCCACCAAACAAAAAACTTGTCCTAATGATAAATTTAAAAGATGCTTGTCTATCATGGCTGTTGGCATTTGCTATAGAGCAAATTTAGCATAGAAACTAGATTTCAATAGAAATTGTGGTCCAATTCAAGCAGTTTATGGCAAAGAAATATAACTCCTTATGCAGGAATGTTTAAGCTTCTGTGTTATGATACATATGTCCGGGTATGTGAGATCATGGCTTTTCGGAACTAGATTTCACTAGTCATGGTTGTGCATGATAAGACTTTGTTAATCGGTATTCATCAAATCCAATTTATTGTTTCCACTTGACGTGAATATATGTAATTTCTCATATATACCACTTCTAAAATACATAACTTGCTTATATGCTGATTTATAAATTGCCAATTCAGTTTAATGGCAATCAAGGCACAACATATGCGGAAAAAAAAAAAAGAAGTAGAATGGACGAGTGGGAGAAAGATGATTTTGTGGATGAGTGAGAGAGTGTGTGTGTGCACGCGCATGTGGGGGCGAGGGGTGGCAGTGGAAGTGAACCAAATAATTAATAAACAATTCCGTTAATATTCGTCCAAATATTGGGTTATATCCGATTCACTAGTTCATTTAACAATAAACAATTTTTTTAGTATTCAGTTCATAAACAAATAGAGTTTAACCAAAGATATATTCGATTCAGTTGATTATTAATTATTTGATTATATTTTATATTTTAGTCCTATGAATTTAACTTAGTACAAATACTATTCATCCAAATTTTATTTCACATCATACCCCATATTTATACATAAGTAAATAGAGCCAAGAGTTTTATTTTGTATGAAACTATTTGTACATTATTTACATAAATAGATCTGATGCTAAAATGTTACGTACATAAGGAATTAGTAGGATAATTAGATTAAAATTACTAACAAGATCTATTTTCGAATAAAATAGAATTACACATAACTTATTGTAGGTTTTGTCTATTTAATTTTAAAAATTTTTGAATAATGCCATTAATTAAGAGGATGATGTTTGTTCTATACTAAGAAGTAAAAAGTAACAAAGATTAGTTAAAATGATGGTAAAAAAGTCCAAAGATTAGTTAGTCAGGGGTGTATGTATTAACAAAATTGTTTAAGGGTAATAAGTAGCTAAGCCCTGTAGAAGAGAGGTGTATCTGCAATTTACCCTTGTTTAAATTATGGAAGCAAAAGCTACCCGTAGGCATTGGCACTTGGATACCACTTAGGCACTTGCTAAACTTTTTTCCTCACAGGACGTGGGAGGGTTGTGAATGGTAAAGAAAGAAAAAATTATTATGGTGGTGAAAGTAATGTGCAGCCTGTGATTCTATGACAATGCCTTTGTCCCAATCACAGAACAAAAGAATGTATCTCATGGTGACGTATCTCATGGTGGCCATCTGCTATTTCACAAAGTGGATTAAGACCACGACTCTTTCCTACACCACAGAGAACATAAAGAACTGTTTGGAGATCCATCATTTGTTATTCAGAGTTATTAGCCATGGACCCATTTTAACTACAATGGTCAAGGAACCTTGCTCCAAATGTCATCGCCTTCCAATTTGTTGATGGCTCATTTCCATGTGCTCATTGGCACATTATCTCATAGGCCGTAGAACGGCTACTATTGTTTCCTCCGTTAGGGTGGCAACTATTCTCACTCTACTATTTCCCTAATTATTCGCCATCATTCTCTTCTAAGAAGTGCATGATTAACTGATGTGGATGGAATTCTCAAATCACTTATTCATTATCGTCATAATCTTATGACACAAGCACCTCTGTTTCTAATAAAATGTAGATACTTAACGACCCAACGTCTGAACCATCCCTGCTTAATGTGACCATTACCACCATTCTAATTTGTAGCAAGCAATTTAATCCAATGACAATGTACTAGGATTGTTCATCCACCATCTCTAGTGAATGACTGCCATTGTAGGCAAGCCACTTTCACCACCATCTCAGCTAACCACCTCCCAGATAGTGTTAATATGTATCTTTTTTTTTATATGTCTTTCTCAGTTTTGTTTCTTTATCTGTTACTATCTTCTTTCTTTCACTTTTTCCAGAACAGTGAATAAATTGTATCTTATTATTAAATACTTC
The DNA here is from genome assembly GCA_012295165.1 of Asparagus setaceus. Lineage (NCBI taxonomy): Eukaryota > Viridiplantae > Streptophyta > Magnoliopsida > Asparagales > Asparagaceae > Asparagus > Asparagus setaceus. The sequence goes on from CM022705.1 coordinate 35,685,729, forward strand.
TATTGTTTGAAAACCTACATCGTAACCGAACATGACATTCATATTTATTCTGGAGTTAATCCTACTTAAAATACATTCATATTTATTCTGAAGTAAATCATATTTAAAAGATTAAAAGAACTGACTGAAAGCCTGAGCAGTCTCTGATCGTGAAGCGACTACATAGAGCAGCCACTTAACCGGCAAGCTCTATTGCCTGCTCCACTTTTCCTTCATACTTTCAAATCATTTCATGTGTTAGTGTGAGCTTCCAATTGAACTACTCAGTGGATCTGGACAGGGAAAACCTTGACTATGGCACGAGCACAACTAGTCCTGTAAAGACTCAATATCAACAGGCCTTAAGAGTTAGCACTTCAATATGGATAGGCCAACAAATGATTCCAAACATTCCTCCAGTGTTTTTAAATGCGCACTCGGGCGCGCGCCTCAGGCGCAAGGTGCTTTGACGAACAAGACCAGCGCCCCGCATTGGGTGCGAGGCGCTCCACTTCAATCAGGCGCGCGCCCGTGTGCGCCTTGCGGTAGGCGATCGCCTCAACAACTGAGGCGTTATTTCAGATATTAAAAGAGAATTGAGGGTTATTGGGCATGGACCCGGTTACCATTTAAACCCAAAACCTAAATAACATTATCCAAACAACTAGGGCTTCTTTCTTTTCCATTTACGCTTCATGTTCCCATTTTTTCCCATGTCCAGCGGCTCCAGCGATTAAACTCCGCGAAGTTAGCGAGCGGTGATCGAAATCCACGAGCGGCGATCAAAATCCTACCGTGAAGTATGTTTCTTTTCTTTTCTCTTCATTTTCTTTTCATTTTTTTGGTTTTTTTCCCTATTGCTCCCTGTTTTCCTGCTCAATTCACTTTTTTTTCTTTTTCTTATCTATTATTTTTCTTTTCTTCTTTTTTTGCTTTCTTTTTCTTTTGTTTGAGACTTTGAGTTTGATCTGACACTTTTTATGTGATTAAAACTTTATTTTGTGATTTGGTATTATATATTTTATTTATCTTAAGTCCTTGACATTTTTTATGTGAAATTTCGCAAATATATATTTTTCATGCATGTTGTATATCTTGAAAAATTATGTGGTCCGAGGCGCTCCATTTCACTGGCGCGACGCGATCGCATTATGCTTTATGATATGCGCCAGAACCGACTTTATACCGCATTGCACCTCGCGCATTGAAAACACCGCATTCCTCCAATCTGTTTGATAAGGATAAGAAAGTGTGAAAGTGTAGAATCAGTGAAGACTTTACTAACTTGGGCATATTATGTTGGAGCATCACCCCCTTTTTCTCAGCCTAAGTTGGTTTGAAAAGAAAACGAAGCAAGTTTGCGTGTGCTACTTGAAAGAAAACTTCAGCTTCCTCTAATAAGTCTTATAAATTATCCTAAACAGTTTATGATGTTTTTGAATCTTTCATAGATAATAAGTTCAAATCTGTACTGGCAACTAGTTCCTGTTCTGTAAGTTATATCTAGTAATGAGAGCTTCATACGACAGAGGCATACATACAGCTACAAAAGCCTGACCTCCTTTTTTTCTTTTTAATTCAGAATATGACTTTCATCATTGCACGACAAAAGCCTGACTTATTCAAAAGATCATGCACATGTAGAACGGAAAATCCTAAAGCAAATCCATCATAACAGGATTAGAGTTGTTAGTAGTACTAGTATTGTTAGTGGAATTTTTACAGGATACTTAATTAGCGGATATATGGCATTCTCATTAACACTAAGGACCGAGGTTACACCAAGTACAACATACATCCACAAGTATACTGACCTCCATTCAACAAGTTGCTGCTCTTCTGAGTGACCCATATTTGCAATGGAGTTCGAGCTTCCTGTAACAAATAATATGATCAAGAGGAAGGATACAAGAAGATGCCTCCATATACCTTGATTCAGCTTTAACTGGAAAAAGGCTTGATTACCATTCATATAAGACCAACCATATTAACTCAGTTCATTACCAACCAGTTATAACAGAGAGGATGAAAAATAAGAAAATTTACAAACTGCTTTTAACTTGCAATAGAACATTAGAAATAGAGAAAAAACTGATCAAAAGAGATTTGATAAGATCTAAAAGTTGTTATTTACTTCATAAGCATACAATAGGTGATTCCCAATAACAAATACCTTGAAATCTAATTTTGACTATAAGTACTGTAGATGCAGAAAAGCAAAACCTCAACTAAGTGAAAAATAATGCAAAGGAGACGAGTAAACAGTATGAATTAGCATAACTGCTACATAGATCAAGAAATAAGAAAACTCAATGCTCCTAAATAGGGATAAGAACAGCATGTTAACAACAAAATTCATCACAAGATTTTCTCAGGGCATTACTAAGTAAAGGAACTAACCAACTGAAAAAAATCATCTCTGGAAGATCTATCATTATGTCCATTCTCCAATACAAGCCATCGTCCATATAAGGTGCTTCTAATGTAGTAAAAATAGCGTATGGTTGTGCCCCTGTAAGTCGGTGGTAAAATGTTTGGTAGCTCTACACGTACGTTATCTGCATAGTATTGTTTACATTAGTCTAGAAAAATTGCATATGAATGTAGTTGAAAATGAAGCAAGAAACACACAAAAATTAAGGATACAAAGAACTAACGTTCAGTAGAGCTGTGATAGCCAAATCTATCAGCAATCTAACAAAATAGCTCCAACAAAACATACCGGCTAAATCAACATAAATTATTAAATATCAAAGAAAATATCAGATCTACTAAGAAAAAGCAGTCGTCTTTCAAAGGCCATACAAATCATCTAGTTGCTTGTCTTGTGTGCTCACTTTACGAAAAGAAAAAAGAAAACAAAATTTATTGAAACAAATAATTCTTGATTTAGGTGGTCCTTCATCAAAGGAAATAAGCCACATTCATCTATCTATCATTAAAATTTTCTGCAATTTTGTAAGAAAATGTAAGTTTTAATATCTAATACTCGACTAATCTCCTGATCCAAATACAAAATGTAGCAATAGTTTGGGAGAAACGAAGATCTTTCAAATGCCATCTTTGTGAATTATAATTTGGCTCTTAACAGTAGAAAAGATTCCTCTTGGTTCTGGCCACCAAGTACTTATTAAACCTGTTAGTAAGTGAGGGAATTTCAGCACTTACTAAACCTTTCACTTTTCCATTTATTTCATCTTGAATAAGGTATCCATAAATTATATGTAAAGGTGGTTTACATGTTAAAGGACATGTAATGTTCATACTCCAATATCATGTACTGTCAATAAGCCAAATCAAGAAATGTTCAAAAATATTTCAACAGTAATTAGCATTGACCATAAGGAATAAGATATAACAGATTTCTCAAGAATTATATTTACATGAAACCAAGCCTTGTCCAACTAGTAGCTAGGGATGGAAATGAACCAAATAATTAATAAACAGTTCAGTTATTATTCATCCGGATATTCGCTAGATTCGATTCGATAGTTCATTTAACTATAATGAATATTTTTAATATTCGTTCATAAACTAATAGAATTTAACCAAAGATATATTCAATTTGATTGATCATTAACTATTCGATTATATTTTACCGTTTCATTCTATTAATATATCTTATAGCAAATGCTATTAATCCTAAACATTTAGTACAAATGCAATCATATAAAGTAAAACAAAAAAAAAAGCAAATAAACAACATAATCTGGCTGACCCAATTAGGTCCTACTACCTAAACAATAAATGGGCCTCCACTCAAGTACGACCCAATTAGCTTTACCTTTGAGACTAGGGTTTTATCACGTGAGTGACTCAGTCGCAAAACTTCTGATCGGTCTCTTCTCTCTCTTCCTCGCACGTTTTTTCCTTTCGCCGGTGAGTCTCTCTCCCCGACACTGTCTCTTGGTCTCCCTCAACTCACACTCTCAAGATTCATGGTAAATCTTTCACGATTCGAATATTCGCGAATAATTATCAAATCTATATAGAAGTAAACAAACCGAATTCAAATCTGGTTCAATCTCGAAGTCGAATTCGAATCTTTCTATCTGAACCGAATTCGAACTCGAACAGTGCGTTGTTCGATTCAATTCGATTTGTTTTCACCCCTACTAGTAGCAATAACCTGTTTACATGAATCTTTTGTCGCATGCACTCCTACAGCAAACATTAGATATCCTCTCTTCCAACTACAGTCTGTTACCATCCGTCTGGCCTCACACTCCAATCATTTCAACATCGCCCATTTTTTCACTTTTTCTCTTTATATAATATATCAGCATCCACCCAATCTGGATCAGGTTTACTTCTGAATGCACTATGCATCCAATCAAATATAATATATGTAATTTGCAGTGTTAACCAGAAGAGACTAAGAGTAGTTCAGGCAAAATAGGATTTCACATTCAACTTATTTCAGAACAGCTAACTTAAAAAAGTTGAACATCAAATCATTTACTTTCCGTCACTATTCTTTCTTATTATCATTATCAGTTCATTAGGTGTCATTTGTGTTGTGGTTGTTGAGAGAGGCTGTCATGACCCAGGAAAAAAGAGAGGTATATTCATGGACAGTAATTACATGTTACAAGCAATCTGTGAAAGAAGAAAATGCTTCAACCATACAACGTGAAAGGCATATAGTCAATTATGGTTGACATCTTCAACCAAAAAGAGAACTTGGGATCGATGATTTAAAAATCGGCCGATATTATCGAAATATCGGCGATATATCAGGTTTTGACCCCTTCCGATATGATTTTTGAAAAAAAAAATCGGTTATCGTTTTCACCCGATTTTGGCCGATATATCGGCCGAAATCGGATATATAGGCCGATTTTTGGGGGGGAAAATCAACTGTTTAATTGGGTTTCGGGTCATATAACCCATATTTTTCAGACCCGTCCCGCAACGTAAAACATCTAAATCCTCCCAATCGCTTCATCGTTCACCCAAAACCCTAATATCACAATCAAGAACTAAGTTTTAACAATTAGTTAGTGATCTAAACATGAGTTATTTACATTTTAGTATGTTTATACTTCATTAAATGTGCTTTGAATCTTAGATTACATTTTAGGACATTATATTATATATCCGATATGACGCTCCGATTTTTACTACTTATCCCTGATATATCCCCGATAACCGGGATCCGATATGAATTTGACCGTCCGATTTATTTCCGATAACCGATTTTTAAAACCTTTGTTCCTCAACCGATAACCGTCCGAAGCAATCAAAGGGAAAATAGAAAGCGAGTTACTGAGGGAACTTTTATAGATGTATGCTCTCACAAGCTTTCCCCTTCCCCACCAAGGCAAGGAGAACTTGAACTCATTGATTAAAACAAGTGAAAGGAACTAGCCATTCTGAGCCCAAGACAGCCCCAAAATCCGCTATTCGCTATTCTTAGATCAACCTTTAGCAGAAAATATAATATATAGACAGTGAAACATTTCTATCCTAGATTCGTATCCTTATGTTCCTCAATGTGCCCCATAAGAATCGTATTTTGTTCTTTTAGTATTATGATCCCTAATCTTCAAACTATACAAAAGATATATCTGAGTAAGGCCTCTATGGGAAATCAGAGAGAATTTCGAATCATGTGCCGTTCTTTCTTTCTTCACCTCCATCTCTCTTATAGTATGTTTTTTTCCTTGATATTTCCCGCTATGCTTTTGATGTAGAATAGGAAGAGGAGAGAGAAGCGCGTTGGAAGTGGAGGAGTTTTACTATGAATCTATGATACCTACAGATGCAGAATATGAGAGGTGAAATAGGGAGCAAGAAGGAAAAGAGGAATAAACTAGAGTCTTGAGGAGGAATCCCAACTCAATGGCAATTAGGGTCAATAATCAATGAAGGGTTTTTTTTTAATAATTAGCTTAATTGCTACCGAGTTGAGATTCTATCTCAAAATCATAATTTCTTTTCCTATTCTCCTTCCTCCCTCTTCCCCCTCTAGGACTCTCCTATTATTAGGTTTTTGTAGCAGGTTTAGATTTCAGTACCCGATATATCATCTGGGTGACATCCGAATACCCAAATAGATTGTATTTCATAGGCCGAGCTGCATCCACTAAAGCCAATGAATGATTACTTAATCCTCAATCATGTTTCATCTTTGTCCATAACTGGGCCAACATTGTAGTGGTGGTGTTGTGGTAGACTAAGAATTACTTAATCATAATCAATAAGTTTCTGTCATGTGTTCCTTTCAACAGCTCAAATTGAAATTGCACCGAAAAATCACTACTACATAATCTATATAGACATTTTGATTTGCAACTTGCCAGAAGGAAAATATATGGACTCCAAGCTTTCGATCTAAAAAACAACAATAACAAAGTTTTTACCCCAAAACTTTTGTGGTCGTCTACATAGAAGCTTTGCTATGTGCAATCACCTAAATAACCTCATTGAGTTGGGAGAAGTAGTACTGATGGCAGTAGTTGTCCTGATGGTCTTTAAGAACTTAGGTGTCATCTGGCAGCATAGTAAAGTTATTTCAAGGATAAATTTGTCCTTTGTTTGTATTATCCCTTGAATAAAGCTATTACACCTCTTTAACAGAATAAGTTCATCAACAAAACTCAATAAAGACAAAACAAAAAATGAATTTATGGCATTAAAAGAGAAGTTAGACTCGATTAAATGAATAAAGTTATTTTTTGCATTACATGTTTTCAGCAAAATTAATTGTTGCTACCATACTTCTGTCCTATTTATCCCTTCGTGAAATGGCACATTGAAATTTCACTAGAAACATTTGAAGCTCCAACAATTGTATAGTCCTTGATTCAAAGTACTTTTGAGAAAATAGAGTACATGCTTTATCAATCACAATAATGAAATAAATTAATGGAATCAAATCAGCATCAAACCATTGTTTTCTGAAAAGACTATGCTTACATGTTCTCGTGCTTCCTGTTGAAAGAATGACCTTCGAGACTATTGATGGTGTTGAGCAGTCCAGAAACAGATGCTCACCTACATGATAATAATATTGAAAGGAAAATGATGAATATTTGAATAGTCCGAAAAGCTAATACTAATACCATCATATAATGAAAACACTCTAAGAAACTACATAAAGTATTATATTAGAAAATGGTAAAAAGTAAAACTTATTAGACAACAACAATACTCTTTGGCAAATGAAGAAAAGTAATGAATCCTAATTCTTGTGTAACTAAAATGATCGCTAGAAAATTTTAAAACTAGAATTATGGAAAAGATAAGAGACTATGACAATTAATTTTTTAAAAGGAAAATGAATAAATTTCTCTTTAGCCACTTGATCTGCATAAGATTGACTGAAGAATAAGAGCTATTTATGAATATAAAAGCAGAGAGTAATGAGGGGCAAGTGACAAGCCAAATTCATCATGTGCATATTTCTTAATAAAATCAACAAATCATCAAAAGTTAAGCTGACAATTTTATTAAAGCATGTCGTAAAACGCAAGGCAGTATATGCATCAAATTTGATTTAAATGCATTTAAAATTTTAAATGTTTCCGGTTATCAGAGAAATTTAAAAGATTCTAAAATGTTAAAAAAAATGGAAATAAACAAGTACCTCGTCTTTGCTTCGATCCTGGCAATGGCTTCTGCGTGGAGAACCACTGAGTATCCAACTTCTCAATTCCTTTAAGTTCAAACCCAAGGTGATTGATCAAAATTGCAGGGATGTCATTTGCTGAGTTTCTCGGACTACAAATTTCAATAGTTGCACTGACTGATTCACCAGGCTTATAAATACCCTTGTCCGTTACAAGCTTCAACGAAGGTGAGAATTCATGTTTGTTAGATGAATGGCCCTTCTTCTCATTGGAATTCCGACTACTAAAGAAGGAGAAGCCATGCGGAAGCTTCGGTGACATCTTTACAATCTCAAAGATGTCCAAATGAGTCAAGTCTTTTCATATATAACCAATCAGGGAGAATCATTGGGTTTTACATGCAACATGGTAAACTTGTCTTCAATGGATAACCATTCTGACAACCTTCAACATAATCAAAAAACCTAGATAAAAACAGAGTTGGTAGAAGAGAACATTTTGCTCAGAATAAACAAAATAGTACATTGCTATGTTGGATAAGGAAATTTGTAGTGCACATAAGGGAAGGTTGAAAAATCTTGTACTTAAACTGTTCATCTTATAATAAGATGGAAATTGGAATATTAACCACTCCAAAATGAATGGCATATCATACACTTGATGGGGCTAAAATATAGTGCCTTGTGCTTAAAGGAAGTTGTGTACAAGTGTAACAAAGGGTAAGTTGTAGGGGGAAAAAAATGCCCCGATATATCACTACCTTAACAAACAATACCTTAATGTTTTTTCTTCAGCACTTTCTACTTTAAATTTTGTGTTCTTCATTTGACTATGTTACGGGTGATTCAAATCCTACTGCTTGAATAGGATATGCAATCCAATTAGAATTTCTATTAGCTATGTCTAGTATTAAGATAAGGACAAAAGAGATTATTTATTATATTGAGATTAAGGTTCTTATCTTGTAGAATTTGTGGGTAGTAACAACTCTTATCCTTAGTCTCTACAAATATGGCAGAAGCTCTTTGATGAGAATTTACCCAACGAGGGTCATAGCATCAAGGGAAAAAAACAGATAGTTCTTTATGAAGGCTACAGGTAATTGACTCTCTACTTTCTCTCTCTACGTTTTAGAAATTGTATTCGATCCACCTAACGACAGTAGTAAGCATTGAGATGGGCTCTGCAGGCTGAAGCAATAGGTTGAAGAGGTTCTTGATTTGGCTCTACATGTGGTAGAGATTGCTAGAGAGATTAAGTGCTTTTTGGGGTGTGTCAGGGATTAGCAATTGAGATATCTCCACATTGTAATTCTCACAATTTAGTAAAGCTTCCTTTTTTGCCCGTGGACGTAGGCTACAAGGCGAACCACATATATCTGTATATTTTATGTTGTCGATATTTTTCTGTGCTTTCGTATGATTGATATTGGTTTATCCTAGAGATTTTTTAGAATAGACTACCTTCCATTAAGCTATGTTTAGTAATATTTCATAATATTCCCATTTGAATAAAACATGCCCATTATTTGTAAAAGTACCCTTCTTTTACATTCAATGACACATTGTCTCTTCTTCTATCTGCAATTTCTTAGCAATCTAAACCAACTTAGATTAAGGAAAAATCAGCAAGAAACTTGAATAGGTTCATAGCTAAACCAAAGAAACAAAGATATGAGAGAAAACTCTTAATCGAGGGTTTTATTTTATTTAACAATAAGGATTTAGTACATCTAGAGTCGATAATGAGTATGATCCAATGAGAAATGTGATATAACAAAGAGAAATATTCTAATTATATATAAATAAATTAATTAAAATTGTTTAATTTCAGTGAGCTCTTGTTAAGTGGTTATGTCAGTAGAGACCTCGATTGAAATGGTATTTGCATTGTCGGTGGAGGTTTTATGTTCTTTAGAAACTCCATATATTATAGGACAAATCTTTGAAATAGACCACTTTTAAAACTTAATTAGCAAAATAGACCAAAAAGTATTTAATTAGCAAAATAGACCATTTTGCTAAAAGTTGGTCTATTTTGCTAATTAAATGTCAAAATTGGTCTATTTCAAAATTTTATCAATTTCAACACTATTTTGTTCATAAAATATTATAAACATGATTATATATATAATTGAGAAAAAGTTTTAAAAGTCTTTTTTATATTGTGTTTATGATGTTTTATAATTTTGCTAATTAAATGTCAAAATTGCTAAAAGTTTATTTTGCTAAAAGTTTTAAAAGTCTTTTTTATAATTTTGCTAAAAGTTGGTCTCTTTTGCTAATTAAATGTCAAAATTGCTAAAAGTCTTTATGATTATATAAGCATGTTTATAATTTTTATGAACAAAATAGTGTTGAAATTGATAAAATTTTGAAATAGACCAATTTTGACATTTAATTAGCAAAATAGACCAACTTTTAGCAAAAATGGTCTCTTTTGCTAATTAAGTTTTAAAAGTCTTTTTTATAATTTTGCTAAAAGTTTTAAAAGTCTTTTTTATAATTTTGCTAATTAAATGTCAAAATTGCTAAAAGTCTTTATGATTATATAAGCATGTTTATAATTTTTATGAACAAAATAGTGTTGAAATTGATAAAATTTTGAAATAGACCAATTTTGACATTTAATTAGCAAAATAGACCAACTTTTAGCAAAAATGGTCTATTTTGCTAATTAAATGTCAAAATTGCTAAAAGTCTTTATGATTATATAAGCATGTTTATAATTTTTATGAACAAAATAGTGTTGAAATTGATAAAATTTTGAAATAGACCAATTTTGACATTTAATTAGCAAAATAGACCAACTTTTAGCAAAAATGGTCTATTTTGCTAATTAAATGTCAAAATTGCTAAAAGTCTTTATGATTATATAAGCATGTTTATAATTTTTATGAACAAAATAGTGTTGAAATTGATAAAATTTTGAAATAGACCAATTTTGACATTTAATTAGCAAAATAGACCAACTTTTAGCAAAAATGGTCTATTTTGCTAATTAAATGTCAAAATTGCTAAAAGTCTTTATGATTATATAAGCATGTTTATAATTTTTATGAACAAAATAGTGTTGAAATTGATAAAATTTTGAAATAGACCAATTTTGACATTTAATTAGCAAAATAGACCAACTTTTAGCAAAAATGGTCTATTTTGCTAATTAAATGTCAAAATTGCTAAAAGTCTTTATGATTATATAAGCATGTTTATAATTTTTATGAACAAAATAGTGTTGAAATTGATAAAATTTTGAAATAGACCAATTTTGACATTTAATTAGCAAAATAGACCAACTTTTAGCAAAAATGGTCTATTTTGCTAATTAAATGTCAAAATTGCTAAAAGTCTTTATGATTATATAAGCATGTTTATAATTTTTATGAACAAAATAGTGTTGAAATTGATAAAATTTTGAAATAGACCAATTTTGACATTTAATTAGCAAAATAGACCAACTTTTAGCAAAAATGGTCTATTTTGCTAATTAAATGTCAAAATTGCTAAAAGTCTTTATGATTATATAAGCATGTTTATAATTTTTATGAACAAAATAGTGTTGAAATTGATAAAATTTTGAAATAGACCAATTTTGACATTTAATTAGCAAAATAGACCAACTTTTAGCAAAAATGGTCTATTTTGCTAATTAAATGTCAAAATTGCTAAAAGTCTTTATGATTATATAAGCATGTTTATAATTTTTATGAACAAAATAGTGTTGAAATTGATAAAATTTTGAAATAGACCAATTTTGACATTTAATTAGCAAAATAGACCAACTTTTAGCAAAAATGGTCTATTTTGCTAATTAAATGTCAAAATTGCTAAAAGTCTTTATGATTATATAAGCATGTTTATAATTTTTATGAACAAAATAGTGTTGAAATTGATAAAATTTTGAAATAGACCAATTTTGACATTTAATTAGCAAAATAGACCAACTTTTAGCAAAAATGGTCTATTTTGCTAATTAAATGTCAAAATTGCTAAAAGTCTTTATGATTATATAAGCATGTTTATAATTTTTATGAACAAAATAGTGTTGAAATTGATAAAATTTTGAAATAGACCAATTTTGACATTTAATTAGCAAAATAGACCAACTTTTAGCAAAAATGGTCTATTTTGCTAATTAAATGTCAAAATTGCTAAAAGTCTTTATGATTATATAAGCATGTTTATAATTTTTATGAACAAAATAGTGTTGAAATTGATAAAATTTTGAAATAGACCAATTTTGACATTTAATTAGCAAAATAGACCAACTTTTAGCAAAAATGGTCTATTTTGCTAATTAAATGTCAAAATTGCTAAAAGTTTATTTTGCTAAAAGTTTATTTTGCTAAAAGTTTATTTTGCTAAAAGTTTATTTTGCTAAAAGTTTATTTTGCTAAAAGTTTATTTTGCTAAAAGTTTATTTTGCTAAAAGTTTATTTTGCTAAAAGTTTATTTTGCTAAAAGTTTATTTTGCTAAAAGTTTATTTTGCTAAAAGTTTATTTTGCTAAAAGTTTATTTTGCTAAAAGTTTATTTTGCTAAAAGTTTATTTTGCTAAAAGTTTATTTTGCTAAAAGTTTATTTTGCTAAAAGTTTATTTTGCTAAAAGTTTATTTTGCTAAAAGTTTATTTTGCTAAAAGTTTTAAAAGTGGTCCATTTCAAAGATTTGTCCTATATTATATTATTATCGGTTCGAGGAGAAGGAAAACATGTGGCTATTGTCAATAAAATTTAGACAGTCAAGATGTAATCTTATAACTAACATTTCGTTCAAAAATTTTCTTATTTGATGCATTTATATGTAATTTTGCTTGGCGCGAAGTTTACACACTATCAAATTGGGGAAATCACACAACAAAATCAGGAATCACAAAACCCTTGAATAAGTTTTGAGCAAAATTAACACTTCTGGATCAAATCAAATGCAAAATAATCAAGTTCGAAGATTTCCTCATAAAAGCATGAAATTTGATCCATGACTACCCCAAATTTGATGAAAGAATAAATCAACAAAAATGATGAAAATCAAGGAGAGAAGGGGGAAGCTCACTGCCGTTTAAGAGAAGGGGATCGAGCGATCGAGGTTCAGGCCTCAGCCTCGTGTATTATTATGACTTGAATCTCAATCTCCTCTCCCGACTGAGAGACGATAAAGAAATTATAAATCAATTATTTTATTAATTAATTTCTCGCCAAAAATCTTTGAAGGGAAATTTGGGCCGTTGAAGGGCCTGCATAGCCTTTTGATATCAGTCCTTAAATCGTTCATATTCTGAAAGCTGTCCCTTAAATCAATGAAATTGCTATCAGGTCCCTCAAAACTTAAGTTATTTTAAAACTAGTTTCTCCAATCAAGAATAGAATAGAGAGATTAATTTGAAACACCTTATGAGAATTGACAGAACTTATACGAATTTCAATGATTTAAGGGACTAATTTCAAAATAACTTAAAATCTTAAAATCTTGGGGGCCTAATAGCAGTTTCAATGATTCAAAATATGAAAGATTTAAGTGACTAATATTGGAAAATTGCTATTAATAATTAGGAAGGTTTATATATATATATAGGAAAGTGATAAAATGAGATGGTGAGCTCATATTCTTATCATGAGCTAGACCAATAGGCTACTCGAAATGATGATCGACAAAGCCCATCATGATTTGCACTCATCATGATCTATATGTAGAAAAATTATATTATTTTAAAAGTTTTAATTATTATTTTAGCTATGTGTAGAAGGGACTACTGTTAAGTCAGCTCGAAAAATTAATATATCAAACTAATTTGATTTATATTTTAGAAGACTCTAAATATGTGAAAATTTTATCATATACATGTGATGACAAGTTGAACAAGATGTACGGTGCCGATCATGAATTTGATGAACCGATTAGTTTAGCTCATGATAAGATTTGAGCTCACCATCTCACAATATCATTAATATATATATATATATATATATATATATATATATATATATATATATATATATATATATATATATATATATATATATATATATATATATATATATATATATATATATATATATATATATATATATATATAGAGTAATGCTATTGTGAGATGGTGAGCTCAAATCTTATCGTGAGCTAGACTAATCGGTTCATCAAATTCATGATCGGCACCGTACATCTTGTTCAACACGTCATTAAGTATATGTGATAAAATTTTCACATAATTTGGAGCCTTTTAGAGTATGAATCAAACTACTTTGATCTGTTAATTTTTCAGACAGTTTAACAGCCGTCCGTTTTATACGTAGCTAAAATAATGGTTAAAAATGTCAAAACAATATAATTTTTTCTACATATAGATCATGATGAGTGCAAATCACGGTGGGCGGTGTCGATCATCATTTCGAGTAGTCGATTGGGCTAGCTCACGATAAGAATTTGAGCTCACCATTTCATTTTAGCATTTTCCTATATATATATATATATATATATATATATATATATATATATATATATATATATATATATAGGAAAGTGATAAAATGAGATGGTGAGCTCATATTCTTATCATGAGCTAGACCAATAGGCTACTCGAAATGATGATCGACAAAGCCCATCATGATTTGCACTCATCATGATCTATATGTAGAAAAAATTATATTATTTTAAAAGTTTTAATTATTATTTTAGCTATGTGTAGAAGGGACGGCTGTTAAGCTGCCTGAAAAATTAATATATCAAACTAATTTGATTTATATTTTAGAAGACTCTAAATATGTGAAAATTTTATCATATACATGTGATGACAAGTTGAACAAGATGTACGGTGCCGATCATGAATTTGATGAACCGATTAGTTTAGCTCATGATAAGATTTGAGCTCACCATCTCACAATATCATTAATATATATATATATATAGAGCAAGGCTCCTATGAACTTAAGTTCATAATGAATAGTGGTGCACCAACTTTTCTAACCACTCATCTTGCTTTGGGATCCGTGAAAGATATAAAGCCCACTTTGAGATTTGTGCATCACAAATCTCAAGACAAGATGAGTGGATAAAAAGTTGGTGCACCACTATTCATTATGAACTTAAGTTCATAGAGCCTCGCTTCTATATATATATATATATATATATATATATATATATATATATATATATTGAAGCCACCATGTATCGAACCTAAGATCAGGAGCCATATTAGAACCTCCCAACCATTCAGGTCATCCGCGGTGTCAATTAGGAAGGGTTATTGCGATCTAACTTCTGTGGATATTGTAGAGCTAATGGTTGAATTATATAGGTCCAATTTTTAAATAACACAAATCTTTTTCAAGAGAATCAAGACGGTTTAAGTTTGATTAGCATGCCTCTTTGCTATTTGGATCATATTTTTGAGTGTTATTTAGGACTCTGCGGGACTTAAAAAAGGGTGAGCTTCTGTGCCCTCCCGCAGAACATATCAACGAATAGGAGACATGATATAGTGTGAGCATAAATATCAATCAATTATGTAATCGAGCATAAATATCAACGAATAGGAGACATGATTTCTCTAGTTCATCTTGATAACAGTATCGATCTGGGTTATCAGAAAACATATTATTCTGCGTTGCGGATTGCCGGGGTGAAGTGTATTCTGGCATATCAATTCATCAGTAGTTGGTGTGCCAAACATTATACTCTTATTATTACTCATACTCATTTGAAAGTGACGCTAATTGGGTAAACACACAGGACATCTCATATATCATTTATAATGACGGACATCCGGAACAATAGTATCATTGGAGTAGATACACAACTCACTTTAAATACAAATACAAAAAGCCAAGTAGGTGGATTAGTCCGAGCGGAGAGAAAAAAAAAGTATTGAACTTAAAATCTTTTCTGGAGATATCATTTTCCCGGAGAGACGGATAAAATATCCAGACAAATCGGCATTTTGATAACACCAGGAACGGAAAAGGGAAAAAAAATTCTAAGGAATCAAAAAAAAACTTGAAAAATGACGGACGTAGAATAAGCAATATGTGTGCATTCGTGGAGTCTTCATCATCTACATAAGCAGAACGATACTATTAAATAGGCAGAAAAAACAGCCATAAAACGAAGTCAAAGACGACTGAGTAACAATCGCTCAGACAAAACATTTCACATGGTCTCATCACAGTAAACAGTTTATGAAATTTCAAGCCCCGTGCAAGTCAGACGTTCTAGCAATTAACAACAATCACTGCTTAAACAGATGAAAAGGACTTAAATCTCTATGTCATTTCAAAAAAAACCCAAGCTAGAATAAAACTCAGCAAAAAACCACAATCATCTCAAACAGCTGTCTTGCGCAACTCGCTTGCACCGTGTGCAAAATGGCATCGATCCCCAAAAGTGCAGGAACCCTTGGCAAAGTTTTCACATAGCTTGGTCTTGAAGTTGTTGGAAGCATGATGATGATGAGACTGCGGAGGACCAGCAGCCTGGTGGCTCTTCATAGGCATCGGAGCGGAAGCACTAATACTCATGAGCAATTCCCGCACCATGGCACTAGCTTTGTTGATCTGATCGAAGGATCCCTCGAGCTCAATGTTCTTCAGATTAGCATCAGACTCATGCTCTCGGATAGCCAGCTTCGCTCCAGTGACACGGCAGATGTGCTTGGTGTTCACCCCACCCTTTCCGATGATGGCTCCAGCGAGTGAGGACTCTACACTGATTTTTGCAGTGGCCGAAGCACCGAAGCTGCCAGGGATACCCATGCCAGTGGGTGGTGGGGGGTGCTCCATGCCACGGCCTCCCATTCGTCCAGGACCCATCGGAGGAGGGCCCATGGGACCGTCGTGAGATGGAAGGATTGGCTTGCCAAGCTCCCTCTCACCATGGGCGAAATGACACTTGTCACCGAATTTGCAGCCCTCGGCAGAATTGTACTTGTTGCACATCTTAGTCTTGACGGCAGGCGGTGGGCCATGAGCATCAGGAATGGGAGGAGGTCCCATAGGGCCTCTGGGTGGTAGGGCATGTGCAGGGTTTCCCATGTTTGTCATTTGGGCAACGGCATTGTATCCACCAGGTACAAAGTGCAGGAAATGGCAGCCTTCGCCGAATGGGCAACCAGCCGTGCTGCATCATAATACAACACAGAAACATGAGAATTTTCCAAAATTAAATTGCTAAATTACTTAAAACACAAATATGAAAATTAATATCCGTCAATCAACATGGAATAGCATATCAAGGGAATGTAACAATCCATTAACATATAAACGTCATCACTATAAATGGATGCCAGAAGTACTTTCATGTAGTTACAAATTAAATACCTGCAGAAAGTCAAGTCATTAATTAAGCAAAATATTTAGCAATCATAAATGTGTTAATTGGGTTATACGCTTCATGTTCAACATCAAATAGTGACAGCAACATAAACAAAACATAAAAATAGAAGAATAATGGAGTAATTCACTTCATATCTGGCGTAAAACAAATAAAAGAAACATGTCAAATGATTCAGTTAAAAAACAGAAATCCTTAGAAGTGATTTTATGACTATGCATTTTAAAGAAAAGTGTAAATTATCTGACAGAACGTGAACTTCTTTCAAATTAAACTATATCAGATAAATTGTATTCATGAGGGGAAATAAAAGCAGAACTAGAAAAAATTAGCTTGAAAAATATTACCACTGATCCAGAATGACACTGCAGAAGAAAATATCAAGGGGTAATCTAGCTCAGGCTGCAGTTAAGAATCATGCAGATTATGGCTACATGTGCTATTCTTCGAAATGAAGTGCATAGCAATGGTTTACAGATAGCACTTCTTTAAAAAAAAAGAGCATCAATTCATACTAAAGCTCATAATCAGGTATTAATCATAGGTAACCAGGAAATCAAATAAGTTATTTTGCAGAAATGAATGACTGACAGAAACGCGACACATCTAGATGAAGGTCAAATAGAAAACTAGTCTTTATATGTTGTCTTTCCTCTTTCTACTGTGTCCGTGCATTCTATATCTGTATTTGACAGGAAGGTTGGTGTCTATGTTTGACCACTGTATGAAGCTGTGGGGTGTGTCCATTTAAATTACAGTTTTCCAACAAAGCAGCTCTGTACTATTCATTCAGATCGAAACAAAAATTTCCAACAGATTAGCTTGTCAAGTTCCTTCTACATCAATCAAGGACATATAAGCAATGGTTTCACCCCGATCCTGACATCTATTCCAATTGCACTAGTTACCACTAGAATGACTTGTAAGATATACTACACCTATGTAGCACTGCATGTACTATTAGAGTTGTTCATTTTAAAACCTTCTACCTGATCACTGTCCGCAAAAAAAAAAGGACAGATGAGAAACCATAGAAATTATGACTCAGGATTAGTTAATCTTGATTATCACCTCAAATGATCATAAGCAAGATTCATGTCCCGTGTAATCCTCCAACAATGATACATGTACTACTACTGTAATATAAAAGATAACAACAAAACAAAAACCTGTCCAGTTGATACCCACATACCAAACAACATCTACCCCCTTCCCGTGTTCTTCTAGCAATCATTTGAGAAGATCATTAGAATGTATCACATGCCACATATTCAGCCCTTCTCTTTTTTTTTCAATTGTTTAGATCAAAATACACAGCATCTTCCAGGGTAATTGATCCCTTGTAACCACTGCCAAATTCTGAAAACTACACATAATATATGTGTCCCACAAGATTCAACTTCAAAATAGAAGGGTCCAGGCTACATAGATGATGCCTAATCCAACCATCACATCAGAGTGAGAGACCTCTAAACAACAGGCCCGAACAGCTCTTATGTTTTTGCACAATCAATAAGCTACAATGCAGTAACAGAATATACGGCAAGACTTAATACCCATGAGCAGAAAAAATCTATAATGCAACATAAATACTCAAATATTTAAGTAGATAAGTCACATGAAAATTTTATTATGTCACCAACAAAAAAAAATGATGTCTCAGGACATGCATAAAAACAATGACCAAACTGAACTAAACTAACTTATAATGAATCCCATCAGTAAAACAACAGAACAAAATAAACCAATCTTAAACAAATGAAATATATGATATTAAAATTAAAACCATCAATTAAAGACACAGTTCAAAAATAAATAATCAATATTACATTTTAACCTAGGCATTTCTAATTACCAAATAATAAACTTTATAAAATGCATTATTCCTCAAAAATAACACTTCCGAACAAAAGAGTACCCAGAAGATTGTCTGAGCTAAAAAAAACTGTTCAACCACTAGAATGTATAACACTAACCTTCACATAGAGAATAAATACTAATGCTAACATTAAGCATAATTACAAAGATTAACAGTTAATTGTTTCAACAAACAAAAAAAAGGCACATTAAGTAAGGCTTATTGTGTTATAGATGCAAGATAGAGTCTTAGAGGGTCTAGAGGGTGTTACTCAGAAGAGTTGGCATCATATTTCTGTGCCCATATTGCGTTTAAGTAGGCCTTGCCTAGTAATTCAAGTATTCTTACCATGTTCCTGGCATTGTTCAACATAATTCAACATATTTTACCTCTGAAAAGATAGGAATTCTTCTTCAACTAGTCGGAATCCTGAATATTTTACATTTAGTTGCTAAAGAGCAACCAAATACCACTTAATTTAGCAGAATTTCCGTATAATGAACATTGGTTTAACAGCTCCCAAGCAGGATAGGATGCTTAAAGTTTCTGAAAGCCAGGATGCTTAAAATTTCTGAAAGCCAGGATGCTTAAAATTTCTGAAAGACGTGCTCTCTTGTAAATCACCCACCCAATTATACTGTTTAACAAGCTTGTTAACTTGATTAAAGCACAACCTGTAGCAAAGCTTAGATTCCCAAATTCATTAGCCTTAAAAGATTAAATGTGCTTACAAAAATATAAATTATGAACAATATCCATGATTAAATTAGAGAACATAGAAGGAGATGATTTGCACTTATCATATCTATTTTAGACAAGTTAAGATTAGAACCTGAAAAACTTGGTGCATGGCTTCGATTTGCTTCCTAAACCAGATTGTGCGTCCATTTCTGTTACATAACATTAATTATGTGCTCTGAGTTAATTCCTGTGCATTTTAATCTTGATACTTGTAAATACTATAACTTAAGTCTAAAATCGAAATTTTGCTCAATAAAAAGATGATACTTTGAAAATTGAAAAAGCAAGTGTGAAATTTGTGAAAATCCATTGAACAAAAATATTCTAAGTGATTATCATGTGTCACTCTGCTATAAAAGTAATTTTCAAATTCACATAAAATTACAAAATAGAGACATATATTGGCTTATTTAAGGACGTGATTGTTACTGGTAAGTAGCCAGTTTAATAAATTCATTTTATTAAAGTATGTTGTAACTTGTTCCATGTAGTAGAGCAAAAACCACATTTCAAAATTATTTAAGGAAATAATCAATTAAGAAAGCATGCACAATTTAAGAAAAACATTGGACAAATCCTAAATCTCCAAGAAAATTTATTACATATAATGTTTTTAGAAATTATAATATTGATAACTCAAAACACCAAGCAACTTACTTGCAATCAACTTTCATGCACATATAAACCTAGGAAAACAAGGAAGCAAAAACAACTGTCTATATTATAAGTTTAAAATCAACATAAATCAGAACTACGTCCATGGGCCATCTTCGAACAACAATAATTAGTAAAAATTTTCAAGGTCATCAAAACTGGTCCAAACAATCTCATCTTAACCTTTCCAGACTAGATCAAAACCAAAATATTACAGAAAAATCTCCACTATTTTTAAAAGAGGCTCTTTACGTGGCTGAAGAACCCTAAAACTGCATACACATATAAATTAGGTGCACAAATTTTTCGCAATCCCCCCAATCTTAAATCTAGACATAAAGCGCTTAAAAAATGCTTAAAAGATGAATAGTCCTTTCCTGCATATAAACTTGTTAACTATAAACATCATCTCACAACCCAAGAACCCTAGCTCTAAGCTACATCAACTAGCCATGAACCAAGTAAATAACAAATAAAGAACACAGCTTTAACAAGATATAGATTGTAAAGTACAGAAACCCTAGCTCCCCACTCAGATCTCAGACAAAAGAAGCTCAAACAACAAATAATCTACAAGATTAGCATCAAATAAGCTCAAAAAACCCTAATAACCTAAAACCCTAGCGGATATTTACCTTTAGATCGCTTAGATCCAGCAAATCCACCGTTTCCATTGGCCGCATCAGGCCTTCCCCTCTTCCGACCAGCGCCAAAGGAATCCATTGAAATCGAAGAGAGAGAGAAGAACGAAGAAAAATCGAAAACCCTAGAAAATTAAAGAAAAGGGGGACGCTGAAAACCCTAGAAAGGGTTTGTGATCGATGACGGCAGAGCCACGAAACTCAAAGAGGGCGTCAAAAGTGGGGGCTTTGAGGGTATATATATGGTGGACGTGAAAGGCCGGAGATTAAATCTAGTTTTTATTTCGGGCTTTGATTCCGCGCGGCTTTAGGATTTTTAAACCGACTTATGATTTGGTGGCCGATTTTTGCCAGGACCCAATAATGGGCGGTGACGCGGATGGGTCACGTGCTTGGGGAGCGGGTGGCTTCATCTTTGGTCGCGGGCCAGGATGCAACCGGGTCGGTTTTGTTTGTGCGTTTGAAGACCGGATCCCAGTCTCCAGAAAAAAATTTCTTTCGGAGTTATTGTTATTTTAATACTAAATTATAATTCTTATGCGATGGGTATTTTCTATCCATAATTAGAATCCTCATCAAATTAAATCTATCCAAAATTAGAAAATTCTAATTATAATCAAACTTTTGGTGATCTTAATCAATGACACGTGTCATATGTTATTTTAATACTAAATTATAATTCTTATGCGATGGGTATTTTCTATCCATAATTAGAATCCTCATCAAATTAAATCTATCCAAAATTAGAAAATTCTAATTATAATCAAACTTTTGGTGATCTTAATCAATGACACGTGTCATATGTTATTTTAATACTAAATTATAATTCTTATGCGATGGGTATTTTCTATCCATAATTAGAATCCTCATCAAATTAAATCTATCCAAAATTAGAAAATTCTAATTATAATCAAACTTTTGGTGATCTTAATCAATGACACGTGTCATATGTTATTTTAATACTAAATTATAATTCTTATGCGATGGGTATTTTCTATCCATAATTAGAATCCTCATCAAATTAAATCTATCCAAAATTAAAAATTCTAATAATAATCAAATTCTTGGTAATCTTAAATCAAATATTTGTTAATCGTAATCAAATCATAATTATTCATAATTAAAAATTAAATATTATAATTTTAGTTCTCTTTAATTATCCATAATCAAAAATCGATAATCATAATTTTATTTTTATTATATATATATATATATTGATAACTCAAAACACCAAGCAACTTACTTGCAATCAACTTTCATGCACATATAAACCTAGGAAAACAAGGAAGCAAAACAACTGTCTATATTATAAGTTTAAAATCAACATAAATCAGAACTACGTCCATGGGCCATCTTCGAACAACAATAATTAGTAAAAATTTTCAAGGTCATCAAAACTGGTCCAAACAATCTCATCTTAACCTTTCCAGACTAGATCAAAACCAAAATATTACAGAAAAATCTCCACTATTTTTAAAAGAGGCTCTTTACGTGGCTGAAGAACCCTAAAACTGCATACACATATAAATTAGGTGCACAAATTTTTCGCAATCCCCCCAATCTTAAATCTAGACATAAAGCGCTTAAAAAATGCTTAAAAGATGAATAGTCCTTTCCTGCATATAAACTTGTTAACTATAAACATCATCTCACAACCCAAGAACCCTAGCTCTAAGCTACATCAACTAGCCATGAACCAAGTAAATAACAAATAAAGAACACAGCTTTAACAAGATATAGATTGTAAAGTACAGAAACCCTAGCTCCCCACTCAGATCTCAGACAAAAGAAGCTCAAACAACAAATAATCTACAAGATTAGCATCAAATAAGCTCAAAAAACCCTAATAACCTAAAACCCTAGCGGATATTTACCTTTAGATCGCTTAGATCCAGCAAATCCACCGTTTCCATTGGCCGCATCAGGCCTTCCCCTCTTCCGACCAGCGCCAAAGGAATCCATTGAAATCGAAGAGAGAGAGAAGAACGAAGAAAAATCGAAAACCCTAGAAAGGGTTTGTGATCGATGACGGCAGAGCCACGAAACTCAAAGAGGGCGTCAAAAGTGGGGGCTTTGAGGGTATATATATGGTGGACGTGAAAGGCCGGAGATTAAATCTAGTTTTTATTTCGGGCTTTGATTCCGCGCGGCTTTAGGATTTTTAAACCGACTTATGATTTGGTGGCCGATTTTTGCCAGGACCCAATAATGGGCGGTGACGCGGATGGGTCACGTGCTTGGGGAGCGGGTGGCTTCATCTTTGGTCGCGGGCCAGGATGCAACCGGGTCGGTTTTGTTTGTGCGTTTGAAGACCGGATCCCAGTCTCCAGAAAAAAAAATTTCTTTCGGAGTTATTATTATTATAATATATAATGAGAAATTGTTAGTACTCTTAAAGGTACCCAACAATTCCATCTAAATGTATAAAATAATAATATTTATTAATATTATTTTAATATTAAATTAGAAGAATTCTTATATGATGGATTTTTCTACTTATAATTATTGTCCTCATGAAAATAAATCTATCCAAAATTAAAAATTCTAATAATAATCAAATTCTTGGTAATCTTAAATCAAATATTTGTTAATCGTAATCAAATCATAATTATTCATAATTAAAAATTAAATATTATAATTTTAGTTCTCTTTAATTATCCATAATCAAAAATCGATAATCATAATTTTATTTTTATTATATATATATATATATATATATATATATATATATATATATATATATATATATATATATATATATATATATATATATATATATATATATATAGAATGATGTATATGAGGTGGCAATATTTTGCTAAATGAGCTACCAAGAATAGAGTGGTGAAGTCCACACCTTTGATGTGACTAGAAGGTGGGCCTCACCACATGATTATCCTCCAGAAATTTCATTTAAGAAAATGCTCACCACCTCATATACATTATTTCCATATATATATATATATATATATATATATATATATATATATATATATATATATATATATATATATATATATGGAGGAACTGCAGACAAGATAAGCTTTATTAGAATAGGTAAGACATTCTCATCCACTCATTCAAATGGGGACCACATTCACATGGGTTGAAGAGTAGATGAGAATGAGACATCTCATTACCAAGCACAAAATTTGTGCTTGGTACCAAGTTCCTACATTTTTCTATATATATATCTATATATAAAGGAGGGATTACTAGTTTACTATTAACCTTACTTTAAAAAAAAACTATCACACGGATCTTAAAATTTTTAAAAGATAAATTTCGCTAATCCTTCAATAAGTTTAGCCATTTTGGCACTAAGCCTGCAATTTTTCTGAAAACCCTGATAAGTTTCAAAATTTTAGAAAATCACCAAAAGATTTTGATTTTTTACACTTAACCCCATAAAGGCATTGCCCCATAATTTTACACTGACGAACATTATCCCTCAAGGCCAATATATACCTCTCAAATCATTCCTATTTGTAGATTACCTATAAAATTACAAATAGCTACTAAAAAATAAAAATTATAAATAGTCTTCTGATAAATTTGACAGTACAAACAACCTCTTGAAAAATCTGAAATCACAAAACTCCTTTAAATTCTAAAAATTACAGAGATCACTCAAAAATCTAAAAATTAAAAATCATCCCATTACAATTCTAAAAATTATAGAAAACCCCATAAAACTCCAAAAACTACAAACAGATCTCTTAAAAATATGAAAATTATAAACAACCTCTCGTAAAGTCTAAAACTGTAAAAAGGCCTCTGAAAAATCTAAAAATTGCAAGAAGAGCCTAATTTTTAAAAAAATATACAAAGAACTACCAGAAAATTTTGAATATTACAAATAGCCCTCACCCCCCAAAAAAATGAAAATTAGAACAACCTCCTGAAAAATCTGAAAATTACATAGAACCCTAACAATAATAAACAATCATTAGGGGTTTTCTACCAAACGTTATTGGGGGTTAAATGAGAAAACTGAAAAATTCCACATCCTTATTCTCAGATTTCGTTATAAGGAAAAAAAAGCTCGTGAAGTTATTTATTTTTAAGAAGGAGCAACAGTCCAAAAATTCAATATAATTTATATTTAATGGAAGTAATTTCAATTTTTAGAAGTAAAATCATAACTAAAAAAAATTCATAGAGCACAAAAAAACTAGATATAAAAATAAAAAAACCAAATCAACCCGTCCGAGTGCTGGCATAACGCTTGTTTGTTATAAAAGATAAAAGGTACCAATAAATAATTGTACGGTTTATCTTAATTCTAAGGAAATACAATTGGATATTCTTTTGAAATGATCATCTTTCAGAAGTGACTCCATCATCTTTGGTTAAATTGATTAAACTATAAAACAAGTAATCTTAAAACTATTAGGATCCCAACACCTAATTTGTCCTCTTTTCTTTTATTTGTAAGCACTGAAAATTATTTGTTAATATTAGTAAACTAATTTTAGAATTGATATTTTGTAAATTAAATAACTTAACTTGGATAAATTAGTTACTTCTAAAAGTAATGATTTTAATAGAATATATTCTAAGTTTATTTGATAAATTTAATGTGCAGGATAAATTGAAGGGTTAAACACCCCCCCCACCCCCACACACACACACCAAATCTTTGATATTTTTATTCTATAAATTTAATGTGAAATATATATTAGCCCCTTAATTTTTTGATATTACCCCACCCCTAACTAAATCTTTTAAATTGCTCCCCCCACCCCCCAAAACCACCCAAAATCTTCAATATTGTGATAGTAGCCCCCCAAAACTTTGAAATCGATATCAACCTCTCAAAATCCTATTAGTATGTTGAAATAAGCCTCCTAGTTAAAATTTGGTTGCAATGGGGGAATATTATGTTTACTTTAACTTTTTCGGTGATTTGCCAGTTATACCCCTCTCACAAACCCAAACTCTTTAAACATTTTAACTTATACCTGTTAAGCTCCCCAAATTCGTTTAATAAAACCCTAACCCAAATCCATTTTTCACTTCACGTTCTCCAACATCTTCCCCAATGACTCTCTTTAGCCTTGATCCCAAATTTGCAATGGATAGATTCCCATTTGGGAAGACGTTGGAGAAGATGAAGTAGAAAATAGATTTGAGTTGAGGTTTCGTCAAACGAATTTGGAGAACTTAACGAGTATAAGTTGAAGTGGTTAATGTGTTTAGCTTTGTGTGAGAAGGATATAACTGGCAAATCACCGAAAAAGTCAAAGTAAACAGATATTCCCTACATTTATCCAGATTTTAACTAGGGGGAGCTTATTTCAACATACTAATAGAATTTCGGGGGCCTGAGATCAATTTCAAAGATTTGGGGCTAATATCAAAATATTGAAGATTTAGGGGGACCTGAGATCAATTTCAAATATTTAGGGGCTAATATCAAAATATTGAAGATTTAGGGGGCTAATACAAAATAACCCTAAATTGAAAGATAGCTACATTTTTTTCTGGTAAAATAACAATTATTTCAATTTAGAGAGTAATTTTATGAATATCTATAATGTCGGGGTCATGTATGAAAAACCCTCTTTAAAACTCAAATTAGCGTCTGAGGCCGATAAATTCTTACGGATTTGGATCCTCTCCATTAAAAAAAAAAAAAAAGTAGCACTCACTCAATAATTTACACTAAAAAACAAAGTACATTCATTCATTGAACAAATCAATGGCTTTGATAAAAATGACGATCTCTGCCCTACCTTTCGGTAGTGGAGAGAATCCGAGCCCTTTCTTTACAGGCTGAGCTTTTATACCCCTTTTCCTCTTGTAACTTTCTTATTTTCAGGTACGTCAATAGCCGGGTCATTATTGAGCTATAAACTTCTATCAATAGGTTTACCTCTCAAACTGACGTTTAGAACATGAACGAGTGTGGTCATTTTCTCTATTATGAACAGCTGTGATTTCTGCTTAAGAAAGACAACATGCAGATATTATCGAATTGTGATTTCTGCTTAAGAAAGCAAACAACCGGCAGACTAATGTCATCCTCACTCAAATGTTTATAAGCTCTGACCCTTTAGAGTTCACAAATGCTTGAGTAAGATATAACCATCAGAAAACGAAAAAAAAAAAAAAAACACAAGCACTGATAAATGAATAAGGAATCTCATACAAATTATTGAAGAAATGTGGTAGACACTGAAACAAACCACCACTTTTACTCCAGAAATTATTGAGCATATTATTGAAAAGAATAAATTTTCAAATAAATCAAACTCTTAACTGCACACTAAATCAGAAATTGTTCAAACATAAGCCTAATTTATTACTGCATCAGATTCCAAAAACCTACTAAACTCAGGAAAATTCACCAAAACACAAACTACTACTTCTATCTCCCTACAAAGAGATCAGAGTTTCCTACAAAGAGATCAGAGTTTCCGATATCTAGATCATCATAAGCGCGACCTCGCTCTTCTCATTCTCCTCGACCTTAATATATTTATACCACTTCGCGCAAAACATATACGCCACCAAATCCACCACAGTCAACCCAGCAAGCATGAAGTAGAAGTTATCGAGACGACCAAAGTTGAGATTGCCAGGAATCCACCCAGGACTCCCCTCAACCGCAGTAAACTTCATAACGATAGTCACCAGAATGATACTGACATAATTCCCAAGAGACATCGAAGCCATACATAGCGAACTTCCAAAGCTCTTAACCCCATCAGGCGCTTGTCCATTGAAGAATTCCAGCTGACCAACATACATAAAAACCTCTGACGCACCGATAAGTACATACTGAGGGATCTGCCATAGGATAGAGAGAGAACTAGGCTGTTGTTTGTTTGTGACTCTTTTGAGCCTTTGGACTTCCAGAAGTCCTGCGACGAGCATGGCGAGAGAGCCGATGACGAGGCCGACACCCATTCGTTGGAGTTCAGAGAGGCCACGGGGGTTTTTTGTAAAATGGGAAAGGAGAGGGACGAGGAGCCGGCGGTAGATGACGATGAAGGAGAGGACGGAGAGGATGTCAAAGAGGGACATGCTTGCTGGGGGGATGTGGAAGGAGCCCACATTGGAGTCCATTGCGGCTCCTTGCTCGACGAAGAGAGAGGCCATTTGGGTGAAGACGACCGAGTAGATTATTGTGCAGAGCCAGATAGGGAGCATTTTAAGAACACACTTGACTTCTTCCACTTGTGTTACAGTGGCAAGACGCCATGCACTTGTGCTGTACTCGCCGTCAGTGAGTGTTGCAGCCTTGTCCAAGAACCTAAAAAACACAAATGTCGTAAATATTAGACTACATATCGCAATCTATTGTTACATATGCTTAAGTCATCAGTATATGGAGATTTTGAGCGAACTAGTAAAGTTTCATATCTGTCCGTGATCTTTCTGATGTAGGCGTCATTAGAATTGTGGCTTATGATGAAACTATAAAGGATTCTGCTCTATCAAGGGAAATGAGATTGGAAAGATGCTTATAGGTTTTGATTGTACTATTCAAATGGTGAATTCCTCTTCACTATGTTTGTTATAGGGGTGCCATGGAACTGTTAAGTTTGAAAGGTAATTAGGTAAGCATTACATTTGTATTGAATAGAGCAAAAATGTGCTGGTTATGACAGTCTTCAAAATATTAACTCAAAAAATGGAACTGTTAAGATTGAAAGGTAATTAGGTAAGCATTACATTTGTATTGTATAGAGCAAAAATGTGCTGGTTATAACAATCTTCAAAATATTAACTCAAAATTTGGGTAGAACATGTTTTTCATCCTAGATTCTTACCAAAGGGGATGAAAGTTCTTCCAATTTCATTCAGAAAAGGTATTTTCCTATCTTGAACGTTGACAATCTGCATTCCTTAGCAAGCAAACTCAATCTTCATCCTCAAATGACTGACTAAAGTCAAGAGGGAAGTTTCAACCTAAATCCTAGAAGAGCATTTTCTACAGGCATTACAACTGCATATACTATGTCAATTGCTGTAATAAACCATGATCTATATGACTAGTGTGGAAAGCACTGATTTCACTAAAAAAATTACCTGAACTCATTGCTATGAGGTACTTTCCTACTTCCTGCAATTGCCGACTCCTTTCCTTCCAATTCATACAACATTTCACCATTTTCGGGTACCTTAACACTCCACTTCCTAATTGCAGCAACGAAGACTTGAGCAATTCTAGTCAAAGGATTTCCTGAGGGCTTAAAATGCCTATATCCTGGTGTCCCTAATAAAAATAGTACTAGTGCTAGAGCAGCGGACCCTGTCGACAACCAGAAGCCCATAATCCACTTGCCAGAATCCTCATAGTACACCAAGAGAGTGTTGGATAAGACTGAACCAGCATTGAGAGCAAAATAGAAGTAGCTGAAGAATGCAGTCTTTGAGTGTTTTTCAATAGGTTCATTTTCGTCAAATTGTTCTGATCCGAGAGTTGCTACTGTGGGCTGGTAGCCTCCGCTTCCTAAAGCGATAAGGAAGATTGAGAGATAGAAGACACCGGTGCCAGCAGCTGATACTGGATTACATTCTAGTTTTCCATCTCCACAACCAGACGGTTTCACCAATAAGAATGATGATGATAGTGAGAGAAGCACCAATCCCTGCTTAGCTCAAAATAGAAGAATAATGTTGATATGAACACACAAAATCAAAGGAAGATGCAATAACTTAGGCAGTTACTGTAATTGACCTAAGGACTAAGATTCTTAAGTGCATGGTGATTAATCAATTTTGCAAACACAGCACTGGAAATTTAAATTCCTTTTCTAGGATTAAGCAATATACGTGTTTTGAGGGCAGTGCCATTCAGATATAGGTCATAACATTTGTTGTCTATGCTTGATGTCGAGAATAAATTCATTTATCCCGAGAAATCAAATGTCATAGAGCAACTCTTTTCATATATTCAATTCAGAATACTACTTTTTCCGTCATAACTCTTAACCTTCTTAAGAAAATAAATTTAATAAAATATCCTAATCTTATAAATATCTGATTTCAAAAGGAAACCAACAAAATAATTTTCCTACTCCTTAACAAACAAAATTCATTTCTAATAAAATTTCCATATGCATATTTGGTAATCTTTTTCTTCATAATATATGAACTATGTCACTTTGTATGAGAGTCTGTACTATGTTTGATATAGTTTGATGCTGCTTTTTGGCTCAGCCTTCTCAGTGTAGGAGCTTATTGTTATATTTATAACTCTATGGGCAAGATTCTCTGTCGATAATAAAACAAGTAGATAAACCCATTTTCACTTTCTAAATGAGAAGTTGCAATGATAACATACCGCCAAAAAGATCATTTGAAAGATAGCACAAGTCAGGTAACGACCCAAATAGGAATCACTTAAAAACGCTCCAACGAGTGAGAAGATGTACATAGTTCCTGTCCATTTGCTGACATTGTTTGCTGCTACAGCGTTTTCCTGCTGGAGTACCCTTGTGAGGAAAAGAACTAGATTGACACCAACTCCGAAAAATGCTAGAGTACACAGACCATAATTCACTGCATATACAATAAGAGGGGGGAACAAATAAGGCAACTGCTAAGTAAAAGAAATTAGGCAAAGTCGGCACAGTATCTCCCAATACTACAATAGTAAACAAATTTCAAGTGGAACAAGTTCCAAATGTAGGACACTGTTAAATTATCACGGGACATGGATATCATGTGTTGACACAATAATTTTAAATATAATGCCATGGGAACAAATATAAGATATATAATGCATATGTGTGTATCTAACACTTAGAAGAGAAATAAGTTTCATTCAGAACTACTTGTTTATCTATGTCATAAGACTGACATTGTTAAGAAAGAGAACGATACAAGAATTGATAATTGTGGGAACAAATTTCGGTAAAGATGGAATGTCCTTGTAGCATTGAAATAGGATACCACATGCACATACCAAAAAGAGAGAAAAAAAAAGGATAACACTTTAGTGATACTTGTTTCATTGATTTAGTACTTGTCTAGGAATATTGAAGGGAACAAGTAGTCGTTTGGTTCTCTCCAATCTGATTAAAATTTAAGCTGAAAATCAGTTTCACACAAGGACTGATAGTGGACTAACTCTAAAATGTCAGTCATCTTTATTAAATTTATGGAGAATGTTTATATTTTTTTTAAGATTACGATACAGTACGTGTATGCAAATGGCTTTTTTTAAAAAAATCTTTGAAGATAAGAGATTAATTACCTAGCAGTAGTGCAGCTGAGTTCCACCTCCCAGTTTTTGCTTTGATTGCAGGGTTTCCTTTTCTGTCGGTCGATCCATCTAGAGTAAAGGGTGAGATCATCTTTCCTGTATCCTCGTTAGCCATTGATTCATCAGAAACCTCTTCCTTCATCTGTGTTTCATATACATAAGTATTTGAGCAGAAAGTGAACAAATAAATTGATGCAATAATCCACCAATTTTTACCATCTAAACTTACAAGTTTGATTTGAGTGGCTACCAATAATGCATTTGTCTTAGTTCTCAAATAAGCAAACCCATATGATACAAATTTAGGCACATAATTTTTTTAATGCTTCGGGAAAAAATTCTTTAGCTTGTAAAAATTTTGAGAAACATTCCACAGATCAGTAATAATACAAACCTTCTTGGGGGTACTCCTCAACTCGAAAGCAGCCGTAATCTGTAATAGAAACAGAGATGACTAAGATAAAAAAGAAAAAGAATGTTCAATTGGTACGTTTCCAGAGATCTATACCCACCATTGAAAATAAGCCAACAGCTCTCCCATCCTAAGTTGTAGGATCGGGTAGTGAAGAGAAGTGCCACGGGTAATCTTATAAAAATCTTATAAATAAATTCAACTTATCATTTAACAATAAGGGCAAATTAGGAACTGAACTAAATTAATGGGATAGAAACAGAATCTACCATCAGTTAGAATATTATCATGCACTAGTTTACAAATCCTCACTATACTGTCTTCTAGTTTCAAATTTAAACATTTTCTTGAAGCATATTTTGCATTTAAACTAGGTTTGGAGCTAAGAAGTAACTTTTCTGTCGATGATAAACATTTGGATAATTTGAGACAAAATTTTGTATCCTATTAGGTAAGTTTTGAACTTATTTCCTTAAAATTTAATATGGATACAGTCGTAGTAGATAAAAATTTATGTAAATTATTTGTCCTGTTTTCAATAAAGTTATTTGAAAGAAATAATCATGTAACACATATTTTTCACTCTTTTATTGTTCTAGTTTATAAAATAAAATCTGATATCAATCATATGTTTGCGTTTCGTGGGAACGCAAACAGAGAAAAAAATAGAGACACGAGAAAATAACGGCTTTGGGAAGATAAGGAACAAAGAAATAAAACATACAAAAGACAAAAATATCCTTTCTATCTTTTAGCCCATTTCTTTTTTTTTTCCTCCATTTTTTATTTTAAAAATTCCATTATCGGAATGCCTAAGCATTGCTCTTTTAACCATATATCCAATAAGCTCATGTGCACGTGGACACACACACACACACAATAGTATAAGCTGATGGAACATACATATAAGCATGCAAGAACTATTGCGCAAATAATATGCTCACATACAAATTGAGAAAATATTATTTTCAACTTGAACCATCATAGTTCAGCATAAAATAGTATTAAAAAAGTTAGGCTTGATCCGCACATATATAGATGAATGGACGTTTTCCTCCATAATGATAAACAGAAAATACGATATTGATGACAATGTTCAGTTACATCCAACTTAACTCGCACTTTGAATTGTCTGTAAATCCCTATTTATTGGTTTAGCTTACCTGTCATTCCATATTTCTGTCTATAAATCTGATGGAAAGGGTGTCTCACAAATGCGATAATATAGAAGCAAAAAAAAAAAAAAAAAGAAAAAAAGAAAGGAAGAAGACAAGTAAAGCAGATCAAAAGAAGTTCATGATAGCCATTATGCTGAGAAATAGATGTCTATTATTAAGGCTATAACTGTAAGTGGAAAAAAGAACATGAAAATTAGCATGTCAAAGTCTAGGATGAACTGTACTAAACACTGCAATTTGCATCATTGTTATAGCTGGAATATGGATATCAAGGGTAAATGAAAGGGCTAATTGGTTCTATTTGAAATATATAGTGAGATAATTATCTTGAAAAGAAGTATTCAATGCAATAATAACTATTAAAGTTTAAAGAACTGCTTTAGTTAAACTATCTAAGTTGATTTATTATTTACCTCAAAGAGATGGTAGGGTGTGCGATTTGTGATCTATATAGTTGGGAGGTTGGAAGCGATAACACCTTAGATTAAAAGAAATGAAAATAAAAATTTCAGTCTATGTATAGAACCGAAACAAACATATCAAATGGCAAAGGAACCAAAACACACATATGAAAAAGAATAAAACACTTCACTGAATTACTGCAGAGAGATTGGAACTCTATAGTTGTAAGCTTCCAAGGAGTTCGTACTCTAAATCTAATAATTCCTACAATCACTAAGAAAAATACAAGTTGTGAAGAAACTTCTGCTTATTGTTGCTAGCTCCTTCGATATGAAAAAGTCTGTTAGTGCACTTCTTTGCTGAAAATTACTCCAATAATTTTAAATGCAAAGGCATAAAAATAAATAAAGAGCTAAAAACAAAACAATATAAGGAATTGCTAAATATCCATTTCTAACAGAATGCCTCTTTTAATTATCTTCTGCAAAATAATAAATAACATAGGGTGATAACTCAACTAAGAGCCACTAAATAAGAAAAAAACAAATTACAGTTAAGTGATTGCGCAAACAAGCTGAAAGCACGAATTTGAAGAAGGTCTCCGGTAGGTGTTTATTTTATAGCCAAAAGGAAGGTTCTTTTCCATCACCAGATTTGTTAAATTGGGCTAATTACAAAAGCTGATGAAAGAAAAATGTTCAGTTGATGAAAAGGGAAACAATTTTATTGATCACAAATTTGGCTTTATTTTTCTTGTATCTGGACTAAAATTCTCAAATAGAAGCTAATGATTCTAGCCAATCTTTCTAACAGAATGCCTCTTTGATGACATCAACTGTGACATGCCTACAGCACAAAGAAATCAATCAACTAAAATCAAAGCAATTTTCCATCAATTCCAAACCCTGACGAGTGCGTGTATTTCATAAAGCTTGCTTGACATAAAGGAAATTAAATAGATGTTATATCAAGAAAGTACTTTCTCGTCGTTTTATATACAAATCTTGTCTAGATAATAGAAATAAAAAATATGGAAAGTTGAGATGACAACGGTAACATTCACTTTTTAAATATATTTTGTCTAGTTGTTATGGAAAGTGGACAATAGAAAGTAGTTATCTTTTAAACACAACAATCCGACAAAATATGGTAGTCTCTGAATCAAATTGTGTGTTTCACAAATGTCTCCAAAAGTTTGCATATTTCTTCCCTTTCATTTTCCATCCAAATTGTGATACTCCTAATTTTCAATCTCTATTGTTGGAATAAATACTTTGAAAACTACTTTTCAATTGCCAAAGAGGAAAAACTGGTAAATCACAATGTAAAGAAATGTATATATTACCAGAGTAGCTATTCAAAAGCAAAAGGGGAAATTAGGAGTACATTTCTAATAGATTTACTAAAAAAATCAACTTCCTAATATGCAGGGAAAAAATAAATAAAAATTAAAAATTAAAAAAAACGCTGGAATGATTAAAACAATACTAACAGTGAAGCAAAAACAATTGCCCATCGGTTGTACACGTGCACGCTCCAAGAAACAAACCCCTCTTAGGACTTCTTAAACCATAGCTCTATAGATAATTTCATTCCTAACTCAAGTCAAAATTAATTTATCAAAGCACCTTTCTAATTACAAATAAAAGATAAAATCCTAACGTACATCCAATTTCTTCCATCGAGCATTATACATAAAAAAAACTCAAACATTACACTTAGTAGATCTAAAGATATGCATTACCTCTCAATATATACTTAATCTCTAAGTGGTCGGATCACCGCCGAATTCCGGTGAGGGCGACGAAAGCGAGGTGAGGAACAAGAACGGCAGGGCGTCGTCGGAAGCCAGTGACACGATCACAGCCTCAGCACCAAAACTTTTAGACATTTACGAGAGAAATCTAAGATATTATGAACTATTGATCTACTACTATAGCACTCTCTCTAAACCCTAATATATAGATCTACAACCCAAACGTCATATTTTTCGCTCTTGATTGCAAGCAACAATGAGATTGAGAGCAATGTTGGTCACGAGAGAGATGTGAGTACAATTAATCTTGGTTAATTCTTAGAGAGAGAAAGAGAGAGGGTTCTAGAGTCGTAGCTAGGGTTATGTGTCTTCTTCAAAGAGATTTTTGCCACGTTATATAAGGGGACGAGGTCTAAAGCTGTTAAGGGGGAATTGTAACGTCCCGGAACTACTCTGAGATGTACAGCTGTTTCTTGAGACTTGTTCCGTGCATGAGGCCCCTTTTTCGAAGGGGAATCTGTTTGGAGTTTTGATTTGGTAAGTATCTATATCTTATCAAAACACTTAAATTTTAGATCATAATTCCTATCTTTGCACTTGGTATATTCTCATCAAACCAAAAGTACTTTGTTACTATTTGAGCTGTCTTTAATAGAATAAAATATTAAAGTCAGCAGCCACCAACCGACGTTGTAGCCACGACCCACCAACCGGTACTATAGCCACGACCCACTGTAGCAATGCTGTAGCGACCTAACCTTCACAGTGTACACCTACCACAATATTGCCTATAAATAACCCCCCAAAACCTTCGGTGGATATCATCCCAGTAGCAAGAGAAAAATAAAGAAATAAATAAAGAAAGAGAAAAATAAATAGTGAGTGTTTGTAAAAGAGTGTAGTAGTTTGTAGTAGAGAGAGTGTTTGTATTAGAGAAACTATTGAGTGTTGTATCACTAAAGAAATAATAACAAAATATTTCTTAGTGTTCACAACTCTTCTAAACTCAACAAGTGGTAGCCACTCTCACAAATCAACATAAAATATCATAGGATAGATCATTGGGTAAATTTTACAAAAGACCCTGGACTTTCGGACAAATCGCGAAGTAATATAACTTTAAAGTTTTTTCCAAAGATCCCCTAATAGTTCTAATGATGTCGACGGATATAGTTTTGAGGGTGTTTTGAAGAGACTTGCATTTAGAAACTTTAAGCTACGTTAGCTTCTGATGGCTTTGAATTTTCATGACAAAAACTATATAAAAATTATTTTCCAATGAAATAAGCTCCCCAGGCACCCTCTTTGATTGGGTAGAAAATAAGTGCTGGATCTGTTAACAATGTTAGAGGTCCCTTTAAAAATTTTATAGTCTGGTGGAATCATATGAGACACTCTGGAGGTTCAATGGGAGTACGTTTCACAAAATTCCCTTTAATTTTGGCTGTTTTTGGGATAATCCTTTTAAGTACATTAATAGGTACAAAACCCTGTTGAGTTGGAGCGTTTTTCACGTAACTCTCTAAAGATTATTCCATTAAGGGGCTGTTTGGTTCAAAAAAAAAAAGGAATAGGATTAAGATTAGGAATTTATTTTATGGATTCCAAATCTATAAAGTTGAGACCCAAATCCGAGTTGATATCTCCGATTTCGAAATCCAGAAAATACACCTCCAAAAGCCCCTTTATAGATAGCCAAATCTATAAATTTTGGTGATCCAAACACTGTATTAGGATTTAGTTAGATTTCGTTATTTACGATTTTACCCCTGTCAGAGCCAAATCCTAATCGTAATCTATAAAATTGACCAACCAAACAGCCCCTAAGTCTAACTCATTGAAGATTATGCACTTTAACTTTAAAGTAACACTCTTAATTTAATTTATCATGTTCCAAGTACATGACGGAAAAAGGCGAAAATGCCAACTAAGCCTAAAGAAATAAATGGAAAAAATAGATAAAGGGTATAGCTAAAGAAGAGTTATTTCAATAAAGGTAAAACTAGTTTTAACCCTATGCGATGCACGGATTTGTTTATCAGGAGATATGCTTAAAAAATTTATAAAAAGAGAATCATCTTTTACTAGGGTAAACATTAAAAATTTAATTTATCATCCTCCTCCTTCTCAAATTTTTGACACGTGTCATACCATCTAATCCGGCCCATTTAAATTGCTATAATATCTCAACTTTTAATTTAAACAAAAAATATATATATAGTAAAACCAATTTATAATAAATTAGTGTATCTTTTGTAATATCTTTAGTAACTAATTCAAATCACAAATAATATCAAATCCCCATAATCTAATTTAGGCTTTTCTTTACAAAATAAAAAAAATAAATTTCAATTTTGTAGTTCCATGTGAAATTTTTTCCCGAACTCCGAACTTTGTTTCCAATCTCCGAAAAATACATTAGGTATTTAATCTATCCCTGTCCAATCTTTATTTTATTTCAATATGTGTATTATTTTTTGATTTTAATTATTGTTGAATTTTTTTTCAGATCGTCAGCTTTAATTCCTATATAAATTTATCTATGACCCAAGGTACTTTTTTAGAGAATTTTTAAGGTATTTATTACGCAATTCTTGATTAGTTATTTCTAATTTTATATATTTAATTATTATTTTTTATATCTAATAGTTGTTGTTTTAATTTTTTTTTAAAAAAAATTACTGCGGCAAAAAATAATCTCTCGATTTCTTATCTTCAACCCATGGCTCTTTTAATGCTTGGAAGAAAAAATTAAAGTATTTAATCTACCCCTTCTAATATAATTTTCATTTTAATTTTTGTAGTATTTTGTTGGGTTTTAATTGTTATTGAAAAACATTATT
The DNA here is from genome assembly GCA_012295165.1 of Asparagus setaceus. Classification (NCBI taxonomy): domain Eukaryota; kingdom Viridiplantae; phylum Streptophyta; class Magnoliopsida; order Asparagales; family Asparagaceae; genus Asparagus; species Asparagus setaceus. The sequence goes on from CM022705.1 coordinate 35,723,307, forward strand.
TTTGGGATCTTGAGTTTTAATTCAGAAACAACACTCCAATATTTTATCTACGATCAAAGGCACTCTTGCTTGGAGAAAAATTATTTAGGTATTTATTCTACAACCCTTGAATAAATTTTTTAAATTTAATATGTTTAATATTTTTATATTTAATTATTGCGTTTTAATTTATCTCCCAGAAACATTACTGCAGAAAACAAATAGGTGATTTTTAATCTTCAACCCACGGCCCTTTTACTGCTTAGAAAAATAATTCAGGTATTTAATATACCTTTATCATGATTATTTATTTATATTTTAATATGTTTAATATTTTTATATCTAATAGTTAATTTCAAGCATAATTGATGCATATTTTGATTCAATTTTCTAGACTTGATTTATTGAATACGTTAGAAGAAAAGATATTGATTTTTTTAAAAATAGAAATTATAAAATATATTTTGTAATATTAATTTTGATTTTGGGATATTTTCATTTTATAAATTTGTGAAAGTCGATTAAATTCAAAATTATTCATGTAAATCAAAAGTTTGTGAATTCAAGTATATGAGAATTTTGATGCATTTAAATATGATGACTGAAATTAAATTTGATTTAAAGATAATTTAATTTCCTAATTTCAAATTTTAATTTGGATTGTTTTTGTTTTTAAATATTTGCAAAAATATATTTTCAAAATTTTAAAATACTTCATCAATTAAATTTATTTCTCAAATAAATTAGTTTCTAAATTTGTATTTTTTTTACTTTTTGTTTTTAGATATTTGTGAAACTTTATTTACATACAAAACAAATTGTGTTAAAAATAAAATTAATTTTCATAAAAAGTAAATTAAATAATACCAAAATTTTAAAAATTTTAAATTACCAAATCTTACTTTAATTTAACTAGCTAATTTAGATCATGATCACAATTTTTCAAATTATTTCAAATTATTTTAATTATAAAATATTTCTAAACTACTACAAAACTTTTATCAAATTTCAAATTACCAAATTAATCTTACCAAATACAAGTTACTAATTTAAACAACCAAACCTTACTTTAATTAAACTGCCTAATTTAGATCGTCTTCGAATTGATTATATTATTTCAAACTATTATAATTAAAAATATATCTAAAATATTTAAAACTTTTAGTAAATTTCAAATTACCAAAATTGTAAAAATTTTAATTTGTATTTTTAAAATAATACTAAAATTATAAATTTTACCCAAATAAAAATTTTATCTAATTTATAAATTACAATTTGATTTTTTTCATTTTTATATAATTGGAAAATTTTATCTTCCTAATTTCAAATTTTAATTTGGGTTTTATTCCATTTTTAGGTAATTTTTAAAAATATTTTTGGTCATTTAAAATATTTCCATAATTAAAATAATATTAAATTTTTAATTTTTAATCAAAATAATTTAGTTTCTGAATTTGAAATTTTAATTAGAGTTTTTATTTTTCATTTTTATATTATTGTGAAATTTTAATTCACATTTTTAAATATTTCTGAAATTAAAAATTTTACCCAAATAATTTAATTACCGAATTTATGTCAACAACTTTTGATTTCATGATTTTAGTTACCGATTTTATGCCAACAACTTTTGAATTAAAATAATACCAAAATTTTAGTAAATTTCAAATAACCAATTCTTACTTTAATTTAACTACCTAATTTAAATTGTGTTTACAATTTTTCAAAATATTTCAAATTATTATAATTCAAAATATATCAAAAATAATACCAAACTTTTAGTAAATTTCAAATTACCAAAATTATGAAAATTTAATTAGTAGTTTTAAAATAATACTAAAATTATAATTTTACCCAAATAATTTTTTACTGAATTTACAAATTACAATTTGAATTTTTTCATTTTTATATAATTGGAAAGTTTTATTTTCCTGATTTCTAAATTTAATTTGGATTTTATTCTATTTTTAGATAGTTGTGAAGATATATTTTCGGTTATTTAAAATATTTCTATAATTAAAATAGTCTTAAAATTTTAATTTTTAATCAAAATAATTTTGTTTTTAATTTGAAATTTTAATTAGAGTTTTTATTTTTCATTTTTATATAATTGTGAAATTTTAATTCCCATTTTAAAAATATTTCTTTGATTAAAATAATTTTAATTTTTAATCAAAATAATTTAGTTTCTGAATTTGAAATTTTAATTAGAGTTTTTATTTTTCATTTTTATATAATTGTGAAATTTTAATTAGAGTTTTTTTCATTTTTATATAGTTGGAAAATTTTATTTTCCTAAATTTCAAATTACCAATTCTTACTTTAATTTAATTATCTAATTTAGATCGTGTTCAGAATTTTTAAATTATTTTAAATTATTTTAAATTATTTTAAATTATTTTAAATTATTTTAAATTATTTTAAATTATTTTAATTTCAAAATATTTCAAATTATTTCAAATTATTTTAATTTCAAAATATTTCAAATTATTTCAAATTATTATAATTCAAAATATATCTGAAATAATACCAAAATTTTAGTAAATTTCAAATTACCAATTCTTACTTTAATTTAACTACCTAATTTAGATCGTGTTCAGAATTTTTAAATTATTTTAAATTATTTTAAATTATTTTAATTAGAAATATTTTTAAATAATACCAAACTTTTAGTAAATTTCAAATTACCAAATTAATATTACCAAATACGAGTTACCAATTTAAACTACCAAATTTTACTTTAATTTAACTACCTAATTTAGATCGTGCTCAGAATTTTTCAAATTATTTCAAATTATTTCAAATTATTATAATTCAAAATATATCAAAAATAATACCAAACTTTTAGTAAATTTCAAATTACCAATTCTTACTTTAATTTAACTACCTAATTTAGATCGTGTTCACAATTGTAAAAATTTAATTCGTATTTTTAAATAATTCTGAAGTTATAATTTTACCCAAATAATTTATTTACTGAATTTACAAATTTTAATTTGAATTTTTTCATTTTTATATAGTTGGAAAATTTTATTTTCCTAAATTTCAAATTTAATTTGGATTTTATTCCATTTTTAGATAGTTGTGAAGATATATTTTCGGTTATTTAAAATATTTCTATAATTAAAATAGTCTTAAAATTTTAATTTTTAATCAAAATAATTTTGTTTTTAATTTGAAATTTTAATTAGAGTTTTTTTCATTTTTATAATTGTGAAATTTTAATTCACATTTTTAAATATTTCTGAAATTTAAAATTTTTAGTCAAATAGTTTAATTACCGAATTTATGTCAACAACTTTTGATTTCATGATTTTAGTTACTGAATTTATGCCAACAACTTTTGAATTAAATAATTCCAAAAGTTTAGTAAATTTCAAATTACCAATTCTTACTTTAATTTAACTACCTAATTTAGATCGTGTTCAGAATTTTTAAATTATTTTAAATTATTTTAAATTATTTTAATTAGAAATATTTTTAAATAATACCAAACTTTTAGTAAATTTCAAATTACCAAATTAATCTTACCAAATACAAGTTACTAATTTAAACAACCAAACCTTACTTTAATTAAACTGCCTAATTTAGATCGTCTTCGAATTGATTATATTATTTCAAACTATTATAATTAAAAATATATCTAAAATATTTAAAACTTTTAGTAAATTTCAAATTACCAAAATTATGAAAATTTAATTAGTAGTTTTAAAATAATACTAAAATTATAAATTTTACCCAAATAAAAATTTTATCTAATTTATAAATTACAATTTGATTTTTTTCATTTTTATATAATTGGAAAATTTTATCTTCCTAATTTCAAATTTTAATTTGGGTTTTATTCCATTTTTAGGTAATTTTTAAAAATATTTTTGGTCATTTAAAATATTTCCATAATTAAAATAATATTAAATTTTTAATTTTTAATCAAAATAATTTAGTTTCTGAATTTGAAATTTTAATTAGAGTTTTTATTTTTCATTTTTATATTATTGTGAAATTTTAATTCACATTTTTAAATATTTCTGAAATTAAAAATTTTACCCAAATAATTTAATTACCGAATTTATGTCAACAACTTTTGATTTCATGATTTTAGTTACCGATTTTATGCCAACAACTTTTGAATTAAATAATACCAAAATTTTAGTAAATTTCAAATAACCAATTCTTACTTTAATTTAACTACCTAATTTAAATTGTGTTTACAATTTTTCAAAATATTTCAAATTATTATAATTCAAAATATATCAAAAATAATACCAAACTTTTAGTAAATTTCAAATTACCAAAATTATGAAAATTTAATTAGTAGTTTTAAATAATACTAAAATTATAATTTTTACCCAAATAATTTTTTACTGAATTTACAAATTACAATTTGAATTTTTTCATTTTTATATAATTGGAAAGTTTTATTTTCCTGATTTCTAAATTTAATTTGGATTTTATTCTATTTTTAGATAGTTGTGAAGATATATTTTCGGTTATTTAAAATATTTCTAAACTACTACAAAACTTTTATCAAATTTCAAATTACCAATTCTTACTTTAATTTAACTAGCTAATTTAGATCATGATCACAATTTTTCAAATTATTTCAAATTATTTTAATTATAAAATATTTCTAAACTACTACAAAACTTTTATCAAATTTCAAATTACCAAAATTGTAAAATTTAATTTGTATTTTTAAAATAATACTAAAATTATAATTTTTACCCAAATAATTTAATTACCGAATTTATGTCAACAACTTTTGATTTCATGATTTTAGTTACTGAATTTATGCCAACAACTTTTGAATTAAATAATACCAAAATTTTAGTAAATTTCAAATAACCAATTCTTACTTTAATTTAACTAGCTAATTTAGATCATGATCACAATTTTTCAAATTATTTTAATTATAAAATATTTCTAAACTACTACAAAACTTTTATCAAATTTCAAATTACCAATTCTTACTTTAATTTAACTACCTAATTTAAATTGTGTTTACAATTTTTCAAAATATTTCAAATTATTATAATTCAAAATATATCAAAAATAATACCAAACTTTTAGTAAATTTCAAATTACCAATTCTTACTTTAATTTAACTAGCTAATTTAGATCATGATCACAATTTTTCAAATTATTTCAAATTATTATAATTCAAAATATATCAAAAATAATACCAAACTTTTAGTAAATTTCAAATTACCAAAATTATGAAAATTTAATTAGTAGTTTTAAAATAATACTAAAATTATAATTTTTACCCAAATAATTTTTTACTGAATTTACAAATTACAATTTGAATTTTTTCATTTTTATATAATTGGAAAGTTTTATTTTCCTGATTTCTAAATTTAATTTGGATTTTATTCTATTTTTAGATAGTTGTGAAGATATATTTTCGGTTATTTAAAATATTTCTAAACTACTACAAAACTTTTATCAAATTTCAAATTACCAATTCTTACTTTAATTTAACTAGCTAATTTAGATCATGATCACAATTTTTCAAATTATTTCAAATTATTTTAATTATAAAATATTTCTAAACTACTACAAAACTTTTATCAAATTTCAAATTACCAAAATTGTAAAATTTAATTTGTATTTTTAAAATAATTCTGAAATTAAAAATTTTACCCAAATAATTTAATTACCGAATTTATGTCAACAACTTTTGATTTCATGATTTTAGTTACCGATTTTATGCCAACAACTTTTGAATTAAATAATACCAAAATTTTAGTAAATTTCAAATAACCAATTCTTACTTTAATTTAACTACCTAATTTAAATTGTGTTTACAATTTTTCAAAATATTTCAAATTATTATAATTCAAAATATATCAAAAATAATACCAAACTTTTAGTAAATTTCAAATTACCAAAATTATGAAAATTTAATTAGTAGTTTTAAATAATACTAAAATTATAATTTTTACCCAAATAATTTTTTACTGAATTTACAAATTACAATTTGAATTTTTTCATTTTTATATAATTGGAAAGTTTTATTTTCCTGATTTCTAAATTTAATTTGGATTTTATTCTATTTTTAGATAGTTGTGAAGATATATTTTCGGTTATTTAAAATATTTCTATAATTAAAATAGTCTTAAAATTTTAATTTTTAATCAAAATAATTTTGTTTTTAATTTGAAATTTTAATTAGAGTTTTTTTCATTTTTTATAATTGTGAAATTTTAATTCACATTTTTAAATATTTCTGAAATTTAAAATTTTTAGTCAAATAGTTTAATTACGAATTTATGTCAACAACTTTTGATTTCATGATTTTAGTTACTGAATTTATGCCAACAACTTTTGAATTAAATAATTCCAAAAGTTTAGTAAATTTCAAATTACCAATTCTTACTTTAATTTAATTATCTAATTTAGATCGTGTTCAGAATTTTTAAATTATTTTAAATTATTTTAATTTCAAAATATTTCTGAAATAATACCAAAATTTTAGTAAATTTCAAATTATCATATTAATCTTACCAAATACAAGTTACCTATTTAAACTACCAAATTTTACTTTAATTTAACTACCTAATTTAGATCGTGCTCAGAATTTTTCAAATTATTTCAAATTATTATAATTCAAAATATATCTGAAATAATACCAAAATTTTAGTAAATTTCAAATTAGCAAATTAATCTTATCAAATACGAGTTACCAATTTAAACTACCAAATCTTACTTTAGTTTAACTACCTAATTTTTCAAATTATTTCAAATTATTTTAATTAGAAATATTTTTAAAATAATACCAAAATTAAAATAAATTTTAAATTACCAAATTAATATTACCAAATACGAGTTACTAATTTAAACTACAAAATCTTACTTTAGTTTAACTACCTAATTTAGATCGTGTTCACAATTGTAAAAATTTAATTGTATTTTTAAATAATTCTGAAGTTATAATTTTACCCAAATAATTTATTTACTGAATTTACAAATTTTAATTTGAATTTTTTCATTTTTATATAGTTGGAAAATTTTATTTTCCTAAATTTCAAATTTAATTTGGATTTTATTCCATTTTTAGATAGTTGTGAAAATATATTTTTGGTTAATTAAAATATTTCTTTGATTAAAATAATTTTAATTTTTAAAATTTTAACTGAGATAATTAAATTTCTGAATTTTAAATTTTAATTAGTATTTTTAATTTTTGTTTTTATATAATTGTGAAATTTTAATTCCCATTTTAAAATATTTCTAAAATTAAAAATTTTACCCAAATTATTTAATGTATTTAATGTTTATTATCTTCATAATGATTTTATTATATTATTATGAAAATGAAATTATATTATTTATTACTAATTTACAGATTTATTCAATTCATGAAAATATAATTTATAGTATTTAAAATTAAATATTTTTACTAATTTATTATATTTATATTTATTTATTTATTAAAATTATTATTATGAAACTGAAATCAACTATTGAGTTATTGATTTATTAACTTATTACAGTATTTAAAATTAAATATTTTTAAGGATTGATTATATTTATATTTATTTATTTATTTAAATTATTATTTTGAAACTGAAATAAACTATTGAGTTACTGATTGATTAAATTTTTATTTGTTCACTTATTTAACATATTATTATATAGCTAAATTTAAGAGGTTTAAATTTAAGTATTTATTTTCAGTTTTGTTATACATTAATTAATTTTAATACATTAATTAATTTTAATATATAATTTTTAATATTAAATTTATTAAATAAATATGTTTTTATTTTACGAAATCGATAAAACCAACTTTTCAAACTTTGAAGAAGAGGATTAAGATGGAGAAAAATAATTGAAAATTATTGTTGCTTTTCTTAATATTTTGCTTATTACATTCTATGATTGGTTGATTGATTGAGAACATTTTATTTTTGGTGATGTATCATTTGCAAATAATATTTTTGAACATTAAACTATCTTATATCTTAATTTCATTCATGTTACCTTTAGGTATACTTTGATTATCTTCATTTTATTCATTTATTATGAAAAAATTAGTCTAAATAATCTTAATTTTAATTATAGTTTTATATAAGTTGTTTAATATCATTATTTTCAGGCGGGGACATGTTCTCTAATCTCAATAGGCGTGGGGGAGGGTGTACTTTGAAGGGAGTTGAGTCATTAGATCTTTCAAATTATATTCGGATAAGAGTGATTGAACCATGAAGAAATATAAATGAATTGTGATAAGACCATGCGTAGCACGGGCTAAAATACTAGTTAATATGTAATATAAACTGTAGGAATCATAATTATTTGCAATCAAACTAAATTAAGACATAATTGCTCATCTGTACATATGCAAGAGATTAAAGCAAAAAATGAGAACCCACTTACTTGCAACTACTCCAGTGGGGAAAACACGCTAATTCATATATATAATGTGTATAATAGTCATTTTACACAAACATGAGAGACCCAAGAATAAAAATGTAACAAATAAAAAGGGCGAAAATACCAAATTAGCCTATAAAGTGACACCCTTTAACCAGTTTGGCCTAAAAATTGGCTCAGGCGACAGTTTGGCCTAAAAGTTACAATTCAGCGCCAGAAAGGCCTATCCGGTGCCGGAACTTCACCTAACGGCTAAAAAACTCACGTGACCGCACGTGATTGTCTAAAATTGAACGGTAGTCTGACGTGGCTAATATTAAGGAGCATTGGGCGGGACAATAACTACCTTAATTGAGAGAGGGGAAAACTGAAGGGGAGAGAGAGAGAGGAATCAATCCCAAGTCTTAAAGCCAAATTGAGATCGAGAAAACGAAGCAGAGACAAAAAGTAATAAGTTGGCCGAGATTCAAAGTTGGCTCAGAGCATTACGTCTAAGGGAAGTAGAATTGAAGACTAGGTCATTCTCGTGGTGCTCAAAGGTGAGCTTAAAGTATGAAAATTAAGGTTTTTTACAAATTGGTTAGAGGTTTATGAGTAATAAAGGGATTTTATGTGTAATGAAGACCCAAAGTTGGATATTAGGGTTTAATTTCATATCATTTGGTCGTATGTAGTGTTTAGAAGTTAGGGTTTGTTTGCTGAAATTTGGGAGAACGCTTATTTAATTTTTGATTTTGCTAGTAAATTTTCATGTTTTTTTAATTTCTTTTTTCAATTTTCAACATATGAGTGAAACTTTCATGGTGAAATTTAGACATGGGGTCAAATAGTATTTGGTGAGGGAGATACTGTCGAATATATTGGAGGAGATTTTAATGTTGAATTCATTGAGAAAGATGCATTTTCATTACCTCATCTCAGACAATGTCTAGAAAACTATGAGTATAGCAATGTGCTCTTCATGTATTATTCCTTACCAGGTCTGGGGGGTTTGAGAAAATTAAAGTCACATGTTGAACTAGTTGAAATGCTTGAGCAAGCCAATAAAGATAGGGTGGTAGAGATATTTTCTAATCACTATGTTGATATACCTGTTGAGGTGGACATACCATTGGAGAGTGTTGGTAGACCATCATCCTTTATCCCTAATCAATCAGAAGCTGCTAAAAATCCTAAATCAAATCAAACCACTCCCAAAACATGTCCTATGTTGAATAGGAGAAAAAAAGATAACACCCAGAAGAAGAAAAAAACTAGCCCACCCAAATGCCAAAAAGAAATGCAATCTCCTAGTCCACCACATGAAAATCCAGATCCTATTCTACCAAATGACTACTCAAATCCTATGTTTAATGAGTTCAGTGGTCAAGCTACTGTTAATGAAGCAGTTGATGAGCTTGATGTGGATGCTCAAGTCAATGCGGAGGAAAATCAAGATGGAGAAACAAATACGAATGCAATAGATGGATATGCTAGTGAGAAGTCAGTTGATTCTTTTGATAGTCAAGCTCAAAAGGCTTTACACAGTGACAATGATGAGTTATTTGAAATAAGGCAAAGAAATGAAAAGCTTTTTGATGATGTAAAGGGTAGAATTGCTGTTAAAGCTGGTGTGTTACTATTAAACAATGGTGAAGGTCCTCACAGTAGGGTTAAAATGCACACTAAAAATCAAAATAGTGATGCGCCAAATGAGACACAAACTGATGCACCGCCTAGTATAACAAGTGATGCACCAAATGCACCACGTATTGTGTCAACTGATGCACCAAATGCACCACAAAGAAATGTTACAATAGCAGAAGGCAGTGAAAAGGGGTTGAACTTTAAAGGTACAAGAGGTAAAGGAATTATTCCTAAGAAAAACAAATGGTCAGATGCTTGGACATCATATGAAGGGGGGTATCAATCTGAAGAAAGAGCCAGTGATGAAGAGAGAGTCATAGAGGACAGTGATGATGATGTAATTGTGAATAAAAATAGAAGGAAAAGGATGGAGGAGATAAACTACAAGTGGTTCAATGAGGATAATGACATGAGGGCAATTTACTTTGAAGGGTGATTGAAGTTCACATCTAGGAAAACACTGAAAGAGGCAGTTCTAAGCTATTCAATTCAGAACCATTATGACTTGATTTATGGGGGAAAATGACAATAAGCAAATATCAGTCTCATGTGCATTCTGTCATTGGCAAATTAATGTAGGTCTAGATAGGAAAGATAAGGGCTCATGGCAAATAAAAAGCATACACCTATATCACACATGTAGCAAAACTTTCAAAAATACACTAATTACAGAGGTATGGTTGGCACATAAATATATTGATAAGATTTTAAGGAATCCAAAGTTGAGGCTAGTGGATATGAAAGAGGACATGCTTGCTAATTATCAAATCAATGTTTGTTTAAGAAAATGTCAAAGAGCTAAAGAAAGGACATTAAATGCTGTGGAGGGCTTGATGAAAAAGCAATATGGTTTGTTGAGACCATACATGAGAGAGTTATGTAGGTCTAATCCAAATACTACATGTGTGTTAAAGGTTATAAATGCAGAGGATGGTCAGCCAACTACCTTTCTTAGATTCTATGTATCATTTGATATCTTCAAGACTACATTTGCACACACATGTAGGAGAATATTTGGTGTTAATGGTTATTTCTTAAAGGCAAAACTTTAATATAGGTCCCTGTTATGTCAATGATTCACCTAAGTGTTAATCCTCCCTCTGGAGTTGACACGTGTCCCATATCAGCACTAAACAACAGATCAGCTCATCCCCCGCTAGAGCGACTCGAGTTGCAGGGGCACTCATCTCTTTCAGAGAGCCAAGTCGAGACAAGCTCTCACTCGACCTCATCATTTGAGTTGACCCCCCTCATCCATTCTTAGGTCGGGTCGACAACTTGCGAGGCTGACAAAAAAGGCGGTACTTATCGTCCCTCTTGCGGAGCCGAGTCGAGAGGCAGTTTATCCTTGAACTCCACACCAACAGCTATCCATCATCATCATTACTTGTATCACAAGTCCTCATGACTCATCACCCACCATACCTCTTCAGTCACCATCACATCATATCAGTGGTGACTCATCCCCCTCAGCAGCCGATACCTGAAAGCTATCTATTAATTTAGCTGCATGCCTAGACTCGGCCAGAGTTACACATCTACCCCTCTCAGCTGGGTATATATATGGGCTCATCGCCTACTGAAGAAAGGATCACCTTCGAAACCCCCTCGGGGCCACAGGTACGCCGTTTCTGGCCAACTAACTTCATCATTTATACATTCAGAACTCATGCAGTTCATTGGTTCCCCACTCAAGCTCTATACCGACTTGACCGTCGGAGGAACCACCAGAGAACCCAACTCCGATCCTCTAACATGCTTCTTTTACAGCTCTCTTATCCTAGCAGGGGGTCGGCCGTCTAAGGAGATGAGAGGACCCCTACATGGTCAGTATCGACCTTAAGCCCTGTCGCTGATTCGGGATTATCCACTAATCTCATTGTTGACTCTCAGGACATAAACACTGGCACCCACCATGGGGCCTCTTCATCTCTTTGTTGTAAAAGAGCGCACGACCCCTTATGCTCAAACTTTGAGATAAGAAGCTGCCATTGCGTAAGGCTAAAAAGCCAGGGTTGTCACAAACATTTTGGAGAATACCTCTCCAAGATATGGTCATTTTCATAACTCTCATATACGAGATATTTTTGTGCTGTGTACTAACCTATACGTAGCTTTCGCCGTTTGATGTTTATCGACTCGGCCTACTTCGGCATAATACCTTGGCATTATTTTCATGAGTAAAACCAAGGCACGTCATCGATTCGGTCGTCTCCGACTCATGAGACCTTGGTATTATTTTTATGAATAAAACCAAGGCACATCTCCAACAAAAAGACCTTGGTACCTTTTCAGGATGAAACCAAGGCACGTCGTCAACTCGGTCAACTCCGACACAAAGACCTTGGTACCTTTTCAGGGTAAAATCAACGCATGTCGTCAACTCAGTTGACTCAAAGACCTTGATACCTTTTTAGGGTAAAACTAAGGCACGTCATCAACTCGATCGACTCCGACACAAAGATCTTGGTACCTTTTTAGGGTAAAACCAATGCACATCGTCAACTCGGTCGACTCCGACTCAAAGACCTTGGTACCTTTTCAGGGTAAAACCAAGGCACGTTATCAACTCGGTCGACTCCAACACAAAGACCTAGGTACCTTTTAGGGTAAAACTAAGGCACGCTGTAGGCGTTAAAAATTGCTTATCAGTACCCGAACAAGACTCGTAAACGGTGGGTTGATAACCGATGATCCATCCGGACGCCGGACTTAACGCCGCCGACGCATTACGCGAAACGCGAAAGCGAAGTCGACGAACCCATGAAGTGATTCGGCGAGGCGTACGAGCCAGCGAAACGACGCGTCGTGGAGAAAACCCGACGACGAAGCTCAACGAGGCGAGTTGGCTAAATTCAAACATTGACGAGACGGAATCAACCGTACTTAGTCCGTCGATGCAAACGAACCGTTTGAGCTCTGAAAGTTGATCGGACACGGACTCAACACAATGGCGACATCACCGAGCAAAACTAAGCCGGAAGACCGAAGAATCGACGAAGAATCGACGAGAGTCGACGAAAACGACGCCGAGACGACGAGCCGCGACGCGCACCCCGCCAAGTGGCCAAGGTGGTTTCCACTTTGCCGAAAGCCACCGGCCAATCCCGGGCTTCGAGCCACCTCGCCAATCTCGAGGCGCCAAGTGGTCGGGAGGCTCGCCACTTTGGTCGAGCCACCGCCACTTTGGCCGAGCCACCTCGGCCAACTTGGCCGAGGTGCCTCGGCCAGTAGGTGGTCGGCTAACCACGTCGACCCACCCTGCCAATCCTGCCGAGGTGCCGCGTCCGAGCCACCCGCCGGCCAAGCGGCCACAAGACCCCCTTTGTTGTTGTATAAATAGGGGGTCTTGCTCATTCGTGGGTCAATTTTGGGGATTTTGGCTTGGATTTTGGCGGACCGAAGAGCCCTCGCGAGATCTACAACGCGGTTCAGAAGCACCGAGCTCAAGTCGATCGGCGTCGGATCTATAGGCGAAAGGTAAACAAACTCGGTCGAACTACAGATACCCTCTAGGTTAAGCTTCGTCTTAACCTCGGGGATAGCTGTGATTTCTCCTTGTAGATCTCACCGCTCGGCGATCCTCTCCTTCGTGAGTGTGATCCCATGGCGATCCTCTCCTTCGTGAGTGTGATCCTCAGCGCTTCGCTTCCTTCGTGAAACGAGCCCCTCGTCTGTAGTTCGAACCGGGTTTACACGAGGATCGAATTGCGCGGTGGTCAACGGACGAACAAAAGTCCCGACACGGGCAAAGAACCCGCATAGCGAGGATCCGGAAAATAGAGATCCTCGTGTTTGTTCACAAAAGGAAGAGAGTTGTAATTTTCGTTTTCATTGTACGCCTGAAATATAAAGGCATTTTCTTTGTTTGAAATTTTGTAGGCCAACGAAGCAGTACACGAGTTCAAACAAGCAATGAATAACAAACCAATTTTCCCGCGAACAAGTCACCACCATTGGGAGCCACCGCCCAGATCGGAGGTCGTCGTGCGCAACAGCGGATCCCTATCCGGTGGAAGAAGAGGTCGAGTTCGAGTTCGACCGGGAGAAGTTTGAAGAGTACCTATCCTCACCCTCCTCGGATCCAGTTCCCCGCCGCTCCAAGAAGGTCTCCACAAGGAGAACCCGATGGGCCTCCGATGTAGAGCCCCAAGACGGCGAGTCCAACCTCGCCGCAGTAGCGAGAAATCCCTTCGCCGTCCGCTTGGTGCCCGAGATGAACGCCGATGATGCGCCGGCCTTCCAGCAGCCCGCCAAAGGCGACGATAAAGCATGGCGCAAACTTGCCAAGGCCATGCAATCCATGGATGGGGTCCTTCTGGCGGATCTAAGATCGAACTCGCAGAGGCGGCGGGCCTTACAGCGGCAATGACACCTCGACCAAGTGGCCAAGGTGGCTCGGCCACTTTGGCCGAGCACGCAAGCTGCGGCTTTGGAGAGACCTCGACGACGGTGGGGTGCCTCCGACAAGTGGTAGGAGGGCTCGGCCACTTTGGTAGAGCCACCTCGGCCACTGGCCGACCACCTCGACAACTTGGTAGAGGTGCCTGCACCAGAAATGGTAGAGGTGGCTAAACCCATAGCCGACCCACCTCGACCAACTTGGCGGTGGCTCGGCAAGTGGTAAAACCGCTGGAAATCGCATACCCCTTGTTGTTGTATAAATAGGGGGTCTTGCTCATTCGTGGGTCAATTTTGGGGATTTTGGCTTGGATTTTGGCGGACCGAAGAGCCCTCGCGAGATCTACAGCGCCGGTTCAGAACGCGAGCTCAAGTCGATCGACGTCGGATCTATAGGCGAAAGGTAAACAAACTTCGGGTCGAACTCTGAGATACCCTCTAGGTTAAGCCGTCTTAACCTCGGGGATAGCTGTGATTTCTCCTTGTAGATCTCACCGCTCGGCGATCCTCTCCTTCGTGAGTGTGATCCCATGACGATCCTCTCGCCGTGAGTGTGATCCCGGTAACCGTTTCCTTGTGAAGCGAGCCCCTCGTCTGTAGTTCGAACCGGGTTTACACGAGGATCGAATTGCGCGGTGGTCAGCGGACGAACAAAAGTCCCGGCACGGGCAAAGAACCCGCATAGCGAGGATCGGGAAAATAGAGATCCTCGTGTTTGTTCACAAAAGGAAGAGAGTTGTAATTTTCGTTTTCATTTATGCGCTGAAATATAAAGGCATTTTCTTTGTTTGAAATTTTGTAGGCCAGCGAGTACGTACCACGAGTTCAAACAAGCAATGAATAACAAACCAATTTTCCCATGAACAAGGCTGGCGACCCGCAGTGGGGACCCGCAGGCCTCAGATCGAGGAATTGGTCGTGCCTTAGCGGATCCCTATCCGGTGGAAGAAGAGGTCGAGTTCGAGTTCGACCGGGAGAAGTTTGAAGAGTACCTATCCTCACCCTCCTCGGATCCGGTTCCCCGCCGCTCCAAGAAGGTCTCGTGCAAGGAGAACCCGATGGGCCTCCGATGTAGAGCCCCGAGGCGGAGTCCAACCGGCCCTGGTGAGAAATCCCCGCCGAAGTCCGGTTAGTGCCGAGATGAGCGCCGATGATGCGCGGCTCTCAAGCGAGCCCGCCAAAGGCGACGATAAAGCATGGCGCAAACTTGCCAAGGCCATGCAATCCATGGATGGGGTCCGCTTCTGGCGGATCTAAGATCGAACTCCCGAGGCTCGGCCTCAAGGAATCGGCAGTCCATCCATGCCGTCAACCAACGAGTGGGTCCGTGTCAAGCGGAACCGCTCCACACCGAGGCGCATCCGGGCGCCCGCCTCCTTGCGCAAGCACGAGCTTTGGTGCGGCGGGCTTGTGAGTTAAAGAAGGAGGTGAGGAAGAAGCGCTAACATACCACGGGTTTGGAGGCCCAAGTCGCGGTGCCCCAAACCCGGTTGCCACGTTCTGTCACCGGCACTTAAGCCAAAGGCGTCGGCGTTACAAATTCAGCGCCAAAGTTCAAGTCCGGCGGCCTCAAGGTCAAAGGTGCACGCATACGAGCGGTGGTGAAGCGATTCCGTCACCACCACCAAACCGACTATCAAGGATCGTCTCGGTCCTCGAAGAGAATCACGGGTCACTCCTCATGCGGGAGGTGCACCCGTTCCAACAAGGACAAGAAGATTCTGCGGCCTCTCCTATCGGATTGAAAATCGAAGTCAGAAGTCTGCGAGACTTTCGCCCACATCGGCGAAAGTCTAGGCGAGTCACTTTGGAAGTTTCGATGGATTGACCCGTCCTCGGAAGGAGGCGTTTTCATCGGCGATGAGGGCGTTATACCCGAGAGATCACGCCGACATCTGGCGGGTTGCTCTGACACCTGCCGTAGATGTAACCGTACAAGAAAATCTCGAAGGGATTCCCCAATTAGCCGATCATGCTTGTGCTCAAGCTCATTAAGGCGATGCTCTCAGTGCAATTGCCATCAAGCTCGAAGGGTGTCGGTCTTCGAGACTCACCGCGGAGGCGAGACCTAGGACAAGGCGATTCCGCAAAGGATGATCTCAGAGAGGGTGAGTTGCCGAGGTCACTAATAATATGACCAGCAGAGAATCATCGTCACGGGCTATTCAGCGCATGCATAGCGGCTAACTTCGTTTGCGGTCGGGACTATCAGAAGCGGTCGGATCGATAAGCGAAGGGTTACGCGGAGGATGATCGTCGAGATATTGGCTCCGAATCGCATCGATCATCTTGTATCTAGCGAAGAGCCCCAAGCGCTTATGATCGATGCAGATCAAGTGGCCAAAATGCTAGGCGGCGTTGAATAAACAACGGAAAACTTCAAGTTAGAAATGGAGTTGGCCATGCGACGATGAGAGAAATGCGACCAACGGATCAAGCCACGACAAAACATCAAGGTGAATCGGTCGGTAGCGTCAGCGTCGATGAAGATGATAGCGATTCGGATCGAGGAGGAAGCACCGAAGATGATAACCCCACGAACAGCCGACGGCTGGCGTTGCTCATGAGGCGAGAAGATCAAAGACTTGGAGAGCAAAATCAATTCATTGATTTCGCTCAAGAAGTAAAGAAACGGTATTCCTTGCCCATACAGGAATGGGAATCAATCCGTACCGTCGAAGTTTAACTTAATAAACTTCACACCATTTGACGGAAGGGTTCCCCGACGCAAAGACTTGATTTATTTCAAGTCACACCTCGGAGTTATTTACGGCGAACCCGATGGTTCGGTCATTCGTTGGCACCGCCGTTGGGCGCCGAATGGTACCGCCGTCTCAAGCGGGAGCATTCACGGTGGGGCGACATGGAGTCTAGCTTCCTTACCAATTTCTTTGATGACGATACCGAGGTATCGTCGGGACATTGCTCGACGAGAAGCGTAAAGACGGAGAAACCGTGGACATCTTTGTTAAGCGATTCGAACAAGGCAATGAAGCTGTCGGGATCAATAGAGAGGAGTTCATCCTCCAAACCCGCCACAAGAACTTATCAATAGATGTGCTTGAAGCAATGGGTACAGCACCATCGATAACGTGGAAGGACTTGAAGGTTCGTGGAAACAAGGCGAAAGGTTCCTCAAGAGGAAAAAGCGGAAAAGAGGCCGGTGACGGCGGAAGCTCCGGCGTAATTTTGTCCCGCGGCAAAGGGAAAGAGCGACTAAGACAGCGGTTCGCGAACCAAACATTTCAACTCAACCCGGCGGCGGCGGCGGCGACAGCGAGCGCCATAGCGACCACAATCAGCGTGGCAACACGGGCCAGAAAGCGAAGGCCTGAGCAGCGGTTTCGAAGTCCTATTCCTTTAGGGACGGCGAGATTCCGGTCTCTTCAAATATCTTGTGGAAAATAACAAGATCAAGCTCCCTCGGTTCGAATCAAGAGGAGGCAATGAAGACGAATGACCCAAGATCTGTGCGTACCATAGGCGTTCATCACCCACTAAATCTGTTTTGACCTTAAGGACAAAATCGGGACTATCCGACGGTCGGATCTGATAAGCTTCGAAGGGTTACGCGGAGGATGATCGTCGGATATTGGCTCATGTCGCATCGATCATCTTGTATCTAGCGAAGGGCCCCAAAGCGCTTATGATCGATGCAGATCAAGTGGCCAAAATGCTAGGCGGCGTTGAATAAACAACGGAAAACTTCAAGTTAGAAATGGAGTTGGCCATGCGACGATGAGAGAAATGCGACCAACGGATCAAGCCACGACAAAACATCAAGGTGAATCAGTCGGTAGCGTCAGCGTCGATGAAGATGATAGCGATTCGGATCGAGGAGGAAGCACCGAAGATGATAACCCCACGGAACGCTGACTGCTTTGTTGCTCATGAGGCGAGAAGATCAAAGACTTGGAGAGCAAAATCAATTCATTGATTTCGGCTCAAGAAGTAAAGAAACGGTATTCCTTGCCCATGCAGGAATGGGAATCAATCCGTGCAGAGTCAGTTTAACTTAATAAACTTCACACCATTTGTGGGAAGGGTTCCCGTAGCGACATGATTTATTTCAAGTCACACCTCGGAGTTATTTAAACCTTGAACCCACGATGGTTCGGTCATTAGTTGGCACCCTTAGTGGGGCGCCGAATGGTACCGCCGTCTCAAGCGGGAGCATTCACGGTGGGGCGACATGGAGTCTAACTTCCTTACCAATTTCTTTGATGGCGATAGAGGTATCGTCGGGACATTGCTCGGCGAAGCGAAAAGGCGGAGAAACCGTGGACATCTTTGTTAAGCGATTAGGAACAAGGCAATGAAGCTGTCGGGATCAATAGCGAGAGGAGTTCATCCTCAAACACCTGATAACTTATCAATAGATGTGCTTGAAGCAATGGAGTGCGGCACCATCGATAGCGATGGAAGGACTTGAAGGTTCGTGGAAACAAAGGCGAAAGGTTCCTCAAGAGGAAAAAGCGAGGAAAAGGCGGCCGACGGCGGAAGCTCCGGCGTAATTTTGTCAGCGGCAAAGGAAAGAAGCGACCTAAGACAGCGGTTCGCGAACCAAACATTTCAACTCAACCCAGGCGGCGGCCGCAGGCGCCCGCCGCAGCCACAATCAGCGTGGCAACACGGGCCACGAAGCGAAGGCCTCGAGGCGCGGTTTCGAAGTCCTATTCCTTTAGGGACGGCGAGATTCCGGTCTCTTCAAATATCTTGTGGAAAATAACAAGATCAAGCTCCCTCCGATTCGAGAATCAAGAGGAGGCAATGAAACGAATGACCCAATCTTGTCGCGTACCATAGGCGGTTCATCACCCCACTAAATCTGTTTTGACCTTAAGGACAAAATCGGGCCTTAATTGGCGTAGGGTCATCACTATGAAGCCGTCAAAGAAAGAAGGTCGGGCGAATCACGGTGTCCATAAGCTTGGTCGGTGTCGTTGACATGGTTTGAACTGAACCGATGGTCAAAGTCGCTGATGAAAGCGGTAAATGGCGACCCACAAACAGCGCCGAAAGGACTTGTATCGTATACAACCCGAATGGCGAAGTCTTGTGGGTCCACCGAACTACTTGAAGATGAGCAATGGGTAGCCTCTTCTTCGTTGAAGAAAAGCGAAGCGGAAAGGCATGCCGTACTACGCCACTTGGTCACGGAGAGGCGATGAATAGGTGGTAACATTCCGGTATCCGAAGGAACACCAGCGCCGCCCGAGGTGGACACGGTACAAATACAAGTACCGAAGTCCCGACCCTAATGCCAAGGCGCTCGGTGGGGGTACCAACAAATCCCCTCACTCGCGGAGAAAGCATAGCGACAAGTGGGCGCCAAAGAAGCTACAACAGCGGAGCATGAAGTTCAACTCGGCGATCTCGATTGGTCGCCCGATTGGAAGAGATAAGCAGGAACCGAACTCTCCATACCGCCGGCGTCATGGCCCAATTAGCCAATATCCCGCAGGATCACTCTCTATGAGTTCTGCGCTTATCAAAGAGGCGAGAGAAGCTCTTCAAGAAGCCCTGCCGATTGAAGTCTTCCTCACCCGATTAGGCGAGTCGGAAAAGTCGGCCCGGCAATGCAACCTCGCGACTAAACACTTCCCGCATCACTTTTACAAAGGAGGATATGCGGGGCGAGGAATTCAAACACGATAGGCGCTATACTTCACAGGGTATATTGGCTCGGTGAGTTAACCGGATCCAAGTCGATCCGGGTTCATTATGAGCATCATGCCCTGCGCCTCATGTATCATCTTGGAATTCACGCGATGGCTGGCGTCGGCAGGCACAATGATTTATGGATTTAACACCGGTGGTCTCGGCGCTTGGTAAGATCGGATAAAGTGCCAAATGGGGACTTAAAGTCGAAGTCACTGCTATGTGATTGGCGAGACTTCCTATAACTTATTGTTGGGTCGACCTTGGATCCACAATAGCGTTATAGTCGTCTACTCTTCATCGGTGTCTCAAATATGTAGACACGAATAATGAGTCAAGGCGGTGGTGCGGACAAACAACCGTTTAAGGGGATGGAGAATTATTTCAGCGATTCTCTCCTCTACGGTAATGAGTCGGCGAATCATCGGCCCAATGCGGACGGTGAAAGCGTCACGAAGGGCTTGGTTATAGTGGAGGTTTTGTTTTAAATGACATTGTACCTTGTAATCAATCTTGGCGATGAAGAATGCGTCGGATGAACAATATGGTGGCAAATTGCGATGAATCAATAAATGGCGATTTAGAGTACCCTTTATCTTTGAATGATGTGATAACGAGTTTATACAATGATCGAGTTGCAACGGCTTCGGTCATCTTGCTTTACACAAAAGCGATTCGAGACTCCTTTGGGACGACACTTTCGTCATCCCGAAGATCAAGCAGCGAAGAAGAACGCCGCGCGAATGTACCACAATCAACGTGGCAACCCGGGCCACGTAAACGAAGGCCTTAGAGCCGTTTCAAGTCCTATTCCTTTAGGGACGGCGAGATTCCGGTCTCTTCAAATATCTTGTGGAAAATAACAAGATCAAGCTCCCTCCGATTCGAATCAAGAGGAGGCAATGAAGACGAATGACCCAAGATATCCGGCGCACTATAGGCGCTTCATCACCCCACTAAATCCTGTTTCACCTTAAGGACAAAATCCGGCCTTAATTGGCGTAGGGTCATCACTATGAAGCCGTCCAAAGAAAGAAGGTCGGGCGAATCACGGTGTCCATAAGCTTGGTCGGTGTCGTTGACATGGTTTGAACTGAACCGATGGTCAAAGTCGCAGTGAAGACGGTAAATGACGACCCACACAAGCAACGCCAGAAAGGACTTGTATCGTATACAACCCCGAATGGCGAAGTCTTGTGGGTCCACCCAGACCTACTTGAAGATGAGCAATGGGTAGCCTCTTCTTCGTTGAAGAAAAAGCTGAAGCAGAAGGGAAATGCATGCTATGCTACTTCCGCAATTCTGGAGGGAGACGATGAACAGGTGGTAACATTCCGGTGTCCAGAAGGGAACACGAAGCCACGCCACCGAGTGGACACGGTACAAATACAAGTACCCGAAGTCCCGACCCTAATGCCAAGCGGCTCGGTGGGGGTACCAACAAATCCCCTCACTCGCACAGAGAAAGCGCCAGCGGCAAGTGGTCGCCAAAGCTACAGCAGCGGCCGCATGAAGTTCAACTCGGCGGATCTCGATTCGGTCGCCCGATTGGAAGAGATAAACCGGAACCGAACTCTCCATACCGCCGGCGTCATGGCCCAATTAGCCAATATCCCGCAAGGATCACTCTCTATGAGTTCTTTGCGCTTATCAAAGAGGCGAGAAGCTCTTCAAGAAGCCCTCGCCGATTCGAAGTCTTCCTCACCCGATTAGGCGAGTCGGAAAAGTCGGCCCGGCAATGCAACCTCGCGACTAAACACTTCCCTGCATCACTTTTACAAAGGAGGATATGCGGGGCGAGGAATTCAAACACGATAGGCGCTATACTTCACCGGGTATATTGGCTCGGTGAAGTTAACGGATCCAAGTCGATCCGGGTTCATTATGAGCATCATGCCCTAGCGCCTCATGTATCATCTTGGAATTCACGCGATGGCTGGCGTCGGCAGGCACAATGATTTATGGATTTAACACCGGTGGTCTCGGCGCTTGGTAAGATCGGATAAAGTGCCAAATGGGGACTTAAAGTCGAAGTCACCGCTATGTGATTGACGCAGAGACTTCCTATAACTTATTGTTGGGTCGACCTTGGATCCACAATAACGTTATAGTCCCGTCTACTCTTCATCAGTGTCTCAAATATGTAGACACGAATAATGAGGTCAAGACGGTGGTCGCGGACAAACAACCGTTTAAGGGGATGGAGAATTATTTCACTGATTCTCTCCTCTACGGTAATGAGTCGGCGAATCATCGGCCCAAAGATGCGGACGGCGGTGAAGAAGGCGATACGAAACGGGCTTGGTTATAGTGGAGGTTTTGTTTTAAATGACATTGTACCCCTTGTAATCAATCTTGACGATGAAGAATCGTCAGATGAACATTGTAATTGGCAAATTGCCGATGAATCAATAAATGACGATTTAGAGTACCCTTTATCTTTGAATGATGTGATAACAGGTTTATACAATGATCCAGAGTTGCACCTGCCAACTCGGTCATCTTGCTTTACACAAAAGCAGTTCCGAGACTCCTTTGGGACAGCACTCGTCATCCCACGAAGATCAAGTAGTGAAAAAGACTTGGTTTACGGAAAAGGAGATGCAGTTCCAGCACCGAATCACTTCTTCGAAAACGACGAAGACGACAATGGACCTATCCTCCACACATTCAGATATAGTCCAGAAACACTGGGTATCATGAAGAGATGGGGGTACAACTTGGCACAAGGAGAAGGTCTATGTTTTGGGCGAGGTCCTCGAGTCCCTCCCAGAGCGGCATATGTCCCAAAAGGGAAGCCGGATAATTACTATGCATTTAGAAGGGGATTGGGATACGAATCCTCCTCAGAAGATGAATGCTCGTGGGTGATTGATAATAATCCACCGGTGAGGCGGACATTCGTCGACTCTTGACTTGGGATTCGACACCGACCTCGGAGAAGCTTTCAAGGCTTTAATGTCAAATATGGCTACTTCGCCGATCCCGCCATCGCTTGAGAGTGATGAAGACATGCCAACATGGGAAGACCCATGGATCCATCAACTCCAAGAGCGGTTTGGGGATAGGTTGAACAAAGAGAACCCCCACTAAGGATGAGGTAGTCCAGTTAATATGGGGATGAAGAGCATCCTAAACTCATAAACATCACAATACTCTCCCTTGGAAGAAAGGAAGAGTTGATTGCCCTAATCGGGGAGTATATCGATGTATTGCACGGAGTTACGAGGACATGCGGGACTCGACCCTAATGTGGCAACACATCGCCTCAACATCAAGGCGGATATCAAACTGTCAAGCAACGGCAAAGGCGATTTCGTCCACAAATATTGGAGGCAATTGTTGTGGTGAAGAAACTCATAGAATCGATTCATCGAGGAAATTCAACATCCGGATTGGGTGGCGAATATAGTCGGTCATGAAGAAGAATGGGTCGATTAGGATCGGTGGTCGCGGACAAACAACCGTTTAAGGGGATGGAGAATTATTTCATGATTCTCTCCTCTACGGTAATGAGTCCGGCTGAATCATCGGCCCAAAGTACGGACGGCGGTGAAGAAGGCGTCTGCGGCCGGGCTTGGTTATAGTGGAGGTTTTGTTTTAAATGACATTGTACCCCTTGTAATCAATCTTGACGATGAAGAATCGTCAGATGAACATTGTAATTGGCAAATTGCCGATGAATCAATAAATGACGATTTAGAGTACCCTTTATCTTTGAATGATGTGATAACAGGTTTATACAATGATCCAGAGTTGCACCTGCCAACTCGGTCATCTTGCTTTACACAAAAGCAGTTCCGAGACTCCTTTGGGACAGCACTCGTCATCCCACGAAGATCAAGTAGTGAAAAAGACTTGGTTTACGGAAAAGAAGATGCAGTTCCAGCGCCGAATCACTTCTTCGAAAACGACGAAGACGACAATGGACCTATCCTCCACACATTCAGATATAGTCCAGAAACACTGGGTATCATGAAGAGATGGGGGTACAACTTGGCACAAGGAGAAGGTCTATGTTTTGGGCGAGGTCCTCGAGTCCCTCCCAGAGCGGCATATGTCCCAAAAGGGAAGCCGGATAATTACTATGCATTTAGAAGGGATTGGGATACTAATCCTCCTCGAAGATGAATGCTCGTGGGCGATTGATAATAATCCACCGGTGAGGCGGACATTAGTCGACTCTTGACTTGGGATTCGACACCGGCCTGGGAGAAGCTTTCAAGGCTTTAATGTCAAATATGGCTACGGTCGATCACGCTCTTGTTGAGAGTGATGAAGACATGCCAACATGGGAAGACCCATGGATCCATCAACTCAAGAGCGGTTTGGGGATAGGTTCGAACAAAGAGACCCCCACTAAGGATGAGGTAGTCGAGGTTAATATGGGGATGAAGAGCATCCTAAACTCATAAACATCAGCAATACTCTCCCTTGGAAGAAAGGAAGAGTTGATTGCCCTAATCGGGGAGTATATCGATGTATTAGCACGGAGTTCACGAGGACATGCGGGACTCGACCCTAATGTGGCAACACATCGCCTCAACATCAAGGCGGATATCAAACTGTCAAGCAACGGCAAAGGCGATTTAGTCCACAAATATTGGAGGCAATTGTTGTGAAGTGAAGAAACTCATAGAATCGGGATTCATCGAGGAAATTCAACATCCGGATTGGGTGGCGAATATAGTCGGTCATGAAGAAGAATGGGTCGATTAGGATGCAGTATGGACTCTGAGACCTCAGCGGCTTGCGAAAGATGACTTTCCTCTTCCAATCACGATGTCATAGTTGACAACGTGTGGATTTGAAAGAATGTCCTTTATGGATGGCTTTTGGGTATAATCAAATCAAGATGCACCCGATGGCCAAACACCACGGCGTTGAGCAGCCCATCGGCATATATTGCTACGGTCATGCCGTTCGGCCTAAAAATCTTTGGCGCAACATACCGAGAGCAATGGCGGAGATTTTCGGGATCATCTTCGGAAAAGGTCGAATGCTACGTCGACGATTTGGTCGTGAAAAGCCGTGACAAAGGAGATCACATCGAAGATCTTAGAACGGTATTCGAACTCATGCGGACTCATCAGCTAAAGATGAACCCTGCCAAATCCTTCCTTGGGATGTCCAGTGGCAAGTTCCTCGGCTTCGTCGTCACCGACAAAGGAATCCGCCGATCGACAAAGTGAAGGCAATTCAAGAGTTGCAACCTCCGAGAAATCTGAGAGAACTCAGGGGGTTACAAGGACGATTGGCGTACATCCGACGGTTCATATCGAACCTATCCGGGAAGTGCCAACCGTTCTCCAAGTTGAACAAGAAGGGTGTGTCGTTTATTTGGGGCGACACTGTCGGCGTTTGGAGAGATCAAATCGTATCTCGCTAAACCTCTGTTCTTGTTGCCGTGATCGGAAAACCGTTTTGATCTCGTCAAGGCAACGGATCACTCGTTAAAGCTTTACTCGCGCAAGGCGGCGGCGGCGGTCCGCGAGCGGCGATGTATTACCTAAGCGAACATTAGTGGTCTTTGAGTCTCGATATCCAATGGTCGAGAAGCAGTGCCTTGCATTAGTGTTCGCGATTCAGAAAATGCGGCACTATTTAGTCGGACAGACGATTTATGTTATTTCCAACGTGAATCCGGTCCGAATATTCATGACCCAGCCGGCCTCGATGAGTTGGCGTTTGGCGAAATGGGCCTTGCTCTTGTCCCAATATGACTTGTATTTCAAACAACAGAAGTCAGTCAAAGGACAAGCGATTTGTGATCTCTTGGCTGCCAGCCCAACAACGGATGCAGTTGAGCTATATGACGATCTTCCTGATGAAGTCCACGAAGTCAACACTACATCGCACCAACAAATATGGCGTATTTTGATGGAGCTTCGGGCCACCAATGTGGCAAGCGCCCGGATGTTCTAAGATTTCCGGAGTCGGAGTTGTCTTGATTTCCCAGGGAATCATGTCATGCCGTGCTTATTCACTCACGAACCTTGTTCCAATAGCGTAGCGAATACAGCGTTACTTATCGGACTTAGCTTCGCCAAGGAGCTGGGGGTAGAGTATCTCGAAGCATACGGCGATTCGCAATTGATAGTCAGACAGATCCGTGGTGACTATGAAGTTAGGAATCCGGATCTAATCCTCTATCATCAGATAGCCGTTGAAATAGCAGACTCATTCGAAGAGTTTTTCATCGAATATATCCCGCGCCTCCAAAACGCTTATGCGGATGCACTGGCGGCGTTAGCTGTGTCGTTAGCACAACCTTCCGAGACCGAGCAACTAGTCACGGTCAGGACTCACCAACTCTTCGTACCATTATACGATGAGGCACAAGAAGATAAGGGGGTAGTTACCAAAGAAGTGTATACAACCCAAACCAAGTTGGAGCCCCGAGATTGGCGCTTTCCTATCATCGATTACGTCTTACATGGTATTCTACCAGAAGACGTAAAGGAGAGAGAGTCAGTCCGGCGAAGAGCTCCAAGATTCTTTTACGACACAGAGACCCAGATGTTATATCGCCGGGGGTACGATGGTCTTTTGCTCCGATGCCTCTCAAACAAAGAGGCAGGAGAGGTCCTTCGGGAAGCACACGAAGGTGAATGTGGCGCACACCAGCCTGGTCCCAAGCTCTACGATCGAATCAAGAGAATGGGCTACTTTTGGCCAACAATGGTTAATGACGCAGTCGAGTACGCTCGGAAATGCCACGCGTGTCAAATTCACGCGAATTATATGCATCAGCCTCCTGAGCAGTTGCATCCTTCGGCCACATCCTGGCCATTCGAGACATGGGGAATCGACGTTGTAGGTCCCATTTTCCTCCGCCGCTAAAGGAGATCGGTTTATTCTAGCGATCACCGACTACTTCCAAGTGGGCGAAGCAATCCGCTAAAGGAAGTAAAGGCGATACCGTCATCAAGTTTATCAAACACCATGTCATCTATCGACACGGTGTCCCAAGGCGGATCGTGCATGACAGCGGTCCCCAATTTATCGGCAATTCCTTCATCGGGTTTTGTGAAATTCAAGATACAAGATGTCGTCAGCGGCTTATAATCCAGCGACAAATGGATTAGCGAAGCATTCAACAAGGCGATTATCAAAATTACATCAAAGCTTGTGAAGTAACAAGCGAGGCTGGGATGATAAACTTCGGAGAAGCCCTAGGCGTGTCGCCTGGCTGTCACGCCGCCAGCTGAGAGACTCAGGTACTCCACAGTTTCACGGGTGCGGCAGTTCTCCGTTGGAGATCGAGATCCGTCGCCATTATCGCCCTTTCAGCAGAGATGGCGGTAGAAGAACAACATCAAAACATCTCGAAGAGCTTGAGATGTTAGATGAGAAGCGCTGGAGGCTCAACAATGCATTGAGTTCTATCAAGCTAGAATGTCGGGGCTTTCAACAAGAAAGTTCGACGAGAGAACCTTTAAGGAGGAGATCTGCGTCCTCATTTTCGGCGGCCGATAATTCTCAACTCCAAAAGAAAGGTAAATTGAACCCAAATGGGAAGGACCGTTTATAATAGACGATCTATTCAAGCGGTGCATATATTATCACCTGAGAATGGCGGCCAGGCAATTAATCTTAGATAAATGGGAAGTTTACGAAAAAGTATTATCCTTAATACATTCGGATAACTTTGTTTTGATGGGAAGTTCCTCGGAGAATATCTCACTCATTTTCATGAGGATAACCCTAAGTTATTGTGTTTTCCTCCAAAATTCTCTCACCGATCAAATTCATTGTGGTGGGCCCACTAAAATCTCCTGGTCCAACCACCGGCAAAATCCCTCTCGATTCCCTCCACGAGCGAGAGGTCCACTCAAATTCGGTTAGCAATCCTACAAAAGCGAAAGCTATCCATACCCTTCAAGATTCTCGGTGGAGACCCACTCTTAGTTTCTTATCGGAAATAGAATACATTCTTCCTTTCCCACCTTCACTGGAGATAGGACACATCCTTCCTCTTGAAGCAGAGATAGAATACATTCTTCCTCTCTTGTCTTAGATTCTCAGTGGAGATCCGCTCTTAGTTTCATCTTTCAAGATTCTCAAGATGGAGATCCCATTTTGGTCTCTTTCTTTGGAAGCAGGACAAAAATCCTTCCTTTCGGCAGGAGATAGGAGACAAGATCCTCCTTCCTCTCCATCAATAAGAGATAGGATACAAAACCTTCCTCTCTTATTTCAAATGCGTGAGCACTGGAGATAGGACACAAAACCTTCCTCTCCACGGCAAGAGATAGGATACAAAACCTTTCTCTCTTGTTTATCCCTTACTGGAGATAGGAGACAAGATCCTCCTTCCTCTCCACCTTCGGAAATAGAATCGTTCTTCCTTTCCCACCTCAATCAATCGAATCGGTTCAATCCTTCTCGGTCAAAGAAGGGGCCAAGATTCATCTTGGGGTATTTTATCGAAGCCTAAGAAGGGATAAAATAGCGCCTCACCGCAGCGTTGCGGTTTAGTCTTTCTCCGATTGAAGAAGACACGAGTTGATTACGGGCATTTTATCCGAAGCCTAAGAAGGGATAAAGCCAACGCCTCACAGCGTTGCGGTTTAGTCTTTCTCCTATTGAAGAAGACACGAGTTGATTACGGGCATTTTATCCGAAGCCTAAGAAGGGATAAAGCCAGCGCCTACAGCGTTCTTGTAGTCTATTCAGTGAAAAAAGAGCCGAAGCCTCGTATTCAACATGGTAGCATTAAGTCTAAGAGAGTTTCATTCTTTTAGCACAACGTTGTGTGTAGAACGGATTTAGACAATCTACATGCTAGCCCAACTCAAACGGTAGTTGGTAAAGGCTCATCAAACCGTTGAGAGGTTGGATAACCCTAAAGTCAGCCTCACCTGCGTTCTTGGGTTTAGTCTTTTAGATTGAAGAAGACACGAGTTGATTACGGGGTATTTTATCCGAAGCCTAAGAAGGGATAAAGCCAACGCCTCACAGCGTTGCGGTTTAGTCTTTCTGATTCAACAAGAAAGTTGACGGAGAACCTTTAAGGAGGAGATCTGGTCCTCGGCTTTCGGCGGCCGATAATTCTCAACTCCAAAAGAAAGGTAAATTGAACCCAAATGGGAAGGACCGTTTATAATAGACGATCTATTCAAGCGGTGCATATCGCTATCACTGAGAATGGCGGCCAGGCAATTAATCTTAGATAAATGGGAAGTTTCGAAAAGTATTATCCTTAATACATTGGGATAACTTTGTTTTGATGGGAAGTTCCTCGAGAGAATATCTCACTCATTTTCATGAGGATAACCCTAAGTTATTGTGTTTTCCTCCAAAATTCTCTCACCGATCAAATTCATTGTGGTGGGCCCACTAAAATCTCCTGGTCCAACCACCGGCAAAATCCCTCTCGATTCCCTCCACGAGCGAGAGGTCCACTCAAATTCGGTTAGCAATCCTACAAAGCGAAAGCTATCCATACCCTTCAAGATTCTCGGTGGAGACCCACTCTTAGTTTCTTATCGGAAATAGAATACATTCTTCCTTTCCCACCTTCACTGGAGATAGGACACATCCTTCCTCTTGAAGCAAGAGATAGAATACATTCTTCCTCTCTTGTCTTAGATTCTCAGTGGAGATCCGCTCTTAGTTTCATCTTTCAAGATTCTCAAGATGGAGATCCCATTTTAGGTCTCTTTCCTTTGGAAGCAGGGACAAAAATCCTTCCTTTCCGGCCTTGGGAGATAGGAGACAAGATCCTCCTTCCTCTCCATCAATAAGAGATAGGATACAAAACCTTCCTCTCTTATTTCAAATGCGTGAGCACTGGAGATAGGACACAAAACCTTCCTCTCCAGCGGCAGAGATAGGATACAAAACCTTTCTCTCTTGTTTATCCCTTACTGGAGATAGGAGACAAGATCCTCCTTCCTCTCCACCTTGGAAATAGAATCGTTCTTCCTTTCCCACCTCAATCAATCTGAATCGGTTCAATCCTTCTCGGTCAAAGAAGGGGCCAAGATTCATCTTGGGGTATTTTATCGAAGCCTAAGAAGGGATAAAGCCAGCGCCTCACCGCAGCGTTGCGGTTTAGTCTTTTCGATTGAAGAAGACACGAGTTGATTACGGGGCATTTTATCCGAAGCCTAAGAAGGGATAAAGCCAACGCCTCACAGCGTTGCGGTTTAGTCTTTCTCCTATTGAAGAAGACACGAGTTGATTCAGGGCATTTTATCCGAGAAGCCTAAGAAGGGATAAAGCCAACCATGGCGTTGCGGGTAGTCTATTCAGTGAAAAAAAGCGAAGCCTCGTATTCAACATCGTAGCATTAAGTCTAAGAGTTTCATTCTTTTAGCACAGCGTTGTGTGTAGAGCGGTTTAGACAATCTACATGCTAGCCCACTCAAGCGGTAGTTGGTAAAGGCTCATCAAACCCGTTGAGGGTGAGGGTTGGCCAATAACCCTAAAGTCAGCGCCTCACCGCAGCGTTGCGGTTTAGTCTTTTCGATTGAAGAAGACACGAGTTCGATTACGGGGTATTTTATCCGAAGCCTAAGAAGGGATAAAGTCAGCGCCTCACCGCAGCGTTGCGGTTTAGTCTTTTCGATTGAAGAAGACACGAGTTCGATTCGGGGTATTTCATCCGAAGCCTAAGAAGGGATTAAGCCAGCGCCTCACCGCGTTGCGGTTTAGTCTTTCTCCGATTGAAGAAGACACGAGTTGATTACGGGGCATTTTATCGAAGCCTAAGAAGGGATAAAGCCAACGCCTCACAGCGTTGCGGTTTAGTCTTTCTCCTATTGAAGAAGACACGAGTTGATTAAGGGCATTTTATCCAGAAGCCTAAGAAGGGATAAAGCCAGCGCCACAGCGTTGCGGGTAGTCTATTCCCGTGAAAAAAAGCGAAGCCTCGTATTCAACATCGTAGCATTAAGTCTAAGAGAGTTTCATTCTTTTAGCACAACGTTGTGTGTAGAGCGGTTTAGACAATCTACATGCTAGCCCACTCAAGCGGTAGTTGGTAAAGGCTCATCAAACCCGTTGAGGGTGAGGGTTGGCCAATAACCCTAAAGTCAGCGCCTCACCGCAGCGTTGCGGTTTAGTCTTTCTGATTGAAGAAGACACGAGTTGATTAAGGGCATTTTATCCAGAAGCCTAAGAAGGGATAAAGTCAGCGCCTCACAGCGTTGCGGTTTAGTCTTTTAGATTGAAGAAGACACGAGTTCGATTCGGGGTATTTCATCCGAAGCCTAAGAAGGGATTAAGCCAGCGCCTCACCGCGTTGTAGGGTGGTCTCTTGCCCGTAAAAGTCACGAAGCCTATGTATTCAATATCATAGCAACAAGTCTAGAAGAGTTTCATTCTTCGGCCTAGCGTCCGCGTCTTGAGCGGATCGGATAATCGCATGCTAGCCCAACTCAAGCGGTAGTTGGTAAAGGCTAATCAAATC
Organism: Asparagus setaceus; assembly: GCA_012295165.1. Lineage (NCBI taxonomy): Eukaryota > Viridiplantae > Streptophyta > Magnoliopsida > Asparagales > Asparagaceae > Asparagus > Asparagus setaceus. Next base: position 35,754,769 of record CM022705.1, read on the forward strand.
CGTTGGCGGTGAGGGTTTGCCAAAATCCTATAAGTATTATGGTTAATTATTTACGGCGAAATAAAAGAATCATAATAGAGCACAAAGAGGGCGGAAATATGTTTTATCGATAAAAGGCGAAGTTACACAAGTTTTCTAAGCGGCAGATTTGTGACGGCAAATACTTTATTGAAAAAGCTTGCTGAAGTTCCTCTGGCTTCGGCCTAAAAGCCTCCTCGCTGCCATTAAGGGCCTCATGATCTCCTTCTTGATGTCAACCGACTTACGCCCGAGAGTTCAAGTTCCTCGAGACGCGACCGCGAGAGTCTTTTCTTTGTTGGCCTTCGTCGGCTTCAAGGCGATCGGGCTCTCCCTCGCCGCTTGAAGCTCTGTTGAGCTCTACTATCCTCGCTTCTCGGCGGTGACACAAGACCAAAAATGTCCCACGGAAGATGAAGCCCGATGCGATCTCCAAATGATGCACAGCCTCGGCGCATTTGAACCCGAGTCGATAATAGCGCAAGCATCTGCCAAGGCTGTCGGTGAGCCTCGATATATGAGGCGAGCCGGCTACTCAAAATCTTGTAGACTTTGGAGCTTAACCTCTAAATGGTCGAAATCATCGGCAAGGTGGCACGGCGGACTCAATCTTCGGATATTCTCCCATGCCCTACTCCAAATAGGATTACGAGTATAAACTAATTCACGGTTCTTAACGAAGTTCCCGGAGAATATTACCATATTCTTAAGGATAACTTCGATAACCCTCAACTTCCTCCCAGGGGAACCCGAGGAGGATAAAATTACGGCGAGGCTTATATGTTGGGACAGCAGCGCTCTACCTCGAAAGGACTCCTCCTTTGTATCGGTGCCGATTCATGCATCCCGCCGAGGGCCTACCAATCAACAATTGGGAAGAATACCTCCCACCGTGGATGAACACCGCTGCAGCAAGTAATGCGATGGCGGCGTGACAGCAGCGTCGTCGGCGAAGGATTCACCGATCAGCGGTTCGGATCCAGCGAAGAATTCCCGATCAGCGGAGGAACCTCGATGGTCAATTGGGCGACAATCCACCGACGAGTCAGCGGCAAATGAACTCAATTAGCTACTGATTTGAAATTCGACAACGGTCAAGCAATAAATGCGACCACAACACCCCGGTATCCTACAAAGCAGCGGAGAACACGAGAGGTGGAGGAATCAAATCTGGAGCCAACCTCAAAAATTCATCTATCGACTTACGGTGAGATTTCGACAACGGTCGGACAAAAATGCGATCTGTAATACCGGCAATTCTACAAAGCGGAAAGGCTGAAGGGAATGGAGAGATCAAACGCCGTGGTCATTCACAAGTCCTATCCGCCAATTAAAGAGTGAAGGGCTCATCATGTCAAAGCATCCCGGACTCATCAAGAATCGAGGCGAGACACTTTGGAGGGTATCTGTGGCGTTAAAATTGCTTATCGATGCGAACAAGACTCGTAAGCGGTGAGTTGATAACCGACGATCCATCCGGCGGTAGCGACCGAACGCCGTCGGCGTGATTCTGCCATAAAGCAGCGTAAAGCGAGTCGGCGAACCCATGAAGTGATTCGGCGGCGTCTGAGCCAGCCAACGGCGTCGTGGAAAACCGACGGCGAAGCTCAGCGAGGCGAGTTGGCTAAATTCAAACATTGGCGAGGCGGAATCAACCGTACTTAGTCCGTCGATGCAAAACGAACCGCTTGAGCTCAAAGTTGATCGGACACGGACTCAACACAATGGCGACATCACCGAGCAAAACTAAGCCGGAAGACCGAAGAATCGACGAAGAATCGATGGAGAGTCGACGGAAAACGACAGACGACGGAGCGCCAGCGACGCCGCACTCGCCAAGTGGCCAGGTGGCTCGGCCACTGGCGAGCCACCTCGGCCAAGTGGCCAAGGTGGCTCGGCCACTGGCGAGCCACCTCGGCCAAGTGGCCAGGTGGCTCGGCCACTTTGGCCGAGCCACCGCCAACTTGGCCGAGCCACCCGCGTCGCTACAAGACCCCCTTTGTTGTTGTATAAATAGGGGGGGTCTTGCTCATTCAGGGGTCGGATTTTGGGGGATTTTGGCTTGGATTTTGGCGGACTTCTGAAGAGCCCTCGCGAGATCTACAACGCACGGTTCCGAGCACCGGCGAGCTCAAGTCCAGTCGACGTCAGATCTATAGGCGAAAGGTAAACAAACTCGGGTCGAACTACAGATACCCTCTAGGTTAAGCTTCGTCTTAACCTCGGGGATAAGCTGTGATTTCTCCTTGTAGATCTCACGCTCGTGATCCTCTCCTTCCGTGAGTGTGATCCGCTGGCGATCCTCTCCTTCGTGAGTGTGATCCCGCGGCGATCCTCTCGCCGTGAGTGTGATCCCCTCGGTAACCGTTTCCTTCGTGAAGCGAGCCCCTCGTCTGTAGTTCGAGCAGGGTTTACACGGGATCGAATTGCGCGGTGGTCAGCGGACGAACAAAAGTCCGACACGGGCAAAGAACCCATGGCGAGGATCGGGAAAATAGAGATCCCGTGTTTGTTCACAAAAGGAAGAGAGTTGTAATTTTCGTTTTCATTGTACGCCTGAAATATAAAGGCATTTTCTTTGTTTGAAATTTTGTAGGCCAACGAAGCTGTACACGAGTTCAAACAAGCAATGAATAACAAACCAACTTTCCCCGCGAACACACGCCTTTGACAAAAAGACCTTGGCATCATTGTCATAAGTCCAAGGCACGTACCCCAAGATCTTGGTGTCATGATGAGTAAATCCAAGGCACGAGGTCGAGACGTTCCCAACTTAAGGCAAAGAGTTGAGTCGCCTCGACCCTAAGATAAACTTGAACTCAAACAAAGCAGATTGCAAACTCTTAAACACAAGAATGCAATCTCAAAGGTACATAGTTTAAAATTAACAAAATTATATTTTTATTCATATAATTAAAGATATTTACAGTACAAAAGTACTACAAACAAAAAAGAAGATACAAAAACCCCTAAGGGTTCGGACTCGGGAGAGATGCCGGCGGAACGACACCAAAGACAAGAGCAGGAGTCAAACACGGAGGGGCAGCAACAGTGGTTGGCCGAGGAGCCGACTGGACTTCAGACTCGGCCTCCTCGTCTTTCTTCTCTCCAGGCTTACTCACCCAACTATCGTGAGCCGAGCTCTCGCCCACCACCCCAGCCGACTCTTCGCCATCCTCATCGCTGCTCCCACCATCGAGGACAACTCCCCCTCCCTGCTTCTCTATCTCCTAAAGTGCACCAAGGCAATTGGCCACTCGTGGAGGATAATGGAAGCGGTCGGGGTCATTTAGGATCTCGGTCGGGAGCTGGGCCTCTAGATAGTCATAGCCGGCTTTGCAAGCCAACCCTACCTCCACCTTCCCGAGAGTGCTCTGGTGGTAGCCTTTAACAATCTCGAATCGGTGGGCCTCAGACTCCAGATGAGCGAGGCGGCCTTGTAAGGCCTGGACTTTAGTGAGGGATGACTCCCACTGTTGCTCAGCCTCCAGCCCAGCTAGAGTGCTCGCATGCCTCAGCTTTTCGTGAGCAATTTACTTCTCCTTTAGCTTGGCCCGCAGGCTCTGGGCATCCAGGCGATCTGCTCAAGCCAGCTCGTGGGGTCATTCCTCTCAGCCTCTCAACCTCGATCTCCTCGAGCAGGATATCTAATTCTATCATCCTTTTCTCGAGATCATGTTAGAGATGGCCAAGGTCCTCTTAGAACTTGCTGATCTCGGCCGACTTCTTCTTTGTTGAAGTCTTTGGGTCATCGATCATTCTCTCCGCATCTCCACCACCCGGTGCCATTTGTCCTCGCCCTCTTCTAGATGGTCGGCTCCTCCTCCTTAGCAGCAGTAAAGAAGCCTTCTCGAGGTCAGCCTTCTAGGCCTCCACTCTCCTTAGAGCTTGAAGAAGGAGGTCGGACCCGTTCATATCGCCCAAACAACTCTTGTCCCACGAGCTCCCGGATCATATAGCTCTTCAAGCAGGTGGAGTAGACATCTAGCATCTCGTCGAGGATCTCATCATCACGAGGGTGATAGAACTACTCGGCAGCTCTAGTTTGGGTGACACGAGACTCGGGACCGACCCCTCTCGTAGTTCGAACGGGTTTACACCGGGATCGAATTGCGGTGGTCAGCGGACGAACAAAAGTCCGGCGCGGGCAAAGAACCCATAGCGAGGATCGGGAAAATAGAGATCCTCGTGTTTGTTCACAAAAGGAAGAGAGTTGTAATTTTCGTTTTCATTATGCGCTGAAATATAAAGGCATTTTCTTTGTTTGAAATTTTGTAGGCCAACGGCCGCATTAACGAAGTTCAAACAAGCAATGAATAACAAACCAACTTTCCCCGAACCTGCGCCTTTGACAAAAGACCTTGGCATCATTGTCATAAGTCCAAGGCACGCACTCCCAAGATCTTGGTGTCATGATGAGTAAATCCAAGGCACGAGGTCGAGACGTTCCCAACTTAAGGCAAAGAGTTGAGTCGCCTCGACCCTAAGATAAACTTGAACTCAAACAAAGCAGATTGCAAACTCTTAAACACAAGAATGCAATCTCAAAGGTACATAGTTTAAAATTAACAAAATTATATTTTTATTCATATAATTAAAGATATTTCTGATACAAAAGTACTACAAACAAAAAGAAGATACAAAACCCCTAAGGGTTGGGACTGGGGAGATCTTGTGAGCGACACCAAAGACAAGAGCAGGAGTCAAACACGGAGGGGCAGCAACAGTGGTTGGCCGAGGAGCCGACTGGACTTGAGACTCGGCCTCCTCGTCTTTCTTCTCTCGAGGCTTACTCACCCAACTATCGTGAGCCGAGCTCGCCCACCACCCAGTAGACTCTTCGCCATCCTCATCGCCGCTCCCACCATCGAGGACAACTCCCCTCCTGCTTCTCTATCTCCTAAAGTGCACCAAGGCAATTGGCCACTCGTGGAGGATAATGGAAGCGGTCGGGGTCATTTAGGATCTCGGTCGGGAGCTGGGCCTCTAGATAGTCATAGCCGGCTTTGCAAGCCAACCCTACCTCCACCTTCCCGAGAGTGCTCTGGTGGTAGCCTTTAACAATCTCGAATCGGTGGGCCTCAGACTCCAGATGAGCGAGGCGGCCTTGTAAGGCCTGGACTTTAGTGAGGGATGACTCCCACTGTTGCTCAGCCTCCAGCCCAGCTAGAGTGCTCGCATGCCTCAGCTTTTCGTGAGCAATTTACTTCTCCTTTAGCTTGGCCCGCAGGCTCTGGGCATCCAGGCGATCTGCTCAAGCCCGCTCGTAGGGGTCATTCCTCTCCCGCCTCTCAACCTCGATCTCCTCGAACAGATATCTAATTCTATCATCCTTTTCTCAGAGATCATGTTAGAGATGGCCAAGGTCCTCTTAGAACTTGCTGATCTCGGCCGACTTCTTGCTGTTCGAAGTCTTTAGGTCATCGATCATTCTCTCCCGCATCTCCACCACCCAGTGCCATTTGTCCTCGCCCCTCTTCTAGATGGTCAGCTCCTCCTCCTTAGCAGCTAGCAACAGTAAAGCCTTCTCGAGGTCAGCCTTCTAGGCCTCCAACTCTCCTTAGAGCTTGAAGAAGGAGGTCCGGACCCGTTCATATCGCCCAAACAACTCTTGTCCCACCAGAGCTCCCCGGATCATATAGCTCTTCAAGCACTGGTGGAGGCCGACATCTAGCATCTCGTCGAGGATCTCATCATCACGAGGGTGATAGAACTACTCGACAGCTCTAGTTTGGGTGACCTGAGACTCCAGGACCGACCCCCTCTTATCGAGATGAGGCCTGGGCACAAATCTGTACTCTTGAGGCGGCTCTCTATCGAATCGGGGACTGATTCTGGAAGCAGCATCCTCAGCTCATCCCACTTCTGCACCTCGAGCTCATCAATGCGATGAGGATATGGCCATCCGAACCTCTGAGTAGGAGGCGCCCCCTCAGCAGCTGGCTCTTTCCCTTGCCGATGGGTCGACTTGGCAGGCGTGTCGGGAGCCATTTCTACCATTATTGGGGCCTCGACGTCTTTGGCCTCGGTCATAGAGATCTCGGCCCCCTCATCTCAGCCAGGGGACCTGTCAATGATGATGATGTCAATTTCTTGGGCCAGGACGGCAACAGCATTCTCCCTCTCTTCTTGAGGCGGGATCTCCACCGATGGCTAGCTCCTGGCATCCCTCAGAGCTGCAGAGCCCTCGCCTGCCTCCATAGCGGCCTCAGCCGTCTTTTTGGGGCCTCGGCTGCCCACTTTCTTCAGTCTTCTCTTCTTCTCAGACCTCTTGGCCCGAGTTGTAGTAGCCCTCGACCCGGCCAGTCGAGCTGCTATTTCAGCAGCTTGGGCCTGTGCCCTCTCGGGCTCTTCAGGAGCCAGATCAGAGCGGAGGTGCTTCTTCAGCCTGGTCGAAGGCCCTCCCCGAGCTTGAGCAGATGGAGCCGTCGGCACTACCTCAGTCTCCTCTGAGCCCAATGTCAGCTCGGCCGCCCGAGTTTCATCCCCCACAGTGGGAGGAACAAAAGAGACGCCAACAACTCCTAGGACCGAGTTGTCGAAGAGGTCCTCGATCCGACAAGAACCGGAGTACGCCTTGATCATCTCGAGTGCCCGCCTCTCGACGCTCGATAGTGGTCCTGGCTTCATGGCATCCTTCTTGATCTCAGGCCAGCTAGAGCAGGCCAAGTTGGAGTCGTCCCCAGACACCCACACGAACCGCTTCTTCCAGTCCTTGTTGGACTCGGGAGCGTTGGCGATGATTTTATTCCCCCCCCCAAGATTTGGAGGTAGTAGTGCGCCTCGTGCTAGCTCACCTTCACACAGACAAGGTGGCCGAGGATCCTCAGAGTCGGGTCGACTCCCAGCCAGCGGCAGATCACCACGAACCCCACCAGAGTGGCGATGGAGTTCGGCTTCATTTGTAATGACGACACCCCCAGCGCCTCGAAGACTCGGCGGAGGAAGGGGTGTATTTGATCATCATATTTTATTACACTTTTATACCCTCATTATCTATTTTACTTGAATAAATATATATGCTAATAATAATTTTTATCTTAATTTATAGGTAATATAGAATTATTGAATAAAAGCTCAAATGAAGATTATTTTGAGCCCAAAAGATCTCTGATGAAGCCCAGAATGCCTAAATCCAAAGTCCACGACTAAGTTTGATGTAAAATCTCAACACTCATCACTTTGTTGGTCAGAATTATTAATAACTTGGTTTACAATTAAGAATCAAATCAAATATGGAAAAAAAACAAAGTCAAATTTGTACTCAGGATGGTCAACCGCAAAGAAAAGACGATATCTTCCAATCCGAAAAGTAGAATTCAATATATTATATTTGAAAATTACTTATCTTGACGAGACAGAACCATCCAAATTGACAGATTCTAAAAATTTTATCAATAACAGTAGGTTATGATAGAATTTCAAATTTAATTGATATATATTCAATTATTTGAAGGCCAAGCTAAATTCTAAGAAGCCCAAGAACATTTAAGAAAAGTCCAAGAGTCTTAAATAAATTAAATACAAAAAAAAAAAATAAAGCTCACGAAGCCTATCTCTCAAGTATTGAATCAATGATATAGATTATTTTGAGAGATTCTATGGTTATGAGGGTTGCTTGGGGTCTAAGCCAAATCCTATGGTTGTGAGGGTTACTTGGGGGCCAAGATAAATCTAAGGGTTGTGAGAGATTCTTATTATCTATAAATAGAGGGGTAGAATGAGGGCTTAAAAGTGTGAAAAATTTTGTAAAAAAACTCCATTTGAAGAGGAGGGTTACTCATAACTGAGAAGACCTTCCAAAATTGTAAACCTTGTTTGCAAGTAATAAAAGAATTTTTTTGGCCTCTTTATATTTTTTTTTCTTCTCTTTATTTATTGATGAAGATGAAGATGAAGATTTACCTTCATGGGCTAGAACCCTCTTGCAATATAAGTTTTCCTTTTTCTTTTATATATTCATGATTTAGTATTTTATTTTCTTTTTCTTTTAGTAGATTAGATTTATTTTGATGCTTTATAGAGTAGATTTACTTTCATGTTCTTTTATTATTTTCTTACATTTTTATTCTGTAGTATAGATCTATTTGCTTGCATAGTTTAGATTTTCTTTTATGTTATTTTATTTCTGTAATTTAGATTTATTTTTATGTTCATAGTTTAGATATTTATTTCTTTGTTCTTATTTTTCTTTTTGTAATTAGTTTTTATTTTTATTATATTTTTATACTCTTTCTTTCATATTCTCTAGTTTATATTTTATTTTATTTTTAATTTTAATAATGTGGAACTAAAATCTTGTAGGAATTCTAGAGTTATATGAAACTAGTTTGATTTCTTTTATAATTTGTAGATTGCTCTCTTGTGCTTAAAATGATCATATTTAGGATAATCAATTAGAGAACTAATTTGTAGAAAAGAATTGATAATCTATGCTTATCTTGAGTGGTTTGATAGGTTATGCTTATGAATTCTAGAATTAATATCTAGTTGTTGTTCTTTTCATGAATGTTAATTTTACTTGGATGATAATTTAATAGGTTATGCTTTTCTTAAGTGGTTTGATCGTCTATGCTTAATAAATCTAAAGTAAAATGTGATAAAAGAGAATAATTTATATATTCTAAGTGAAATTGACTAGTGGATTCAATTCGAGATTCCTCTAATTGAATCCCTCATCTTACTTTTATGATTTTTCCTCTTTATTCTTGATTTCCGTTATTTTATTTCTTATTTTCCTCTAATTTCTTCTCCCCTCTTAATCTAGTTTTATTTTATTTGCATATAATCACACCCACTCTCTTTATTTCTCCACAATTGTCACTCTTAATTGTCCACACAACACACAACTTAGAAAACCAATTTTGATTATCTCCTACAACACCTTCCTCGAGGATTCGACATCTTTTATACTATAATTTGATAGTTGTGCACTTGCAACTAGGTTTTATTTATTTTCTATCAATTGTCGTGGTCGAAGACCGCCTGCGATCTTGCTGGCGCCGTCATGCAAACGCTCTAGGGATGTCAAACTTGCCGTATAGCGCCTCCAGCTGTGGTGACGACACCTTGGAGTGAAACTTCCTCAGCTGATTGATTCGGGCCTCATTCCTAGCAATCGGAGTTGAAGAAGCCATTAGGTCAGAAGTTCGTCTGAGAAGAAATGTGGAGAAGACCGGAGTTCTTTTACAGTTAAAGAGTTCGAGAAATTTCGAGAGCAGCAACCTCTCCCATCTTGCAGCAACCATACATATGGGCAGGAGGGCCGACAGGTGGCAAGATCACAACAGTCGACTCAGCTCTAAGCCAACGGCCGAGATCACTCCCAACATACGAGGCGACCGCTCGAGAACCAAAGCGTTCCTCATTTTAATTAGCCCGCAATCTTCGCACGAAAATTGAGGTGGTGACAGCCCAAAATTATCCTCTGATGTCAGCAACATCACATCGGAAGAGACTTTTCAGCACCCCTCATAAATGCACCTCGGGACCCGGCCGGCTACAGTCCTATTTCACTCAGACTCGGCTACCCGAGTCCAAGCAAAAGGGGTCAGTGTTATGTTAATGATTCACCTAAGTGTTAATCCTCCCTCTGGAGTCAACACGTGTCCCATATCAGCACTAAATGACAGTTCAACTCATCCCCCAGCCAGAGCGACTCAAGTTAAAGGGGCACTCGTCTCTTTCAGAGACATGCCGAGTAAGAAAAAAGACAAGCTCTCACTCGACCTCATCATTTGAGTCGACCCCCCTCATCCATTCTTATGCCGGGTCGACAACTTGCGGTGACAAAAGCGTGTTGTCGTCTCTCGTGGCCGAGTCGAGGCGGTTTGTCCTCGAACTCCACACCAACAGCTGTCCATCATCATCATTACTTGTGCCACGAGTCCTCATGACTCATCACCCACCATACCTCTTCAGTCACCATTACATTAGATCAGTGGTGACTCATCCCCCCAAAATTTTCAAAAGCTACAAGTGGTCCGCTAAAAATTTTACAACCAACCCCTAAAATTTTTGAAAATTACAAATTACACCCCAAAAGTTATTTGTATTTTTTAAAAAACTTCAAGGGCTATTTATAAATTTTTTTAGGGTTTATTTATAAAATATTTAGGGGTCCACTTATAGTTTAAAACTTCAAGGAGCTATTTGTATATTTTCTAAACAAGGGTCTGCTAAAAAGTTTCTAAACAGCCCCCTAAAACTTTTGAAAATTATAAGTAACTCCCTAAAATTTTATAAAAAGCCTCCTAGAAAATATGCAAACAACTTCTAAGTTTTAAAACTATAAATGAACCCTTAAATTTTTACAAACAGACATTCAAATTTTTATAGCCCCATGAAAGTTTTAAAATTATAAATAACTTTCGTGGTGCTATTTATAAGTTTCAAAAGTTTAGGGGGTTGGTTGTAAATTTTTTAGCAAACCACTTGCAGCTTTTAAAATTTTTAGAGTGATATTTATAATGTTCAAAATTTTTAGGGTGTTATTTATAATTTTAAAAAATTTTTAGGGTGTTATTTATAATTTTTAAAACTTATAGGGGGTTATGTGGCAAAAAAGAGAGAGAAAAGACAATCCAGTCAACTGTCACGTCAGCAATAGATAATGAAAAATCTCGAAAATGACCTAATTTGATGATGGAGAAAATATTAGGAATTTCTGTTGATGACTTTCAAATATTAAGGACCCAAATAAAATTTGGCTAATATATTAAGGACCTACAGTGAAGATTTGCCTTCTTAAAACATGCTTGTAGAGGACAATTATTGATTGCTATTGGGAGAGATGAAAATAATCAAATGTGGCCTATTGCATGGGCAGTTGTAGAGGGAGAGACAAAATCTTCATGGTAGTGGTTTCTAAGGGTGTTGAATTCTGATTTTTACATAGGTAGTGGTAAAGGTTGGACTATCATCTCTGATCAACAAAATGTAACCTAATTTACTTTTTGTATACTATTAAACCCTTATTGAGTTCTTTTTTTTTACTTGTTCTGAGTTTTTACTTGTCTTAACTTTTTTGTAGGGGTTGGTACCAGCTATTGATGAGGAGTGGCCAGATATTGAGCATAAACAATGTGTTAGGCACATTTATTCAAATTGGAGGAAGATTCACACAGGTAGATCACTATAAAGACAATTTTAGAAGTATGTCAAAGTGATCACTATGGGGGAGTTTGCAGAAGAAACTGAAATTCTTAAATCAATTTCGAATCAAGTATAGGAGGATTTCATGACAAGGGATCCTAACACTTTTTATAAGTCACACTTAAAGCTCATAGCAAATGTGATGTGGTGGATAATAACATGGCTGAAACTTTCAATTCTTTTATTCTGATGGTAAGATATAAGCCAATAGTGTCCATGCTGGAAGATATAAGATTGGCTTTAATGGATAGAATGCAACAAAAACTCAAACTGCTTGAGAAGTTTTATGTGACAAGTAACATAGCTCCTAGGATATATAAAAAGTTACAAGAGACATATGAAGAGCAAAAAAATTGTGAGATTCATTGGAGTGGGACTAAAGAAGAGAGAGGGTTTAAAGTTAAACATGGGGGAGTCAGCGATGATATTAGTTTAGCAGATATGACATGCCCTTGTAGGGTGTTGGATTTGACTGGGGTACCATGTGTACATGCTATGAGTGCAATTCTTTTCATGAGGAAACAACCTGAAGCTTATGTGTCAGATTACTATGCATATGACACCTATTTGCTAACCTATCATAAACTATTAAACCCTATTGAAGGAAGTAAATTCTGGGATATGGAGGGAGAGAATATGGTGTTGCCTCCTAATATTGTTAAAAAGAAGCTAGGTAGGCCCAAAACTGCTAGAAGAAGGGATCCTAATTGTAGGCATCAAAAATTGCTGAAGAACCTCAAATATGACTAAATCATGAGAAGATCGAAGGACAACGTCGTCGAAATCTCAAGAAGCCAATCTGAGGGGAAGATTGTGTCTGCTTCTGATCGCGAGACACTTATGTGTCTCGCCACTAGCGAGACACTTTGATGTGTCTCGGCTGGCGGCGAACACTTCGTGTGTGCCTCGCCACGGCGAGACACCTTGATGTCTCGGTGATGGCGGTTTTTGCTTATGTGTCTCGCCATAGCGAGACACCTTGATGTGTCTCGCGACTAGCGAGAACACTTACTATGCCGTCTGAGACACCGAATACCAAAATGAGCTCGAAGGGTCTAAATCAATCTTTGGTGGGGCCCGCGGCTTTATCAGCGAGAGAGGCGTTGGTTGCGTTAATGGCGGTAGCGGCTGTTAGCGTGTCTGGCATCTCTGCGTTGACAAAGTGGTGGCTGTTAGACTGCTTAAACTCGCTATACAGGTCTGTTACAGCGGCGTATAGTGTCTCGTAGTCATGGCATATGTCTCGCTTATGGCCGAACACTCGTCATGCTGTGAGGTAGATGGCGGGCACAGTATCTCGCTCGCCGTGAGACACATCAAAGTGTCTCGCTAGTGGCGAGGCACATAGAATGTCGCCATGGCGAACACAATCTTCCCTCAGATTGGCTTTGAGATTTCGACGACGTTGTCCTTCGATCTTCTCATGATTTAGTCATATTTGAGGTTCTTCAGCAATTTTTGATGCCTACACTAATGAAGAAATTAAGAAATCTAACAAGGCATCAAAAGCAGGAGTCCCTACCAAGTGCTCTAACTATGGTCAAAGTGGACATACAAGGAGGAACTGCCCTATTCCAAGACAAACTACTACACAAGTAAGTGGTTTTGTAATTTTTAAATTGTCTATTGTCAAATATGTATCATATTTGCACGTTTTATTGACATTTCAGGAATCACAAGCAACTGATGGAGATTCAATGCAAGCTACAAGAATTGAAAGACCAAAAGGAAGAAAAAAAGGATTAACCAATTACAAGAAAATACAACAAATCAAGATATTCCAACACCAGCTACATTAATAAGAGAGAGTAGAGCCATGAGAACTAGAAATATACAGCAAAGAGGACATGTTAGAGGCAATGGTGATGAATGTCATTCACAAGCTAGAGGAAGGGGTGGAATAAGAGGCAGAGGAAGGGGTAGAAGCAATCCAACAAGGATCCCTGCATGTTATGGCATATGGCAGGGAGATGAAGGTGAAATGGCATATAGAGCTTCAACTCAATCAGTTGCCAGAATCATTCAAACTCCATCACAAAATGATTCCCGAGTGATAGAGAAAAGTTATAATGCTTTGAAAGATATTGATATACTATATTATATTTTGCCAAATTTGCCTAACTTAAATGTATGTATATGTTTAATTTTGGGGGCTGAAAGTAATCCATTAACAAGTATTTTGGCAATGTCAGTAAATTCTCAATATTGCAATCATACTCTGGTGTACATATGATCTTGACATTCTCAATGTTGCATGTTGCTTGTAATTTATTGACATGATGATGATGAACATAGTGTACATGCTCAGATTTTGAATAAAACATGCATGTTTGTGTCATGATGATATCACACATATTCACACAAATACTTTCAAACAAACTAGATTAAGATTAAGCTTTCATTTGATCAAAATATCTGTTACATAAGTCAAATTCCTCTCTCATGAATTAGAGACAAATACATTACACCCATGATACCAAATGACACAACCCTTTTCTAACAACATACAAACTCAAGCACAATACAAGCAAAACAAATAACCAAATAACCCTAAATAACATCTTCATCTTCATCTTCATCTTCTATGACTGAATTTCATCCTCCATCAAAGATCTTTCACTTCTTAGTTTTACCATCTCCTGCAAACATGGCTCAGTTTCACCATTGCACAACTCAAACTCCTATTTCATCTTGGCAATTTTATGATGATAGTCCCTTAGCTCTAACTCACATCCTTCAATTATGTCATAATTTATCTTCATTGTGCTCCTCAGTTCACTGATTTCTTCTCTTAGCAATGGAATAAGCTTAGAAGCAGCAGGACACATAGGTGCGTCAAACCACTCCCACATCCTACAACCGCCCCTCTAATAACAAAGAAAAGAAAAAAAAATCTCATAATCATTTTTAAATGTGCAGCTGATAAAAAAATTAATTTACACTGTACTTTGGGCAACGATAGAACCTACGTCCTGAATTCTCATTTGTCATTGACGTGTAGAACTTGCACTCCAATCCACAATGGCAACTTTTCACACCATATTTCTTAACAGCTTCATTCCCCCATTGTATACACGACAATCTGTTGAAACCATGGCCATACCTCACATCGCTGCTGCTAGAGCGTGAACTGGAGCTTGAAGATGACATGAGGTCTTGCAATGAGACCAATTTCTATCCTAATTCAAAAATTTGGTCCAATTTAGAGTTTTCCACTTCAAAATCCCTAATTTCATCCCCAATTCTAAATAGCCCTAGGTTTGATTCCCCTTTCACATATAAATTAAACCAACTACCTTTTGCCATGTCATCAATCGCGTGCCACATCAGAAAAAGACATTAATTTTAGACGATCACGTGAGTTTTTTAGCCGTTAGGTGAAGTTCCGTCACTGAACAGGCCTTTCTATCGCCGAATTGTAACTTTTTAGGCCAAACTGTCGCTTGAGTTACTTTTTAGGCCAACCTGATTAAATGGTGTCACTTTATAGGCCAATTTGGTATTTTAGCCAATAAAAAAGCATATAGTTCATTTGATGTGTAGTACCAATTTCAAAATAGAACATCAATATGTAATATTCAGATAAAAACAAACTACATCAGGAAAGAAGAGCTAAACTAACTGTTCTAGTAGGAAATAATATTGTGAAGCAACCTATCAAATCAACTAAAAATACATGAAAAAAAATATTCCTAGCTTAAGATTTTGGAACCAAAAGATTTGGAAAGAAAAGTATGGTTACAAGAGCTAAATGTTTTACTTTTTTCATCTCTTTATACTAAGGGGGTGTTATTCATTCCAGATTGTTGATTTGGACTTGGACAATTATCTACGAATCCGACATTCTTGGATTGGAACCTGGACTCATATTTTATGATTATAGCCCCAGACTCTTGGATTGGATTCTGATTTTTATGAGTAGAATTCTTGAACTTTTGGTTTGGATTCTTGAACTTTTGCTTTGGATTCATAGAGTGAGGGTCGGATTGTCAAACTAAATTTAGATTTATGGATTATTTACATTAGGAATTTGATTAAGTTATTATGTTGAATAATAATCATTAACAAAAATATTAATTTGAAAAACCACTCTCATTTCGATTAATGGATGACAACAACAAAGCTGAATATATCTTGTAATCCATTTAAATAGTTAAAATAAAATATATGTAATATAGTATTAAATATTTGAAATATTTATATATTTAAGAAATATTAAATAATGAACATATCTAAGTTAATATTAAATATGAAATATATTAAGTGATAAATAGTATCAAATATATTTCATTTTAAATGAATTAAATTAAATAAATTTATAAAAACTGATTAAAAATATTTAAAATAAGTACATTCAATGATAATATATAATAACTTGGGAAAAGTGTGAGCAGACCCCAAATTCAAGCCCATGTGACAGCCCCTTCAACCTCTCTCCCATGTGTAAAAACCCTAAAAACCCAAAAAAATGTGATCCAACTCTTCCAACTTAGCAGTATCCATTGTGTATACTGTATTTCTCTCAAATCCCTAAATTACCCCTCCTATCATAAATCTAGCAGATCTCTCTTCTCGCTCTCTCTCTCTCTCATGAAGATCAGAACCAACTGATATTTTTCCTCTCTCTTCCTCCTCCCAACTAAACCCTCTTCCTAAATCCAAACCCAATCTAAACATAACTTGAGTTGTAATTCCTTTTTTTAAAGGTAAACTCGGCCGATATATCACTTTATCGTCGATCTATCGCTGATAAATAGCCCAGAATGATAACCGATATAAAATTGCAATTATCCTAGCGACGGGGGTCCAAAATCAATAACTCGCCGATAAATCGATATTATCCGCCAATATTTAAAGCACTGTTAGCTGGAATAGTTTTGAGATTGAGCATTTGTGAGAGTATATCGATGCTTGAGGGGGTTGTCAAGGGAATGAAGTAGGCTTTGGATGATCATATTCCTATATGGTCTTGAATGCTCAATATTGAGTTCTATGATGAGTTAAGGAAGGTTCAAACTGTCTGGGATTGTTGGTTTTTAAAGCATACTTGTGGTTTCCTGTTGATAATGTATTAAGCATTTAAAAGAAGGAAAAGAGGAGAGGATTGTTAGTTTGCTTGATCTAAGGAGAGGATTGTTTGTTTGGCTGATTTGACGGGAGGCTCATTTATTTGTAGATCCCTGAAGAGGATTGCTTTTTGGTAGATCCTTAAAAAAAGATCATTTGTTTGGTGGATCTAATAAAAGGATCATTTGGTTGGTGGTTTACACATGAGGATCATTTGGTTGGTGAATCCTGGAGAGGATTAGTTTATTTAGAGATCTCAAGGAAAGATTTTAGTACTTTTGTGATAGTCTTGTTCTTTAAAATTCTATAGCAGAGATGATTTAGGAGAGCTCAGTTTTTACTTGTCCAATGGAGAGATACGAGGATATCAAGTTGTTGCATTTGATGATTCTAGTAAAAATAGTGATTGTGGTAGAGTAAGATTTTTCCATCAAGGCAAATGTGGTGGAGGATATTCTAGTGGAAGATTAGAAAATCAAAACTACTGCAAAGAGAAAGTTCAAAAGCAGAAAATTTTGAACCTTCGAGTCTTGTCATTAATTAGTGTGTATGCATTTTAGTTGTAACTGTAGGCGTTGAAAAATGCTTACAAGGTCCCCGAAACCAACTCGTGACGAGGAGTCGGCGAATGACGACCCATCGAATGATACGGACATCAAACGGTTGAGGCGAACCAGCGGCAAACTTCGCAAAGCGTCACAAAGCGACTTAAGCCGGACTTCGAGCGGATGATCGGATTCGGGACCGTTGAACGGAGCGAACCAAGGATTAGTTCCGAATCAAATCTGAGCGGAACCGAGAAGGCAACGCGCCGAGCGGCAGAAGCAGCGCAGGCAGCGGAAGAAGAATGGCCCGGCTGACCAAGTGGCCAAGGTGGCTCGACCAAGTGGCCAAGGTGGCTCGACCAAGTGGCCAAGGTGGCTCGACCAAGTGGCCAAGGTGGCTCGACCAAGTGGCCAAGGTGGCTCGGCCACTTTGGTAGAGCCACCTCGATAACTTGGCTAGGCTGCCTGGCCAGTGGCGGTGGCTCGCAAGTGGCCCGCCCTCTTCCCCCAGCCCAGCATTTTGTATAAATAGGGAGGGGGTCTTCTTCGAGGAGGTGGGACTTGATTGGGAGATCACGGGATTTGGGGGATTTCAAGGCTTAGGAGGCTTGGATTTTGGTGATTTGGAAGAGCTCGGACTTGAAGAATTCTTGCGAGATCTAGTGTCGGCGCCGGTTCCGAACCGGCGAGCTCAAGTCCGTCGGCGTCGGATCTATAAGCAAAGGTAACGAATTGGGTCGAACTCTGAGATACCCTCTAGATTAAGCCGTCTTAATCTCGGGGATAGCTGTGATTTCTCCTAGTAGATCTCACCCGCTCGGCGATCCTCTCCTTCGTGAGTGTGATCCCCTCGGTAACCGTTTCCTTCGTGAAACAAGCCCCTTCACATCTGTAGTTCGAACCGGGTCTCTACGGATCGAATTGCTTGGTGGTCCACGGACACAAAAGTCCGACACGGGCAAAGAACCCATGGCGAGGACCTCGACATAACAGATCCTCGTGTTTGTTTAGGAAGAAGTCGCAATCTTTTTGATTTTCATTATGCGCCTTAAAATAAAAGGCAATTTCTTTTTGAATTTTGTTGTAGGCAAAGAAAATAAACAAATTCAAATCAATGACAATCATCCGACTTTTACGCGAACAAGTGGCGACCACGATGGGAACCAGGCCTCAGATCGAGGAGGTCGTCGTCGCATGCCGCAGCGGATCCCTATCGGTGGAAGAAGAGGTCGAGTTCGAGTTCGACCGGGAGAAGTTCGAGTACTGTCCTCACCCTCCTCGAGATCCGGTTCCCCGCCCGCTCCAAGAAGGTCTCGGCGCAAGGAGAACCCGATGGGCCTCCGATGTAGAGCCCGGGCGGTCAGCCATTGCCCAGCGGCGGCGAAATCCCGCCGGCTGAAGTCGGATGGTGCGAGATGAGCGGCCGGCGATGGCGGCTCTCAAGCGAGCTTCGCCAAAGCGGCGACAAAGCATGGCGCAAGCTTGCCAAGGCCATGCAATCCGTAGATGGGGTCGCTTCTGGCGGATCTAAGATCTAGGCTTACTCGAGGCTTGACCTCAAGTGATCGACGGTCCATCAAGCCGTCAACCAGCGAGTGGATCCGTGTCAAGCGGAACCGCTCCACACCGAGGCGCATCCGGGCGCCGCGCACTCGCTAGCGAGCCGCGAGCTTTGGTGCAGCGGGCTCGTCGTTGAAGAAGGAGGTGGTAAAGAAGCCACCAGCGTACGCCCGGTTTGGAGGCCCAAGTCTAATGGTGCCCCAACCTCGGTTGTCCACACTCTGTCTCGGCACCTAAGCCGAAGGATCTGGCGTTGCGGCTCCAGCGCCAAGGCCCAAGATAGGCGGCCTCAAAGTCAAAGGCGTGCATGCGAATCGATGGTGGAGCCAACTCGCCACCACTACCAAACCGACTATCAAGGATCGTCTTGGTCCTCGGAGAGAATCACGGGTCACTCCTCATGCGGGGAAGTCGCACCCGTTCCAACAAGGACAAGAAGATTCCTCTGACCTCCCTATCGGTTGAAAATGAAGTCAGAGTCTGCCGAACCGCTCACATCGGCGAAAGTCTAGGCGAGTCACTTCGGAAGTTTCGATGGGTTGATCCGTCCTCGGAAGGAGGCGTTTTCATCGATGATGAGGATGTTATACAGAGATCAAACCGACATCTGGCGAATCGCTCGGTACACACACCGATGGTACTACCGTGCAAGAGGTACGAGAAAATCTCGAAAGAATTCCCCCAAATTGACACAGTCATGCTTGTGCTCCAAGCTCATTAAGACGATGCTCTCGGAATGCAATTACCATCAAGAAGCTCCAGAAAGGGTGTCAGTCTTCCAGAGACTCACCGCGGAGATCGAGACCTAGGTCAAGGCGATTCCGTAAAGGATGACCTTCCGAGAGGATGAGTTGCGAGGTCACTAATAATATGACCAGCAAAGAATCATCGTCCGCGGGCTATTCCGGCGCATAGCGGCTAACTTCGTTTGCGGTCGGGACTATCAAGCGGTCGAATCGATAAGCACGAAGGGTTACGCGGAGGATGATCGTCGGATATTGGCTCCTGTCGCATCGATCATCTTGTATCTAGCGAAGGAGCCCCAAGCGCTTATGATCGATGCAGATCAAGTGGCCAAAATGCTAGGCGGCGTTGAATAAACAACGGAAAACTTCAAATTAGAGATGGAGTTGGCCATGCGAGCGATGAGAGAAATGCGACCAACAGATCAAGCCACGACAAAACATCAAGGTGAATCGAGTCGGTAGCGTCAGCGTCGATGAAGATGATAGCGATTCGGATCGGGAGGAAGCACCGAAGATGATAACCCCACGAACCAGCGGCGGCTCAAAGACTTGGAGAGCAAAATCAACTCATTGATTTCCGCCAAGAAGTAAAGAAGACGGGTATTCCTTGCCCATACAGGGAGTGGGAATCGATCCGTGCCGTCAAAGTTTAACTTAATAAACTTCACACCATTTGTGGGAAGGGTTCCCGGCAGCGACACTTGATTTATTTCAAGTCACACCTCGAGTTATTTCGCAACGAACCCTTGATGGTTCGGTCATTCGTTAGCACCCGCCGTGGAACGCCGAATGGTACCGCCGCCTCAAACCGGGAGCATTCACGGTGGGGCGACATGGAGTCTAGCTTCCTTACCAATTTCTTTGATGGCGATACCGAGGTATCGATCGACGCTGCTCGACGAGAAGCGTAAAGACGGAGAAACCGTGGACATCTTTGTTAAGCGATTCGGAACAAGGCAATGAACCGCCGGATCCAATAACAGGAGTTCATCCTCAAACTGCCGCGACAACTTATCAATAGATGTGCTTGAAGCAATGGGTACAGCACCATCGATAGCGATGGAAGGACTTGAAGGTTCGTGGAGAGCAAGCCGAGAGATTCCTCAAAAGGAAAAAGCGAGAGGGTCGGTAGACAGCGGAAGCTCGGCGTAACTTTGTCCCGTGGCAAAGGGAAAGAGCAAGCCAAGGCGGTTCGCGAACAAGCGTTCAACTCAACCCGGCGGCGGCAGCGGCAACGTGAGCGCCGAGGAGCCGCGATCAGCGTGGCAACTGGGCCACAAAAGCGAAGGTCTTAGAGCGAGATTCCGAAGTCCTATTCCTTTAGGGACGGCGAGATTCCGGTCTCTTCAAATATCTTGTGGAAAATAACAAGATCAAGCTCCCTCCGATTCGAATCAAGAGGAGGCGATGAACACGAATGACCCAAGATCTTGTCGTACCATAGGGCGGTTCATCACCCCACTAAATCTGTTTTGACCTTAAGGACAAAATCGGGCTTTAATTGATGTAGGGTCATTACTATGAAGCCGCCCAAAGAAAAGAAGGTCGGGCGAATCACGGTATCCATAAGTTTGGTCGGTGCGTTGACATGGTTTGAACTGAACCGGTGGTCAAAGTTGCGGTGAAGGCGGTGAATGGCGACCCGCACAAACAGCGCCGAGAAAGGACTTGTATCATTATCTGACCCGAATGGCGAAGTCTTGTGGGTCCACCGAACTTCTTGGAAGGCGAGCAATGGGTAGCCTCTTCTTGAAGAAAAAGCGGCGAAGGAAAGGCATGTCATGCTACTTCCGCAATTCGGAGGAGGCGATGAGCAGTGGTAACATTCCGGTGTCAGAAGGGGACACGCCACCGAAGTGGACACGAGTACAAATACAAGTATCAGGAAGTCCCGACCCTAATGCCAAGGCGGCTCGGTGGGGGTACCAACAAATCCCCTCACTCGCCTGAGAAAGCATTGCGGTGGGCGCCAAAGCTACGACAAAGCGGCCGCATGAAGTTCAACCCGGCGGTCTCGATTGATCGCCCGATTGGAAGAGATAAGCCGGGAACCGAACTCTCCATACAGCCCGATGTCATGGCCCAATTAGCCAATATCCCGCAAGGATCACTCTCTATGAGCTGCTGCGCTTATCGAAAGAGGCGAAGCTCTTCAAGAAGCCCTCGCCGATTGAAGTCTTCCTCACCCAGATTAGGTAGAGTCGGAAGAGTCGGCCCGACAATGCAACCTTGCGACTAAGCACTTCCCTGCATCACCTTTACAAAGGAGGATATGCGGGCGAGGAATTCAAACACGATAGGCGCTATACTTCACGGGTATATTGGCTCTAGTGAAGTTAACGGATCCAAGTCGATCCGGGTTCGGCTATGAGCATCATGCCCTAGCCTCATGTATCACCTTGGAATCCACGCGATGGTGGCGTCAGAACCTGATAATCTGGGTTTAACACCGGTGGTCTCGGCCACTTGGTAAAATCGGATAAAGTGCCAAATGGGAACTTAAAGTCGAAGTCACTGCTATGTGATTGATCACGAGACTTCCTATAACTTCTTGTTGGATTGACCTTGGATCCCGGTAATGTTATAGTCCCATCTACTCTTCATCGGTGTCTCAAATATGTAGACACGAATAATGAGTCAAGGCGGTGGTGCGGACAAACAACCGTTTAAGGGGATGGAGAATTATTTCAGCGATTCTCTCCTCTACGGTAATGAGTCGGCGAATCATCGGCCCAAAGATGCGGACGGTGAAGAAGGCGTCGGCAGGGCTTGGTTATAGTGGAGGTTTTGTTTTAAATGACATTGTACCCCTTGTAATCAATCTTGGCGATGAAGAATCGTCGGATGAACATTGTAATTGGCAAATTGCCGATGAATCAATAAATGGCGATTTAGAGTATCCTTTATCTTTGAATGATGTGATAACAGATTATACAATGATCGAGTTGCACACCAACTTCGATCATCTTACTTCACACAAAAGCGATTCGGGATTCCTTTGGGACAACACTTGTCATCCCGAAGATCAAGTAGTGAAAAGACTTGGTTTCACGGAAAAGGAGATCACGGTTCCAGCGAATCGTTTCTTTGAAGAAGGTGAAGATGACAATGGGCCTATCCTCCACACATTGGATATAGTCGAAACGGATATCATGAAAAGATGGGGGTATGACTTGACGAGGGAAGGTCTATGTTTGGACGAGGCCCTCGAACCCCTCCTAAGCGGCATATGTCCCAAGAGGAAAGCGGATAATTACTATGCATTTAGAAGGGATTGGGATACGAATCCTCCTCGAAGATGAATGCTCGTGGTGATTGATAATAATCCACCGGTGAGAGCGGACATTCGTGCGACTCTTGACTTGGGATTCTGACACCAGCCTCGGAGAAGCTTTCAAGGCTCTGATGTCGAATATGGCCACGATCGATCCTGCTACTATTGAGGGTGATGAAGATATGCCAACATGGGAAGACCCATGGATCCATCAACTCAGAGAGCAGTTTAGGGATAGGTTCGAACAAAGAGAACCCCCCACTAAGGATGAGGTAGTCCAGGTTAATATGGGTGATGAAGAGCATCCTAAACTCATAAACATCAGCAATACTCTCCCTTCGAAAGAAAAGGAAGAGTTGATTACCCTAATCAGGGAGTATATCGATGTATTCGCCTGGAGTTACGAGGACATGCGGGGACTTCGACCCTAATGCCAAGGCGCTCTCAGTGGGGGTACCAACAAATCCCCTCACTCGCCTGAGAAAGCGCCGGCGGTGGGCGCGAAAGCTCTGACAAGCGGCCGCATGAAGTTCAACCCGGCGGTCTCGATTGATCGCCCGATTGGAAGAGATAAGCGGGAACCGAACTCTCCATACAGCCGATGTCATGGCCCAATTAGCCAATATCCCGCAGGATCACTCTCTATGAGCTGCTGCGCTTATCGAAAGAGACGAGAAGCTCTTCAAGAAGCCCTCGCCGATTGAAGTCTTCCTCACCCAGATTAGGCGAGAGTCGGAAAAGTCGGCCCGACAATGCAACCTTGCGACTAAGCACTTCCCTGCATCACCTTTACAAAGGAGGATATGCGGGCGAGGAATTCAAACACGATAGGCGCTATACTTCACGGGTATATTGGCTCTAGTGAAGTTAACGGATCCAAGTCGATCCGGGTTCGGCTATGAGCATCATGCCCTAGCCTCATGTATCACCTTGGAATCCACTTGATGGGCGTCAGCGAGAACCTGATAATCTACGGGTTTAACACCGGTGGTCTCGGCCACTTGGTAAAATCGGATAAAGTGCCAAATGGGAACTTAAAGTCGAAGTCACTGCTATGTGATTGATCACGAGACTTCCTATAACTTCTTGTTGGATTGACCTTGGATCCACGGTAATGTTATAGTCCCATCTACTCTTCATCGGTGTCTCAAATATGTAGACACGAATAATGAGTCAAGGCGGTGGTGTGGACAAACAACCGTTTAAGGGGATGGAGAATTATTTCAGCGATTCTCTCCTCTACGGTAATGAGTCGGCGAATCATCGGCCCAAAGATGCGGACGGTGAAGAAGGCGTCTGAAACCGGGCTTGGTTATAGTGGAGGTTTTGTTTTAAATGACATTGTACCCCTTGTAATCAATCTTGGCGATGAAGAATCGCCGATGAACATTGTAATTGGCAAATTGCCGATGAATCAATAAATGGCGATTTAGAGTATCCTTTATCTTTGAATGATGTGATAGCGAGGATTATACAATGATCGAGTTGCACTTGACTTCGATCATCTTACTTCACACAAAAGCGATTCGGGATTCCTTTGGGACAACACTTGTCATCCCGAAGATCAAGTAGTGAAAAAGACTTGGTTTCACGGAAAAGGAGATCACGGTTCCAGCGAATCGTTTCTTTGAAGAAGGTGAAGATGACAATGGGCCTATCCTCCACACATTGGATATAGTCGAAACGGATATCATGAAAAGATGGGGGTATGACTTGACACGAGGGAAGGTCTATGTTTGGACGAGGCCCTCGAACCCCTCCTAAGCGGCATATGTCCCAAGAGGAAAGCGGATAATTACTATGCATTTAGAAGGGATTGGGATACGAATCCTCCTCGAGAAGATGAATGCTCGTGGTGATTGATAATAATCCACCGGTGAGAGCGGACATGCGACTCTTGACTTGGGATTACGACACCGGCCTCGGAGAAGCTTTCAAGGCTCGATGTCGAATATGGCCACGATCGATCCTGCTACTATTGAGGGTGATGAAGATATGCCAACATGGGAAGACCCATGGATCCATCAACTTCGAGCGGTTTAGGGATAGGTTGAACAAAGAGAACCCCCACTAAGGATGAGGTAGTCGAGGTTAATATGGGTGATGAAGAGCATCCTAAACTCATAAACATCAGCAATACTCTCCTTGAAGAAAGGAAGAGTTGATTACCCTAATCGGGGAGTATATCGATGTATTACGGGCGAACATTAGTGGTCTGAGTCTCGATATCCAATGGTCGAGAAGCAGTGCCTTGCATTAGTGTTCGCAATTCAGAAAATGCGGCACTATTTAGTCGGACAGACGATTTATGTTATCTCTAATGTAAATCCGGTCCGAATATTTATGACCCAGCCGGCCTCGATGAGTTGGCGTTTGGCGAAATGGGCCTTGCTCTTGTCTCAATATGACTTGTATTTCAAACAACAGAAGTCAGTCAAAGGACAAGCGATTTGTGATCTCTTGGCTGCCAGCCCGACAACGGATGCAGTTGAGCTATATGATGATCTTCCGGATGAAGTTCAGGAAGTCAACACTACGTCGCACCAACAAATATGGCGATTGTATTTTGATGGAGCTTCTCGGGCCACCAATGTGGCGAGTACCCCCGGATGTTCTAAAATCTCCGCTGGAGTCGGAGTTGTCTTGATTTCCCCGGGGAATCATGTCATGCCCCGTGCTTATTCACTCACGAACCTGTTCCAATAGCGTGGCGAATACAGCGCTACTTATCGGACTTAGCCGCCAAGGAGCTGGGGTCGAATATCTCGGCGTATGGTGATTCACAACCGATAGTTAAGCGGGTCGTGGTGACTCTGAAGTTAGGAACCACGATCAGTCCCCTATCATCGGGTAGCCGTGGAAATGGCGGACTCATTGAAGAGTTTTCATCGAATATATCCCGCTTCCAAACGCTTACGGATGCGGCTGGCGGCATTAGGCGTGTCGTTAGCACAACCTTAGAGACCGAGCAACTAGTCGCGGTCGGGACTCACCAACTCTTCGTACCATTATACGATGAGGCACAAGAAGATAAGGGGTAGTTACCAAAGAAGTGTATACAACCCAAACCAAGTTGGAGCCGAGATTGGCTTTCCTATTATCGATTCGTCTTACATGGTATTCTACCGTAAGACGAAGGAGAGAGAGTCAACCGCGAAGAGCTCCAAGATTCTTTACGACACGTAAACCCGTGATGCTATATCACGGGTACGATGGTCTTTACTCGATGCCTCTCAAACAAAGAGGCGTAAGAGGTCCTTCGGGAAGCACGAAGGTGAATGTGGTGCACGACTGGTCCCAAGCTCTGATCGAATCGGAGAATGGGCTACTTCGGCCAACAATGATTAATGGCGGTCGATGCGGCTCGGAAATGCCAGCGTGTCAAATTCCGCGAATTATATGCATCACCGCCAGAGCAATCAGATCCTTCGCCACATCCCGCCATTCGAGACATGGGGAATGGACATTGTAGGTCCCATTTTCCTCCGTCTGTCAAAGGCGATCGGTTTATTCTAGCGATCACCGACTACTTCTCCAAGTGGTGAAGCAATCCCGCTTAAAAGAAGTAAAGGCGAAGTACCGCCATTAAGTTTATCAAACACCATGTCATCTATCGACATGGTGTCCCAAACGGATCGTGCATGACAGCGGTCCCAGTTCATCGGCAATTCCTTCATCGGGTTTTGCGAGAAATTCAAGATACAAGGCGTCTGCGTCGGCGACCTATAATCCGGTACCAAATGGATTAGCCGAGGCATTCAACAAGACGATTATCAAAATTACGTCAAAGCTTGTGAAAAGTAACAAGCGACCGATGATAAACTCGAGAAGCACTCGGGCGATCGCACAACGGCACGCGACGCCAATCGAGCCGCACTTCACTCTCGGCTCACGTGTGAAGCAGCTCCCATTGGAAATTCAGATCCGTCGCCGCGCCGCCCTTTCAGCGAGATGGCGGCCAGAAGAACAACATCGAAAACGCCTCAAGAGCTTGAGATGTTAGATGAGAAGCTCGAGGCTCAACAATGCATTGAGTTCTACCAAGCTAGGATGTGAAGGCTTTCAACAAGAAAGTTCGATGAGAGAACCTTTAGAGAAGGAGATTTGGTCCTCGCCGCCGACGACCGATAATCCTCACTTCCAAGAAGAAAGGTAAATTGAACCTAAATGGGAGGGCCGTTTGTAATAGAAGCGGTTTACTCAATGGTGCATATCGCCTAATTACCCAAAATGGCGGCCGGCAATTAATCTTGATAAATGGGAAGTTCTGAAGAAATACTACCCATAGTATCTTCGGGATAACCCGTTCGACGGGAAGTTCCTCGTGGGATGTCTCACCGCCTTTGCGAGGATAACCCTAGATTTATCCTCCATCACAATTTCCCCACCGATCAAATTCCTTGGCGGTGGGTCTACAAATTACGGTACATTACCAAAATCCCTCTTGATTCCTTCTATGAACAAGAGGCCCACTCAAAATTCCTTTCCTTGTTGGAGAGAATATAAAATCCTTCCTCTCCAAGCGTAAAATCCTTCGTGTCAAGCGGAAGAGTTCCATCTTCATCTTAGGTAGCCGATTGAAGGTATCTTGTAGGGATTTTCGAGACCGGGTTGTCCTTTGAAGGTCACGAGTCTTTTCGGTTCTCGGAGTGGAGATCCACTCTTAGTTCCATCTTCATCTTAGGTAGCGCCGTGAAGGTATCTTGTAGGGATTTTCGAACCGGGTTGTCCGTGAAGGTCGCTGAGTCTTTCGGTTCTCGGAGTGGAGATCCACTCTTAGTTCCATCTTCATCTTAGGTAGCGCCGGTGAAGGTATCTTGTAGGGATTTTCGGACCAGGTTGTCCGTGAAGGTCGCTGAGTCTTTCGGTTCTCGGTGGAGATCCACTCTTAGTTCCATCTTCATCTTAGGTAGCCGATTGAAGGTATCTTGTAGGGATTTTCGAGACCGGGTTGTCCGTGAAGGTCGCTGAGTTTTCGGTTATCGGTGGAGACCCACTCTTAGTTCCATCTTCATCTTAGGTAGCGCCGATTGAAGGTATCTTGTAGGGATTTTCGAGACCGGGTTGTCCGGTGAAGGTCACGAGTCTTGTCGGTTCTCGGTGGAGATCCCACTCTTAGTTCCCCTCTTATCATAGGTAGCGCCGGTGAAGGTATCTTGTAGAGATTTTCGAATCGGGTAGTCCGGTGAAGGTCACGAGTCTTTTCGATTCCTGACAAGGAATCTGCTGTTAGCCTCATCAGGAAATAGAACACACTCTTCCTTTCCCACCTCAATCAATCTTCTTAGGTTCGGTCATTCTCCGGTCAAAGAAGACACCAAGATTCATCTTGGGGCATTTTATCGAAGCCTAAGAAGGGATAAAGCCAGCGCCTCTGCAGCGTTGCGGTTTAGTCTTTCTCCGATTGAAGAAGACACGAGTTGATTAAGGGCATTTTATCGAAGCCTAAGAAGGGATAAAGCCAGCGCCTCTGCAGCGTTGCGGGTTAGTCTTCCGTGAAAAAGGCGAAGCCTCGTATTCAACATCGTAGCATTAAGTCTAAGAGAGTTTCATTCTTTTAGCACAGCGTTGTGTGTAGAGCGGTTTAGACAATCTACATGCTAGCCAACTCAAGCGGTAGTTGGTAAAGGCTCATCAAACCCGTTGAGAGTGGGGTTGGCGATAACCCTAAAGTCAGCGCCTCTGCAGCGTTGCGGTTTAGTCTTTTCGATTGAAGAAGACACGAGTTGATTACGGGGCATTTTATCCGAAGCCTAAGAAGGGATAAAGCCAGCGCCTCTGCAGCGTTGCGGTTTAGTCTTTTCGATTGAAGACACGAGTTCGATTACGGGGCATTTTATCCGAAGCCTAAGGAGGGGCGAGTCTACGTGTAACAGCGTTGTAGGGTGGTCTCTTGCGGTAAAGAGTACGAAGCCTATGTATTGATATCATAGCAACAAGTCTAGAAGAGTTTCATTCTTTTAGCACAACGCTGTGTGTAGAACGGATTTAGACAATCTACATGCTAGCCCAACTCAAGCGGTGGTTGGTAAAGGCTAATCAAACCCGTTGATGGTGAGGGTTTGCCAAAATCCTAAAAGTATTATGGTTAATTATTTACGAGGAAGTAAAAGAATCATAATAAACAATGAAAGGAATGGATCTTATTCATTTGAAGCAAATATAAAAGGAGCTACAAGCTGTTTAAATATCAAGTCTATGACAAAGGATTTGTTGTTCAAGGTGAGACACTTCACCATTGTAAGCTGGTGAGTTCTTCACACCTTCGGCTCACGAAGGACTCCTCATCGGTGTTCGGTGTCTTCATGGTTGCCTCCTCAAGCTTCGGCCGGTTTACGCCCGACGGTCGAGTTCCCTAGACACAGCGGTGAGGTCTTCTTCCTTGTTGGCCTTGGCGGCTCAAGCTGCTCATCCTATCTTCCTCGGCATGGAGCTCTCCCACGGCGGTATTATCCTCTCCGCTTTCATACGATATCGGTCACGGATATGGCTTAGGGAAGAATATGTCGGCAACAACGGCTCCAAGCCGATCGGCGGTCTCTCGCATCACGGACTTGAGCCCGGTAAAACACGAGCATCGCGCCATGCCTCTAAGCGAGCGGTATGGCGGCTACATATGAGGAAGCTCCGGCCGCCCGCGGCTCTTGCGGTCTGGGCTGTCCCTCGGATAGGCGAGATCATCAACAATGGCACGAGCGGCTTCGGGGTAACCCATATCCGTATCAAAGCCATCCGGGGTCAGCGATGAGTGCAGGCGATGAAGAAAGCCCACCATGAAGGACCTTTTCGATCACAGTGTTCACCAAAGAAAGAATGGCGTATTTCCAAGCGGATAATAAGATGGGATGGATCTTCATCCACCATCAACGCTCGCCAGTCATGGAGTCGAGATGTAGGCTCTGCCTGAGAAGAAAAGAGGACTTTAGAATTTTCAGCAAGAAATGGGCGAAAATTTATTGGGCTAAAGACCCTCACCCGTCTCCTTGGTGTAGCGAGGCTAGCGAGTCTACGGTATCTATCATTTGGGATCTTTGTCAACATGGTGAGCCCTCGGTGTGCTCATCTATCTCAGCGGTCGCCGTGGTAGGCGATTACGGCGGCGGAAAGAGGGGTACCTACCGCGCCACGAATGGAATGTCTCGGCTTCTTTTAATTATAGTAGTATTGGCCAAGCGGTGGTCCTATAATCAATCGAAGGAAAGTTCATACCTTCTTGGGGATAGTATCTTGGGTAAATCCTCACCAAGGGTATCTCCATCTTGTGACCAAGTCGTAACAAGTCATCCATGGAGGTACTACCGTATAAACCGGTACCCACGAGATCTTCCATTGAGAAGTCGAAAAAAAAAGGCATTAGGAAAGTGAATGCAATTAAGGCGAACAATAGGTAGAATTACTTACCTCCTACGGTGTGATTAGGCCTAGTCTCGGTTTGTGCATTTGTCTCCTGCGATCTCTCTAAAGAACAAAAACAAAGAGGCGGTTAGTGGGGGTACAAATCGAGTCATTCCATTCTGCATTTGCCACCGAGAGAATTATCGATGTTAGATGTACACGGGTCCGCGGATCAGGTCCTACATCGGCCTCTTCCGCCATAGCTCCATACATTTGTTGAGTAAAAGCTGGGCTCGGCATGAAGCGAGCCACAGGCCGTGAGAATTACGGTGATCAAAATCAAAACCGGGATCATAATCCCTATAACTCCTGCATGCGAGCGGAGAAATGTCGACCTTCAAAGTCAAAATTTCAAATTTTGTCACGGTGAATTATTACCTCCGTCACCGGCGGATCATTACGGTCAAGTCTATATCAAGAGACCGAGGATTCACGCGATTCTTATGGGCTAACCTCTTTCGTTTAACCCCTTGAGAGGGTTGAAATTCTTCTTCTTCAACAGTTTTCACGAAAATTCGGTTGAATGAGAAATCAATAGAGAGGATAAGAAAGCGAAGGGGAAAAGAGAGTACGAGGTTCGCGCAGCTTGGTCCTCTTCTAAAGTCCGGCACGAGTGGTGGAATTCCCCTCGGCCTCAATCGGTGGATGAGATTGCGGCGCTTCCTCACGAACTTGGCCGGCATCTTGGAGTGTCTGGCCGCCGGCTCCGCGGCAACCGGCTACAGTCTGAGATGGCCCTCACGGGGACTGACTCATTAGCTACTAATAGCCAACTACAATAGAGAATGTCGACTCGGTGACGGTCGAGCTCGGGAGGCCCGAACCTAGCACCGGTACACCCATGGCGGCTCCATAACCATGCTCGAAGGCCATCCACAAGTCCACCTCGAGTGCGGGTCGGTTCGGGTTCCCAACATAAAGTTGGTGCGTAACGGTGGCGAGCAAAAGCGACGAGGAAAATAAGGCTCAATGAAGCATTCCTCATTTACTCGGAAGGTGAGATACCGGCACGATATTCACTAGCCGGTTGAAATAGCCAATGTTAAGTGAAGTCTGGCGTGTCTTGGCACCTCCTCGTCGACCAAGGACTCACCATATTGACCGGAGAATCGAGGAAAACATCGGAAAAGATCCACCCTTTGTGAATGCATCGTTTCTTGATCTCTGCAAAACCACGCCCTTCCATCGCAATCCTCTACCAACCGTAAGAAAGGAGTAGGCGAATCTGTGGAACGGCGCCCGACATCATGTCGGGGCGATGAAGGACCAACCAGGTCATCAAATAGGTATATGGGAGCTCTACCGGACGGAAGGGATGCGTGATGATGGCTCGTCCTTTCTCAGGTAGCCTTCGAACTATATGCGCAATCCACGGTGAATCTGGCCACCATCAGGAAGGAGAGTTCCTTCTTGTGGGCGAGTTGAGCTGCGGGATAAAGGACCTCCAAAGGTAAAGCATCATCAGTTGATATGGAACCACACACTTCTTGAGCAGTTGCAAGATAGCACGCTAGAAGAGTTGCGGTGGATAGGCTTCACCGCATGCCACGAAGGTCGCAAACTTGGTCCACTGAAGGAAAGCCTTCTTTGGCGTGGCTGAGTGTATCTGAGTTAGCCTCGAACTTCTTGATCAGTTCATTAACCTTGAAGGGTGGCGGTGATAGTTCACATATTTCCTCGCCAGTTGTCCTCCAAATCTTTGGAACAAGTAATTGGCGACTTGGACTCACTGCGATTTCCTCTTAAGCGCAAGGTTGATTGGGCGAGCTATATGGTAATGACAAGTGAGATCCCATAAAGTCTTATAACGATGGGCGTGCGTTCCTTGGTGGCTCGGTTCGATTGGAGGAAAGTACTCTGATATAGCATCTTCCCCATGGGTAGACACGAAATCGGTACATCTCATGCAAAGCCAACCCCAACTTCGCCATGTTTGGTGAAAAGCGTATTGATGCGGATTATAAAGCTCGAATAAGGTAAAGAAATGGTTGACACTGATTGGAAGGCCATACATAGTGGCACGAATCGTGAATCTGAGACCGCAAGCACGAAGTTCTCCATCCCATCGGTGAGGGCGTAGCGGTCGGCGACCCACGGTGCTTACTTGGCGAGTGTACCCGGTAGAAGAATCTATGGTGGACGGCGGCATCTCGCCCCAATTTAGCAAGGCGATTCTTCAAAGTCGGCGAGGAGCGAAAAGCTCATCCGCAGGCGGTGTGTCGACCCTACAACCCGAGGTGAAGGCCGATGGCGATTCTGTTCGAACCGGAACCGGTGGCGGGTAATAAACCCACAATGAATATGATCATGCTCCTCGGTCAAGCGCCATGACATACGGTGTCCGCGGCATGGTGTCTAAGGTCGGTCAACGAGCCGACGAGGTATCCGGAATATACAAAGGGCCTCCGTCGTCTTTGTTCAACCACCTCTCACTCGATAAGAGTCAGATCCGGATCCTTAACTGAGTCGCCGAATAGATAATCTGTCTTTCGCAAAGGTTCAGTAGAGCTGGCGTCCCTTACGAGCGGCGCATCGGTGACCAATCGTCGGAGAACGCGGGAACTCCCCTCAAACGGCTGGATCGTCTCCGTGATGTCGAGCACAAATCGGCGAGATAGAAATCGCGGGATCATCACACATGGAATAATAGTCACTATGGCGTCCATCGACCGCGTGGTGGAAAAGCTCGAGGAATAATCAAGCGAAATCGAAAATACTCGGTTAATAAATGGCGTTGAATTCATCTTACATAGATTGAGTCCGCGACCTTATAGCGGTATGGCGATTTCATCCGTATTAAACACGCGGAGAACGATAAATATAACCGCATGATCCAAGCGGCAATATATTCCGTTCTACAGGGCGAGAGTACGGTGTGAAATCGCTCCCGTTAAAAACATCGAGACGGGTGATTTTTGAAGCCTCAATCCTCACGAAGGAGAATCTCGGCTCTTCCCAATCGCCTCACAAAGGAGAACGAAGTGGGGTCATAACGAACGTGCACAATCGGCGTCGATCCCCACAAAGGAGGATTCGGCTCTTCCCAATCGCCTCACAAAGGAGGACGGCGGGGATACAAGCATATATGTGTGAGAATATGATGGCAGCCGGCGGCCTGCGAAAGAAGGAGGCGTGCATTCCGCAGCGCCGTCGCGAGTTGATCGACTCCTCGAAGCAGCGTGATCTCCCGGCGACATCGGAAGCGCAAAGAAGACAAATAAGGTCAGATATGCGGTTGAAAAAATCGACAAATTCGACAGCGAAGCCCGTTTGGTCAGGTCGTGGCCCACGGACCCGCGACGAGCCAGCAGTGCCTAATCAAGACCGACCGACAATAACCCGGCAGCGCCAGTATGGCGGCCAGTGCGGCCAGTAATGACCAGCGGTGGCGCCCGGCCAGCCGAGCCCGGCAGCGCCCTTAGCGCCAGCCGGCGCGCCCATGCCCGCCGGATCGCCCCGTCCATTGATCGTACCAGGTTCGGTCCAGCGCACACGCGACAAAAAGAGAAGAAAAGAAGAAAGAGAATTAACAAAATCCTCATGCGCGTACCTCGTTGATCGGAGGAGGCGAGGCGACGCAA
This sequence comes from Asparagus setaceus, assembly GCA_012295165.1. Classification (NCBI taxonomy): domain Eukaryota; kingdom Viridiplantae; phylum Streptophyta; class Magnoliopsida; order Asparagales; family Asparagaceae; genus Asparagus; species Asparagus setaceus. Next base: position 35,788,109 of record CM022705.1, read on the forward strand.
ACAAAACAACGGTGATAAAGAGGGGGCCCTAGGTCAAGGGAAAAGAGGAGGATTTATGGGTATTTATAACAACCCCATATGGACCAAATCCTCTTTGAACAAGGACTCTTATTTGGCAAGAAATAGGAATTCTAATTGGGGTCCAAATCAATTCCAATTAGGACTCTAATCAGCCCCTAATTAGGAGTCGATTAGAACCCTAATTGGATGCCAAAATAATGCCAAATCAGTCCGTTGATTGACCCTACTCCCTCCGCTATATTTGGAAAAATTAGAAGATTTATTGGAGATAACACCGGATTGCATCGGCGCCGATCAGCGTCGCTAATCCTACTCCAACTAGGATTACGGTATAAAGCTGTTTCCTAATTTATCGAGAGTTCGGAAGAATATTTTCACAAAAATATTCTTAGGGATAACTTCGATCGTCGCGGATGCATCGGCCGATCAGCGTCGCCAATCCTACTCAACTAGGATTACAGTATAAGCTGTTTCCTAATTTATCGAAGTTCGGAAGAATATTTTCACAAAAATATTCTTAGGGATAACTTCGATCGTGCGGATTGCATCGGCGCCGATCAGCGTCGCCAATCCTACCCAACTAGGATTACGAGTATAAACCGCTTCCTAATTTATCGAGAAGTTCCGGAAGAATATTTTCACAAAAATATTCTTAGGAATAACTTCGATCGTCGCGGATGCATCGGCGCCGATCAGCGTCGCCAATCCTACCCAACTAGGATTACGAGTATAAACCGCTTCCTAATTTATCGAGAAGTTCCGGAAGAATATTTTCACAAAAATATTCTTAGGGATAACTTCGATCGTCGCGGATGCATCGGCGCCGATCAGCGTCGCCAATCCTACCCAACTAGGATTACGAGTATAAACCGCTTCCTAATTTATCGAGAAGTTCAGGAAGAATATTTTCACAAAAATATTCTTAGGGATAACTTCGATCGTCGGATGCATCGGCGCCGATCAGCGTCGCCAATCCTACTCAACTAGGATTACGGTATAAGCTGTTTCCTAATTTATCGAGAAGTTCAGGAAGAATATTTTCACAAAAATATTCTTAGGGATAACTTCGATCGTGCGGATTGCATCGGCCGATCAGCGTCGCCAATCCTACTCCAACTAGGATTACGGTATAGCTGTTTCCTAATTTATCGAGAAGTTCAGGAAGAATATTTTCACAAAAATATTCTTAGGGATAACTTCGATCGTCGCGGATTGCATCGGCGCCGATCAGCGTGTAATCCTACTCAACTAGGATTACGAGTATAAACTGTTTCCTAATTTATCGAAGTTCGGAAGAATATTTTCACAAAAATATTCTTAGGGATAACTTCGATCGTCGCGGATTGCATCGGCGCCGATCAGCGTGTAATCCTACTCCACTAGGATTACGGTATAAGCTGTTTCCTAATTTATCGAGAAGTTCGGAAGAATATTTTCACAAAAATATTCTTAGGGATAACTTCGATCGTGCGGATTGCATCGGCGCCGATCAGCGTCGCCAATCCTACTCCAACTAGGATTACAGTATAAAGCTGTTTCCTAATTTATCGAGAGTTCGGAAGAATATTTTCACAAAAATATTCTTAGGGATAACTTCGATCGTCGCGGATGCATCGGCCGATCAGCGTCGTAATCCTACTCAACTAGGATTACGGTATAGCTGTTTCCTAATTTATCGAGAGTTCGGAAGAATATTTTCACAAAAATATTCTTAGGAATAACTTCGATCGTGCGGATTGCATCGGCCGATCAGCGTCGCCAATCCTACTCAACTAGGATTACAGTATAAGCTGTTTCCTAATTTATCGAGAAGTTCAGGAAGAATATTTTCACAAAAATATTCTTAGGGATAACTTCGATCGATGCGGATGCATCGGCGCCGATCAGCGTCGCCAATCCTACTCCAACTAGGATTACAGTATAAAGCTGTTTCCTAATTTATCGAGTTCGGAAGAATATTTTCACAAAAATATTCTTAGGGATAACTTCGATCGTCGGATTGCATCGGCCGATCAGCAGCGTGTAATCCTACTCCAACTAGGATTACGGTATAAATGTTTCCTAATTTATAGAAGTTCGGAAGAATATTTTCACAAAAATATTCTTAGGGATAACTTCGATCGTCTTGGATTGCATCGGCGCCGATCAGCGTGTAATCCTACTCAACTAGGATTACAGTATAAAGCTGTTTCCTAATTTATCGAAGTTCAGGAAGAATATTTTCACAAAAATATTCTTAGGGATAACTTCGATCGTCGCGGATGCATCGGCGCCGATCAGCAGCGTGTAATCCTACTCCAACTAGGATTACAGTATAAAGCTGTTTCCTAATTTATCGAGAAGTTCAGGAAGAATATTTTCACAAAAATATTCTTAGGATAACTTCGATCGTCGGATGCATCGGCGCCGATCAGCGTCGCCAATCCTACTCAACTAGGATTACGGTATAAGCTGTTTCCTAATTTATCGAGAAGTTCGGAAGAATATTTTCACAAAAATATTCTTAGGGATAACTTCGATCGTCGCGGATTGCATCGGCCCGATCAGCGTCGCCAATCCTACTCAACTAGGATTCGGTATAAGCTGTTTCCTAATTTATCGAAGTTCGGAAGAATATTTTCACAAAAATATTCTTAGGGATAACTTCGATCGATGCGGATTGCATCGGCCGATCAGCGTCGCCAATCCTACTCAACTAGGATTACGGTATAAGCTGTTTCCTAATTTATCGAGAAGTTCGGAAGAATATTTTCACAAAAATATTCTTAGGGATAACTTCGATCGTCGCGGATTGCATCGGCGCCGATCAGCGTCGCCAATCCTACTCAACTAGGATTACGGTATAAAGCGTTTCCTAATTTATCGAGAAGTTCAGGAAGAATATTTTCACAAAAATATTCTTAGGGATAACTTCGATCGTCGCGGATGCATCGGCGCCGATCAGCGTCGCCAATCCTACTCCAACTAGGATTACAGTATAAGCTGTTTCCTAATTTATCGAGAAGTTCAGGAAGAATATTTTCACAAAAATATTCTTAGGGATAACTTCGATCGTCTTGGATTGCATCGGCCGATCAGCAGCGTCGCCTAATCCTACTCAACTAGGATTACAGTATAAACTGTTTCTAATTTATCGAGAAGTTCGGAAGAATATTTTCACAAAAATATTCTTAGGGATAACTTCGATCGTCTTGGATGCATCGGCCGATCAGCAGCGTCGCTAATCCTACTCAACTAGGATTACAGTATAAAGCTGTTTCCTAATTTATCGAGAAGTTCGGAAGAATATTTTCACAAAAATATTCTTAGGGATAACTTCGATCGTCGCGGATGCATCGGCGCCGATCAGCGTCGCCAATCCTACTCCAACTAGGATTACAGTATAAGCTGTTTCCTAATTTATCGAGAAGTTCAGGAAGAATATTTTCACAAAAATATTCTTAGGGATAACTTCGATCGTCTTGGATTGCATCGGCCGATCAGCAGCGTCGCCTAATCCTACTCAACTAGGATTACAGTATAAAGCTGTTTCTAATTTATCGAGAAGTTCGGAAGAATATTTTCACAAAAATATTCTTAGGGATAACTTCGATCGTCTTGGATGCATCGGCCGATCAGCAGCGTCGCTAATCCTACTCAACTAGGATTCACAGTATAAAGCTGTTTCCTAATTTATCGAGAAGTTCGGAAGAATATTTTCACAAAAATATTCTTAGGGATAACTTCGATCGTCGCGGATGCATCGGCCGATCAGCGTCGCCAATCCTACTCCAACTAGGATTACAGTATAAAGCTGTTTCCTAATTTATCGAAGTTCGGAAGAATATTTTCACAAAAATATTCTTAGGGATAACTTCGATCGTCTTGGATGCATCGGCCGATCAGCGTCGCCAATCCTACTCCAACTAGGATTACGGTATAAAGCTGTTTCCTAATTTATAGAAGTTCGGAAGAATATTTTCACAAAAATATTAGGGATAACTTCGATCGATGCGGATGCATCGGCCGATCAGCGTCGCCAATCCTACTCAACTAGGATTACGGTATAAAGCTGTTTCCTAATTTATCGAGAAGTTCGGAAGAATATTTTCACAAAAATATTCTTAGGGATAACTTCGATCGTCTTGGATGCATCGGCGCCGATCAGCGTCGCCCGATCCTACTCCAACTAGGATTACGAGTATAAACTGCTTCCTAATTTATCGAGAAGTTCCGGAAGAATATTTTCAAAAATATTCTTAGGATAACTTCGATCGTCGCGGATGCATCGGCCGATCAGCAGCGTCGCCCGATCCTACTCCAACTAGGATTACGAGTATAAAGCTGTTTCCTAATTTATCGAGAAGTTCAGGAAGAATATTTTCACAAAAATATTCTTAGGGATAACTTCGATCGTGCGGATTGCATCGGCCGATCAGCAGCGTCGCTAATCCTACTCAACTAGGATTACGGTATAAGCTGTTTCCTAATTTATCGAGAAGTTCAGGAAGAATATTTTCAAAAATATTCTTAGGGATAACTTCGATCGTGCGGATGCATCGGCCGATCAGCGTCGCCAATCCTACTCAACTAGGATTACAGTATAAAGCTGTTTCCTAATTTATCGAGAAGTTCAGGAAGAATATTTTCACAAAAATATTCTTAGGGATAACTTCGATCGTCGCGGTTGCATCGGCGCCGATCAGCGTCGCCAATCCTACTCCAACTAGGATTCAGTATAAAGCTGTTTCCTAATTTATCGAGAAGTTCCGGAAGAATATTTTCACAAAAATATTCTTAGGGATAACTTCGATCGTCTTGGATTGCATCGGCCGATCAGCGTCGCCTAATCCTACTCAACTAGGATTACAGTATAAAGCTGTTTCCTAATTTATCGAGAAGTTCAGGAAGAATATTTTCAAAAATATTCTTAGGGATAACTTCGATCGATGCGGATGCATCGGCCGATCAGCGTCGCCTAATCCTACTCAACTAGGATTCACAGTATAAAGCTGTTTCTAATTTATCGAAGTTCAGGAAGAATATTTTCACAAAAATATTCTTAGGGATAACTTCGATCGTCTTGGATGCATCGGCCGATCAGCAGCGTCGCCTAATCCTACTCCAACTAGGATTCACAGTATAAAGCTGTTTCCCAATTTATCGAGTTCAGGAAGAATATTTTCACAAAAATATTCTTAGGGATAACTTCGATCGTCTTGGATGCATCGGCCGATCAGCGCGTCGCCAATCCTACTCGACTAGGATTACGGTATAAGCTGTTTCCCAATTTATCGAAGTTCCGGAAGAATATTTTCACAAAAATATTCTTAGGGATAACTTCGATCGTCGCGGATTGCATCGGCGCCGATCAGCGTCGCCAATCCTACTCCAACTAGGATTACGGTATAAGCTGTTTCCTAATTTATCGAGAAGTTCGGAAGAATATTTTCACAAAAATATTCTTAGGGATAACTTCGATCGTCTTGGATGCATCGGCGCCGATCAGCGTCGCCTAATCCTACTCAACTAGGATTACGGTATAAAGCTGTTTCCTAATTTATCGAGAAGTTCGGAAGAATATTTTCACAAAAATATTCTTAGGGATAACTTCGATCGATGCGGATTGCATCGGCGCCGATCAGCGTCGCCCAATCCTACTCAACTAGGATTACAGTATAAAGCTGTTTCCTAATTTATCGAGAAGTTCAGGAAGAATATTTTCACAAAAATATTCTTAGGGATAACTTCGATCGTCGCGGATTGCATCGGCGCCGATCAGCGTCGCCTAATCCTACTCCAACTAGGATTACGGTATAAAGCTGTTTCCTAATTTATCGAAGTTCGGAAGAATATTTTCACAAAAATATTCTTAGGGATAACTTCGATCGTCGCGGATTGCATCGGCGCCGATCAGCGTCGCCCAATCCTACTCAACTAGGATTACAGTATAAAGCTGTTTCCTAATTTATCGAGAAGTTCCGGAAGAATATTTTCACAAAAATATTCTTAGGGATAACTTCGATCGTCGCGGATTGCATCGACGCCGATCAACGCGTCGCCTAATCCTACTCCAACTAGGATTACGGTATAAAGCGTTTCCTAATTTATCGAGAAGTTCGGGAAGAATATTTTCACAAAAATATTCTTAGGGATAACTTCGATCGTCGCGGATTGCATCGGCCGATCAGCGTCGCCTAATCCTACTCCAACTAGGATTACAGTATAAAGCTGTTTCCCAATTTATCGAGAAGTTCGGAAGAATATTTTCACAAAAATATTCTTAGGGATAACTTCGATCGATGCGGATTGCATCGGCGCCGATCAGCGTCGCCTAATCCTACTCCAACTAGGATTACAGTATAAACTATTTCCAAAATTTCAGCGAGGAGTTCACGGAGAATAAATCCATATTCTTAAGGATAACTTCGGTAGCCCTTAATTTCCTCCACCATAATCTCCAAGAGAAGGATAACTCGATCGTATGGATTGCATCGACGCCGATCAACGCGTCGCCTAATCCTACTCCAACTAGGATTACGAGTATAAACCGCTTCCTAATTTATCGAGAAGTTCGGAAGAATATTTTCACAAAAATATTCTTAGGGATAACTCGATCGTATGGATTGCATCGACGCCGATCAACGCGTCGCCTAATCCTACTCCAACTAGGATTACGAGTATAAACCGCTTCCTAATTTATCGAGAAGTTCGGGAAGAATATTTTCACAAAAATATTCTTAGGGATAACTCGATCGTATGGATTGCATCGACGCCGATCAACGCGTCGCCTAATCCTACCCAACTAGGATTACAGTATAAAGCTGTTTCCTAATTTATCGAGAAGTTCGGAAGAATATTTTCACAAAAATATTCTTAGGGATAACTCGATCGTATGGATTGCATCGACGCCGATCAACGCGTCGCCTAATCCTACTCAACTAGGATTACAGTATAAACTATTTCCAAAATTTCAGCGAGGAGTTCACGGAGAATAAATCCATATTCTTAAGGATAACTTCGGTAGCCCTTAATTTCCTCCACCATAATCTCCAAGAAGGATAATCGATGAGGAGTGAAAGTCATGTTGACATCGGATAATCATATCCTCCGCTGTAGTTAAACCAACGGCTGCGTCATGATGGAGGAATTAGCCGAGTGATGGTTATGAAATTCCATGTATTCGACCACGATAGCGTTGCCAACAAGGAGTTCGCCGACATACGGAGAAGTCAAAAATCGATGGTTAGTCAAACAACGACCAACCGACACGAAGTTACAAACAAAACTCACCCACCGGCTTGAGTCAAGATAACAAGCGGTCGGATAATAAATGCAGCACCGTGATCTTATCGGGAATCCTACAAAGAAGCTGGATGATCGGAAAGAATCGAAGATTTGAAGCTATCTTTGGGACCCTCGGTAGGCGAAGGCGGGAACCATCATGTCAAAGCATCGGACTCATTAAGAATCGAGGCGAGGCGGCTTTGGAGGGTATCTGTGGCGTTGAAAAATGCTTACAAGGTCCCGAAACCAACTTCGTGGCGAGTCGGCGAATGGCGACCCATCGATAATCTGGACATCAAGCGGTTGAGGCGAACCAGCGGCAAACTTCGCAAGCGTCACAAGCCGACTTAGCGGACTCGAGCGGATGATCGGTTCGGGACCGTTGAACCGAACGAACCAAGGATTAGTTCGAATCAAATCTGAGCGGAACGGAACTGAGACGAAAGCGACAGCGAAGCAAAGGCGGCTGGAAGAAAGAATCGGCGGCGACACCTCGGCCAAGTGGCCAAGGTGGCTCGGCCACTGGCCAGAGCCACCTGTGGCCAGGAATACCAAATGGCAGGAGGCTCGACCACTTAGTAGAGGTGCCTCGGCCAAGTGGCCAAGGTGGCTCGGCCACTGGCCGAGCCACCTCGGCCAACTTGGCGAGGTGCCTCGGCCAAGTGGCGAGGTGGCTCGGCAAGTGGCGAGCCACCCTCTTTCCCCAGCGCATTTTGTATAAATAGGGAGGGTCTTCGAGGGAGGTGGGACTTGATTGGGAGATCACGGGATTTGGGGGATTTCAAGGCTTAGGAGGCTTGGATTTTGGTGATTTGGAAGAGCTCGGACTTGAAGAATTCTTGCGAGATCTGAGTGTCGGTAGTTCAGAACATGGCGAGCTCAAGTCGGTCGGCGTCGGATCTATAAGCAAAGGTAACGAATTGGTCGAACTCTGAGATACCCTCTAGATTAAGCTTCGTCTTAATCTCGGGGATATGTTGTGATTTCTCCTAGTAGATCTCACCGCTCGGCGATCCTCTCCTTCGTGAGTGTGATCCCTCGGTAACCGTTTCCTTCGTGAAACAAGCCCTTCACATCTGTAGTTCGAGAACCGGGTCTCTACGGATCGAATTGCGGTGGTCCACGGACACAAAAGTCCCGACACGGGCAAAGAACCCATAGCGAGGACCTCGACATAACGAGATCCTCGTGTTTGTTTAGGAAGAAGTCGCAATCTTTTTTGATTTTCATTGTACGCCTTAAAATAAAAGGCAATTTCTTTTTGAATTTTGTTGTAGGCAAAAGAAGCTGTAAACAAATTCAAATCAATGACAATCATCCCGACTTTTACCGCGAACAGTAACAACCTGGACATATATATTATATATGCTCCAGCTTGAGACTGTGTTATGAGAGAACTTATTTGTTTATTTAGAAAGATGTTATATGAAGGATTTAGATTGGTATTCTGATATAAATATAGGTAGAGATGAGAGGTAAATTAACTCTCTAATCCCTCTAATTCTCTGATTTCAACAATTTCAACTATCTAACCAGATGGATGTTTTACTATCTGATACAATGCAGGGGGTGCACTCATCTCCTTGACATATATTGCTTTTGAAAGGACCATTCCTGGGTACTGTAGTTGTCCATCTCTTGCAGTAGAAACCAAGTTCAGGCATTGAAAAATAACTGTAGCCTAACATTTGAAACTATTTTGTGTAGGTATGGTGGAGGCATGAGCTCCGCAAAAGCAGCATTGGAGAGCGATACCAGAGTAGTTCCTTCCCTTGTTTACTTCCTTCGTTTCTATTTATGATCATCACATTTTATTACACTTTTATACCCTCATTATCTATTTTATTTGAATAAATATATCTACTAATAATATTTTTTTATCTTAATTTACAGGTAATATTGAACTATTGAATAAGAGCTCAAATGAAGATTATTTCAAGCCCAGAAGATCTCTTATGAAGCCCAAAATGCCTAAATCCAAAGTCTACAGCTAAATTTAGAAGCAAAATCTCAGCACTCATCACTTTCTTGGTCAAAATTATTAATAACTTGGTTTGCAATTGAGGATCAAATTAAAAATGGAAAAAATAAAGTCAAATTCGTGCTCAGGATGGTCAACCGCAAAGAAAAGACGATATCTCCCAATCCAGAAAGCAGAATTCAACATATTATATATAAAAATTACCTATCTCGACGAGAAAGAGCCATCCAAATTACCAGATTCTATAAATTTTATCAGTAGCAATGGGTTATGATAAAAATCCGAATTTAATTGATATATATTCAATTATTTGAAGGCCAAGCTAAATTCTTAGAAGCCCAAGAGCATTTAAGAGAAGCCCAAGAATCTTAAATGAATTAAATATCAAAGAAATCAAGCTCACAAAGCCCATCTCTCAAGTATTGAATTAATGATCTAGATTATTTTGAGAGATCCTATGGTTATGAGGGTTACTTGGGGCCTAAGCCAAACCCTATGGTTGTGAGGGTTATTTGGGGGCCAAGATAAATCCAAGGGTTATGAGGGTTACTTGTTATCTATAAATAGAGGGGTAGAGTGAGGGCTTGAAATGTGAAATATTTTATAAAAATTCTATTTGGAGAGGAGGGTTACTCTTAATTGAGAAGACCTTCCAAAAATTATAATTTTATTACACAAGAAATAAAATTTTTTACCCCTTCAATTTCCTTTCTCTTCTTCTTGTCCAAGGACCAAAAGGAGGACGAGATGAAGATCAGGAGTTGTTGGTTTCTATTTTATTTTTTATTTCTTTTTATTTCTTGTTCATTTATATGCTTTGTAGTTAGATTTACTTTCATGCAATTTACTTTCATGTCTTGTCTTTAGTATAGATTTATTTTCTTGCAATTAGTTAGATTGTCTTTATTTCTTTTCTTCTCATTTTCTTTTCTTTTTCTTTATTTCTTTATTTTTATTTTCCTTTTTGTACCTAGTTTTCTTTCCTCCTCCCTCTCTTGATTTCTTTTTATTTTCCAAAGATGTGGAACTAACCTCTTGTGGGGATCTAGTTTTGCATGAAACTAGTCTAATTCTCTCTTATATTTGTAAATCACTTTCTTATGCTTAAAAGATCATGCTTAGACTAATCAACTAGAGAATTAATTGATAGAAGAAGAATGTGATAGGTTATGCTTTCCTTAAGTGGTTTGATAGTCTATGCTTATGAATTCTAGGATTACTATCTAGTTGTTATTCTTTTCATGAGTATTAATTCTATTTAGATGATAATTTGATAGGTTATGCTTTCCTTGAGTGGTTTGATAGTCTATTCTTAATAAATCTAATATAGAATGTGATCAAAGAGAATGGTCTACATTTTATAATTGAAATTAGGTAGTGGATTCAATTCTAGATTCCTCATATCTTTAATTAAATCCTCCATCTTTTGGTTCTTTAATTTCCTCTTTCTTTAATTTCCTTTTTATTGCTTTTCTTCTTTCTTGATTTTCTTGATTCTTGATTTCATTTCCTTTTTACTTCTCACTCTCTCTTATTCTCATTTTGGTTTATTAGCATACATCCGTTTTCATTCTCTAATCTCCCCACTTTCTCACTTTCATTTTGCTTTTATTTTCACTTAATCACCTTCACAATCTCAATCTCTCCACAACACATTTTCTTCCTCGTTTCATTTATTTTGCACATAATCCACAATCCACTCTCTAATCTTTTCATGACCACTTTCACCATGTACATAAACTCCTAATTGTCGGGCATAATTTGAGAACCAAAACTTGAACAAACTCTTCCTACTTCCCGTTCCTCGTGGGATCGATAACTCTTTATAGTATAACTTGACAAAAACTTGATGGGGACTAAATGATGTCCTAGAGTTGTAAGTATACAACTTACTAAGTTATAGTATAAAGAGTTATCGATCTCACGAGGAACGGAAAGTAGGAAGAGTTTGTTCAAGTTTTGGTTCTCAAATTATGCGCGACAATTAGGAGTTTATGTACATGGTGAAAGTGATCATGAAAAGAGTAGAGAGTGGATTGTGGATTATACGCAAATAAAAGAAAAACGAGAAAGAAAATGTGTTGTGGAGGGATTAAGAGTGTGATTGTGACAAAGTGTAAATAAAAGCAAAATGAAAGTGGGAGTGAGGAGATTAGAAAATGAAAACGGATGCATGTAAGTAAATAAACCAAAATGAGAATGAGAGAGTGTGAGAAGTAAAAGGAAATGAAATCAAGATCAAGAAAATAAAATCAATAAAGTAAAGATGGAGGATTCAATTAGAGATATGAAGGAATCTAGAATTGAATCCACTACCTAATTTCAATTATAAAATGTAGACCATTCTCTTTGATCACATTCTATATTAGATTTATTAAGAATAGACTATCAAACCACTCAAAGAAAGCATAACCTATCAAATTATCATCTAAATAGAATTAATACTCATGAAAAGAATAACAACTAGATAGTAATCCTAGAATTCATAAGCATAGACTATCAAACCACTTAAGGAAAACATAATCTATCAAATTCTTCTTCTATTAATGAGTTCTCTAGTTGATTAGTCTAAACATGATCGTTTTAAGTACAAGAGAATAAACCACAAAAGTATAAAAGATATTAGATTAGTTTCATACAATCCTAGAATTCCTACAATTATTAGTTCCACATAATTCCCTAGATGGTCTTACGCCTCAAGGTGAATTAATGGAAAAAGAAAATAAAATAAAGAATTCCCTAGAGGGTCTTACGCCTCAAGGTGAATTATGAAAAGGAAAATGAGAGCAAAGAAATAAAGAAAAAGAAAAGAAAAAGAAAATAATGCAAATACAGAAATGAAAGCATGTAAATCTAATCTACAAAGCATGTAAATAAAGCATGTAAATCTACTCTACAAAGCATGTAAATAAAGCATGTAAATCTAATCTACAAAGCATGTAAATGAACAAGAAAGAAAATAAGAAAAAGAAATGAAAAAGAAATAAAAGATAAACCTACAACTCCTGATCTTCATTTCATCCTCCTTTTGGTCCTTGGACAAGAAGAAGAGAAAGGAAATTGAAGGGGTGAAAATTTTTATATATTGTGTAATAAAAGTTATAATTTTTGGAAGGTCTTCTCAATTAAGAGTAACCTTCCTCTCCAAATGGAGTTTTTACAAAATATTTCACACTCAAAACCCTCACAATCTACCCCTATTTATAGCCCAACGGAGTTGATGTGAACCATTGGATCGAACTTGGCCACCAAGAAAAAGAAATCAGCCCTTAATTTAAATCTGTTGCGAACCAACCGATCAGCCAATGGTTGGCCAACCGGTTTGTCGACCGCTTGGTCGACCGGTTGGTTTCCAATCGAATTTATCTTTTCTTCATATTTTCACACAATTTCTTCTGGGATCACTTTGGTATCTTGGGCCTTTGTTTGTCTTCATATTTGGGCTTCAAAAATTGGTAGAAATCAGAGGATTTGAGTCATTTGGGCTCTTATTCATTAATACTCCATTAACCTGCAAATTAAGGTAAAAACGATTATTAGTAATATCTTTATTCATGTAAAATAGGTAATGAGGGTATAAAATGTAATTAAAATGTAATATCTTTCATTTCTTTATTTCTTTCTTGTTCATTTACATGCTTTGTAGATTATATTTACATGCTTTATTTACATGCTTTGTAGAGTAGATTTACATGCTTTATTTACATGCTTTGTAGATTAGATTTACATGCTTTCATTTCTTTATTTGCATTATTTTCCTTTTATTTTCTTTTTCTTTATTTCTTTGCTCTCATTTTCCTTTTCATAATTCACCTTGAGACGTAAGACCCTCTAGGGAATTCTTTATTTTTATTTTCTTTTTCCATTAATTCACCTTGAGACGTAAGACCCTCTAGGAAATTATGTGGAACTAATAATTGTAGAAATTCTAGGATTGTATGAAACTAATCTAATATCTTTTATACTTTTGTGGCTTATTCTCTTGTACTTAAAACGATCATGTTTAGGCTAATCAACTAGAGAACTAATTAATAGAAGAAGAATTTAATAGGTTATGTTTTTCTTAAGTGGTTTGATAGTCTATGCTTATGAATTCTAGGATTACTATTTAGTTTTTCAAAATGAGAAAACTGTGTTGAATACATGCCTCTTGAATGCAACATTTGAGGAACTCTTTTCTGATGAGCTTAGATTTTGAAACAAAGAACCAAATGTCAAATTTTTATTAATTAAAAATCTAAGTTTAAAATGCATAACACCAATAATACCTACCTTTATTTGCTGTAAAATCATTAAAACCTTGGAATTTTTAGAATTTGAGAACATCATTGATTATATCATCTTGAAATTCTTTAAATTTCGGGTAGAATTTTCAAAGAATAAGGTAGGATTTAATGTAGAATGTGAGCTTCTCTGTTTCATCTTTTATTCTACATTTTTATTTTTTGTCTCATAATAATAAAAGAATTTATTCTTCTCTCATGTGAGAGTTTCTTATTCTTCTTTGTTTCAAAAAAAAAAAACAAAAACAAAAACAAAAACAAAAACAAAAACAAAAAAAAGAAAAGAAAATATATATGTAAAACAATTTTGTGAAAAAAAGAGAGATATATATAGAGAATAAATTTTGACTCCATCACCCTCATATCAAAGGTAATTGTAGAATTTTTATCATTGTTCGAAGTCGACCGAATAACTGTAAGTGCTCCAATTATTATATGTTTTACTTTGTGCATAATAGAATTTGCATTGAGGACAATGCAAAATTTAGGTGTGGGGGTGGGCTTAGTCATTTTTTCCTCTTTGTTTTAGCCATTTTTCCTCTTTTTCTCACCATTTTGTTTCTTTTTATATTAAAATTTTTTGTCACTTGCCAACTTAATAGAGTTGATTAATAATTGATCTATTTGATAGATTTTAAATCTTCTAATCTTTAATTAGTTTTATATCAAGTTTACCTTTTATGATAACTCCAAATAAATTTCTTAAGAAATAATTTTCAAAGTAGTATACTTCACTTAAGTCTTTACTTAGACTTTTAATTAAAGTAATGAAATTTTTGCATGCTCATCTTAGAGTTGAAAATAAATTCTCAAGTTTTCTTGATCTAAATATTTTTTTAAGACATATATATACATATACACATATATATATTAAAAAAACTAACTTTACAAAAGAAGAGTGCGAAAAATGGGCACCAATTAAAATTCTCTTAAAATCCAAGGTGGTTCTATCTTACTAAGCCTAAGTTGACCGAGTAATTAAGCCCAATGAGTATTTCTATGTTTAATGACTTAAGCCCAATAGGGTTGGGATCCATTGGCCCAAAACTCGTTAAATGGTCACTTAGAAAGCCCGATCAAGAAGAACAAAATCACCAAGGAATAAAGAATTTTAAAAAAAAATTTACTAACAATGTTTTTATATATATAGTTATATTTGTATATATAGTCTTGAAAAATAAATTGATTAAGAGACTTGAAAATTGTTTAAAACAAAGAGTTAGCATGTTCCTTTCAAAACTTTTAAATTAAATTTCTAAGTTAAACTTAGTTTTGTATACTTATAATGAAAATATTTTCTAAGAGATTTACCTTGGAGTTATATATAAAAATATTTTCTTAAGTAAAACTAGCTTCAATTTGAATGTTAAATATATCAAGTGAATTAATTATACTTTGACTTCTTTAAATTGGCAAGTTGACTGAATTTTGTGGGTATTTTCACTGCAAACCCTCACGAGGCTACAACTCGTCCACTAGGGTAATCTAGGGGTTTAAAGCCTTGTTATATGTACTAAATACAACCGCGATTCCTGCAAAAGTGAGTTAGGATTTTTCTTTCTTTCCTTTTCAATTTCTTTCTTTGCTAGAGGACTAGCAAAAATTTGCGTTAATTTTCTTATACAAATATAATCTTTTGTCATCAGGTGGTAGCTTTTGAAGCCGGAAGGGTATGCAAAATTAGGGTTAATACGATTTTTGCAGGTATGATTTTCTGTTTTTACACAAGTTATAACTTAGCAGTAATGCATAAAACATAATGTATAAATCAGGAAAGTTTAGTATCCTATTGGAGGATGTTATGAGTATCATATCGACTTCTTGCTATCTAGAGCTGTCTAAATTAAAGTTGGATTGCATTCTGAGCTTCGGGTTGAACTGTTCTATGAAACTCAGCCCAAGTCGCCCAATTTGCAAGATATCCCATAGGACCTTGGCCTATTTTTTTTTGTAAACTGTATTATTATCAGGAGGACTTCATTGTGGACAATGCATCTCACTTTTCTCAATAGTTAGTCATTTGATCCGTTTAACTTAATTTTTCAGGTCCACTTGGAAGTAGAGCAGCAAAAGCTATTGGATTCATCGAGAAGATGATAAATTACTTACACCAATGCACCGTTGCAGAAAGAACTGTCAGCAGGTGGGATCAAAGTATTATTATGATCTTTCTTATTATAATTTTTCACGCAATGTGCCTGCTTCTTATATGGGAGAAAAACTTTTTATGTACAGATGAAGTTGGGAACACTGCAGAATTCTTGATGTCACCGTTGGCTTCAGCAGTAACTGGCTCTGTACTGAACGTGGACAATGGGTTAAACACAATTAATGGGTCTTGCTTGCCATAGCCCTTCGCTTTCCTTATAAGATCGGCAATGGAACTCTAATTTATAAAACCTACCTGTGTTATCCTCCTTTTCTTTTTTCCGTTTTAACGGGATTCGTCTTCATCAATAATGAGTTGAGACTCTGCAAAATTTAGATTGCTGACATTGGAGGGGACAGATTCTTTGTTGAATTTTGGCAGGAACACAAAAAGTTTGTTATCAATTTGTTATGAACTTTCTCTTGGTCAATGCTTATTGTGTTGTATCATTATTCAGAAATTTATTATGCACTTCGTGGTTGCAGTTATAGTTTCGTTCTATTGTGTATTGTTATGAGCCTGCACAATTAACTGGTTAGTATCGAACCTTTGTTATACAAATTTGTATATAAAACAGAGAATATATCCATTTGGAACGGTGTGATGATATTATTCCATTAACATCATACATCGGCTATCAAATTTAGATTTGTTATCTGCTTTGAAGAAAACTATATATAGCAAGCGGAAATATGATAAGTATTGACAAATGACCATCGAAAAAGTCTTAACAGCATTCATATATCGGCTAGATTTCCTCATGGCTATTACTACAACCACGAGTAATTTCAACCTCAGGCAGATGCCACAAATATTTTTGAGGAGAAATTTGGGCTTTATAGAGTTACTGGACCCAAAAAAAAAAAGAAACTAATTAATAATAAAAAATCTTAAGCTGTTGGGTATCAGACTTGAGTGCATATCATATCAGAACCGGTCGCACGGTTCTGATTATGCGGAGCAATCAAGACTCGACACGTGTAAAGCAGACTCCAGGAGTTCACACCTTGACGGAAAGCTGTCATTCCGTTTCGCATCTGTTACAAAAAAATATATATTAAAATATTCAGCAAAACTAAGTGTACCGCTGGAGATTTGTTGTATCCCACTAAATCATGCCCAACTGAAATTGCTATTATCTTCAATCAATTTATTTTTCTTTTGAACATCTCAGGGAATAATTTATTTCCATTTGAATCAAACTTTATATAGTGAAAGGTTAGAGAATTTGTAAGTTACAATATGGATTTTGAAGGACTTGCATAAAAAATTATTGTATCTTCGTCATTTTCTTTTCCTTTTTGACCTGTATTTTGTCACTAGACAATACCAGCAAAAAGAAGATAGAATGGATTTACCTTCAGCAATTGAAAATACAACAAACAAAGTAAACTCATAGAATACATAATAACACATTAAAAAAGTAAACTCATACAATGCATAATATCACAATAGAATGCATAATACCATAATAAAAAGTGAACTCATACAATGAGCATAATACCAGTAATATCTACTATTACATATCATGAAGTTCTTTGAGATACTCAGATTGACAATCTAGCATGAGTTTATCAAAGCTACAAAAGGTGTAAAATAGTCTTATACTCCTTTGTCAAATCTTTAACGATAAACATTGTGCTTCACATGAGGTTTGAACTTGTTAATTTTACATTCATGATCTTCATAACTGTCAGAATATTTATTAGCTTCCGTGGCGATAACTTGATCTGTAGAAATATACATTTTATTAGCACATGAAAAATAAATGACAAGGTGGGGAATAGAGCTGAAATTTTCTAACATACCTTGACAATCATTAAAGGTTAACTTTCGAGGCACTACTACTTCTCTTTGACTCGAAAAATTGGAATGCTAAAACAGTACAATAATCACCATTAGTAGCTTCATCTACTGTAAATATAGAACTGCAATGCATTAATTAATCTATAATAAAAATTTATTAAAGATAAAATTCATACATTTATATATAAATCACTTCAATTCCTAGCATAATCAATACATATATCATGTGCAGTAAGTACATCACTGACAAATTAATCATCACAAAATGCAATAGAGAACTAGTGAATGGCTATATTAAAACCAGTGATACGAATGGCTATATTAAAGCATTCAACTACCAACAAAGCTCTAACATAAGATATGTAGTGAAGTTAGGGATAAACAAACCTGATAGTGCCCTGTAGCTTCAAAATAAGAACCACATGCTATAGCGTCTTCTGAATACTTAGGAACTTTGTTAGACTTGTGTTGAGTTGCTAAGCTGGTAAGTTGACCTATTTTGACAAAATAGATTAGAAATAGATTTTTAGCCACTGCAAATATAGGATGAAAGAAATAACACATTACATACCACTATCTCGTTTTCTGTTCAGTAAGTGTGAACATATACTCGCACTTGATGTAGTGTTCTTCTGAAATCTTTTCTTTCTTCTCCTTTCAAGTGCACATTTTAGTCTTCGCTGGGCTATAAGCCTTTTCGGCTTTAAAGCAATACCTCTCACAGTAATTCGACTTTTAGAACCATTGTCTGCACATTTGGATGATGTAGTGTTTTCTTGCGTATGTGGATTGATATTGACATCCTCATTTAATGTAGTATCACAGATCATTCTCTCTACCACGAGAATTGCTTTATCAAGCACATCATCAATAAACTCCATGGCACTTTTAGAAGCTGAACTTTTCATAACAACTTTAATTGCCTTATGACACAAGCTGCTATATCTTAATGACAAATGTTCTTTACCCTCAGAATTAATCACTTTTCTAGAATTATCTTCTATAACTCCATCCTTGGCAAATTTGGTCCATCTCTTTAACAAATATTGTTGTGGGATAAGAAATATATTGTTTACATTAAGAACCTTTAATGCATGCAAACAAAGATACCCCATGGATTCAAACTTTTGACAACTACATTTTATTGTCATGCCCAACAGATTAAGTTCAACTAGTCCATGACATGATGAATTTAGGCATGAAACTTTATAATTGTTGAGTGCTCCAACTGAAGTAATATGTTCACAGATGCAAGTAAGATGACCTTTAAATTCTTCTTCAAAGTCTTTGTACATGCTCCTCGTATATGATTCCGCGGCTTGTCGTAACATAGGAACATCAACAAATAAAACCGGCTTAGAATGTTTTGATTTGAAATCTTCATACAATTCCTTCTCCCGAAATCGGTACAATGACCTCTCATATTGCTTGATAAATTTTGCAAGTGACAAATTTCTTCTAAGGAACATCTTGAAGTGCTTGTTCATAATCTCGCTCCTTTGTGTTGTTGTCATTGTAGCACAAAATGAGTTTCGGCGATACACTAAAGCCCACTTCTCACGAAGCTCAAATAAATTTTTCAACCATTTATTTTCCATAAGACCATATTTTTCAATCATATTCTTCCATCGGGATAGGAATTTTAGTTCGGCTCCACCTTCATATATGCATCTCTTAAATTCTTTCTTGAATCCGGGCTTAGAATTATACATATGAGAAAGATTCTTTGCAGCATTTACAAAAATATGCCACAGACAAAGGCGATGACATGTATTTGGTAATGCTATCTCAATTGCCGTTTTCATTGCAGAGGATTGATCTGTAAAGATAGTTTTTGGTTGTCGGCCGGACATCGCAATCTTAAATGTATTGAATAACCAAACAAAAGCAGATATCGTTTCATCAAAGAGGAGAGCGGCACCAAATACAACAGTTTGTTTGTGATGATTTATGCCAATAAAGGGAGCAAATGGCATACCATACTTATTCGTATTGAAAGTAGTATCAAAAGAAACAACATCACCAAAATATGTGTAATCAATAATTGAACGTGTATCAGCCCAAAAAATATTTGTGAGTTGCTCGTTATCATCCACTTGTACAGCATAAAAAAATGAGGGGTCTTCTGACTGTTTAGCATTAAGAAAATTTAAAAGAGCTTGTGCGTCTCCCTTCTCAAAGTCTCTCTTACGTAGAGTCCTTAAGTGATTGTTTTGATCTATCGGAAGAAATCCAACATTTGCAATGCCTTGAGATTCCTCTACAAAATAATCATATACTTGAGTAGGTCTTAGACCCGCATTATTCATGCACTCTATTATCTCGCGTTGTGCAGGCAAAAGCTTTCTTTGTGACCTAAGCATGTGAGTCTTATCAGGACTTGCTAGTGGATGATTATGCTCATGCATAACCTTATTTACAAGCCATGTGCCGTCACGGTCAACTTTAAATGCAATTCGTGCCAAACAATTTGTTCTTTCAGTTGGACGTGGTTGTTTTGTTACATAAGTAGGATGATCTTTACGAGCTCTTCTTTCTGCATACTAAAAGTCGATTCTGAATTGTCCCATCATTTCTTTTAACTAGGCTTCCCTTCGAACGCTAAAACCTTTCCCTTTTGCATATGAATTATAATACTCATAAGCTTCATTCTCTGAGTAAAATCTCATACCAACTTCTGGTTGTGATTTCAAGACTTGATTTTTAGAGAAAAGTTGTGCTGCCGATTCATTTACAATATCAGTTGAAATGTTTTCAACTGATTCCAAGCTATCACTATCCTTCACAAGTTTGATATCACAATGTATATTTTGTCTATCGTGAACTTCATATTCATCATGACGACTGGTTGAATTTAGATGTTCAGCTTCATTTGATGGATTCATTTCTGAAAATATAATTAATTAAAGTAAAGACTATTAGTTTATTTCATATACATAAATAAATAATTAAATATTTTTATAATCATCACTATATAATAGATGTAATAATTTCATTCAAGTTGAGGTAGAGAACAAAACAAAACAAAAAGCTACAGAAAAATTAAGGGTTTTTTGCACCTTTATACCCTAAGGCTTACACCTCCTATAACTTTGACACCCCCAAATTCTTTATTTGACACTTCAATACCTCAAAGATTACACCTTTTTTTAATTTAGATACTTAAAGTTCGGACCTTTTTTATTTTGATATCCCAAAGTTAAAAATGTGTAAATTTTAGGGCATCAAAGTGTCAAATAAAATCTTTTGGGGTACCAAAGTTAAAGAATATATAAACTTTAGGGTACTAAAGTGTAAATAAACAAAACATAAAAGAGAGAGTAAAAGTTATAATTATACCAACAGAACTCCCTTCATCCACCATTGTTCGTCCAGACCTTGGGCTACCATCCAGCTATTTTTCTAGATTTTTATGATATTGGATAGAGGCGAGAAGCCAAATGATGGTTGGGATGCTCGGTTTAGTTTTGCTGAATATTTTAATATTTTTTTTGTTGTAACAGATGCGAAACGGAAGAACAGCTTTCCGTCAAGGTGTGAACTCCTACAGTCTGCTTTACACGCGTCGAGACTTGATTGCTCCGCATAATCAGAACCGTGCGACCGGTTCTGATATGATATGCACTCATCAGACTTTCTGTTTAAGAGCACCTCGCATATGAATTTTCAACAATCTCTCTCTTCACTCATAAGTACACACTTTGATCATCCATATGAAACCGTGAGTTCTCTGTTAACGTGTGGTCTAATCGGCAACCATAAGAGAATCATGGCTAGCAATTAGCAATACTGATAGACTCTTTCCCCACTTGTGAGTTGTGGACTAGTCTTTAGTCAATTGTACGAGTTATCTCACTAATATATGTACTCCTACGCTCAAAAAAATTTAATCACAATTAATTTTGTCTTTTTTTTAATTATATTTTTAACTTGTAGTTCTTGAGAAATAAAAGAGAGCAGAAAATTTAACATAGCCTTAGTTGCAATCTGACTACAATGTATAAAATGTAATTATAAATGTGTGAATATGAACAATGAGCGGGGCTAAAAATGAAACACCCAAAGATCTAGCAAACTAATAAAGTAGTCCCGTGATATCCGACACCATGGTTTAAAAGCCAACGAATAAAGATATGATTTTGATTTGAGAATTCAAATTCCGTGCCATTCTCGTAATTCTTTCAAACAACAGGGCCAATCCCATATCCTCCTCTATCTGTGGACAAAACCCACTCTCAGTAGTGACAACCTCCCGGTAACCTTACCCCCAAATCCAATCATCAAACGCCCAAATCTCGTCGCATTTCTCGCCCTTCCTCCAATATTAAAAAACCCTAACCCTAAAAAAAATCTGAAATCGTCCTCCCAAATCGAAAACCCTAAAACCTAATCATGAAGGCCTCTCTCAAATTCCGAGAAGACCAGAAGCCCTTGGTCCGAGCTAAGATCCCCATTAGCATCCTCGGCCTCCCATTTCTCTCCGGCATCTCCGCCGGCGACTCGAAGGAGCTACGCCTCGATCTACTCACCGCCTTCGAATCCGGTCCTTCGCTTCGCGCCTCCTACCGCCCCAACGACCCCTCGAATCCCTTCACCGTCTCGATCAAGACCGGCATCGGCAGCTTCGGCGCGCCGGCGGGAGCTCCCATGTCGATGACCGCCGAGTTCAACGTCATCGGAGGTAACTCTAACCCTAGCTTCTCCGTTCTCTTCAAGCCCAGATTCGGTGACTTCTCGCTCAAGAAGTCGGTCGGATCGGCGGTGATCTTACCGCCGGAGAAAAAGACCGCCGACATGGAAACCGACGCGTCGGCGGTTTGGGTGGAGACGCCGGGGCTGAAGAAAGTGGACGGGATGGGGGCCGCGGGATTGGGGAGAGGGATAAGCGATCTGCTTACCGGGGTTGAGGTGAGCGCCAAGAGCGTGCTGCCGCTGAAGAGCAAGGCGGCGGTTAGGTTCAGGTGGGGGGTGAGAGTACCGCCGGAGCTCCGGACCGCGCTGGCGGAGGACAGGAACAGGGCTCTCTCACTCAGCAAGCTGCCGCTGCTGGTGATGAGCAAGATCTCGATCGAACACGTGGCAGAAGATAAGAGGAAGGTGAAGGGCGATGATGTCAGCAAGGGGGCTAATGACGTTGCAGAAGCGTGCATGTCGGTGAGGAAGCAGCTGGAGGCAATCCAGGCGGAGAATGGGATGCTGAGGAAGGCGGTTGATGAGCTTCGCGGGTTGATTCCGGTCACCCCTGCTGGGGGTCAGGTCAGCGCTGCACCTCCAAGGGAGGCTGATGTCAGCAGCAAGGGAGTGAGAAGGGAAGTAAGGCATCTTGAAGGTTCTGGAAGGCCAGCGCCGGCAATGGGGCCCAAGAAGGAGGAGATGACGGAGGAGCTTAAGAAGGCTCTGATGGGGGCCGCAGGCGGCGGTGCCAGCGGCGGGAAGTAGATATCACAGTGAAGCTAGTGCGGCGGGGTGTTCGTTTATACATAGGGAAAGGGTGTGGTAACTTCACACTTTTTAATTTTGGATTAATGTTTGTGATGTTATTAGGTTAGTATATGATATGGTAGTAATTATTGGAGATTAATAAGTAAGCTAAATTTTCTCTCTGTAAATACTGGGTTTATTTTGCTGTTATCACGTTATAGCAAATCTAAAATTTTTGGTCTTTGTATGATTCCTTTGTTTTTGTTTTTGTTTTTTTGTGGAATTTGGATTTCAATAATAACTGTCTAAAATTGTTCAATAATCCTGATACTTATGATTCATTTATAATATCAGTCATATTGTGATCCTTTTATGAATTATACTATTTTTCATTTTTTACTCAAAAGTCACAATTGGAGACTAAGTACGATCTGCGAGAACACTAAAATCGTTAAAATGTGTTTCTGCTTGACATTTGCGTAAACATGGTTTGTGAGAATGTTAATAGTGATTGGCCTCAGAGGCTTGGTTATTGTGATGCAGAAGGCTCACTCATGTAAAATGAAAACTAGAAGTGGAAAGATACTAACAATTAAAAATAAAAAAATAAAAAAATAAAAAAATAACAAATAAAAAAGATTCTATTTCTGCTGTGAGATCTAGGTATTTTTTGCACAAATGCTTTTTCTCTCTAGTTGTGAACGTTCTCATTCTCAGAAGAGAGGATTAGTATTTAGCAACTTCTAATTGACTCTATGATGTGCTTATTAGTCCATCAAGCTTCAACAAATGGTTACGGGTCTGTGTGTTGTGAACTTGAATAATTGTATGTGCACTGCTAATACTATAGCAGCTATGTGTGTTGTGAACTTAATAATTGTATGTGCACTGCTAATACTATAGCAGCTATTTGTGGTCTGGAATTTTAATTCAAAATCCATTGACATAACCTAAGAGATCAGAAGGTTTAATATTTGCTTTAATCTTGAGAAGGAGTTCTTCAGGAATTACGGTTGACGGTTAACAACAAGCAACACTGATTTCTTTCCATCCTTTTTTGTAACCCACCAAATACAAGTTATTTGTCTATTTGGAAAGACTGAATTATGCAACAAAATTCCATTCTTAAAAAAGTTCCATGGAAATTGACAGAAGCTATAAAGAATTGCCTTCTTGCCTATAACTTCACTGCGAAGGCTACCTGTGGATACATGATTGTTCTCAGTTAATATAGAATACATGAGTTAAATTCCTAACGTTTATTTTTGTCTTTAGAAGAATTTGTTCCTATTATGCAGTGTTACAAGGAGAGAGTATTGTATATGACATCAACATCAAGTACTGATGAAAGCTTTGGTGTTGGTTCCTGTTTTAGTTGTCTGCATCTTCTTCAACAAGAAATGGCAGCAATACAAGGCACAAGGCCCTCCATCAGTCATTCTTGGAGAATGTTCGAATGTAGTGCAGCAGGATATAGGTTGGGGACAAAGGGCTTATCCCAAGCTAAATTCGGAAGCTCATCTTGACTCTCCTCTTCGACCTCTTGAGCGGAGCTTTGAAGCTAAGCAATTTTGTAGGGGGACCGTGGCCATTCAGAGCAAAGAAAGTGGTTCCTTGGGATTGACATTTTGATTTGCAAGGTAATAAAATTCTGTCTTTTCTGCCAGTAATTTCATTGGACTTGTAAGCCATTGATATAGTGTTGGAGTCACTTTAGAACTATTTACTTGGGGAGTCATAATCTGATGAGTGTTTCATTTGTGTACCTGCTTTGTAAAGTAAAACTCATCAAGAATTAACTTTGAGCAAAAATTATTGATACACAATGTGATTCCTATATCTGTTCTCAACTCGGCGTGAACAATTGCTGAAGTGATAATGTAGCTATTTACTGATGTTCTAGGTTTTGCTCACCTCTTATGCTAAATAATGCATATATTTGTGGAAATTTTTTGAGAAAGAAAAGTGTAAAGTTATACTCAGCACTTTAGTCAGAGATCTGCATCTATTCTTTTACTCCATCTGTATCAATCTGTTAAGAAGCTGCAATTGGTGTTTTTCTGTTATGTTCATCTAGTGGATTTCTAGCATCTCCCACGTTTACATAGTAATAGTTTACAAGTTTACTTAACCATAGAAAAAGCTGAGTTCATATTGGTTTAGCATGAGAGATTACGGAGATGAAGTGTTTTGCCCCTCGTTATACTAGGTACCCATTCCCTTGAACTTTTGATGGCCTAAAAATCTCAAAAATTTTAACATGATTTTTTAAAAAAGTTTCACTCTTATGACACACGTCCCTCATAGCGCACACTACTTGTCCCTTTTGTTCATGTACGATATTTTAAGTTCTTTGGAAAAGAAAGACTTAATGTTAGTATCGAACAAAATTATATAAACTAGAAGAAATCATATATTGATAGAATGTTAACATATGCCTCTCCAGTTATTACAATTGCTTGTTCAAGCTATGGGATTATGGATTTGTCTCCTACACTATACCATAACTTCTTTATCCTTACTATAAGGTTGTTAAGTCCTATTTTTATTTAGAGTTATTTGAAGATGCACCCTTGTATTATGGGGGTTCTACATATCTCATATGTTCTACTTTATTAGCACATGCACCCCTACCCCTCTTGATGGCGTGGTTTTCTCGTTACTCTTTTAAAGTCACATGGGAATCACAAAATAATCAGAGTTAAACTTTTCACAAGTACATTCCCATAAGGTTCCCACGTAAGCTTTGAAAGACTGGGGTAGGAGATGTGCATGGTAATAAAATAGAACATGAGTGACAACTGACAAGTAGCTGTAGTTGTGACTCTATAGTATAGAAGGTGCTTCTGCAAATAACTGTTTTATTTATTGTCATATGATGTGACATGATGCTGCATACTTATAGGAAATATGTTCTATTTTTATTTGGCATCACATGATGCTGCATAAGTAGTTCCATTCTCATTTAGAACTCATACAACAGGTAATGGCTATATAACTTTCAATTAATGGACTATTGAAGTTTTATACTTGTCAAAATATTCAGTTTTTTTATTAAGTAGATTTACTATTTTTATAGTGTTTAGGGACACTTTCTGGAAACATTTAATTTCAATGTTGATTTGAAAGCTTGCTTAGATTCGCTAGTATAACCTCATGAATAGAATAGACAAAGAGTAACCATTATGATTTATACCACACTTCCAAGCCTTTTTCCAAGAATTAAAAACCCATTATGGTTTGCTCGTTCTTATGTACAATTTATGAGTTTAGAGGTTGTATTATTGATTCTTGTGTTTCTGCTAGTTCATTTAAGTTACTGGTTTTTATAACTAGATTTGCTAACAATTTTGCTCCCGCTATTTCAGTATTTTTTTTTAATCCAAGCAGCTGGTGTTGGTATGTATGTCTATCTTCTTGGACTTTCCTAATAATTCTCTCTAGCTGAGTTCCGGAGTAACTAAATTATGGTTACTTTTCAAACCCTGCAGAAGTCTGCAGGGATATATAATTGTCACTTTTAGGTTCTCTCTTTTTTTTTTTTCCTTCCTGTTCCTAGTACCCATTTTTAACTAGTGATTGTTCAAATAAGAGATCCTTTAGCTGACGTGCTTGATACTCCTTAGGTGAAAAAATGGAGCATGTACTTGTAATTGCTGGATCTGCCTTTTGTGTCAGGCCGTGTGAGACATTGATTTCGTTTTGGGGATATGTCCTATGTATGATCGAAAGCAAACTGACGTACAGATTTCAGCTCAAAAGGGAAATTTACTCTCCTAACGTATTGCATATCTCTTCATGCTTCTTTGTGCTATGTCGTTTGATAGCATTGATCTGTATTAGCAAGTCCTTAATTTTGGTGGTCTCACGTTGATTCTTCCATGGCAGCCTCCTTCCTCTTATTGATAACAATTGGATCTTGGATCTTCAATGTATAATTGTAATCCAACCTTGTTTATGGGTCAGTGGTTTTCAAATAATCGGATACTTGTAAAAATAAAAAAACTTCCTCAAAAAGCTCAACTGGGAGACTCCGTCGCAATATAAATATTTCACGATGCCTTTCTTAGACCTGGACCCAGTGGCCACCCTGACTGACGCTAATTTGTGTTTGCTTTTCTTGTAAGTTGGCTTGTACCACTCCTTGTGAAGGTATTACAGAAATCTAAATAAACCAAGATTTTATGTAATAGTTATACATCTGTATGTATCAAGAACATGTAGCAAATTTATTTCTTTTCCTAGCATTTCCTCACCCACATAATGAGGGGGGAACAACAAAGCACACCCTTGCACCGGTGCCTGCATACATAGTTTTCTGTACTGTGGGCCTGTCACCTAAGTCTGCAACAACTTGTGGTTCTTTATGGTTTTCTTCACCTCAGGTAAAGGGCATTTATCACTAGGGTAGCTGATGTCCACGGCTATGGTTGGCAATTGTTAAGGCTCTTGCTGCTGGAAGTGCTGAGATTCTTGTTGGTACATGGGTGCCAGTACGTGACCTCCACTCTTATACTGTCTGTCATGAGAGATATATGAAATCTATTTGCATTTGATTTCTAGTGACATTCCTTTCCTTCGACAGGCATTGAGCATTTTCTTTTTTTCTATTATCTTTCTTTTCTTCTTCTTCTTCCTTTTTTTTCTTTTTTTTTCCAATGTGATTTTACCTCACAGATTTGGGAAGGTGGTATGGAGTTTGTGCAGGAATTTGCTGTGCTGCAGGAGCTGCTTGCTTGTATCATACTTGGATTGCAAGGAACATGGTGACATTCCAGGGAAAGAGGGTCAGCGTGGAGGAAGCTCTTGTTGGCATTATATTTGAGATTGGTGTTCAATGCAATAGAGTTTCCAGGTTGAAGAATTCAGCTTCCAATGGAGCATGGTGCAGGAGAATTGTATATATACCCTGAGTTTGTGGATTAGTTGATCTGACATAGTTTTGTTCAGGTCCTCGATATTTTGATGTTTTTCTTTTTGTTAGACCTCTCATATCGAGAGTTCTAAGAATGTATAGATGTGTTGTACATAACTTTCATCACTTGGTAATGGAAATTAACTTGCTTCTGCCAGTCCTTTGTTTTCGTTTTTAGATGTACTAGAACTCTATGTCAAGTGTGTCTTTTTTTCTTTTCCCCTTTCCCCTTTTCCCTTCTCATTAGCGCTATTTGTCTTCATTATTAACGGTTTGCAAAATTGACTGTAATCATTGGAGACGGAAAAATTATTCATGTCTTTTGACTGGAAAACGTCAATTTTATCATGGGTGGTTTTCTCTTGGCAGATGATTGATGTTGTATCATGATCCAGTTTTAAGAGATCTCTCGACTCTGTTGATATATTTTGTGGTATTGGCTGTTCTAAATTTTCATCCTTATTTATTAGGCACCTGTTCGATTTGTTATTAATAATGTTAACTATAATGCTGTAGGTACATTCATGTTCAATAGTGTTGGGTCCTTGATAACCCATAAATTATCATAGCAACTTACAGAAAAGGATACAGCACTTTTATTTCTTGCAGTATTAAAGTAGTTTGAAATGTGGAAATTGACTGTGCTGAGTGCGATGTGGGTTTTGCGCATGCATACAATTCTAGGAGATGTATAAGGTCCAAAGTCTCTTGGTTACCGCAGCTAAAATATGCTTTTATCTCTGTACTCTTGACATAGCTGAAGAGATCTTTAATTTGATAACCCCCAGGTTAATAAAAAAAAAAAAATTCATTCAAACACATTGCCAGTTGTGAAAGAGTGAACCTCTCATTCAAACACATTGCCAGTTGCAAAATAGTGAAATCGGATTTTTCAGTACGCAAATCTGAATCGAACCACATGATAACCATCTGAAAGAATGAAAAGGTCTAATTATTCGCCTTTTACGTAGGCATTATTAGATTTGGTGTCTTGTTTGAAGAAAAATATGAATGCTTACTGATTTGAGAAATAATGATTACATCAACCAGTAATAGTTTCAGTTGGATATAAGACATACACAAAATTTGACCACTTTCGTACACAGTAGATTAGCCACTTGAACAATCACCATTTACATATGCAAATTGATTTCAGCTCAAACTGGAATCAAAATAGCCTCCCAAGCTGAACTTACAACTACCAAAGCCAGAAGCTTGGCATTAAAAGTCAGGACAGCAAACATAATACTTCACAGCTCGGAGAAACAAGCAAAGAAACTGCCTGAAGCATCAGATAACAGTTTCATATACATAAAGATAAAGAAACATAGTTCTGACAAATGAATAAGCAAAAAAGAATCATGGTAGTCAGTAGCTTTTCAACTCATTCAAGGTGCTTTTTGCAACAGAACCTCATGTAATAATACACCTAAAATAACCTGACAAGTTCAGAAAGTTACAGTAAATGAACAAAGATCCTTTTTCCGACTAAATAAAGATACACCTAGCTCACTACATATATACATAGCTAAGATATAACTATAAAATCAATCACTAAATAGGCGCTTCCCCTTCTGCTTTAGAGAAATTTCTCGTCTTGATGGAGAGCTTTTCTCTAATGAGTCCTCAACAATTGCTTCTTCCTGTATTACCAAGCCACGGTTTCGAGTCAGCTTCCTGATTGGAGTAACAGAAGCAGGCTGAGACTCCGCATGCACCTGATCTGATTGTGAGCTGCTGCCACATGTGTCTCGGTTGATCCTATGTGGCATCAGCTCTTCTCCATGAGCAACAATATTCTTCATTAACTGCAAAAGATGTTTTTGTACTCAAGACACAATTTACGACACCCAAGCTATGTAAAATAGGGGCATGGCTGCTCTAATTAGAGTCATGATACATTTATTTATTGGTTAATTGCGGATAGATCCCTGTTCTATCACCCAATTGCGGATGGACCCCCTATAGTCCTATTGTCGCCAATAGACTCCCCGAGTGATTTTTTTGATTCGTTTACCCTCAAAGAAGAGAATTATTTTTATACTCAGCGGGGTCTGTCTGCAATGACTATTTATTATCACTGAAGTTCAAAAGGTCATTAATTTTAATTCCTTAAAAGTTATATATACTCTTGACAGAATAAAGGACTTGAATATTTAGTTAGAAGATAAAGATGTGAAAGTGACAAGGTGAAAACAGAGATATAATTGTAATATTCCTCTACCAGATTTTCCAGAAAGTACCTTCCAGTCCTTAAAATCGTATCTGAAGACAAAATGGTGGTAAGATACATCCCCCGAGGATACTGCAGCAGCAGAAGGAGCATTCTTCGGAGCTAAAAAAATTTGAACAAGTCAGTGAAACAGAACTCCAGAAAATAAAGTCAAATATTATATTCTGTGGCGAGAATGAGAAACTCACAAACAAGATGATGCCCACTATCATCAATACTAATTTCAGCTCTACCGTCTTTTGCCAGAAATGATAAAGCAAAAATATTCTCTACAGTCTGTGCAAAAGATGCTCGATTCAATACTAGATTTTCAAGCCTTACACTTCTCTTCCTTCTCAAGATATCAAACATAGTTGCCATGTTCTTGTCAGTATCAGTTTTTGATTCCGGCTCCGCATCATCAAGCTGCACAAACAAAAGATGTGTTGTTTGAAATAATATGTACTACGTAAGAAAGCATGTTCAAAATATCACTCCATCTGATCACTCCTTGTAAAGCGCAGACATACAGAATAGAGGTGATTAAAAAATCTGATGAGATGATATTGAACTCTTGGAGATGTAGGTTATATCACGGAGTTATTAGTGAAAAAGAAAAAAAAAAAAAAGAAAAAAAGATCAACTGTAAAGGGAATTTTTCAAAAGTAAATCCATAATTTTCAAATCCTTGTGAAAAACAAGCATAAAATTAGCATTAGTTGTAAATAATCAGTAAATACACAATACTTAGCTAGAGCATAAGTTGTATAAAGTTAAATGTAAAGCTATTATTAATATGTAATAAATTATAAGTTCTTATCACTATTGTACCTACTGACTAGACTAATTCATGCATGATATTGAGAGTGATTGTTAACATAAATGTTAATTATAACAACATATTTCTGGTACTTGAGAATCTGAGATAACTAGATATGTAAAAATTCACAACCTGTAGAAAGAAAGGACAATGCATGCAGATAGTAATAGAGAGTTTGACTTGAGTAGGAGCAAAACAAGATAAAAAATTAATAAGAATGAATTTTTCATGCTTTAGACTCGATTGGCCGCTTAAACAACATGATACGAAATAAACATGGACAAGATAAATTTAAGCTCTGCATTAGCAAACATAATACAAATATTTAAAATATGTGATCTTCAATGCATGACATGATCTATCATGTGTAAAAGCTTTAAGCCCAATTGATTTTGCTTAACAAAATGAAAAACAAATGAAATAATCGCAACAACATTTGATCATCGACCTAGAGCTATGTTGCATGGGTACGGGTATGGGTACTGGTACTGGTATGGGTACAAGTACAGACATGGAAAATCTGTAGAAGGTATGGTATGAGGACACATCTGTATCACTATTTATATACACATATATTATAAATTAGAATTAATAACTTATATGAGAACAAGGATGAGAACTAAAATTCCTATAACATTTTTATGTTTCTTTCATTATGCGGATTATGAATTGGAAAATCACAACTTTTTTAACTAGACATCCAAATGACCCTTCAAATCATTACTCGGAACCTGACGTATGTTCAACGAGTTTCAGGAAGTGGATGTGAAGTGTAGAATAGATGTCCAAAAAATGTATAACAAGTGTTTTAAATTAAAACATGCATTGTATAACTGAGTACAGGCCTTAATAAATATATGCATTTATGCAAGGAGTGTCCAAGGAGTTTGGGCATGGGTGCGGGTGCGTGTCGGGTACGGCTTCAAATTAGAAGGTAACATAGATCTAGAGCAAGCCAAATTTGATTGAGAAAATATTGGTCAGTTAGATAAATGGATAAGTATAACCATGAGAAGAATGAGGAATAGGATAAAGATTGAAAGTTAAATCGAAGAGAATCACAGGTCACAGAAGGAAAGAAAAGCAGAAAGAGAAAGGAGGGGCACAACTACAATAATAAACGTACAGTTAAGTTACCCATAAGATTTTACATAAGCAATTGATATTCCTTAATGAATAAATTTAACAAGACAGAATAATAAAACTCTAAGTGGTGCATCTGTCAGCTATATATTTCATATAACAAAAGTAGTGTATTTAATAGGGAGTTGATTTCAATTATCAGTCCAGCTTTTTTCCCATTGACCTTCATATAAATTATTCGGAAATGCCTTACATATGGAAACATAACCAGAAAGGACAAAAGCTATCATCCAAACCAATTCGAATAAGAATCAGGTATAACTAACCTCTTCAGGACGAGTGCTTGTAGTTGGCCTTGACCGTTTCCTCTGAACCACAGGCTTGCGTTGCTTTATCTCAGTACTCATAGGACCGACCCTAAAATCATTAGATACAGCAAAACAATCCAATAGATAAAGTTAATGTAGGAACATCAAGATCCCAATAAAAAGAAGTAAGAGATGAAAGAAGTTGAGCAACAATAAGAATCAATTTCTAATTACTTAGAAACTGAGAACTTCTCACATTGTGCAGCATCCAGGAGCCTTCTTGAAAATATCTGATGCAGCAAACCCAACATCTAGCCAAGAGACCATGTTGGGAGCATTATCAACAACTGCTCCACCATCTTGTTGTCCAAAGTTCCTTAATAGTGCAGTCACAAAATCTGATGGGCTTATTCCATCATTGCTTTGAGACTTAACAGATGTTACCAATGTATTCGCAATGTCCAATAAAGCCTCTGCATCTGCCACTTGTTCTCTAGGCTTTTGAACTACGAACAGTAAAAGAACAATGAGTATGATAGAAGTTTAGTAAGATTTAAAAGAGTAATCAGGAACCAAGATTATTTGTCCTCTTGAAATAATGAGGCATTGCCATTATTCAAGAAAGAAGGAAGCATGACAAAAAAAATTTGATAAAATTTGTGCTCATTTTCTCACCCCAAAACAAGTCACAAAATAATACAGAACAATATAGTGATTGGTAGATCATAATCCATGTGACCACAGACATAAAATCAGGGGGTTGTTGATGGAACCCATCTGAACACATCGACCATGTGACAGCCCTATAAAGTGTCTTTGTCATGGTAATGCAGGGGTTACATGCACTTGTATTCCAATAATCATTTTCAATTAACAGCATGCAATACATTAAGAGAGTTAAAATGACTACAGCTTTGTAGTTATAGGACAAGACATGTCTGATATTTAACAACAATATTAAAACAAAATTATGAAGTATCACTACTGTACTATTGTTCCTATGATGTTTCTTCAAGAATATCTCAAAAACAGGAAGATATAAAAGAAAATATATACAATAAGGGATAATCATAATTCATCAACTCCACTGTTGAGCTCTTATTCATTAAATGCAATATTCACATCAGAGGAAGCTAGTTTGAGTAAGATGTGAACTAAACTGGTTGAAGTCGAATGCAAGACTGTATCGACTAAGGATGTATTCAGTCTGTAGATTTGCTAAATGACCAAACCAGCATTAGAAAATTTCCAGATTTTACCTCTACGAATTAAATCAGAATTTCTTTATATTTTATACTCATGTGGCTCTGGCAAATATTAAAACACAATATTGGTCCCCTATTTAAGCTTTAGTTTCAGGAGTTTGGAAGGTTGCAGGTATGAGTTTCAGATTTTGGTTATACAAACATTTGATCACTATTATTTATTACAATCAAAATAACTAAATATAGGTATACTTGTAAAGATAACAAAAGTTATGGGGTGAAGATGGATAAAAATAAACCAAAAAAGAATAAAATGAAAAGAAAAAACCTCAAAATAAAGGCCTGCTATGAGGGATGGGACTGAAGGATAGGATCTTCTATATGAATGAACGGATGGAAGGTAGTGAGATGATAAAAGTAGAGCATTAACGTGACAAAACATTTCAAAGAAAGAAAGTACTCAATCAAAATTTATTTAAATAAAGAATGTATCCATATAGTATAAGTAATTCAAACATTTCAATTTTGTAGTGTGTGATTCTATTACACTATAATTGGATTAACACTAAGCAAACTAATATGGAATAAAAACCCGCGCTATTCATAGGTCTACTGCACAAACTCTTAAAAAATAAGGAAACATATATCTAAAGAAGAGTATGGTTCTAGTATTGAAAGGAATGCATAACTTAGTGAATGCAATTGATTTTGTTTAAGAAATGCATCAAAAGCCAAAGGAGGATCAGCCCACAATAAGACATGGATAACAACAACAACAACAACAACAAATCTTAAGACATTTAATTTAACAAATATTAAGAAATGGATGGTAGATTTGTTCTGTGGACAGAACATTCTAACAAATCTTATGATCACACTTAATACTTAATTGCTAGTCCCCTTTAAAGTATGGTTGTTAGCAAAAGATATCTTTAACGCCAACCCTCTTCAGCTTTTCACTTAGAGCAGAAGAGGTCTATAACTTTGGTTTCTATTACTTGTGGGAGAAGATGCCAATAATGGAGGACAAAAGGGAGCAGGAGATATTTGAAATTATTCAATTCAGTGACATGATGAATAAGACTAACTGCTGTGTCACTAAATCAAACCAAGATATGGATATCTGTCTAGGAGGAGGAAATACATTAAGAGATTATCAGAATCTTTCTTTACATCATTATCTTCAATATCTCTATATAAAGTTACAAATCCAAACCATTCTAGTACTTTCTTAACTAGACCAATGCAAATATTAAAGCTGAAACAGTTGTATTTAGTAAAATCTCTCACAAACACCAACTAGTAGTAGTTACAGAAGTTTGTTACACAGCCAGACTAACGGTTGTGACTATCAATTCAATAGCAAAACGCAATTTCATGAATTAAAAGTATTACTAAATATAAAGGAGTTGTCTTGCTTGCAACTTGAGCTAACTCAAGAACTTGAAAGATCCACTTTAAGTTTTAAATTTGCCAAATTCCCGCTCTGAGTTTCACCAAAATTTTAGCTTCAAGGATACTAGAGGCAAATGAACTGAAAAGCATCGGGAAATCCATTTCAATCATAAACATTTTAAGGCCTCAAACAGATGATTTATCATAGTCAACCAGCAGAAAGAATTCTCTATGCTGGCGATAAGTATTGGCTAACATTTAGCTGCAGAGATGGCAGAACTGGAACTGGGTCAAAATCTATTAACAATTAGAGGAATTGCATTAAATTCTCATTATTTTAATTTTTTAACCCTACTTGATAGTCACCAGCAATCACTAGACTTTTAATTAATCAGGACACATGAAAGATTTTGCAATCCAGGAATTTTGAAACTTGAAACACTAAACTAAACATGGTAAAATTATATAACTATGAAATGAAACCAGAAGAACCCCTTTTTCATAAACTAAATAGTAGTGATGACTCCCTTACAGCTTAATTGCACAGTAATTTCAAACAATTTTAAATTTAATGCTCTACACACTCAAATTTACAGAAGAAAACATTAAAAAAGTTAAAGTATTAAATAAAATCTCACCTAACTTATGCAAACTTTCAACTTGGGTAATAATGGAACTGAATTTATCCGAATCAACTCGAGTAATATCCTCCCTTTCATCTGCAAGTCAAAAAATTCGTCCCAATTTCAGAAAACAAAGAAAGAGAAACCAAATTCGATCGAGCAATTGAATCTTACATACCGCTGATTAGATTCTTAACAGCCAAGTATTGAGATCGAAGCACTCTCCGATCGTGCGCTTCTTGATGATTTGATTCACTGCTGTTCTCTCCCTCTCCTCTTCTTTCCCTGGCCACCGCCTCTTTCTTCAAAGTTCGGACCATTGAACCCTAGAAATGATTCAGAAGGGAATTCAGCCGAGATTGGGAATTTCAAAAACCCTAACCCTAACCAGTGAAAACCCTAATAAAGGCTTGAAAATTTTTTTCCCTTTCCCGCGCGCGGTCGTCGCAGAAAAGTTTCAGGAATTTAGCTTGCCGCTGGGATCTGAGCATTTAGTTTAATCTTTTGGCTTTTTTCTCGATATTATACCTCCAAATCACTAGTTTTAAAGGCAACTTTTCATAAAACACCCTGAAATTAGGTGTTTGTAATAATAAGCCATGAACTTAAGAAATGGAGGAAATTCTCCTAAACTTTGGGGGTTTTGCACAATCCCCTGAGCATTAACAAGTTAGAGACTTTCACAAACCCCTTCCATATTTCTGAGAATTCACGGACTAAGAGCTAGTTTAGTATTATTTTTTTTTAGGGTGCTTATGCTTATTTTTTCAAAAAGTAAAACCCCTAAAATTTGGAACACTTCATAGAACTCAAAAAACTCCCTTAATTTTTGGAGCGGTTCACATAACCCATGATACTTTTAAAAAATACCACTCGGTCCACACAAAAGGATTTAAAGGGTCAAACAAAATGACTAAAATATTTTTTTTTAAATTAACCCCCCGGTTAAAGGAATGTGTTGTTTGCATGGAAGTTACTATGAAGTAGCATAAATAAAACAACTAAAGCCTAAATTCTAAATTAAAAAAAAGTCTATGTGTTTCGCTCAAAAAAAGACTTCTAAGATGTTGTGCATGCAACCCGGATTTAACATTTGGGTCAACCAAATTACTTCGTGATAGAATGTTGACTTAGTCAACTAGTACCACTTTAAGGACCCATTTGGTTTAACAGAAGTATCGAAAGTAGGAAATAGATCATAGAAGTAACTTCTAAATTTATGAAGCGGGATGTAGTGGAAACAATACTATTTTGTTTGTTTCACATATTTTTTAAAGTAGTGGAAATAGTACTTCTTATTCTTCGTTCTCTTTTTTTTTTGTTTGGATAGCAATGAAAAGTTAGTAGGAAGTAACTAATAAAGAAATATTAACAAGAAAAATTATTTATTTCCTAACTAATACATATTTCACCTACTTCCAGGCTACTTCCGAGCCTTGAGGGGAGGAAAAATATTTAGGAAGGATGACACGTAAGAGCCACATCAGCGTTTGAGGAAGTATTGAAAGTAAGTTTTTTAGAGAAACAAACATATTTTTTTTATTCGAAAGTAGCAGAAGTAGCATCTACTTCTTTTACTTCTGCTACTTCATAATTACTTTCGTGCAAATAAACAGGCCCTAATTCACTAAACTGTGGATTATCTGCACTCAGCCTATAACTCGGCCATTGACCATGGACCTGACCTAAAAGTTTGGATGTGAAGATATAGGTCCATGGTAATCGGGCTCATGCCCTATCTCAACCCGACTCAGATCTTATGACGGCCTGTCTAATTGAAGATAATTAATTCAAATCGTATCTCATCCTCAACATACCATGTTAGAATTCATCAATCAAATACTCAATCTCTCTAATTACTGACTTACATAGCTACCAAATATGCACATACGTCAGCTGTACCATCCTATACCAATGAGGTACTGCAAGTGGTCCTACTTGCCGCCCTAGTAAATATCTAGAAGGCAAAGTAAATACCTCAAAGGCCAGGATACCATAATGAAATCAGCCGTCAGGATGGTGACACGTGTAGATACTGATCTGTCCTATGAAATTAGTATAAATACCCCTCCTACCTCAGGTACGACAACAAAAAAAAGAACAGATCGAATCTTGACCTTAGCTCGCTACCATCGACATAGGTTAATGACCATCTTCCTCTAAAACCCTACCCTAAATATGTATTTTTCGAGACCCCAAATCCAAAATATAGTATAAAATATGATATGATAAATAAAATACTAAATATGAATTGAAAATGGTCGAACTACCGAAGGCTGATAAAGTGATCAGATATAAAATATCATAATGCATAAAAAATATGAAAATACCAAATCTAAGTTGATCATGATATTAGTGATGATCTCAATAATTAATAGGGGTTTTTTTATATTCGTCCCTTAAATCACTAGTAATTTGATATTAGTCCCTTAAATATGCGTATTTTGTATTAGTCCCCCAAATTGCTTAAGTTTGTTGATAAAAGTCCCTGTGGTTAAATCTTCAAGCATATTCTGTCAAGTTTAACGGAGGGCCCTTTCTCCTCCTCCTCCCTCCCTCCCTCCCTCCCTCCCTCCCTCCCTCCCTCCCTCCCTCCCTCCCTCCCTCCCTCCCTCCCTCCCTCCCTCCCTCCCTCCCTCCCTCCCTCCCTCCCTCCCTCCCTCCCTCCCTCCCTCCCTCCCTCCCTCCCTCCCTCCCTCCCTCCCTCCCTCCCTCCCTCCCTCCCTCCCTCCCTCCCTCCCTCCCTCCCTCCCTCCCTCCCTCCCTCCCTCCCTCCCTCCCTCCCTCCCTCCCTCCCTCCCTCCCTCCCTCCCTCCCTCCCTCCCTCCCTCCCTCCCTCCCTCCCTCCCTCCCTCCCTCCCTCCCTCCCTCCCTCCCTCCCTCCCTCCCTCCCTCCCTCCCTCCCTCCCTCCCTCCCTCCCTCCCTCCCTCCCTCCCTCCCTCCCTCCCTCCCTCCCTCCCTCCCTCCCTCCCTCCCTCCCTCCCTCCCTCCCTCCCTCCCTCCCTCCCTCCCTCCCTCCCTCCCTCCCTCCCTCCCTCCCTCCCTCCCTCCCTCCCTCCCTCCCTCCCTCCCTCCCTCCCTCCCTCCCTCCCTCCCTCCCTCCCTCCCTCCACCCCATCAACCTCTCCTCCTCTCCCTTCCACTCCTCTCCAACCCCTCAATCCCACCTCAGTACCATCTCCTCTCCTCTTTCCAATCCTCATACCATGGTTAGTCTTAATCTAACCATGGTTAAGACTTTTAAATAGAAAAAGTAACAGAGAGATTTTTATCAACGAACTTAAACAATTTGGGGGACTAATATCAAAATACGCATATTTAAGGGACTAATATCAAATTACTAGTGATTTAAGCGACGAATATCGAAAAACCCCTAATTAATAATATCTTATTTAAGTCATATTAATTGAAGGTCCAATAGCCTTAATGTGCCAGCTCAATAAGAAATATGGAAAATCGCTTTAGAAAGCCTATAAAAACAACACAACACTAGGAACTTTTACCCCCTAGATCAGGTTGGCCACCCATAAGGTGCAGAGACAGAGTTTTAGAGATAAGAGGGGTGAAGTTTTAGCCATAGAAGGAGCAACCCGTCGGAGGAGATGAAGATCTGACAGTTAAAATAATCAGATAAGTTCCCTAATACCCTAATTAATTTATGAAAACAAATAAAAATCTAATCTTTGTGATCAAACCATCATGTAGATCTTTTCATCTAAGAGAGATAATCCTCATTGCTAGAGTTTCTTGTGAAATTTGTCAGAAAAGGTAGGTGTCATCTCTCCTGCTTATCATTTTCGGTTTCATCGCCTTTTCGAGTTTGATCTTGATTATCTATTCTTATAATCTTTGACTCTAACATTTGAGATTCATAATTTTGAGATCTTGCATGTAGAATTCATGTTGTTCTTTGATTGTAGTTCTGATTTCATGATTTTTAGCTTAGTAGATGGTTTTGTAGAAATCCTATTTCGACTAGGTTTTCGCTGGGTAGTTGATCATAGCTAGCTAAGAAACCCTTGATTCATGATCTTGTTTATGTTTTTATATCCTATATTTTTCCCCTTAAGTTAGGAGAGGTTCTAACATTTCAAACGGAGCTCAAATAGCCCTCCTAAGTAGCCCAAAACTACTGAAAAAGCCGTTGAAGACCGCAGCCCGCGCACCAGAACGGCGGCACCAACTGGTCACACTAGTTAGTGGCGCCTATTAGTAAATTGACAATGACCAAGACCGGTTAGACCGACCACCTATACCACCGTTCGACCCGGTTGCATAGAATTTGTCCCTGATGCTCATTTTTAGCTGTTTTACCCCATCTAGAATGTATTCCTAGCTGGCTAAGGAGTCTAAACTAATTGTTTATGTGAGACTTAGATTTTTATGAGATGGTAAACCTAATTCTAATTGGAGTAGAGTTAGCTATATTAAATCCTATGTGGAGTGAGATTAGTTTAACGGTAAATTCTATGACTAATAGGATAAGTGTAACCTTATGCTAGTTTGACTATAGTTGTATGTGGGAACCCTATATTAGAATATGTATGAATGTGAACCCCTAGATACACTATAGTTGATAATTGACCCCCCCCCCCCCTATGGGTTAATCAGTGAAAGCTGATCGATAGAAGTTTATAACGACATATGAGACAAGTTAACGATAGATAGAGATTGATAGTAGAGAATAGATAGATGGTCGGATAGAATGAATATATGGGCTAATGAAATTGTATGAGTCGGACATGGTCTAATCACCCGATTGAATGGTATTGATATGAAAATAAAGAGAGTTGATCGATTCTTTATAGGATTGACAGATGATGGGATAAATGGAAGACGGCTACATGTGATTAGATGAGTCCAATGTTTACAATTGTTATGTGTGCCCATCTAGCTTGCGATACTATAGCATAAGAGGATTCGTATACTGATGATACTATCACCTAAAACTAGAGGTATGAATCTATAGTGACAATGGTTAAATGATAGAATGGTTATAATGGTCATATGTGGGAGCCATATGCTAAGTGAAATTAGGTGGGTAGATCATATTTCCCGAATACTGCTCAACGAGCTTAATACCAGGTCAGATCACATATTGATTGATTGTTCTATATTAAACGTTAAGAGTGTCGCCGTAGTTTCCAAATAACTTATTAAAAGAAGTTGAATTGTTTCGTGATGAGAATGACTAAGTTGTCTGTTAATTGCTAATTTATCGATTGAATGTGATACCTTATAAGTTGGATTAGAATGACCCTTCAGAAATGTTAGAATATCGTTGATCGTATTATCTTTCTTTTATGACCTTTATTATGTGTTTAACATTATTTAATAATCGCATTTCATATCGTTAAATATCTTTATCTTTGTTTCCAATCCCTTTGGCGACAACTGCTAAGATTGCTATGACTTTTCCTGGTTTGCATGCCAAGTGTGCGAGAGTTAGTGATATGGCACAAGGATCTAGTGAATCATGTTGACAAGGTTTAATAAGGTAAAATGTTTAATAATATGATATAAGTGGACTCTAACCCACATGTTTAGGTTTCATGGTTAAGTATCTTTAATTGTTTCCTAGTAATTAATGAGGATAATAAAAGAGTTAGTATATTGAAGTAGCCCACTATAATGAGTAACTTAATTAACAAAAAGAATAGAAATGGTTGCCTTTGGTGTATGTTTCGGGAATTTCCAATATAGAATATGCACTGGCAGCTTGTCACGTCACATGTTTCGGTTGTGGTTGGGGTACAATGAGTAAAAATTATTTTGACCTCTTTCTGCGAGAATCTGACTTAGGCATCAGAGGGGTATTAGTGGATAGTCCACCATCATCAATCTGATGCTTTTTCTATGTGTCCCAGGCCTACTCAGCAACCTCAAGTAGATATCAACACTAGAATCCACTTCAACCATCTAAGTTGATCAAGGGGCCTCTTCAACGAGTTCAATCTTACAGACTCAATCTACTAAGTTGGTCCTAGCATAAATAGTTGGCGCCCACCGTGGGGCCTCACATCAATCAGCTTTGAATGATTACTAGTGGAGGTGACTCACAAGACTAGACGAATAGTTCAAATTCCAATGGGGATGAGGACTCACCACCAACACAGCAAGAACAAATAGTGGTCATGATCAAGATGATTGTGGAAGAACAAATTTAAAAAGCTTTCAAAAAGATAAACACAAACTATGTTCCCAAAGAGGAGCCCGAAATGACTCGACGACAATCGCGCAACCATGCAGATGACCTGCACAACCCTGATGCGTCGGTCTGGTCCAATAAGTTTTGCTCTCGTGTCCAAACCATAAAAAACCCCCGATTCGATGGGACTTGAACGTTGACCACTGGGTCGGTCCAACGAACAAGCGAACAATATAACCTAGATGAACCCAAATCACTTGACTGGACGCAAAGCCACCACTAGGTACTCAAACCAACCTAACAGCTACAATTAGAATTATGATCCGAGAAATCCTAGGTATAATTTTGGACCAACCTACCAAGGGTATAATTCAAACTATGAAATCCTAGGTAAAATTTTGGACCAACCTACCAAGGGTATAATTCAAACTATGATGATGCATTCGATGGGAGTTCACCCTTAACCGACGACATTATGAACATGCCCTATGAAGCAATCAAGATTCCCATGCTAGAGGTCTATAAGGGGAAGGGGTGCCCCCATCGAGCATTCAAGCAATTACCATAATGCTATAAAGATAGCAAAGGTTGACGATGCCCTGACGTGTTGGTACTTCTCAAATACATTGAGCAGTAAGGACAAGACCTAGTACGTCCACAACTTTCGCCAGCTTTCCAACCTCTTCATCAGTCATTTCCTCGCTAAAACAAGGAGGAAAACCTCCTCGCTCATGGCTCTTCAACTGAAGCGGGAGCCATGGGAAACCATAAGGGAGTACTTCAATTGATACTAAGACAAACTCCTCGATGTTCAGGATCCATACTATCACATTACCATAGACGGGATTATGTATGGATTGACTCATAAAGACCTCCATCAATATCTGTTCAAGTAGCCATCAAGGAATTTGACGACCTCATTCGCCAAGCAATAGACTATATGGATGCAGAAGAATCCTATTGGAGAAAAAACCGGGGGAAAAGAAGCCAGAGGATAACTTCAGGCCCGACAAAAGGGACCAACAAAGCAACAGAAGGAAAAGGAGGAGGAGTCCTACTAGAAAGTTTTTGATGTACAATCCCCTCAATGCATCAGTTGCACAAGTCTTGTTCCAAGTCTAGAAGGAGGAGTACCTTAATAAGGCCTCACCTAAACTTACGAGAGATCGCAATCGGCATGATAAGAACAAGTACTGCAATTACCACAACATCAGGCATAACACTGATGAATGTAAGATTTCAAAAAGAAATTGAGGACCTAATTCAAGGAGAATACCTGGGGTGATTCATAGACAAAAAGCAACAAGCAATTCAGAGGGACGAAGCCCAAGACTAGAAGAAGAAGAGCGATCACCTCAAAGATTGGGAAGTCGATGATATCCGTGATAGATCACTCTTCCCATCATGCCAATCCTCATAATAAAACAATGATTTCTCAGTTGTGATTTATGTTATCTCGGGAGGAGACTGCCCAATGAAGGAATATGGTGGAAGGTCGGCTCATGATCAGCTAGGTTCGCAAGGGAATCAGCCAACAAAAATGATGGCAACTTGATGGAAGATATCAACCTTCCCATAGATGCAGTAATGACAACTACTGAGATAGTAGAAAAACTCATCACTAGGGTCACGGCAGATACATGTAGTTTGATAGATATACTTTTCCTTAATACCTTTGATCGTCTTGGTTTTAGCAGAAGCGAACTCGAGCCCATTGCACTATTGCTCTGTGGAATCATGGGACAGTCGGCAGGGGTGAAAGGTATCAGTCTCCCAATCACCGTGGGAATGGTTTTCCTAAAGCCACCATTATGACAACTTTCATGCTGGTTGATAAAAAGTCCACGTACCGAGCTATCATGGGACAACTGACATTGAACAACTTGAACGCTTGTGTTCCCCCAATCTACAAGCCCATTAACTTACTAACCTTAGGGCGGATGGGTCCAGTGCAAAGCAACCAAGGGCGAACATTCACAACCACATTCTCAGCTCGAAGAAGGAACAATAGAACATGGGATACTGCTATCCCGAGGAACTCAAAAATTCCCACAAAAACCGCAAGGCTAGTGATTAACATATTTTATATTATTTTTATATTCCTATTTATCTTTGTTTTTGTATATATTTAATTGCTACTCGGGTATTTTTAGTGAATTTTTAGGAAAAATTGATTTTGAATAATGAAAAGCCCAAAGAAGCCGAGTGAAGCCCATTGAAGCCAAAGAGCCCAAATTCTAAAAGAATCAATCAAGCAGCAATAATACCTACAACAAGGAATCAAGAAAAAAAAAGAAATATTCAATTACTTGGAGGACAAGAAAAACAAATTCTAATTAAAATTCGGATTTAAAATATCAACCGCAAAGAAAAG
Organism: Asparagus setaceus; assembly: GCA_012295165.1. Lineage (NCBI taxonomy): Eukaryota > Viridiplantae > Streptophyta > Magnoliopsida > Asparagales > Asparagaceae > Asparagus > Asparagus setaceus. Next base: position 35,832,120 of record CM022705.1, read on the forward strand.
GCAATTTCTTCCAATCCAGAAGTCAGAATCTAACATATTATATTAAAAAATCACCTATCTCGACAAGACGGATCCATCCAGCATGGCAGATTCCTCAAATTCTATCATTAGTATCTGATTCTGGTAGAAATCTGAATTTAATCTGATTTTAGACTCTTGTTTCTATTATGAAAATATTCAATTAATTGCTGACCAAGATAAATCCTACGGTTATGAGGATTACTTAGAGATCAAGTTTAATTCAACGATTGTGAGGGATTCTTGTATAGTATAAATAGGAGCCTAGGGTTTACACATTCAATTCCACATTCAATTCACGATAATTCAATAAAGTTCTTCGTTTTGCTTACTATTTTGGAGTTCAAGTTCTTCTTTTTTAGTTTCTTCAATTTAGTAAGTTATTTAATTTCTTTTTTTTATTTTCTCGTTCTTATTCTTATTTTTCTTGTTCTTTCTTCTCTTTTCTTTAATTCTTCTTTTATCTTATTTTATCTTTAATTAATCATGAGTAGCTAATCACCATTAGGAAGCTTAATATAACAAAGCTAAGTAACTAATCTAGATTAATAAAAGATCTCTTTAGGTTAAGTAAAGAAGTTGATTAGTTTAGATTAATAAAACCTAGGGTTAATTATCATTTGATAGACTTTAATTAGGCATAGCCTATACTTAGGATATTAAACCCTAGTCATAAAAAGTCTAGATTAATTAATTAGAAACACTAGGATTAACTAATTGATAGGTTATAGTTTCTAACGAGACATAACTTATGCTTTTAGGGTTCTAGTAAATAAAAGGTTAGGACTAATTGATAGGTTATAATTTCTAACGAAATATAGCTTATGTTTTTATGGTTCTACTAAATAAAGAGATTAAATAAAAGATCTAGTTTGGAAACCTAGTGGAGTTAGCCTAAGTAACCTAATTTAAGTCTATTAATAAAAAAAACCAACATCCTTCAAACACAAAATCTTTTTCAAACCCTAGGATCTTAAGATAGAATTTTCTTAACAAAATTTCCCAGAGGATGACCTGTAAAGGCTACAATGAAAGCTATGCACTTGCAGAATATAATAAAATAACACATCAAGTTTTTGGCGCCATTGCCGGGGAACTTTTAGTTTAAGATTTTTATTTTAAGATTCCTTGATCCCTTTTGTTTACTTGTGCAGGAATAACTCGGAGCAGGAACGACAGCGAAGGCGAGAATTCGGGTGGCAACAAGTTCAAGCCAACGCTGGTCGGATACGGGATATAGAAGATGACGAATCTAACCCCAAGTGAGTCTCTTTAATCTCCCATATTACCGTTTTTGAACTAGTTTTGCATTAGGTAAAAAAATCCTTTTCTATCGACCATAATATTAAAAAAATTCAAAAATAAAAAAAATTCACCTTTATTTTTTTTTTACCCTAATAAAAATAGTTTAGAAATATTGCTTAGGCATCCATGTTTAATTCTTCTTGGTGATTGCTAGAGGAAAGGTATGTGCTCTCTAACTTTGCATTGCATATAGTTTAGGGCTTACAAAAGTTGACTTGAACATCATAATTGTTGCATCCATCTTTTAAAATCAATTTAAGAGCACAACCTAATAAACAAGATAAGGTGGGGATTTCATCACCCTTTCTTGGCCCAAAAATCAGACTCGTGCATAAGCATCGCCCAATCTTTAACTAAAATTGATTAGATGTTGGCCCCTAAGGATTTCAAGCTGAATAGAACAGGTAAAATTGTAAGGTAAGTCTAATTTCTGATTTGGCTAATAAGTTGGTGCCTAAGAAAGGTGGTTTCAAGGTGGTTACTTAATTAGGCCCGTTTTACGTATACCTCCCACCTGAAATTCACTGAACTAGTCAATTGGTTAGCCACGTTTGGAATTAGAACTATCTTACAATTTACTTGGAACAGTTAGGAGTTGTCTAGTGATTTAGGTTTACCCTAGAGGTCTAAAACTTGATTGGAGTGGTTACTCTTTAGCTATGTTAGTTAGGCTTTTCTCTTTTCTTTTGTAAATCTTTTTCTTAGATAAAAAAAATTTAAAAAAAAGTCTTTCATTAGTGCATGCCAGCTTGGGTTTGAAATCAATTTGGTCAATTAGAACGGTTAAATATGGCTGAAACACCACCAGCAGCTCTTTAGGATATGTGTTATCCAACTAGGACATCTTTACCATCATGCATTAGTCTTCCAGCTGCAATAGGTAAATACTTCGAACTAAAACCTCATTACATTAGTATGCTGCCCAAATTTACTGGCACTGACACTGAGGACGCTTACATTTTCATTAGTGATTTTGAAGAAGTGTGTGTAATGATCCAGATTAAGGAGTTATCTGAAGATGCTATAAAACTTAGGTTTATCCCTTTTGTCCTTAGAGAAAAAGCTAAGAAATGATTGTATAGCTTGCCCGCAAACACCATCTCCACCTGGGAGAAATTCATTAAGGTGTTCCTTAAAAAGTTCTTTCCTATCCATAAAACGGTGCGCATTAGGAATCAGATCTTACAGTTTAGACAAAGTAGTGGAGAACCTTTCTGAAAGTACTTCGATAGATTTAAGGATCTTCTTGTCCAGTGTCCTCATCATTCACTAGAGAAATTTAGGTTGTGCCAAATTGTCTATAAGGGTTTAGATTATGCTTCCAAAGCATCCTTAAAATCAATGTATCAAGGAGACTTCTTCAAAAAAAAATGAAGAAGAGGCATAGAACTTCTTAAAAGAATTATCCAAAAAAACCATGCAATGGAAAATTTTTAACGAGAAACTAACACCAAATTCCACGCTAATCATTAGAATCTTCTATTGCTGCTGATGCCAAATTAGCCATAATCATGCATAGGCTAGAAGCTCTAGAAGTTAAAAGTCCAGCTCAGGTCAATAAAGTCACTTCTTCAGTATGTCGAGATTGTCTTACTCCCTCACATGTTTTAGAAGAATGTCCCCTGTTAGGAAATTCGACAATGGACGAGCCAGACCAAATCAATGTTGCTTTTAACAATTCTAAAAATGATCCTTTTTCTCCAACTTATAATCCAAGTTGAGGAATTACCCAAATTTTGCATGGAACCAGGGGAATTACTCTAGTGGACCGAACTTCAATTCACATTAGCAAAATTAACAATTCCCGAGGCCTATCACTGCCCCCAAAAATTTTTAAAATTCACAATCTGCTCCATCTTTTCAGAGTTCATCTTTACAAAATCTTTCATTTCCAACTCTTCCAGTTCCGCCAGGCTTTAATATGGACCATGAAAAACGTTTGAATAATCTCGAAAAAGGCTTAGAAGCAATAATCAATTCATCAACTCAAACCTCCACAACTCTAAGTGCATTCATGTAAACTTCTAGCCAACTTCTTAATGCCAACACCCAAGCCATTGCTAGGCTAGAAGCTCAGTTAGGTCAGATAACAACCACAGTGAGTTAGAGAGAGAAAGAAAAACTTCCAAGCCAAAAGATGCCTAATCCTAGCCAATCCCACTCAGCACATGTCAATGCAATCCACACTTTGAGATCAGGAAGACAGGTAGACAACCATATTAGACTGCCAAATATAACTTCTCTAGATCAACCATCTGAACATGAACCTGAACCTAAACCTGAACAATCATCTCCTCTTAACTCAACATCTGAATCTGAGTTTGAACCTCTTTTAGATGAGCCTGCGTATAGACTTGTTGCCCCATTTCCAGACATGCTTAGACCTAGAAAGCACTCACCTCATATGGAGAATATCTTAGATACTTTTAAATAGGTTAAGGTCAACATTCCTTTCTTATTTGTAATTGAACAAGTCCCTTCCTATGCCAAATTTTTGAAAGACTTGTGCACTAAAAAGAGAGCCACCAACGTACCTAAGAAAGTCTTCTTAGCTGCCAACATTAGTGAAATCCTATCCAAATTCATGCCTCTGAAATTAGTGAAATCCTATCCAACAACTTGGTGTAGGAGAATTGAAGCCAACTAAGGTCACTATTCAGTTAGCTGTTAGATCCGTTAAGATGCCCAAGGGAGAAATTAATGATGGTTTAATAAAGGTTGGAGATTTCATCTTTTCTATTGATTTCATTATTCTAGAGACCCAGCCAGTTCCAAATCTAAAGGGTCAAATCCCAGTCATCCTAGGCAGACAATTCCTAGCCACATCCAATGCATTGATCAACTGTAGGACTGGTCAAATAAAACTCTCATTCGGAAATATAACTGTAAACTTAAACATTTTTAATCTAGAGATGCAGACAATTGATCCATCTGACCACCCTCTAGAAGTTAACATGATCCAGAGCCTCTAGTGAACATCTAGAAGAAGGATTAGATTACATGAATCTTCGTTTTGAGGAAATTTTTAAAGAGGAGCTGATGTTGTTCGAAACGTTAGGACACCCATTTGACCATGTGGAGCCTAAATCAAAGTCTAACTTTCCCGCATGAGCCAAATCAGAACCTGATATAGTTTGAGTCTCTTCTAGTCGAAGAAAATAAGAAGATGGAGTTTGTTCTACCTGATTCTCTATGGACCCGCTATCGAGTACTGCATATACTATTGAAGACCTTGAAGATTGCAAGATTAAAGTTTAAGCACGTTTTAGAGTTTTTCATTTTAGCTTTCTTTAAAACTCGAGGTCAAATTCTTATCAACAATGGGAGAGCAGATGCAGAATGTGAGTATTTTCTTTCCTACCTTCTATTTTACATAATTATTTAGTTTGCCTTGAGGACAATGCAAATTTTAGGTGTGGGGGAGGATTAGTTTTCTTTTCTTAAAACAATAAAGAAAATTGGAAAAAAATCACTTGCTAATTGAATGAATTAATTAACGATAGACTTTTGATTATTATCAGGCTTATTAGTTTTATAGTTAATATTGTTCTTAAGTTAGCATTTTTCTTGATAATTTTTAATAAATTTGTAAGAAAAGATTTTTAATATATTATATTATATTATTAATTTAGAACTTTATTTGAAGTAACGATACTTTTATATTTGACTTATAACTGATGTCAAATTTCTAAGGTCTTTTGATCCAAAACAAAAGCCAAGAAAAAATTTATTATTCATCATGAAAAGAGTGCGAAAAATGGGTATCAACTTAAAATCTTGATTTCAAGTGAATCTATCTTATTAAGCCTAAGTTGACTAAGTTATTAAGTCCTTGGAGTATTTTCTTGCGTAATGACCTAAGTTCAACTGGATTGTGATTCATTGGCCCAAAGCTCATTACATAGTCACTTAGAAAAGCCCGAAAAGGAGAAAAAATCACTAAGGAATAAAAAGAAATATAAAAAGAATTTTTCCTCTCTAAATATAAAAATCTTGGCTAGTGCTTAATTTTTATCAAAAGTCTTGAGAAATTGATTGAAGGGATAGAGTTAACATAATTTTATCGAGCTAAAAATAAAACTTCTAAATTTTTATATAATATTTTTCGATTGAAAAGATTTTTGAAGAAATTTATTTTGATTTATCTGTAAAATATTTTCTTAAGTTGAATATTGGCCTTAAACTAATTTGTTTAATAATGATAAAAAGTTTATTTGTATGTTAACTTATTCAAATTGGCAGAGTGATTGAATTTTATGGGTATATTCACTGCAAACTCTCATGAGACTAAACTCATCCACTAGGGTAACCTAGGGGTTTAAAGGCTTGTTGCATATGCTAAATGCAATCGTGATTCCTGCGAAAGCGAGTTAGAATTTTTCTTTCTTTCTTTTCCTTTTCCTTTTGCTCGAGGACTAGCAAAGTTTAGGTATAGGAGTATTTGATTAACATATTTTATATCATTTTTTATATCCCCATTTATCTTTGTTTTTGTATATATTTAATTGCTACTCAGGTATTTTTAGTAATTTTCAAGAAAAATTAATTTTGAATGAAAAAAGCCCAGAGAAGCCCAGTGAAGCCCATTGAAGCCAAAAAGCCTAAATTTTAGAAGAATTAATCAAGCAGCAATCAGATCTACAGCAGAGAATCAAGAAGAAAAGGAAATATTCAATTACTTGGAGGACAAGAAAAATAAAATCTAAATTAAATTCAGATTTAAAATATCAACCGCAAAAAATAGCCAATTTCTCTCAATCTAGAAGTCAGAATCTAACATACTATATATAAAAATCACCTATCTCGACGAGACGAATCCATCCAGATTGACAGATTCCTTAAATTCTATCATTAGTATCTAATTCTAGCAGAAATCTAAATTTAATCAGATTTTAGACTCTTGTTTGTATTATAAAAATATTCAATTAAATCTTGACCAAGACAAATCCTACAGTTATAAGGATTACTTGGAGATCAAGTTTAATATGATGATTGTGTGGGATTCTTGTATAGTATAAATAGGAGCCTAGGGTTTACACACATTCAATTCACGAGAATTCAATAAAGTTCTTCGTTTTGCTTGCTATTTTGGAGTTCAAGTTCTTCTCTTTTAGTTTCTTCAATTTAGTAAGTAATTTAATTTCTTTTTTATTTTCTTGTTCTTATTCTTATTTTTCTTGCTCTTTCTTCTCTTTTCTTTAATTCTTCTTTTATCTTCTTTTATCTTCTTTTATCTTTAATTAATCATGAGTAGCTAATCACCATTAGGAAGCTTAGTATAACAAAGCTAAGTAACTAATCTAGATTAATAAAAGATCTCTGTAGATTAACTAAAGAAGTTGATTAGTTTAGATTAATAAAAGCTAGGGTTAATTATAATTTGATAGGTTATAGACTTTAATTAGGCATAGCCTATACTTAGGAGATTAAACCCTAGTAATAAAAGTCTAGATTAATTAATTAGAAACACTATGATTAACTAATTGATAGGTTATAGTTTCTAATGAGACATAGCTTATGCTTTTAGGGTTCTAGTAAATAAAAGATTAGGACTAATTGATAGGTGATAATTTCTAATGAAATATAGCTTATGCTTTTATGGTTCTACTAAATAAAGAGATTAAATAAAAATCTAGTTTAGAACCCTAGTGGAGTTAGCATAAGTAACCTAGTTTAAGTCCATTAATAAAAAAAACCAACATCCTTCAAACACACAACCTTTTTCAAACCCTAGGATCATAAGATATAATTTTCTTAACAAAATTTCCCTGAGGAACCTGTAAAGGCTACAACGAAAGTTATGCACATGTAGAATATAATAAAATAACACATCAACTAGAAGATAAAATCCAAGTCTGTCAAATCCAAGCTCTAGGGGAAATAGAGTGATTCGACGCTGAATTCCTCTTAGAGGGAGTAGACGGCCTGGTAAGCCTAGGGTTCTCAAATCAAGAGTTCGAGATCAGCAAATTTTTAACTTTTTTACTACTTTTTGAAGAGCAAAATAAGGGAGCTTATCATGCCCCATATTATTACATCTCATGTATTATCTTATTCATTCAATGAATGAAATTTTCTCTTATCTTATTCATTCAATGAATGAATTTCCTCTTCACGCAAGCTAGTACTAAAAGAAAATTTCTTACAATAGGAAAATTAAACAGTCCGGGTTGAAAAAACCTTGATCCTTAAATCCCTACAATAAAAGGGGCCAACTGACCCTAGCATAGGTTGTGAGCCTGTAGCTCAGTCAGTTGGAAGCTCTCTTCACAAGGCAAAAAGCCTCTTACCAAGGTATAGCACTGAGCCATAGATTGTGGAAACCTTGACTCAGAAGCTATATAAAGTCCTCCTTGCGGGGGCTTCATCATTAACTCGAGGCCAAAAGACCTTGGCAAAAAAGAAATTTTTTCAGAAGCATGTATAGCCCTTCGTGAGAGGTAGAAGACCTCTCCAAAAGATCTAAATCAGTGGGTCGAGGCACAAATAACTTTTTTAGGAATGTATACCCTCAGCTTAAGGCACATGGTTCTCCCCAACGATTTTCATCCTTAGCTCAAAACCATAGGTCCCTCCTCACGGACATAAGTCCATAGCTCAGGGGCAAAGACCTCACAAAGGGAATATCACACCCCCTACCTTAGAGGCAAAAGAGACCTCCCATATAAGCAACTAACTTTTTATTAAAACTTTATTGACAAGACAATAACTAGATTCTAGTGGGGGCAACATTGGAGCAAGTTAAAAACTCTAGAACTAAAAGCCTAAATTATTTATGTGGTGCTGGAAAGCAAAAGTCACAAATAAGAAAAAGAATTACAAATGGAGTCTAAACAACTTTAGAGTGGACCAGTTTGGTCAGTGATAGAACCCGACCTAAAGCGTTGCACGAGCCATTGAGCCCTGAGAAGTTCCTTATTCGCTTTCGAATCTCTCTCCTAAGAAGCAGTTAACTCCTTCTGAATGGCGCTGAGCTCACTGCGGGTTTGAAGTAAGTCTTGACACAACATGTCATATTCTTACACTCCTTTTAAGACTACATCCTTCATGACATCATACCTTTGTTTGAGTCCACGAACGCTTTCTCTGAGCACTTCAAGGAAAGCATCCGAAGCTAATAAATCTCTCTTGAAGCCTTCAGCCCACTAATCGCTTGCTTGCCTTGCGTCAAATCACCCAACAGCATCTCACAAAGCTTGTACATTGCGGTGGATGCCTTGATGAACTCTGATGTCTTGTGAAACATATCAATAAGGGATGTATGCTTTTCTTCAAAGTGTCAATCTCGAATAAAGGATCGGGAATACCCGAATCCAAGATTGCAGGCAAAGGAAGGTCCTTATGTTCAAAACTAGGAGACCTATGAATCTCATTGGTATGATCACCAATTAGGTTAGCATTAAGAGCGGAAGCTCCCCTCTTTCTCGACTTGAGGCTGATAGATCTAGGTGAAATTTCCTTAGGTAGATCTATGGGGGTGTCCCCCATATCAAACTGCATAGTCTGAGCTGTGACAATGGATACAAAAGATGATCCCTATATTGGTTAAGTTCTCCACTGATAACAGATCGGCTATGTCCATAGGCAAAGGAAGGGACTTCATCTTGTCAATATCACTCAACTCCTTAGTAGATGGATCCTTGACCCTCATCACCTCAGTATTAGCAGGGGGCTAGTCTAACCTCGGGACTCGACCACCAAGAAAGAAAGGGAGGGAACTAGGAGAAGACCAATGAAAAATAAAGAACTTACTCTTCTAACCTTTGGTATCAAGTGGGAGACCCATCACCATGACAACACAATGAAGAAAAAATTAACAATGAGTTTCTTCTGATTCCTTTTTGAGAATCACTAAATGTTGGAACACCGCAAACTTTGGCATCACACCCAGTCGGTAGCAAATGTTGATATATCCAAGCAAGATTAGAAGGGAATTTAGTGATAACTGCCATGGGGCAATACCAATAGTATCGAAAACCTTCACCGCAAAAGGATGGAGTGGGTAACGCAACCGGAGTTCTAATTGAAGTTGATAGACTGGGATATCATTAGTAGCATTGCAACAAACAGCCTCTCTATCCAAAGGAACTTCAACAGTGAAGCACCCCAGAATATGATATTTTGCAACCTAATGGTGGAGCATGTCTTGGGGGATCACTAAAAAGATTTTTTTTTAATGGATCAAGCGAAGACAAGTTCGGTTCATCCATGACAAAAGAAGAAAAGGCGAATTCTTTGAGAAGAACTTCAAAGAAAAGCTATCTATAAGGTCAAAAAACTTGCAAGCTAAGTAATTAATCCCGAATTAAAACCTAGGCCTTTTCCTATTCACTGTAGGAAATAGTAAAAAAGTTGGTGCAACGCACATCACGATGGCAATAAATAATCGATGCCTAGATAGTTGGGTCCAGACTTAACAAGTTCGACAAATGATTGGAAAGACGGTTAAAAAAATATAGCCAATGATCGAGCTCATTGAATTAGAGGTCGAACCCAAATAGAAGAAATATTTCACAAGAAAAGACAACAATAGTAGATAAAATGGAAAATGAAAGCTTTCTATTTCTCACGGAGGTTACATTGATTATGAATTGCATATCAAAAGAAATTAATAGCTATAATAATTGGAATTGAAACTTTCAGTTACATGAATCTCCGAACCACCAGGAGAAGACTCGATGGTAAATCTTTGACTCACGGGAAATAGCCAGCTCTATACCAACTACAATTTTTGTAGACCAGATTCAAATAAAGAGCTTGACTACAATTTCCTTGTAAAGCTTCCATGGGGGGAAGCCAAACTCAAAGTAAAGAATCTGTCAAGGGTACAATAATAGTGTAAGGTAAAAGAACGAAAGTAAAATTAACTTCATCATTTATTTGTCATTTTTGTTCTGATGTTTGAAGCACAACCAACGAAAACACGAACACTCTACATATGGCCCGAAATGCTGATCATAGGATATAAGTTACATAATTAACTGCTTGTTTTTTTTCTAATAATAGCATCTTATATTAGAAAGTTTTTCACATGGGTTTAGAAAGTTGAACTGCAAATCAAAAATCTATCGAGAAGTAAATAGTGTAAGATGATTACTCAGAAAAAACTTTCTCATAATCTGTAAAGGTTGTCACTAAAAAAATAATCAATTGCATAATCAAGGTCCAGCAAGCACAAACCATAGAAACATATCATAAAGTAGACATGGATAATTATTCTTAAAAGATGCATGCCTCATAGGAAGTGATGGAAACAACATAAAGATACCTAGCAAACTGAAGCAGTGTTATCAGTTGAATCAAGTCTACAGATTTGCACTCCATCTCCTAGTTTTTGTCCAAGTTGAAGGGGAGAAAAATGGAAGGAAATTTAACCTTCCATTTCATCTTCTAACCCCTCAAAAAAACTCCCAAACAAGGTAAAATTGAAATTTTACTTTAACTTCCATCCATTACCTCTATCCAAACAAGGTGTTTATGTCGATTTCTCAGACCAAAGAGTAACATGAAATCAAAATCACAACTGTAGGTTCCACACAAAATAAGAAAACCATACAAGAATGCCCACAATAGACAATTTCTTGAACAATTAAACAGATCAGATGTTTCAGTTAATTTAAGAACTTTGGAGGAAGAGAAATATCAAGACTAGTAGTCCCCTAACTCTCATTAACAACTTAAACACTTCCATATTCTTGTAATTCTAGTATCTAACAAAGCAAAAGGCATCTATACCCTAACAAACATTTCCTAACTAATTCCTAAAATAAAATGAAGGCAACAATGTCCATTTATTTAAATTCAATTTAGGGTAAATTAAAGAAACACCCTTTATCCATACTTTGTTTAAAGAAGCCCCTCATCAATGAAGTACCAAAAAAATTACTATAAATTGTAGATTTGCAATAGCAAAACATAATTTTCCTCGTCTATGAACAAGATGATATAACATGTTAAATAAAAAAACAAAAAGGATAGTTTAATCCTGTAATATAAATCACAAGTTCATCCTAAAGCAGTACAAAATCTAATTATAATAAGAATTATAGATTAAAGGATTTTCTTGAAATTGGATATAGATGACGGCGGTTCTTATAATCTACCGTTCAATTTAACGAGCAAACTTCAACGATCTGAATAATAATTCTAAGGGAAAATTGCTTCTAGCCCCCAAAATCAAAATAAGTATCCTCCCCCATCCCAAGACTTTTTCAACGATCTCCAAACCCCCAAAAGTAAATCTTATGTGTTCTGAGCCCCCAAAAGTCAAATCCCAACACTTTAATAGATGTGAAGACCATAATACCCTTCTCTCTCTCTCTCTTTTGTCATGTTCTCACAGTGAGCTTTTGAAATGGGTTTTGGGAGGAAAATTTTAAGTTCCCTCCAAATTTTTATATATTGTTGTAATTTTTTATTATTTTATATATTAGTTTAATTTTTTTAAATTGATGGCTTATTAGAATTTTTAAATCGATGACGTGATATTTTATATAATGCTATATTTTTTATTATTTTATATATTATAGTAATCCATAATTTTGTTATTTTATATATTGTTGTAATTTTTATTATTTTATATATTATAGTAAATCCATAATGCTATATTTTTTTTATTATTCTATATATTGTTGTAATTTTTTTAAATCAATGACAACTCGTAACCTTAACAACCAACCCGTAAGCTTAACAACCAACCCATAACCTTGACAACCAACGCGTAACCTTAACAACCAACTCATAACCTCAACAACCAACCTGTAACATTAACAACCAACGCGTAATCTTAACAATCAACCTGTAACCTTGACAACCAACGCGTAACCTTAACAACCAACTCATAACCTCAACAACCAACCCGTAACCTCAACAACCAACTCGTAAACTTTTGTATATTGTTGTAATTTTTTATTATTTCATATATTATTATAATTTTTTTAAATCGATGACTTATCACAATTTTTTAAATCGATGACGTGATATTTTATATAATGCTATATTTTTTATTATTTTATATATTATAGTAATCCATAATTTTGTTATTTTATACATTGTTATTTTATATGTTGTTGTAATTTTTATTATTTTATATATTATAGTAAATCCATAATGCTATATTTTTTATTATTCTATATATTGTTGTACTTTTTAAAATCGATGACTTAACAACCAACTCGTAACATTGACAACCAACTCGTAACCTTAATAACCAACCCAGAACCTTAACAACCAACCCATAACCTTGACAACCAACGCAGAACCTTAACAACTAACCCGTAACTTCAACAACCAACTCAAACTTTTGTATATTGTTGTAATTTTTATTATTTCATATATTATTGTAATTTTTAAATCGATGACTTATTACAATTTTTAAATCGATGACGTGATAGTTTATATAATGCTATATTTTTTATTATTTTATATATTATAGTAATCCATAATTTTGTTATTTTATATATTGTTATTTTATATATTGTTATAATTTTTTTTATTTTATATATTATAGTAAATCCATAATGCTATATTTTTTATTATTCTATATATTGTTGTAATTTTTAAATCGATGACTTAACAACCAACTCGTAACCTTGACAACCAACTCGTAACCTTAACAACCAACCCGTAACCTTAACAACCAACGCGTAACCTTAACAACAACCCGTAACCTTAACAACCAACCCATAACCTTGACAACCAACGCGTAACCTTAACAACCAATCCGTAACCTCAACAACTAACTCATAACCTCAACAACCAACCCGTAACCTCAACAACCAACTCGTAAACTTTTGTATATTGTTGTAATTTTTATTATTTCATATATTATTATAATTTTTTAAATCGATGACTTATCACAATTTTTAAATCGATGGCGTGATATTTTATATAATGCTATATTTTTTATTATTTTATATATTATAGTAATCCATAATTTTGTTATTTTATACATTGTTATTTTATATGTTGTTGTAATTTTTATTATTTTATATATTATAGTAAATCCATAATGCTATATTTTTTATTATTCTATATATTGTTGTACTTTTTAAAATCGATGACTTAACAACCAACTCGTAACATTGACAACCAACTCGTAACCTTAACAACCAACTCGTAACCTTAATAACCAACCCGTAAGCTTAACAACCAACTTGTAACCTTGACAACCAACGCGTAACCTTAACAACTAACCCGTAACTTCAACAACCAACTCGTAAACTTTTGTATATTGTTGTAATTTTTATTATTTCATATATTATTGTAATTTTTAAATCGATGACTTATTACAATTTTTAAATCGATGACGTGATAGTTTATATAATGCTATATTTTTTATTATTTTATATATTATAGTAATCCATAATTTTGTTATTTTATATATTGTTATTTTATATATTGTTATAATTTTTTTTTATTTTATATATTATAGTAAATCCATAATGCTATATTTTTTATTATTCTATATATTGTTGTAATTTTTAAATCGATGACTTAACAACCAACTTGTAACCTTGACAACCAAGCGTAACCTTAACAACCAACTCATAACCTCAACAACCAACCCGTAACCTCAACAACCAACTCGTAAACTTTTGTATATTGTTGTAATTTTTATTATTTCATATATTATTATAATTTTTTAAATCGATGACTTATCACAATTTTTAAATCGATGACGTGATATTTTATATAATGCTATATTTTTTATTATTTTATATATTATAGTAATCCATAATTTTGTTATTTTATACATTGTTATTTTATATGTTGTTGTAATTTTTATTATTTTATATATTATAGTAAATCCATAATGCTATATTTTTTTATTATTCTATATATTGTTGTACTTTTTTTAAAATCGATGACTTAACAACCAACTCGTAACATTGACAACCAACTCGTAACCTTAACAACCAACCCGTAACCTTAACAACCAACCCGTAACCTTGACAACCAACGCGTAACCTTAACAACTAACCCGTAACCTCAACAACCAACTCGTAAACTTTTGTATATTGTTGTAATTTTTTATTATTTCATATATTATTGTAATTTTTTTAAATCGATGACTTATTACAATTTTTAAATCGATGACGTGATATTTTATATAATGCTATATTTTTTATTATTTTATATATTATAGTAATCCATAATTTTGTTATTTTATACATTGTTATTTTATATGTTGTTGTAATTTTTATTATTTTATATATTATAGTAAATCCATAATGCTATATTTTTTATTATTCTATATATTGTTGTAATTTTTAAATCGATGACTTAACAACCAACTCGTAACATTGACAACCAACTCGTAACCTTAATAACCAACCCGTAACCTTAACAACCAACTTGTAACCTTGACAACCAACGCGTAACCTTAACAACTAACCCGTAACTTCAACAACCAACTCAGAACTTTTGTATATTGTTGTAATTTTTATTATTTCATATATTATTGTAATTTTTAAATCGATGACTTATTACAATTTTTAAATCGATGACGGATAGTTTATATAATGCTATATTTTTTATTATTTTATATATTATAGTAATCCATAATTTTGTTATTTTATATATTGTTATTTTATATATTGTTATAATTTTTTTTTATTTTATATATTATAGTAAATCCATAATGCTATATTTTTTATTATTCTATATATTGTTGTAATTTTTTTAAAATCGATGACTTAACAACCAACTTGTAACCTTGACAACCAACTGGTAACCTTAACAACCAACACGTAACATTAACAACCAACGCGTAACTTTAAGACTAGTTTTGTAACAATTTTTGTTGATTAGTGCAGAAAAGGTCTAAGCTTGAATTTGGTCAGGTCTGGGCTCGGGTTTGTACTTATCCACACCTGTTGAACTCACATAAGAGAGAAGGAAAGAGAGAAAAAAAATAGAGTAAGCAAGAGTGAGAGAGAACGTGAAGGCAGTGAGCGAGTGCTTTAGAGTTGGTTTTTTTTAACCGTGTCGGCGGTTCCGATATCTTCTCCGATTCCTACTTATCCTCGCCGATCTGTTTCTTTTGCTCATGTTCTTGCTGTAAATTTTACTGATTTGTACTCGAATAAAAAAAATTTCTCCGTTCTGGGTTTGTTGTTTTTTCTCCGTTCTGAGTTTCAGACTCTTAGCGGTGGGCGTGGATGCGGGCGGCGGTGGGCGTAGAGGCGGCGGCGGTGGGCGTGGAGGCGGGATTCGATGGGCGTGGAGGCGGCGACGCTCACGGGCTTCGAGGCGGGCGGCGAGAGAGTGTGGGACGGAGTGTGGAAGTCGAGAAAATTTTTGTAAGAGGTAGGAAAAGTGAGAGAGAGAGGAGGGGACATTTTGGGGTTTTTGAAAAAAAAAGTACACTGATGGGGACACACATGAGCTGGAGGGGCTTGATTACTTACAAAGTTTAATTTTGGAGGCTTGTGGAGCATTGAAAAAGGCTTGGGATGGGGGAGGATACTTATTTTAATTTTGGGGGCTAGAAGCAATTTTCCCTAATTCTAAATACATCTAAATTCCCAATGAAATGGAGTAAATTAATGATATACCTAAAATTTTCCCAAAAAGTCAAGAAAAAAAAGAGAAGGGACCGCTTAGGTGGTGATGGTGGCGTCATGCGTTCGATACTATTTCTTCTTCTCTGAGATCCAAAATCAATAGCTCAAAACTACTACTGACACGATCTAAAAGTATCCAAATGGTTTAACAAAAAAAAGAGAGTAACAATTGAAGGCTTTAAACCTAAAATTGAAACTAGACCTTTGAATTAGGGAACAAGAGATTAGGGGTTCAGGAGGGCGGCGGTGAGGGGTTTAGGGGGGCTGCAGTGGGGGGGTTCAAGATGAGCGAGGTCAGAGAGGCGTGAGCTCATCTGCAAGGGAGTGGAAAGGGGGCCGGTCTGTGACAGAAATGTCAGAGCAGCGAGGACCAAGTGGCGGCGGCGAAGTCAGAGCGGTGGCGGATTTTGGGGGTCTTGACGAGAGAGAGAGAAGTGGCTGCAATTTTGGGAGGGGGAATGAAAACCCTAGCTTTTGATGACCTGGGGTTTTTTTTTTTTTTTTTTATCGTGTGTGCATCCTGTACATCCGCGACGGGTAGAATAGAGATGGGAGGCGGCCATCGCTAATGTTCACATTGGTGACAGAGTTTCGCCCGCCCGCCGCCAAGGGTTGTCGGTCCGTCGCCGATGCCCCGTCTCCAATAGCCTGATTTTTTTTACTAGAGGTATACTATACATTCCTATTTTTATATAAATTTCAAACTTTAAATTCTAAAAGAAATAGGCAACCGTGGTCACTGGTATCTAGTATATATACCTCTAAATTCTCTATCTTCAACAAGGTAGAAGTAGTTACTTTTATGGAATGACTAAATTATCAGATTGATATTTTATTTCAAACTCTTTTATAAATAGGTTATTTTATAATGCTCTGGCTACATTAAAATATTTATTTTCAAACCCCTTTAACAATACGGTATTTTTTCTCGCCAGCGGCAAGAATTCCAGTATTAACTATTATTTTTTATTGAGAAAATTTTTCTATCATAATTTCTCTAAATTATTGAATCTACACCAAACTCATCATAATGTGATAAAAGTTATGAGGTTATATGAAATTGTCGATTTAAAAGCTACATCTTTTCTATCTACACTCTATATGGGATTTTGGGTATGTTTGAGGTTTGAGGTGGAGACTTTGAAGGATGGATTTATAAAGAAAAAAAAAACTTAAACTTTTTGAGCTAAAGAAAACAAAAGAAACATGGCATCTTAGAAAATTCTACTATCACTTCTTGTGTCTGGATAGAGAAGATGGTAGGGGAGGGGGATGATTGATCTAAATCCAAGGGGAGGGAAAGGAGAGGAAGGAAGCCTGATGTAATTAATTGTGTTTGGATAGATAATTAGGGAATGGAGAGGGAGGGAGAGTGATAGAACTAAATTATGTTTGTTTAGAGTAGAAAATAGAAAGGGAAGAGAGCAATTCACTTAAAATCCAATCCCTCCCCTCCCAATCAGTCCACTTTTGGAGGGTTAAGAAAGTGAGGAAATTTACATCTTTTTAACCCTCCCAATCATTCCCCTCACTTACTAAAAGTTGTAAATAAACTCAATTTTAAGATGGTTAGCATTGTAACCTCCCCAACTCCTCCCCTCCCCTCTTAAAAAAAGCTATCCAAACCCAGGTAACTGTTAATTCAAATCCGATTCTAACATTTCTGTTTCAAATTATGGTACAATTCTTCAAAAACATATTGATAAAAATTCGCAAAACTTTGTTTAGGAGAAATGCAAGAAATTTAAGTGGTTATAAGGTAGAAGAAAGTTGTAAACCGATTCAAGAAGAAGGTTTTAGTCTTTACGGGAAGAGATGATGCTTCTGAGGGTATTACCGTATAGGTATGAAATGCCAAGCTACCAAATATAAACAGGAATTGGGATGAACAGTAGATATTGTCAACCTTCACACAAATATCCCTTATAGTTGACTTTGGATTATATTACAGACAACTACAAGAATATTTAACATTTCAGTCTCAAAGTTCGGATTAAGAAACAAATTCAAGTAAGGTTTCATAATAATAGGATATTCACATCCTCTCTAATTAGGTGGTAATTGGAGAGGGTC
The DNA here is from genome assembly GCA_012295165.1 of Asparagus setaceus. NCBI lineage: Eukaryota > Viridiplantae > Streptophyta > Magnoliopsida > Asparagales > Asparagaceae > Asparagus > Asparagus setaceus. The sequence continues at coordinate 35,850,083 of CM022705.1, forward strand.
CAATTATGCCAAAATTTACCATTCATTTAAATTTGAAAGGGATGAGATACAACTGCGTAGAATTTTCACTGTCACAATGACTATTATTTCAGCTTGTGTAAGCACGATCATACCTCCCTGATTCAATATATCTATCATACTTTTAGAATCTCAAAGACAATATCGTCGTTCAATACCTATCATATTTGTCTCATTAAACTACTACTTATAGTAAATATTATGGTAACACACGTACATGCTTCTGTGTATTTATTTTTAAATATATACTATTTTTGCCCATGCAAGCCCGGTCAGACCTACTTGAATCAGTAATCTTTTCCTACTTCTAGAAATTTAAACATCTATATATGTCCTAATATTAAATATATCTTTTAATCGTTAAATGTTTTATAAATTTTATAGTATATTAAACCATGATTAGATAATATAAGATGAAGAAAAAGGAGAAATATATACATTATAATTCAAATGAAATTAGCAGAGGATTATATTAAATAAATACCAGTTAATATAGTTGCTAATAACATCACAATCATATTTAATCATAATTTACAATAAATATTAGATGTAGTGCTTGAGCAAGTTCCATAAACTTTGCTTGTATCAAAATAAATAATAACCACAATTAGATAATTATGCTCATGCGAGCCCCCACAATTTTGACCTTCAATCTTCGTGTGAATCCCTTTTGGTTTGCAATAAAAATAACATAAATTGAAATTTATTTATTAGGTTTGATCTCCCAGTTTTACGATAAAACTATCATAAATTGGAACTCTTTAATAGATTTAAAATTAACTGTAATAAGATGTAATTAAATAATGTCCATACTTAAGTAATCTAAAATGAAAACTAATATTATACTTGTGTCAATAACTCTGGTTTTACTCCTTTAATATAAACATAACTATAAAACTAAATAACATCTTATGCAAATATTGCATGAGTTTCATACCTTTTCTTGTTTAATCCTTTTTTCTACATTCATCATCATTTATTTTCTATTTTTCTATGCATATTTGTTGGAATAATGTATGATTAACATGCATATATGTTTTGATAAAAATTTGTTTGAAAAATAAAATAACTTGAGACAAATTCATCAATATCAAAACTAAACTGAAAATAAATCAAATTGATATAATAAAATCATGTAGATAAATGAAACATGAATTCTCATTAAAACTGAGCATCATCTCATTAAAATCCACACTTTTCATACTCAAATTTAAAAAAATTTAATCGATAATTAAAAAAATAATTGGCAATTAAAAAAATAATCAAAATATTAAAATAATGAACCTAAAAATTTCTTCTTCATGAATTCTTTGGTAACTCGAATTTTCTCTACTCAAATTCTTAATTTTGGATCTTTAACAATTTGTTTTCTATTTTCAAGTTGCAACCCATGTTGTACAAATCTTCCATAAATCCCTACATTTTATTAAGATTTCTGACCAAGTTAATCATTACAATATATCTTAGTTGGCATGCCCTATTTCGCTCCCCAAATTTTCAAAACCAAGCAGAAGATTTGCTCAGCAAATTTTTGTTTGACGAAAAATCTCCGCAAGGGCCCATTTTCTGACACATTATCTTTAGATTTGTTTCAAATTTGCTGAGACAAGCAACCCAATTATTAGTCCAAAATAATCAATCAATTAAGGGGTTTTTATATTACCAATATTTTGATATTAGTCCCTGAAATCTTTATAGTTTGATATTAGTTTCCTAAATTGCATTAGTATGTTCATATTCGTCCATGTGATTAATTAGAGTTATAAATAAAAGAGGAATATTTCGTTAAGTTTAATTTTTTTTACTGAAAGAATAGTTATACCCCTCTAATTATGATGAAGATAGTGATGTTTGCTTGGTTTTGGTTGAGATTGAGTGTTTTTTTTTTTGGTATGGAAATGAGCTTGATACTTGGAGGAGAGAGACGAATGTTGTGATGGTATGCATTTTTTTTGGTTTGTTTTAAAATAAAGAGAGGATGAAGAGCAAGGACAATAAATAGGTATAGAGGGTATTTTGGTAATTTTTTAGTCATAGTTAGTTCTAACCATGGTTGAGGATTTTAGATGGAAACAAGCAAAATTGATCTGTGCGTTGCCACGACATTTGTGTAATAAAATGAAAAAATAATGGTTAAATACTTTGCTTAGAAAATTCTTTCTTAATTTATGGATAAAAATATTTTTAGGATTTGCAATATGTGTAAATTAGTGTGAGCGGGCAAAAAATGATTTAAGCATTTGGTTTAAAAAATTAGCTTGTCAACAAAAATGTTTTCGGTTTTGTATCATAGATAAAGTAGTCCATGAAAATTTTAAAAATAATGATTTAAGCGTTAGGATAATTCTAATACCTTTGGTAGTTGTATTGTAGAAAAAGCAAAAAATAATAATATTTTAAGCATATTAGTGTGAATAAAGCCAAAAAGAAAAGCTCATTTTATTTGGAAAAGTACTTGTATGATACTAATGACTTGGTAGTCATTACATACACAAATTAGTATGGAGAAAAGAAAAATAAAATAAAATAAAGGCTCTTTTGTTTTAGAAAGAAATGTTGTTGAAAATTAGTCCCTCACAACTTCCATAATTCCATATTAGTCCCTCAAATCTCAATAATTGCTTATTAGTCTCTCAAATTCTAAGGGAATTTGGTAACCTAGTATCAAATAAATTTGTGTATATCAATTATAAGGTGTAGTGTTTGGGGTATCATAGTGTCAAATAAACTTGTGTATATCAATGGTTTAAAGCATTGTAAACTTTAGAGTGTCAAATTATAAACAACTCTTTAAAAATATTAGATGATGGTATTTTGGACATTGAGAGGTAAAATTGTAATAAGACAAGGATTTGATGGAGTAATGAGCAATTATATAGATTGAGATACTAATGTGAAATTATTGAAGATTTGAGGGACCACTATCTAAACAACGCTATGTAAAAATACCCTCTAAAATGCTATATTACAAATAACCTTTTAAAACATATTAGATGAGGGTATTTTCGTCATTGAGGTACCAAATTACAGTGACCTTAGAATTTGAGGGACTAACGAACAATTGTTGAGATTTGAAGGGCTAATATGCAATTATTGAGAATTTGTAGGACTATTGGCAATTATTGAGATTTGAGGGGCTAATATTACATAAATATAATGTAGCTTGAAAAGATGTTTGCTACAGTACAACTCCCAATAGCTTTAGTAAGTATACAAACAAAATTGACCGTGCATTGCAGATTTGTATGATGAAATTAAAAATAATGGTTAAATATTTTGCTTAGAAAATTCTTTCTTAATTTGTGGATAAAAATGTTTTTAGGATTTGCAATATAGGTAAATTAGTGTGAGCGAACAAAAAAATGGTTTAAGCATTTGGTTTAAAAAATTTAGCTTGTCAACAAAAATATTTTTGGTTTTGTATCATAGATAAAGTAGTCCATGAAAATTTTAAAAATAATGATTTAAGCGTTAGGATAATTCTAATGCCTTTGGTAGTTGTATTGTAGATAAAGCCAAAAAATAATATTTTTAGCATATTAGTGTGGAGAAAGCCAAAAAGAAAAGCTCATTTTATTTGGAAAAATATTAGCTAAAGTATTTGTATGATACTAATGACTTGGTAGTCATTACGCACACAAATTAGTATGGAATAAAGAAAAAATAAAATAAAATAAAGGCTCATTTATTTTAGAAAGAAATATTTTGAAAATTAGTCCCTCACAACTTCAATTCCATATTAGTCCCTCAAATCTCAATAATTGCTTATTAGTCTCTCAAATTCTAAGGGGTCTTACAACTTGGTTCCTTAATGATGAAAATAAATCTTAGTTATGATTTCCTCTTAAAGCTCATCTAGCTCAAAAAAAAAAGATTATTTACAGTTTGGTAATCTAAAGTTTACACCTTTTACTTTAATACCAAAGGTTTTGGCAATTAGATTTCCTAAATTTCACACCTTTTAATTTTGACACCTCAAAGTTTTTCTCGACACTTTTGTTGAGACAAAGTTTATATCTTGTTAACTTTGATACCCTAAGTTTTTGACACTTTGATACATTAAACTTTTTCTAAAATATTAAGGTATTAGAGTTAAAAATGTTAAAATATTGGGGTACCAAAGTAAAAAAAAGAATCTTTAAGGTATGGAAGTTATAAAATGTATAAACGTTAGGGTAGCAAAGTGTTAGAAAAGGTTTGGGGTATCAAAGTTAAAAAGTGTAATGTTTGGGGTATCATAGTTTCAAATAAACTTATGTATATCAATGTTTTAAAACATTATAAACTTTAGAGTGCCAAATTGCAAACAATTCTTTAAAAATATTAGATGATGGTATTTTGGACATTGAGGGGTAAAATTGCAATAAGACAAGGATTTGATGGAGTAATGAGCAATTATTTTGATTGAGATACTAATGTGAAATTATTGAAGATTTGAGGGACCGATATCTAAACAACGCTATGTAAAAAACCTTCTAAAATGCTAAATTACAAATAACCCTTTATAAAAAAATATTAGATGAGGGTATTTTCGTCATTGAGGTACCAAATTACAGTGACCTTAGAATTTGAGGGACTAATGAATAATTGTTGAGATTTGAAGGGCTAATATGCAATTATTGAGAATTTAAAGGACTAATGAGCAATTACTAACATTTGAGGGGCTAATATGCAATTAATAGAAAATTTACTATTCATTTTCACAGTAGCTACAGTACTACCCCCAATAACTTTAGTATATATATAAATACTCCCAATAACTTTAGTAAGTACAAGCAAAATTGACTGCTGCCGCTGTGATTTTGTATGATGAAATTAAAAAATAATGGTTAAATACTTTGCTTAGAAAATCCTTTCTTAATTTGTGGATAAAAATGCTTTTAGGATTTGCAATATAGGTAAATTAGTGTGAGCGAACAAAAAAATGGTTTAAGCATTTGGTTTTAAAAATTTAGCTTGTCAACAAAAATATTTTTGGTTTGGTAACATAGATAAAGTAGTCCATGAAAATTTTAAAAATAATGATTTAAGCATTAGGGTAATTCTAATGCCTTTGGTAGTTGTATTGTAGATAAAGCCAAAAATAATAATATTTTAAGCATATTAGTGAGGAGAAAGGCAAAAGAGAAAAGCTCATTTTATTTGGAAAAATATTAGCTAAAGTATTTGTATGGTACTAATGACTTAGTAGTCATTACGTACACAAATTAGTATGGAGAAAAAAATAAAATAAAATAAAATAAAGGCTCATTTATTTTAGAAAGAAATATTTTGAAAATTAGTCCCTCACAACTTTAATAATTCCATATTAGTCCCTCAAATCTCAATAATTGCTTATTAGTCTCTCAAATTTTAAGGGGCCTTACAATTTGGTTCCTTAATGATGAAAATAAATCTTAGCTATAATTTCCCTCTTAAAGCTCATCTAGCTAGCTTAAAAAAAAGATTATTCTGAGTTTGGTAATCTAAAGTTCACACATTTTAACTATAATACCAAATATTTTTGGCAATTAGATATCCTAAAGTTCACACCTTTTAATTTTGATACCTCAAAGTTTTTCTTAACACTTTTGTTAAGACAAAGTTTATATCTTGTTAACTTTGATACCCAAAGTTTTTGACACTTTGATACATTAACTTTTTCTTAAACTTTTAGGGTATTAGAGTTAAAAATGTTAAAACATTGGGGTTACCAAAGTAAAAAATTAGGATCTTTAAGGTATGAAAGTTAAAAATGTATAAACGTTAGGGTAGCAAAATGTTAGAAAAGGTTTGGTATCAAAGTTAAAAAAGGCGTAATGTTTGGGGTATCATAGTGTTAAATAAACTTGTGTATATCAATCTTTTAAAACATTGTAAACTTTAGAGTGCCAAATTGCAAACAACTCTTTAAAAATACTAGATGATGGTATTTTGGACATTGAGGGTAAAATTGCAATAAGACACGATTTGATGGAATAATGAGCAATTATTTAGATTGAGATACTAATGTGAAATTATTGAAGATTTGAGGGACCAACATCTAAACAACGCTATGTAAAAATACCCTCTAAAATGCTAAATTACAAATAACCCTTTAAAAAAAAAATATTAGATGAGAGGATTTTCGTCATTGAGGTACCAAATTAGAGTGACCTTGGAATTTGAGGGACTAATGGACAATTGTTGAGATTTGAAGGGCTAATATGCAATTATTGAGAATGTGAAGGACTAATCAATAATTACTGATATGAGGGCTAATATACAATTAATGGAAAAGTAACTATTTATTCCACAGTAGCTACAATACTACTAAAGCTAGTTCTTTCATTTAACTAATTAATCTTTCATTTAACGAATTAACCAATGATTAAAGAACTAATTAAAGTTATTGGGAGTTAATGTAGCTTGAAAAACGTTTGCTACAGTACAACTCCCAATAACTTTTTTAAGTATAGTAATAAAATAATATAAATATAAATAGTAACGGATGCACTAATATTAACATATTAACGCAATTCGGAGGGTTAATATCAAAATATAAATATTTGAGGAACTAATACAAAATAGTGATGATTTAAGGGACTAAGTATGGAAAAAAAAAATCAATTAAACCGTACTCGTGAGCTTAACTTCAATCATACCAAACCTCAGCGGCCATACCAAACCTCAGCGGCGGCCATACCCCTACCTCCCCCAACGCTCTCTCTCTCTCTCAATGGACTCAGCAACAGTGGAGACCAGCGACGGAGTAAAGCTCCACGTTCGCCTATTCAATCCCCAAAGCGATGTCGATGATCCAAAACCTAACACAGTCATCGTCCTGGTGCACCCCTTCACTCTCCTGGGTGGGTCCCAGGGCCTCCTCAGGGGAATCGCCATGGGATTAGCAGAGAGAGGCTTCAAAGCTGTCACCTTTGACACCAGAGGGGCAGGCCGATCCTCCGGCAGAGCCTCCCTCACTGGGTTCTCAGAGATCCAGGACGTGGTTGCTGTTTGCAGGTGGGTCAAGGAGAATTTGAAACCTGATGGGATTGTGCTCGTGGGTTCTTCAGCAGGTAAAAAATTTCTGTCGGTTATTTTTGTGGTTTCTTTTGATTAAAAGGTGGGGTTTTGGGATCTGGGTACTTGTTAGTTTGTTGAGTTGGGGTCTTTAGTTGCTTATCATATTCAAAGATGGGATTTTGGGATGGCTTGATGATATGGGTGTGTCTTATTTTTCTTTATTTTAGCAACTAGTCTCATGGTTGATGAGTGTGAACTATGAAACTGTTATTCTTGGAGCTCAACTGATGATGTAGGCATGAGTTATTCTTGGAGATGTGCTTCTAAAAGTGAATATTTCACCAATTTTGCATTATTGGAAAGAATAGGATTCGAGTAGAGTTTCCTTGAGGTATTTGTTAGATATACTGGAGTTGGATGGTTGCCATGGTTAGGTACTTTCACTGTTCTTTCTGTTTGGAGCTCTTGAAGTGAAACCTTAGTAAACCCTATACTTTGAGGATCATCAGATGATTTTAACCTGCAAGGGTTATTAATAGTTTATCTAAGATAGTAAGATATTTGGCCATAGTGTCACAGTGTTCATTCCTTCTCCTAATTCCTGACATGTCTCTCTCTTACATGGACTTTCCTTAGGTTTTAGCATTTTCTTGAAAAATCATAGTTCAATTGGCATGAGATTTTAGGCTGATTTTTTAAAAGTTTTGAAGTATTCATAAGTGAACTTTTTTGAAGCATATACTTCTAAGTGCAAATCACGAAGCACAAAACATAGTTTCAGTCGATCAAGGTTTTGGTCCGTAGGCTATACAAGACATTGCATCTTACACTTTGGTACCTGACAACGAAGGCTTCGTGCTAGATCCTCGAAGTACTATTTTAGTATTTATGGGAAGTGTTCCATGTGCACAGCTGTGAATTGTGTATAATTATCTGCTGAAATATAGTTACCAAATTATCTGAACTTAAAGTTTTGCTGATATGGTTAGGTACTTGTTTTATTTTATGAGATGCAATTACTGTCCTTCCATATGCAAGAGCATGAATTAGGTAGTACTTTTATGAAGACACCTATTACCTATTTAATTTAATACATGTGATTCTCCTGCAAATGGAATGGGTTTCTGTTGTAGCATGTATATCTTTTTCTATCTATGGTGTTTAGGAGACTTTAAGTCAGGTACAATGGACTAATCTGAAATACTCAACTTCACCGAGGAGATATTCTTGTTGCTGATTTAATTTTGTGGCTGCGTACTTTCTCTAGTTTTTAAGACGGAGTTTGTTTTTGACAAGATATTTAGTCAATGCTTGAAAAACTTTCTTTCTAAAGATTTACTTTGGTTTATCCTTTCTTTGTCTCTATATTTCTTAACCACAACCCCTTCTATATTCTTTAACTGTCCTATTTATCATCTTTCTCTAATTCTGTTTCGCCGAAAGCTCCTCAATTTCTGGAGAGGAATTCCAAGTTCTTTTTTCAAAAATGAATTAAATTGTCGGCTAGTCTAGTATATTCATATCTGCTATAATCAGATTGTCGGCTAGTCTAGGATACTCATATATGCTCTTGTATATTTCTTGCATGTCACCCTCAGTTTTGTTTATTGAATATCTTTTTTATGTTAAAAATACACCTGTTCTTTGTTTCTCGCCTATTTATCATCTTTCTGTTTAGCTGAAAGCCTGAAAACACTTCAATCTCTGTAAAAGAAATTCAAACTTTTTTCCAGAAAAGATTATCGGCTAGTCTAGCAGACTTAAATTTTCCCTTCAATATAGCTGGCTTCTGTCAGTTTCCTCTATAAATGTCTACTCTAGTGTCTTTAGCATAGACGTATTTCCTTGAGAAATTCTTGGAAGTAATAGGCTTTAAATCTCAAATTCCACTATTGTTGTGACCTAGCAGCAAGGAAATTTTAACATATGGGTGTGCTGTTTTTGCGAACTTTTCGAGCCTACTTTTCATTATGTTGAGATTTCAGTTATCCTATGTCAACTCTCTATGAATTATTGCGTTCTGTTATCAGCTTTATTCATACTGCGAAATTCATTAAGGACATGCCTGATATGGATATTAGACTTCAGCTGATTCATGCTGTTTGTACATCTGACAATAAGCATATTTAGGTTATCACAGCCTATAATGATTGCTTGTAGAACGTCTACGTCGTTGGTGCACAATGTCGGTACGTTGTATGAGGTAGTTGACTGTAGCTGCAGTTTTTATTTTGATGCAGTAGCATTTGAGTGCACTATTTGGGCAAGGTTTCAGTTTCTATCAGAAAACTAGTGATTTTCTTAATCTCCTTAAGCAAAACAATTTTTCTACAATATTTGAAATTGAAGGTTTGCGAGGATGGGTGGGATCTTATTGGGCATGGTGAGGATATCATAATGTCCTGTTCCAATGCGTTTACCGTAGTTATGTATATCATGTAGCTGAAGCAGTTTATTTCAGTTCTGATAGTTCTTGGGGTGTGATAGCTGCATTAGCCGGTTCATCCTACTTTTAGATCATTAATCTATATTCCTTTGAGATTAGGAAGAAATGTGAAATGAGAATGGAAACTAGATCTGGTTCATATTTTATAGCTAATGAGGACAAGAGGTAGGCCTTAAGAGAGATTGAAAGCAATTAAAAAATATGATAATAGTGAAATAATGGAAGAGATAACCCCTAACATAGCTGAATGGAGAATAGGATCCCTTAATATAACTGAATGGAGAGTGGAAATCATATCAGAAGGCCCCGCACGGTGCAGGGCATTCAGCGCCAAGTATTATAGTAGGGAGGTGCAATTTGGTAAATTCACTGCCCCCTGTTTGCCACAAATGAACCCTGCACCGTGCGGGGTTATGATAGAATTCCCACTCCTGAATGGAAGAATAAGAGTTATGTTTGGGATAAAGACTTCATTGGCGTTGCTGTTGTGTTAATACTATCTTGAGCACCTTTTGGGATGCAGGAATTCTCATTTACTGTACTTACCTTGTTCTTGAATCCTATATACTGCAGCAATCAATTAAATACACGCTGATCAGGACCTATTCTTTTTCTTTTTCTTTTTTCAGTTAAACGTTTTTGGCAAATATTCGTTCAACACACTGGTTCAAACATTTGTGTCCAGATGTTCGTTTAACGCACTTGACCACAATGGGATGAAAGACTGGTCAATGCCAGAAGATTATGACTATCATGCTTGCCTTCTTTTGTAACTTTTGCATGTTTTGGCACAGGTGCGCCAATTGCAGGTTCAGCAGTTGATAAAATAGATGAAGTTGTCGGCTATGTGAGCTTGGGGTACCCATTTGGGCTAACAGCATCCATCCTTTTCGGGCGACATCATGAAGCCATTTTAAAGTCGAAGAAGCCAAAGCTCTTTGTCATGGGAACAAAAGATGTGTTCACAAGCGTAAAACAATTAAAGAACAAGCTCAAATCTGCATCTGGCCGTGTTGAAACCCATCTAATTGAAGGAGCAGGTCACTTTCAAATGGAAGGTCCTGCTTATGATGCCAAAATGGCTGATCTTATTACCACTTTCGTTCAGTCATTGCAAGGATAGAAAAAAGGCTGCTATCAATGTTACATTTTAATGTGCTGTGAGTAGAGATGCCCAGTAATGTTTGTCTAGATGTTGTACCAAACAAATTTTACATTGCCTCAGTTGTACAAAAGTATTTGTTAACAACAATTGAATTCTACACATGCACTATCTGTTGACTGAATAATTTTACAGATGTATACTTGAATGGGGATTGTAGTACGGTCAAAACCCCTCTAATATCCTGAACATGCTAAACCAATATAAAAGTACACTGGAGATCTATAGCGCAACGAGCTTCATCTAGAAATTGTAGTTAAATGTGATGATCAATGACATATTGGTATTCCATAGCCGTCACCAACTTGCTAGTAACCACCAGCAACCATTTGATCCTGATAGTTAGCCCCATGTTGATTCCACTGCCGATGTTCCCCTTCTGCTTCATGGAAAAGATTGGATTAACAAAAATCGTTTAAGCAATTGCAAAAACCATCTTCGATGTCCGGGTAGCTAACAATCTATGGAGTTCAGCAAAAGGTTAATCTTTCTTTTCTTGGATAGTCTCTTGGGCCTTTGAATTAAAGAAAGACTCGAGGAAAATTTTCACTATTTCGACAATTAATCATTGCTACCGTACTTTAGAAAAACACTAACAGTCAATTATCAGTCGCTTCTTAGCATGGTTATCTGCCGAATATGACCTACCATCGGTTAATAGACATTGTCATTTCATTGAGATATTACAGCAACTCCAGAAGGAGGTGGGCCTGAGATTTATATATAATTGCAATGTCTAATGATACAGAGTCCGCACCAATATTTAGGGAACATTAGAGGCAGAAATGAACAAAGCAGGCCTATGTGTATTTACCACTTTCGCCATCAGACGCATCATTAAGCCTGGCAATTGCATCAATAAGTGCCTGCTCATGCTCCTACGAGGGTAGGGGAAAAAAAGTTTCAAAGCTGGGCAGAAAAACTGAGACATTTCATGGAATGACAGGAGGGGAATTAATCGTACTTTGAGTGTCTTCTTTGCATTCTCAACTTCATGAGGATCAGGATGACTTGCAGCAAATACCTTCTCCACCTGCATAGCATAACAAAATAGTGAATCTGATACGTTTAAATGAAGCATAAGAAAACTGTCAATTTAACACATTGACATCTCTCCAGGTGCAGCACACAATCAGCCGGTATCCACAGGTCCCAATCTATCGTCTTCTAAAGGTTCATTGTATACTACAATATTCTCTGTCCTCCTTATACCAACATCCAATATTTCTTTTCTGTGGTGGAGCCATGAAAGATGTTCATTAGGCTAACAGACCTAGGGTACAAAATTATAAGCTCTAGTATTTTTATCACATTAACCTGCGAGTGGAGGGAGGGCCAAATTGGTCTTAAAATTAAGCTATCAAGTGAGACATACCTCTTTTATTAGAGTTTCTGTGTGGAGTATCTCAATGTCGTCAGAATTCTTCTTCACGAGGCCATTCATTGGGGCCAAATCTTTATTGGATTGACTCTTCAGGGAACCTCTTACCCTTCCTGCACCGGGAACGGCGCCACTTTGGCCCATAGGCTTCTTTATCCCAGCGCCTGAGCGCCAAGATATACCGGGATCTTCACCTTCCCATCGAATATCTTCAGGAGAAATCTGATAGCACAAGGAGAAGTTATTAGACAACAACGAATCCCAACACTACAAGTTAGCCTTTTTTAGTGAGCCCAAACGAGCATCTAATATTCTGTACCACTATACCATCAAACTATTTCAAACTATATAGTAATAAAAGTAGCATAGTTCATTATCAGAATTAGCGTATAGGTATTTTAAATTCAGGAACACACTGATGCTGAGCTGGACGCTACATGGGCAGAGTTGAAGGTAGGTAGGATGCAGAGACTTTAGTTGACATGTTTTGAAAGATATCTGATAACTGTGTCAAACGGCTTCAGAAAGTGTTAGTGGAGGCTCATTGAAAAACTACTATGCATATATGCATATCACCTTCGTACTTGTCAGTGTATCCTCAATGGTGTCATGTCACCAAAAACTAGAACTCCAATTTAAAAGCAAGCTAGTCATCATGAAAGTAACCTTCATCTAACAACTCCATCTTTCATAACAACCTTAATGTCTTGAGAGAAATTTTCAATAAAAATAACATTAATAAAAAAATGCACAAATGCGTATGTATTCAGGATGACAGGTCGAAGTAATCCCAGAGGGGCGAGAAAGAAAGAAAACTGACTGAAAAAGTGTCAGGAAAGCTATTGTTATTTTCTCAATACACATTTCCCTCTTGTTTTTATCCGTGTGGGGTTAAGTGATACTTAAGGGACACTTGCAAACGTTTCACCACTAGGGTTAGCATGGTTATGTGCTTTTTGGATGGCAAATTGACATGTGAGATCCTTAGTAGGCGGCCCAGATTGTTGGACATCTATACCAACTTCCAGCCGGTTCACATCACATCTTACCACAAGGATTTCTATCATCTTGTAGAAATTGGGGATGATGCCAATGCCATCCAAATACCAGTTCATTAAGTAAAGTTACTGACAGCAAAGCTTCCAGTTTGGATAGGCAAGTTTATTCATGACAAAACACTCAGCTTAGTACTAGTATATTACCTGGGTAAGTAAACTAATGAGTGAGAATAGTCAGGCTACAGTCTAAAAATTAAAACACTACATATAGTCAATAAACATGAAAAGATTAATTGTTGGCAAGGTTGGTGAGGTCAAGGAAATTTGCAGATCACAAATAAGTAAATAACTTTTTGTGCTCACTAAACTGCATCTCTAGCTTCTCGTAGTTTTTTCTTTTAAGGTACTCAAAGAAGTTAAATCAATCACATGCTACCTCAGGATTTTCGTACTTTTAACATTCAAAAAATATTAATTAATTTAATTAAATAGTTTGTAATATGAGATAGACTCGGCATTCCAGAAGGATTTAAAGCCAAACCTTTCTCATTGAAATTCGACCTTAGGACATTCCAAAAAATCTGCTCAGATGAAGGTACCATTTAAATCATTTAATAAAAAAAAGAAAATGTTTTTTGCCAATGCACGAACTATGCACCAAATGAATGGTAAAAACTAACTAGTAGTTAGATTCGTTACAAATTTATAATCTGACTATTGTATCGTGGTATAATCTCACGTACAGACACTTGATCACTAACTTTTGTATGGTTCGTCACATTCTAGACACTAGAACTAAGCAACTTAGGAACACGCTACTTAGTCCTTCTCTTTGGTGGCTACTTGATGCAGGAGCAAGAAAAAAACTTCTAAATCTTGGTTTTAGTCTTTTAGACACTACAAATCATGCAGATCAGTTTGTCAGCTTAGGTCTTTAAATTGGATATGCTATCACTGAATTTGAAGGGAAAGTATTGGGCCCAAACTTTCCAGAAGTAATCAACTCCATCTCATGAGATATTTATTATACATAGGCAACTTATATAGTCAAATAAATAATAACGGGAACCAACATCATTAGATGGCAGCAAGATTGCAATATTGTATTAAACTAAGTGTTTTACCCACTATAAGAGGCAAATTAAATACTGTCGCAGGACACCATACAATTGTGTGATCAATCACCCACCTTCATATTCTCTTTTGTGATTCAGTAACACTAGCTTGGTTATGTACTCAAAAGGCTCTGCTGACCTGGCTCAACAATTTGTGATATTGACCTATCATTCAGAATAACTTCTGATAGTATTCTTCTTCCAAGAAGCCTACTAAAATATACTAATTAATTTGAGGCGATGCATAATGATTTTGGATATATTCTTCTTCCAAGAAACCTACTTAGCATCCCTCTTCACTAAAATCTAGTCAACCTGACCTGAGGTGCAATCAAATGGATATGATGAATCTAGAAGCTAATTGCTTGACACGGATGGAAGAATGTATAGCCATTATCAAGTAAGACAGAGACAATGGATAGTGGTCTTGGATAGTTCACATCCATTTCCTTTCTGTAAATAGGGACTCAAAATGCGTGCATGCGTGTGTGTGAACATTAGTAAATATGTGGTAAATTCGTAATGGAGGTTTAGGTCTAGATTCAGGAGCCAAAACTGAAAAGTTAGAATTGTTATTTGTTCTATCACCCTTAGAAATCAGCAGAAATGATTTGCATCAATTTACAAAATAAATCTAGCTCATTATGTTTCACTAAAAATTACAAGATAATTACGAAGTGGCCATGGTGGGAGACGACGGAGAAGAAAAGGAAGTGAGAAAAAGGTAGTAAATTTGATATACTATTCTATCTCCTAGTATTCTCTGCATCAATGCAGCAAGTAAGATAAAACTGAACAAATTTGGGTACATGCAAAACAGACAGGAAAAAGAACTAAATTGATAACTGCACTATCCAAAATAATTGATTGACAGGATTTTTGAATGAAGGGAACGAAAAGAAAAATGTACTAATTTGTATATGGAAAAGATAGAATTATGTCACCTCTTTGAGATTGACCCATTCCCATGTCTCATTCTTCGTGTTGATGTCGTAAACAAGAGCATGGCGACCCTGACAATGATTGAAATGGTACAATAGGATAGATAACAAGCTCAGATTTATAGTACTTATTCAACACATGACAACACATACCTCAAGTGCATTGTAGTCAGTGATAACAGCCTCATAGAAGTTATTGTCTTCTGGCCATCTGGTCCGTACTTTCCTCCCAATGAGTGGATTGTATACTGGGGCTGCAGCAGGTTCTGTAGGAGCAAGTGCACCGGAAGAATTTCTATTAGTCACCTGTCCCTTTCCACTTGGTCCAAGAGAAGGGATCTGCAAGGACTTCATTGTTGATACACCTGTCAATGTCTGACCCTTTGGGTCATGAAGAAAGAGAGAGAAATATATAAAATAAGGGAGAAATGGGAAGTGAAGGACCCAAAAACAATCAAACATAAAAGTTTTCTGTATCACTGACATACAGATTTAGACTTCTTTCCCTTGGAACCTAATGGAGCTCCTCTAATTGCCACAGAAGATGATGGTGCGGTAACTGTTTGTGTGTGCATCACAGAGGTGGGAGCATCCAGAGATAGAGAAGGAATTGACTGGGATGTCTTTTGCCTCTTCCGAGAGGCTGAAATAGTGGGGCTAGGTATGGAATCATGAGCGTGCTGAGCATTATTTAGCAATCCAGATTGCGGACCACCTCCCTGCCGCCACTCCCTAATGATATATATTCCCAACAATTAGAAGAGAAGAAGCACAGAAACTTAATAGACACAATTTTGTTCTAGCAGACCTTATTCTCCTTATGATGTCATCTGCATTAACTCTAGTTAACAATTCTCTATGTTCCTTGTCAGATACTCTCAGCTCTTTCCTAAGTTCTGTTATTAGACTTTCCTTCTCCTGCAGAGATTTATTTTGACAGGATCCAACAGTATATCAATATTGACAGGAAGCTAAAAAAACAAAGCAACAGGGAAAAATATAAATTTAGGTGATTATATGCAAATGAATACCCAAGTAATTGCATCAGATTGTGCCTTAAATGCCCTAAGAACCGAACTGTAAGCTTCTTGTTCAAGCCAATGTATTTGGGTCTCCATATCATTCTGTCCAATGGGATATGGAAGAGCACCCCCAGCTGATCTTCCATTCCCTGTAATACGTCCTCTTGTATCCCTGTTCTGATGTGATGGTGGAAGATCATCATCGGTTTCTGCAATCGCAACTCAAGGACAAACTAATAAGAATATGTTCTACAGATCTAAAAAACATGAGAAGGGACTAACAATGTGCAGAAAGTACAGTTAACATGTGATCTCGATTCTGAGGATAGAGGATATTATATTCTGAAAATAGTAGGTGATTCCATCATTCAAAGGTGATTCCTTTGTGGTGTACTACAATTTGTACTTTTTCGTGTGTTAAAAGGATATCAGTTCATAACAATGTGATAGCAAGGGGTGCAATATGTTTGGAAAAGTTTGGATCAAGCTCGTGCTGAACCTACTTAGCCCATGAGCAGCACAATCATACTTCTCAGGATGTTACCACTTTAGCCCCATGGTATGTTGCCATTTCAAGCCTCAAACCAGACTAATTATTCGTGTGAAAACACACAGTTCAAATAGTCATTCACCTAAACAAGCATCCATATCATGAAGACACAGTTACAGTAGAAGGGCACACAAAGAAATAGGTACCTTACAGTGAATGGAATATCAAAATAGGAAGGTGGTCCACTTATCTTGTTGACTTAGGCATTCAAGTGTTATTTTCTCCAATTGAACTTAAGTCTTTGAATATTGTTAGACACTGTTTTTTGAAGTTCTAATATTTATGTACCTAAGGAACTTGTTTAAGCATCCACAACATCAAAATTTTTAACTTAAATATATCCATGTGTGCAGAGACATGAATAAAAAGCAAAATGTAATAGATAAGAATAGAATTACACAGAGAAAAGACTCGATAAATCTGTTCAAACCAAGCAAAACCTGTCAGCATGAGTAGGGCTATACCCCTTGATCTATGAACCGACCTTGCCAAAGTATAAATACATGACAAGATTGAGAGAGCTGTAGATCAGGCCGGCCGGCCCATTACTAGCCTGAAACCAGAGTAGAACCCAACACATCAGAGTGTTAAATTGCACAGGCGGAGGATCATGCAAGGGCAAGTCAATAAGGAATGTCAATGTAACACATATAGCTATCAGATATTAGATAACTAGGATTGCGGGCAAGTTATCAACAAGGGGTTGGAAAAATGAAAAGGAACAAAAGGAAGCCTTTAGTAAATTATAACAGGAATTCTAGATAATCTGTCAGCTGTGGCTCCTAAGGTCTTGTGTTGGCACAAAAAGCATGATTTAGTGACATCAATAGCATAACAGGAATTGCTTTTATGAGATGAGGTCAGCTGTTTGGTGTTTACCTACATTAAAGGGCTGTTCGGTTTGCTGCAAAAATAGATTGCAGCAAATGTTGTAGCAACAAATGTTGCAGGAAATCAACTTCAACTTCGATGTTTGGATATCTGCAATTACATTGCAGGAAACATATTTCCAAATGCAAGTTTTAGTGTTTGGTTGAATAACTATTAGGCAAAGGCTACAAAATATTGCCATATTCGGAAACCTCGGTGTAGATAGTTTTCCTATTTGGATTTAGAAAGATTTTTTTGATGAGGTTGAATTATTTTTATTTTTTAATTCCCTTTTTTTAAGCATGCAGCTTTTCCTCCTACCAAATTGGTTGTAACATTTATTGCAAGTTTTTTTTCTATAAAATGCAAGTTCATTTACCTTTTATAATTACAAAGTTGTAAACCAAACAATGTATTTATAAATCTCGGTTGCTCTATTTATATTTGCAACTCCATTTCCATCAAATCAAACAGCCCCCTAAAAGGTATAATGATTGATTAATATGCCATCGTCATTTGCAGTGTTCTAAAAAACGAATTATGCGGTCGGTTACTTGCCCGATTACTCCAATGCGGGCTAAAACTTATTAGGTTTTAGGTAAAGAGCTCCATTATGCAATTGTCTGCTTATGCAAGCGCTTTTTAGTTATGCGCTTGCATAAAAAATTTAGGCTCTTTTCCTAAAAACCACCTTATATTTAGGGGCAATTTACACAAACCACCTTATATTTCCAATTTATACCTAAACCACCAATCGAGTTAATTTGTCTTCAATCAACAACCTGACTTCACTTTGCTACTAAAATTCCCTGAAATCCCAACAATAACTTCACTTAATCTCTCGTGAAAGCACGTGATCTCTCTTGTTATTCTTCGCAAGCTTTCACATGAGATTAAGTGAGGGTATTGTGGGAATTTCAGGAAAATTTTAGCAGCAAAGTAGGGTTAGGGAGTTGATTAGAAGAAAAACTAACTATGTAAGTGGGCTAGATATAAATTGGAAATATAAGATGGTTTGCGTAACTTGACCCTAAATATAAGGCGGTTTTTAGAGAAAAAATCAAAATTTTATGCGGGTGCCTTTATTTTTTTAAAAACTTTGGGATAAAACCCACTAAAGTCAAATCTGACTCACTTAACCTCTTTGAACAAAAAAACTCTAGTCCTAAACTCCTCTCTAGACCTGATCTCTTCTCTCTATCTCTCCCCCCTCCCTCTCCCCCCTCTAATCGTTCCCAAAACCACAACATTTGAGTCGTTGTGCATCTTCTCCAACCCTCACCTACCATCGTCAACGCTTGTCGATGATCTTCAACGTTCTCCGACTCTCCACGAAGTTTTCAGACGAAGCCTTTTTCCCACGAACATCTCAGACGAAGTTTTTTTCCCAACAGAGCAGTTAATGATTTGTTTTCAGCACATGAACTTTTAGTTTTAGTTCAAGTGTTTAATTTAATGACTTTTATTTGAGTACCTAGTTAAATATCATGTATGGATTGAACTTTTAAGTAGTTATCTAGTTATTAATTGTTCAATTGCATGTTTGTTGGTCTTTTTCTTAGTATATTTTCTATTTTTAAGAATTTCATATATTTTAATATATGATAAATAATAAATATATGTTAAAAATTTAAAAACACATAATTTCGCATAATCCGATTAATCGACGCATAGTTTGATTATTCATTACTTGTTCTCGAACCGCACAATAATAAATCCGTGTTTTTGAACATTGATCACCTGCACAGGTAGAGCTGACATTGTCATAAAATCCCCTTAAAGCTCTGCCTGTTTTAGCCAAAGCAACTTGCTAACGCTCTGTTGCAAGGGTTCTACCATAAAGCCCCTAAGAAAGAAGATTTAAAGGTTTGAAGTTCCACTTTAAGGGGCTTCACACCAACTTTAATAAGTTTTTTTGTGGGTGTGAGTGGGACAAGTCCCATGTGCACTTTATTCAATGCGCTAACTTCCATTTCACTTAAATGGCTACCCCCTAGTTTTCCACCTTTGTCACTTCTGTATAATCCTAATAATACTCAGTCAAATGGTGTAACAAACTTCTTAGCTTTAATCACATTTAAAGTTCTAAAATGCTGGGTTTTTTCATGAGAACCACCTTAAATATAGGTGAAATTGATACAAACCACCTTTAATATTTTTTATACAAACCACCTTATATATGTGATATCCTCTCAATGTCACACTTTTGGGTAATTTATGTTTTTTTAAAAATATGAAATTACTATAATACCCCTCATTCTAACCAAATAAAAAAAAGAGAGGAGGAGGAGGAGAGGATGAGGAGAGGGGGGGAGTTGATTGGGTGGATAGAATGAGAAAAGGGAAGGAGGTCGGTGTCGGTGGTGAGAATAGAGAGAGAGGAGGGAAGGAGGAGGAAGAGGAGGAGAAGAAGAGGTGAGAAAAGTGAGAATGGAGGAGGAGGAGGAGGAGGAGGAGGAGGAGGAGGAGGAGGAGGAGGAGAGGATGAGGAGAGGGGGAGTTGATTGGGTGGATAGAATGAGAAAAGGGAAGGAGGTCGGTGTCGGTGGTGAGAATAGAGAGAGAGGAGGGAAGGAGGAAGTTGGAGAAGACGGGGGTAAAATGGGTATTTTAAAATTTTTTTGGGTGAATAGTGACGGAGGTGTGACATTGAGAGGATAACACATATATAAGGTAGTTTGTATAAAAAAAACATTGAAGGTGGTTTGTATCAATTTCACCTATATTTAATGTGGTTCCCATGAAAAAACCCCTAAAATGCTTGATTCATCGTCTTCACAAGAGCCAAAGTGTACTTACTGCCTATGAACTCAAAAACGAAAGAAAAGAACTTCAATCTTCTTCGCTTCGAAATTGATTTTTATTTTAAAATAACTGTCAACAATTAGGCACCTCGTATTTTAGTCACATGTTTACATTTTCTATGACATCTATTCTAGATACATCTTAAGTCCTTATATAGTTTTCATATCTTTCTTCATTATTTAATTCTTGCATAAATTACTAGTTATCATATTGAGTAATAGAACGAGCAAAACTTGATATGTTAATTGTTGCCTTAGTCTCTAAATTATCTTTCCTGGACCTCATGTTAATTGTTGCCTTAGTCTCTAAATTATCTTTCCTGGACCTCATGTTAATGACAAATTTATAATCCGTCTCAAGATGCTTTGGTACATTTTAATTATTGACTTCTCCATTTTATTTTCTTTTTACAATTTTCTGATTCTAATTTTTATATAAAAATACAATTGGTGCTTTTTTACTGCTAAACCCTACTAAAACCCTAAAACCTGCCCTTCTCTGCTCCACTTCACTTCCATAATCATGAAAACAAGAAACATCAAGGTATAATATCCCTAAGCCAAATAATTGATTAGATGTCCCTCGCTACTTTGTAATTAAAAGAAGAATATGAGGAAACAAAAAACACAGTTCAGAAATAGGGAACTAAGACAGATAAATGACAAATAAAGGAGAAAATAATGGAGAAGGGAGAAGAGATCACAATTGAATAATACGTGCACATTGTATTGAAATATTATGAATATTCATCGATTTTGCCAAACAGTTGAAAACAAGAAACATCAGCTTGATGATAATAAAACTAGACTAGAACCAACTCAAATCAGACCCCTAATTTGGGATCCTAGTCAATGCTAACAAGCAACGGCTATCGTTTTGGACAGAACAGGTCAAGGCTCACTTATATAAGAGATTATCAGCCTGGACAACCATTTACTTAAGATAATCTTGTTTCGTACATTTAAATGGTAGTCTTTTCATTTCTTTAGGTTGAGGAAACTTCTGTCCATAAACAAGAAGACTAACATGCCCCAATTATTTACAATTTCAAGGTCATAGTTAATCAATTAAGCGATTGAGTGCCAAACTTTGTTCAATTTCAAGGTCATAGTTGTCGATTGAGCAAAGAACCGAAGGCTGAGTTTGAATGCGAACAGCCCCACCAATCAATACAACCATAAATTTATTGATCTAGAAAATAAAAAGTTCAAGAAAAAACATCAGATATCGCTTGAATATCAATCCAAATTCTATGTTTGCTGCTCTTGATTGAATCACATCTTGAACCTATAATCTTAGAATTACAAGATTGTAGAAGTATGATGTTTAAAAGAAAAAGCTAAAGAGTCATTACCAGCAAGAGAAATCTAGAAGGATTATAAGTTTTCAGATTCTAAGGGTCTTAGTGGTTAGGGAGTTGAAAGATTTGTGAAAGTTTGTACAAGTTCTCATTAAACTCTAAAAGATTAGGGACACCCACTCTCGACACTTCCATTAATAACTTATGCATCAGAATACAGTTCCAAATGATAAAAGACGAGCCTATATAACTACAAATAATGATGAAGGGAAAGATAGAGAACCAATGAAAAAGAGAGATGGAAAAAGTAGAATAATAATAAGATAAAAAGGGAGCAAATGAGGGAGAAAAGAAATAAGTTGATGATAGAAGTATACAACTATCCAATTCTGCTCTGGTTTTTCTTTTTTCTATTTTTGTATGCGTTATGTAGGTAACTTCATGACTCCCTCCCCCTGCCCCAAAGCAAAAAAGAAAAAGAAAAGAAACAGAAAGAGAATAGAAGGAAAAAAAAAAGGAAGGTTTCCACTTTTCCCATTATCTCAGCCTCTTTCTTCTTTCTTTTTCGTGACATCTTACCTCTATAGCTCACTTTCATATACCATAGTTTTATCAGCTTCATGAACTTACACCTAAACAAATTCAAAATGTGCTATCTCAACACATACCAATAACAAAATCTCTGGCTCTCTACCGGGTCCCTGCTTATATTTCTCATCAAACAAGACCACAAAATCACTCATCAACTCCCTTAACACTACAGAAATATTCTCTATAAAACTTAAATCTTTGTAAAACAAAAGGTCATCGAGAGCCTCTGTTTGTGGATCGCCAAAGACTAACGCATAGCCTTTGGAAGCGCCAATAGCATAGGGGGCTAAGTCAGCCTAGCCGTCTAAATGAGTTAAGGATTTGATGACTCAAGCTGCACTGACCTAGTGTCTAAAAACCTTTCTTTTGGCACTCGCTAACGTGAAGCCTTCAACAAAAGCAAATTAATTCCTCGCTATCGATTACTTGTTCACGAGCAGGCTTACAGAAGAACCAGGAAAATTCCAAAAAGAACGTCATTTGAAGGGACTAGTCTTTCTCGCATGCACAAATGACACGAGTTTTCAACTACATCCACAATACAATTCTTAATTAAGGAGGAATCTGGGAACCCCAACCAGCACTCAATCTAAAGTAGGTAATTTTGCTTAATCAAACGGGTCTTGGGAATGCACAAGTTAAAACAAAGTTCAATTGACCCAGACCAGACGTGTAAAGTCTAAGCTGAAGAGCCTCCCGACCTAATATTCCCTCTCTCATAAAATGTTCAAAAAGACAAAAATAAAGTTTCACTACAAGTGACCTAAATGATTCAGTGTTTTTGTTGCAATATCTTTTACTATTATGATACAAACTAAACTGGGTTTGAGCTGACTAAAGCAACATAGCTGCTCAACCAATCCCAAGCGTTTAGGCTTAGTTTTGGATATTTGATGAAGAGAGATCTCATGAGCCATTTGATCTCATCCAGTAAATAAGATTTGCTCCTAATATGTTGGAGAAAGGGTAGCTTTCAGAATGCAATCAAGACTTAAGTATTGATTATCCAAAGCAACATGAAATAAAAACACATCCTCTCTCCTATTTTTAATATTTAATTTCTCCTTGACACTTGAAGGTATTCTATATCGGTCTACAAGAAGAAGGCTTGAATAGTTAGATCAATAATGAATAGTTAGATCAATAAGTAGTCTTCATCAGAAAATTGATAGAAGATTTCCAAATTCAAAAAGAGGTACACAATCAATGTATGGTTCCCTGTCTTTAGACTATGATACTATCACTGCGTACCCAGTCGAATTAGCAACTAAAACACTGCATCTTCTCTAATTTGCTCGCTTCTCACATACAAGGATATAATGTATCTATAAATGAAGAGTACAATACAACATGCAGACACAACTTGAGATGATATCTAGTGATCTGTATCTAAATACACTCAATTTGAGACTAGTGAATTCTGCAACTTTCTCTCTTGCAATATTATATCTCTAAAAGTTTTGAAGAAGGATGACCATATTCAAGTAGAAAGCGTCTCTAGGTTTGCCATAATTCTAAAACAGACACCTGGTATAAACTGATTCTCCTCACTATACAAAGTTAGCATTTATTCAAATTTGAACAAGTTATTTTCTGACTGTTTGTCAACATCATATCAGAGCTCTCCTTTATCCTTTGCAACTACTGGCGTCTGGACGAGAAGAGAAGCCAAGAAGGCAAACTTTTCTTGCAACTCCAGTAAATGCTCTAAGCATAAAAAATAATAGCAACACACGTCAATCAATGTTTTAAATTTCTACCATTAAAAAGGTCATTATAAAGTCCAATATGAAGCCAAAAACCTAAACAACTGACCTTACAAAAAATTCCAGACATCAGTACAGTAAGCACTTAACCTTGCAACTACTTAGCCGAGTAACACCTGAGCTGGAGTCATTTCCCTTCGCTTCTCAGTTTAATTCAGAAAATCGACATAAAGCAGTACAAAACCCTAATTGTCTCGTATTCAGATCCAATATATCAAGAAAATGATACTGTAAGCATGCTAAGTTCCAACAACGTTTTAAATCACAGCAAAAGAAACAATCTTTTCCCCCATTCGCAGCCTTTTCCTAATCAAATCAAACAAATTTCTCCGATTTCATCACATAAAATCATCTCTCTACAAAGAACTTGGACTAAATCACAGAGAACGATGTTTAACATATTTTCTTGCTCTAAAATCCCTAAAATTGACTCAAATAAGCTCATTTCAGTGAAGCTGAGAACAATGGACACAGAAAACACAAGGAATCGAAGGAAAAAAAAGTAGAAGATCCGAAAAGAACTGAAATCGAACCTGAAGAAGCGCTCATTGCCGCCTCTGACGTTCTTATCGCTGCTGATCAGAGAATTTTCGTTTTCGCCGCTGCTCAGCTCGCTTTCACCGGAGCAATTCTTGTGCCCTAGAGAGAGAGTGGAGGAGAGAGAAACTTGGGCGGCTACTCGGGTCGAATTGCGAGTTAGGAGTCGGGTTCACGGGTCGAACCGAACTAAAAAGTCGAAACCCAACTATTATTGCAAACGGGTATGCACTCCGCATGCGACTATGCCGGTATTAAACAGGCGCATAACCCGTATCCTTTTTGTCTATTGTATATTCGTTGGGTTCTAAACCTTCTCATTGAGATAACAATTTGTTGTTCGTCCTCTTAAAAGTTCTTGCCTATCGTATTATATCCATTTATTTTTAAAGTATATTAATCGCTCTATTTCTACAATTTCATAAATAATAATAATAATAATAAAGCACAACAATTACTTTCAACAAAATGGATTTCTTTTTCATGAAAATGCAATGCTAACTCATCATGTTAAATGGATTATAACTTCAATTTACTGGTGCAACATAAAAATTTCTAATTAGCAAATAATATCTTTTACAAAGAAAAGGACAAATGTAACAAAATTACCTACCAAATTACTTGAGTTTGCACTTAGAACAATTCTTACTAACAAATCCACACAACAAATTTATACTAATTTCCTCCAATAAATATTGCGTTCGGTTTTTTCATGACAAAAGAAAACTTTACTCAAAGGAGATCATATCAAATAAGTAAGTCGCAATTTGAACCCTCCTACACTCCTGAAGGATTAAAAAGCGTTAACAACGCGATTTCTTTTTTTAGTATTATTTAATAATAAAGTCACGGGAATCGAATCCAAGACGGTGAGAGCCAAATTGGAACCTCCCAACTATCCGGATCACTCACTCAACAATTTGATTTCTAAGAACCAGTATTTGTTACATTCATAATTAAGCTCAACCCATATTCGAGCTGGATTCGGATGTAACGGCCAAAACCCGACCCAATTAGCGGACCTAACCGGCGGAACGAGTCGAAATCCACGCAGACCAATCCGCAAACGAACGGCACAAACTTGTCAATCATCCACACCTCCCTTTGACCTAAACTTTGTCTCCCCCCAACATTTCTCAACTCGCTTCATCCAACAAGCCTACAAATTGAACCGAACCCGAGCCCAAAACCATGCTCCTCAATCTCTCGTCCTCTCTCTCTTCGCTCCGCCTCACTTCCTCTCTCCCTCTCCGCTGCTGCTCGAATCGCCTCCCCTTTCTCTCTCGATCTCCGACGATCAGGCGGAGGTTCTCGCTGTCTGTCAAGATGGAGTCCGCGGGGGCGGCGGCGGTGCCGGCGAGTTCGCCGGCGGTGGCTGGAACGACGAGCGAGGATCGGGGGAGATTGAAGCTCGAGGAGCTGAATTGGGATCACTCGTTTGTTAGGGAGCTGCCGGGGGATCCGAGATCCGATACGATTCCCAGAGAGGTACTTTTTCAGAATATTTTTGGCCTATAGATCGATCTAAATAAGATGATTATCTTTGGTGTTGGATTTCGATTTTTGGGAAAGGAAAGAACTAATCTTTTAGAGCTACCTGCCTTTTTTAGATTGAAGAATCTTATGGTCGGTTTGGATAAAGAAGAGGGGTAGGGGAGGGGGATGATTGAACTAAACCCAAGGGGAGGGAGAGGAGAGGAAGTGAGTGTGATGTAGCCAATTGTGTTTGGATAGGTAACTAGAGAATGGAGAGGGAGGGAGAGTGATGTAACCAAATGTCTGTGAGTGTTTTGAATCTTTTGTTAGATCTGATAGAACATGAAAATGAAACTGAGATGTTATTAGTGTTCAAACATTTAACTTAATATCCATAATATTTGGTATTAACAAATACATAACTTAATCAAATGGAGATGCTAACTCACTGGACGCTGGTTAGATTTAAACAAATAGGATCGTATCATTGAAGAGATGATTGGGTTCAATTTACTCTTCTGTATATTAGCCCAATAAGAGTATTAAAGATACACTAGCTTGACGCGTGTTAGTGAAGATGTTACATTCTGTAATGTTGATGTACTTCTCATAGATGTGCACTTTGGATATATTTAGTATATTGTGATACTTCTGCTTCAAATACTTCAACAACTACGTTGGTGCCCATAGCATAGTTTAAATGTATATATAAGAGATATTGCGAGTAAACAAATATGGGGTTGATTTCTAACAAGATTATATATATATATATATATATATATATATATATATATATATATATATATATATATATATATATATATATATATATATATATATATATATATATATATATATATATTTGCAAGCCCTCACAAGGGGAGAGCAGGAGGGGAGGAGAGTCAGACGGAGGTAGACTCCCTCTTAGCCTTAAGGTTTTCTTAGCAAGCCTCTCAGTAAAGCATTTATCTTAGTCAGGAATCTGGTGTCGGAACATAGATCTCTGATATTATTATTTGATTTATTTCATATTCCAGTTTCTCCTGTCAATTTGAACTATCATTTCAGTATGACTGGATTTTTTTTTGTTGGAGTTGCATTGGATTTCGAACTGTAAGTACACAGCTGGTATGAATCAAGTGAAGAGCGGGTCAAAGGTCAGCTGACAGTCAATTTTCTGGATGATGCTTGAACTGTTTATTTGACAACTTCAAAGTGTAAGCTTCAAGGATGAACTTATTTGTTAGTAGTTTGGTTTCTAATTCACCTTGGAGTCCAGATACATTTCATTTTCATCTAGATAGTAGTTTTGGTTCTAATTTTCAGTGTTTTGGAAACTTCAGAGTTCAACTTTCTAAAATGGAACTTATATGCTAGTAGGTCTGGTTTCTAATTCACTTTGAGTTCAGGCATATTTTATCTGGATAGTTATTAGATTTGGTTTCTAATTTCTCAGTGTTCCAAAAACTCTAGTTGTGTTGCTTCTATGGACTTATATGTAAAATGTATACCCTGAATCCTATAAATATAGATCTACAGAAGAGCCTCAGATTTGAGCTCTCTAGAAATCCAAATCCCATTGTTTACACTTCGATTCTGTATCAGATCCGATTGCAAGATGATTGGTGCTTACATGTCTGTAGAGGAGCACATAGGCAGCCTAGGCCCTTTGAGTCATCTGGCTAACTGAAGTGCCTCGAAGGTTGAAGTAATTAAGCCGCCCGTTAGGCACATCTAGGCCTCTTAGAGCACTGATAATTATTATCTTTTGTCTTTTTAGATGGGGTTAAGTCGGTTGATACTTGGTTCTAGTTGGGTCGGTTGATACTTGGTTCTAGTTGGAAACAACTTATTTAAGAAGAAGTGTGATGTCTCAATGATTAGCTTTGTTTCATGAATGATTCAATTGTTGAGATTATTGACTGAGTTGTTACTGTCATCCTTGTCTTTCGTTTGAATGTTCTCTGCTTATATTTTATCTGAAATATTTCTGTTGAAAGCTGCTTATCTTCATTTGGGCATTTTATACCTCTTATTGAAATGCTAAATGGGAAGAGTAAATCCCATTTCTTACAAGTATCATAATGGCAACTACATTGATTATAGTTTCATTGGTTTGCATCTGAAATATTTTTATTCTGATGGTCTTCATAACATCATTGATGTAATTATATATTAGAAAGCTGTCACTCTCATTGGTAGTGCTTGGAGCCATTGCTTTCTATGGTTATTAACAATTTTCCCTATTAACATGTGATTTTCAGGTGCTGCACGCTTGTTACACAAAAGTATCACCTTCTGTTCAAGTGGAGAATCCAGAGCTTGTAGTGTGGTCAGATTCAGTTGCCAAGTTGCTTGATTTAGATCGTCAAGAGTAAGTTGCTTTAAAATGTGGACCTATTTCGAATATGTGGAAACACATTATCAAATCAAGAATATTGTTGGTCCTGTTAGTTGAATCCCTCATTATAATACCTGTGAATTGTAGATTTTCATTATAATACCTGTTAGTTGAATCCCTCATTATAATACCTGTGACTTGTAGATTTTTCCTTTTATAGAAAATTTTCATTGTTCTAATTGACGATGTAACTTGTCGAGAATACGTTTGTTGTTGTTAAACAACATTACCTTCTGTGATTAAAATATCAGTGAAAGTAATTGGTGAATATCTTGTATCCCCCCCCCCCCTCCTCCCCGGCAATTGGTTGGTTGTAAGATATCTCTGAACTGCTACACATGCTCTAAATGGAAATTCTTTATGGAGGAATCCTTTCTTAACTGATGAATCCATTGTATTTGCGAAAGAGTGAAACTTGTCATTTATTTGATCGAGGCTATGTTTTATTTCAACTTGTTACATCTTCCATGCTACTATTAGTTACGTCCTTATATTTCTTTCCACTTGGCCTTCTCATGCAAATATATAACTATTTGATATGAAAAAGTGCCCATTTCTTTATTGCTTTTGGCCTTTTAGGTTAGACAAAGTTTTTCTTATTCACTGCTGCTTCTTGCTTTGTCTGGTCTTTGTTGGGTGAAGAAAATATTTATAATTGCGCATAATAAACCAACCAAAACAATTCTGACTATTCAGGTCCAGTGAGTTTTATGTATCTTGTAGATCTTTAAACATTAAAATATCATGTCTGCTATCACTATCTTTAGGCTAATTCTCATTTCTGCTTTTTAACCTAGGTTGCAGATATTAAATGCTGGGAGAAGTCCCATATGATCATGTAGTCAATATGGCATTCATTTTGTTTATTTGTTTAGTTTTAGTGATTTGTAATGTAGTTAGTAAAATTTTATTTCTTCTGTCATAGACTACATGGTTTAGAACTTCATTGAAAGGCAGGAAGATATTGAACCTATGCTGACATTCATTTATTTTCTCCAGATTTGAGAGACCAGATTTTCCACTTCTGTTTTCCGGAGCACTGCCTTTGGTGGGAGGGTATGTGTGGGTATACTCTTTTTGAGTCACCATTTGTTTTTACTATGTGAAGCATATTGAAACTTTTGCAGATTGCCGTATTCACAATGCTATGGTGGACATCAGTTTGGTGTATGGGCTGGGCAGCTTGGTGATGGACGGGCTATTACTCTTGGAGAGCTTCTGAATTCACGAGGCGAACGATGGGAGTTGCAACTCAAAGGTGCTGGAAAAACTCCATACAGTCGATTTGCAGATGGCCTTGCAGTCCTTCGTAGTAGTATACGCGAATTCTTATGCAGCGAGGCAATGCATGGGCTTGGAATCCCTACTACACGTGCACTTTGTCTTGTTGCAACTGGGAAATATGTCAGTCGAGACATGTTTTATGAGTATGTCACACTAATCTGAAAAAATTTATTGGTTGATTTACATAGCATGCTCTATCTGGTGATATATTGGTATTGGTATCTGTGGGCACACCACATTAGCATTCAGTTTCATGGCTATATTCTATTCAGTGAGCTATGTGTCGTGTTAATCATGAACCTTCTCAAGCACTTCTCGTAGAAAAATCGTTTTGATCTAAGATCTGAGAGAGCATGTTGTTCCATGGCTGTATTCTATTCAGTGAGCTACACGATATGTCAATCATGAACCTTCTCAAGCAATTATTGTAAAAAGAATCGTGTTGATCTAAGACCAGAGAGTTGAATGTATTTGAGGATTTTGAAGAACTCCTCTTCTTTACTAGCAACCTTTTCTCTGGGAATGGATAAGAGCACTGATGATCGTAGAGCGGCTAGAGCCTTATGGGGGGTAGCATACCATGTAGACTAGAATTGAAGCCAGGTAGGGAGGAGTTCCAGGAATGTTTGTGCAATGCTAATATGAAGCAAAACTTTGTAACACATACACTTCTGCTATATGACAGACTTTGGCAAGTCTTTTCTGATGTATTGTGAATACATATATAGTGCACTCTTAGGTGTATTATATTATTTTTAATTTTTTATTTTCAGAAAGTTTTATACTTCACACGTGCTTTGATGCATGCAAACACTTCTCTAAGAATACAGTTCACATACTTATATATGGTCCCATTTCTTAACATTTCACATTAAATTTACAATGTGATTTTGGCTATAAATTCCTCACTACACTTCAGTTGGAAATTGGAAGCTTAATACCGGGAAGTCAGTCATTGACGGAGCATTTTTCTTCTATCTTCCAAGTCAATAGGTTATACAACTATGATATTAGGCCCCACAAATTGAAAATTTGATATTAATCCTTCGGTATTACAGGTACACTTCTTACATGTTCTTTGCATCCTTATAACATGCACAAAATAATATAATATACCACTATGTCGTAACTTCCACTTTTTTTAACCATTTTACTTTGTCTGTCAACCTCCTTTTAACTAGTTCGATCTGCTCAATTTGTCACCTGGTAGAACATAAATCAGTCATAATGTTGTGTTGTTAGTTTTGAAATCCAAAGAAATTCTTATTCTGACCAGCTTGCTGATATTCGAGAACCAACCTGCGATCTACTTCAAAAAGAAAAAGGTGAACCAAAGACTGGTATACCACCTTATGTGCTTGACATGGCTCTTTAGAAATACCTCTAAAGGCATCAAACAGATTGCTACATTTTCCCGCAGTATGCTGGAGCCTCTATCCATTGGAACATACTACCGTAAGCTTCTATTGACATTGAATGCATCCAACAAAGTACCTCTTGCCACCAGGTGGCTGTATTTGCTATCTTTACCTTCAAAATGGAAAGGGAAATATCCTAGGTAGCACGGACACAGATACGAGACACGGAAAATTTGTAAAATGTAGGATACGGGGACACGGTTGTGTGCTCGTGCGCGTAAATATATATATAATTTACATTACATTAAATATTAAATTAAAATTCCTATAACATTTGAATGTTTCTTTCTATTATCTATAACAGTTAAGAATCAAGTTAAATCAAACTAAGAATAAAGTTTAACAACAAAAGTTTTAGTTTGTATCGCATGGAATAATACAAGAGATATTTTTCAAATATTTAAGTAATGAGTGTTAGTTTTTGTTTTGGGTTAAAAAACCGATTGGTTTTGAACCCTATATTACCAAAGAAACTAGTTTAGGGTATAAGTTATGGGAAATCGGGTTTGTTTTGAACCACATGTGTCCATGGCATGTCTGCGGAGAATCCGTGTTTGACACGTCTCGGACACAGACACGACACTCAAAACATTGTGTCCGAGTAACCTAGGAAATATCGGAACATCAGGTTCATTAGGCATAATTTAAGAGATCACCTATTCTCTTAAAGACATACTCACATACTGTGAATTTCAGAAATGTCAGCCATAAGTTTTAGCAAGATGTTAAAAATTTGGGTTACTTTTGGACTGTAAAGAAGCCAGGTACCACTGATCAAAGTGCACGACTAGTCCTTGTTGTGTAACCTCATAGTCTTCTGATCCTATATGCTCTTTCAGCACTCACTACCACTTTTCTCGGATTAATCTTTTACCAGATTAGCATTTTAGGAGATTAAAGACCGGGGAAAGAGGGAAAAAAGGGAGGGCTACTAAAGGAATGGAAATCAAACAAACCTCAATTGTTTGATTGCTTTATCCATGGTTAACCCAGCACTCAAATGACAATTGAATTAGAAGCATAGTATGATTTTTTTTATTAAATTAAGAATAATGTTGGAGAGTTGTATTGAAGACACCATAAGCTATATTGTTTGTAACACACATGATAACACACGAGCACTATACAACAATTAGTGAGAACATATTTACTGTGGTTGTGTTGATGTAGGATATATTAAGCTCCTTTGTAGAATATTAAGAAGTTGAAATGCAAAAATGATTACTCTATGTTGATTTGAGTCTGTGAAATGTTAATTTTATCACATGTTAACCATAAAATTTTCAAATTACCAAAAGCCAATCTATGCTACTTATCACAAATAATTTTTTGCAAATTATTTTGGTGTTTAACTACCACTTTTTTCTCATATGTTACATTATTGTACATCAACTTGTTCTTATTAATATTTGTTTACTAATCAACTTGTTCTTATTAATATTTGTTTACTTGAGTTGTTTCTTATTGCATGTATATGCAGACCAATTTCCTTGTTTCTTTCTAAGATTCATTGTATTTATTTGTTCATGTTGTTGTATCATGTCTGTTACAGTACTTTTTGTTGGTAAGAACCAGTATAGCCTATCTTTAGGAGTATTATAGGTAAGACTCATGGTCTAGCAATCTGAAATTTACATCCATTTCAGCCTCGTGATGCACAAGTTTGGAGTGCCAGAATGAGATATCTTTTTGAGAAAGGTTGGAACTTAGATGCAAAGGATTGGAGTGTTAGAACGAGATATGTTTTTGAGAAAGGTTGGAACTTGGAACTGGATGTGGAGCGAGGAAAGGTTAATTAAATTGTTGTTATAATTGGTTTAGAATTTTACGATATTTTAAGATTCTTCTGGACTTAAGAGTTGTGCTGTACAACCATCATCATTTTGATGCAAGAAGACTGTTTGGTTGAATGATTATTGGATGGTCATGATGGTTGGTTTACTTGAAAGAAAAGTTGGGTTATAGATATTTCCCATCAAAGCTCTTCAATCTATGTATTATTCTAATTGTTTGCAAGGATTCAATAAGTCTCTTGCATGTGCGTGATTGCGTGTGAGGATATTGGATGTGAGCAAGGTTGTGGAAAGCGGAAAGTTGATCAAAGCAGTGAGGCAACGCTAGGGCTTTTTGGGGCTTTAGCGGCAAAAGTGCCAAGTAAAAGCGGATTTGGACTAGAGAAGGTGGAGGAACTTCAACTGGAGATGGTCATGGTGAGTTTTGATGAGGAAATCAAGAGAAGGTGATGTCGTGATGGCGATGGTGAAGGCAGAACTTGCTGGAGAAGGATTTGGGGGTAGATTTGGATGCGAATTTCGTGGCGGGAGGCGGCGGAGTTGACCGGAGGCAGTGGACGATTGCTTGGAGCGGGAGTTAGGGTTAGGGTTTGTTTTCGTCTTGAGTCGCACAAGCAGAGAGGAGAGAGAAGCGGAGGGTTTTACTTAAGAAAATGGGCCAGGTTTGGGTCGGGTATAATATAAACCCGTATTTATTTTTTAAAGCGTCGTTAAGCTCTTAAAAGTTCTTTTCAATGTGTTTACGAGCTTTCTATCGTGTTTTCGAGCAGAAAGCACCACGTTCACTTTCATTGGCCACTTTCAGCAAAAGCGGAGTGGTAAGGCACCGCTTCTACTTTGCAAACTGTTTAAGCGGCCAAAAGCGAGGCTTTTTGCAACACTGGATGTGAGCTGTAACCCCATTTACCAAAATGAGCCACCAATAGGTGGGAGGCATGAGCTACCTACTTTGATGTGAGAAGCAGGATGGTTCTTACCAGTTACCATTTATCTAGTTCTTGGTAGCTCAGGTAGCAAAATGAGCCTCTCCTTATATACCCATTATTTCTTACACACGAATGTGTATGTGGGTGTGTTGTGGTGCGGGCATGTGCATGTGTTGCTAGCATGTATGGGTGTGCGAGTGAACATTCTCGTGTGTACATTTATGTGTGCATGTGGGTGCATGATTGGGTGTGCATATGCACTTTCTCGTATGTGCACACATGAACACAAGTATGCACGTGTGTATGTGTGTGATGTGTACATGTGTGTATGTATGTGTGTGTGTGTGTACATATGTATGTATACAAGGAGAAATTTTGAAATGAGAAGTCTTTGATGAGAATTTGGTGAGAGCTCGATAACAAAGAATCTTATGAATGGTCTATACTATTCATCTTGTTCAGTATTATCCAAATTAGTATAGCCTGTATAGGGATGAGGAATCAAGTTGTCTAGAAACTTCTTTCATGCTCGAAGTTAGATGTAAAAAGTACGCAATTTCAGTTGTTGAAAAAAGATAGCAGTTGATGTATGGGTAAATAGTTTTGAAACATCTTGATCTAGATTCTTAGGCAATAGGTTGTGTAGATCAAGATGAACAGTATGTATTGTCTAAAGGACGATTCATTATGGAGTTCTCACAAAGCTTATTTTTGAGAATAATTAGTCCATGTCGGAAGGTATATACCTATATCTCTCAATCTCTCTCTATATATTCTCTTTCTAGATATATGTGTATGCATATGTCTTACCTGTGTCTATATAGTCTTGGCACGGGTGCATGTGTCTGTTCATATCTCTCATATTTCCTGGGGGTCTTCCATAACCATAAGGGTGCATGCGCAACACTGCTTTCCTGCCATTGTTTGTGGAGAAAGATCAGAATGCTGACACGTCTCTTATACGTTGCGCTAGATAATATAGTGTGAAATGCTGTCAGCCATGCATAATGAGAGGATTATACTTGGAGGGGGAGTGAAATGCTCTTAGCCACGCAGAATGGGAAGATTATACTTGGTAGAAAAGTTTCTTCAGTCATTGTTTACAGGGATTTAAGCCAATCCAAGTTTTTGGCATTTATTTTAGGTGGTTTTTAGATGAAAAAGAGTCCTGAATAATATGCAAATCATTTGTAGCAAGTTTAAGTTTGTACATGAAGTGGACGAGAGCCATATCTAATATTGTCCCTCCTTTTAATCAATGGATTTGATCTACTTAATGAGTGAGGGACAGGATATTTGTGGGAAAGAAGAGGAAAAGATGAGAGGTTGTATGCTTTTTTCTTCTATTTGTGGGAAAGAAGAGGGTTGTATGCTTTTTTCTTCTAGGATCTGTTGTGTCCTTGCATGGAGCCTTTCTTGTGGGTCAGAATAATTGTCGAAGTGCGAAGAGTTGTTACTGGTGCTATGTTACTATAATTTACTTTATCCACAGTTCCAGTAACATGCATCCTTAAAGCGTTGTACTGGTGCTGTGTTACTATAATTTACTTTATCCACAGTTCCAGTAACATGCATCCTTCAAGCGTCAAAAGAATCTCAAGTTGAAAAAAATAATAATACATATTAGAGAAGCTTTCGATATGTGCGCAAGGAGTGCTATAAGAGGTGTGTTAGACATTGATACTGCTTCATGCTTGAAGTGTTAGTGGTAGACGCATTCAGTGGTCAAGACTCTTGCAGTCATGAGGAAGGTCTGGGATCTAAGCCCTATATATAACAGGTTATGGCTTACTCTCCTCAATTAGAGTAGAAGAAGGAGCGATATGTCCCTTAGCATCAGGAGAAGAAGAAGAAGAAGCTTAAATGAACTTGGAATCTCAGATCTTTATATTTATTTTACATAATAAGTGCCAACACCGTGTGTAATTCTGAAGCTGCCGAACTTTTGCTTACTGAATTTCAATTCAATATGAAATCCTAAATAGCAATTATGGCGGAGAGATGAAACCTACCATTACAACGAACATAGTCAAGTCAC
The DNA here is from genome assembly GCA_012295165.1 of Asparagus setaceus. Taxonomy (NCBI): domain Eukaryota; kingdom Viridiplantae; phylum Streptophyta; class Magnoliopsida; order Asparagales; family Asparagaceae; genus Asparagus; species Asparagus setaceus. The sequence continues at coordinate 35,885,905 of CM022705.1, forward strand.
CTTATTCTGCTACTGAAACCTTTTGAGTTTCTATTACATGCAGTCAACCCTAGTGCATTTTGTCTGATGAATTCCTTGAGCGACTCAGACATTGTTTTATGATTTTGCTGCTTGTGCAGTGGCAACCCAAAGGATGAGCCAGGTGCGATTGTATGCCGCGTTGCTCAATCCTTTCTGCGGTTTGGTTCATATCAGATTCATGCTTCTAGGGGAAAGGAAGATCTTGAAATCGTTCGTCTTTTAGCAGACTATGCAATCCGCCATCACTTCCCTCATATTGAAAAAATGGACAAGAGTGAGGACTTGTCTTTTGGGGCTGGTCAGGAGGGTTCTCCAGTTGTTGATTTGACGTCAAACAAGTATGCAGGTAATTCTTTTTTGTTCACACATATTGTTGGTTTCTGTGGTCTTTTAATTTTATAGATAAGCTTGCATGATGTTATCATTGAAGATCCTGAAATAGCTTCATTTTTTTTCCTTCAATGGATCAGCTTGGTCGGTTGAGGTTGCTGAGCGTACGGCTTCCTTGATTGCCAGCTGGCAGGGGGTTGGTTTCACTCACGGTGTGCTGAACACGGATAACATGAGTATACTGGGCCTAACTATTGATTATGGGCCTTTTGGTTTCTTAGATGCCTTTGATCCTAGCTACACTCCAAATACCACTGACCTTCCAGGAAGAAGATATTGTTTTGCAAACCAGCCAGACATTGGCTTGTGGAATATTGCCCAATTTACTACAACTTTAGAAGCTGCTAACTTGATTAGCAAAGATGAGGCAAATTATGCTATGGAAAGGTACTACCAGTTCTATGGGATAATAATCAAGAAATGTTGTTTATTATTGGTTGTTATTAATGTTTATTTTACCTCTCCCCTACAGGTACGGGAATAAATTCATGGATGAATATCAGGCCACAATGACCAGAAAACTTGGTCTACCTAAGTATAATAAGCAGTTGATTAGTAAACTTCTTAACAACATGGCCGTTGATAAAGTTGACTACACAAATTTCTTCCGTGTGCTCTCAAATATTAAAGCAGATCCTAACATCCCAGAAAATGAGCTCCTTGTTCCCCTCAAGTCTGTGTTATTAGACATTGGTCAGGAGCGAAAAGAAGCGTGGATCAGTTGGGTGCAGACCTACATCCAAGAGGTATCTATTGTTTTCAGTCATTTCTTAACAAGTAGTATTGTTCTCCCTGAAGACTTGATTCTTTTTCAATTTCAAACTACATGACGTGGTCTTGTCTATTCACTAGCTATCTTTCTTGTTATCTGTCAAATATGAGTTGCAAGAGTCATCAAAATCTTGCATGCAGGAGAAACATATAGCTGCTGGTATTCAAATTGAGATTATAGCTCTACATAGCTTTTCATCTCTTGATAGAGAAGGAAAACTTGAGACTAGAATCTTGTTCTAACAACTTTAAAATAATTTGGAGGCTGCTCCACCTTTCCTGTTACACCGTACCCATTGATTACCTTAGGTGCCTGTTTCATTGTGGAACTTAATTTATTTCATCTCTCTTCTCCTGCTATTCTCTTTACCCGGTCTACTTCTCCATCCTCTTGTTTTTTTTTTCCTGCCATGATCATAGTGCTTCCCAGAATAATCATGAGCTCCACCACAACTTGAATGTAGATCTCAAGATATTGCAACTATAAATTGTAATGACGATGAATGAATTTATCATTCAATCTGAAACACGAGACATCACTTGTGAAGAGTCCACTTGATCTTGGTGACGCGATCTTGTTGACATATTAGATCCTTTTATATTTGCAACCACCAACAATTAGGTGAGCAGTGGCCAGCTTCCTGGCTAACTCCCTCTGATGTCCAAATTAGTACTGGATTTGAGTAGGAAGAAACATTGGAAATAAAGAAGTGAAGATTGAGAAGTGCACTATAAACTATGAGTGAGATATATTTATTTTCAGAATTTGGATACCTTAGTAGGTTAGGGTTGGTTAAGCTACATCATTGCACATGGCTGCACCAATCAATAGGCTCCTTATTCGTCCCAGTGTTTTGATCCAAGACAATTTGGATTGTCTAACTTGGCTGTGACGTTTAGTCACACAGAAAAGTTTTTGGTGAGTTCCCACCAATCAAAACGTGAATGCTCAATGGTACCCTAAATGTTCACTGAGGCTCACTAGTTTTCACATCCAATTTTGAAGATAATAGCATTACCAGATGGCCTCAACTGTGGCAATGATAACCAGAAAGACTATAAAGTTCACTTTAGGCTGTGTTCAAATGGGAATGACTTATCAGACACGAAAGCGTAACTGGTACTCGTTACCATTTGGTACTTTTGCAGGTAGGAAATATTTATTAAGAGTATTAATTCAGCATATTTTGAAAGGTTTTATGTCCGGAGATCTTTGGAATACAAGCTCTGTTGTTGTTGTAGTTGCACTCTTCCTTGTCTTCTATAAGAATTTAAACTTTTCTACACTTTTGTTACTGGAATCATCATTTGGGACCTTTTTTTTCCCCTCCAGATACAATTGATATAATATAACTGTACTTGTTAGCTAGTTAATTCACTAATCAATCCTTTGTCAAGGTGCTTACTTTTCTACCCCATTTTTCATCTTATAGCTGGTGTCTAATGGCATCGTTGATGAACAAAGGAAGGCAGCCATGAACTCGGTAAACCCAAAGTACATTCTTCGCAATTATTTATGTCAGAGTGCTATAGATGCTGCTGAACAAGGTGACTATGAAGAGGTTCGTAGGGTTCTCAGAGTCATGCAAAATCCATATGATGAACAGGAAGGAATGGAGAAGTATGCTCGCTTGCCACCGGCTTGGGCTTATAGGCCTGGAGTGTGTATGCTTTCTTGCTCGTCGTGAGATTAATAATTACCAACTGTAGAATTGTGGGTGTAATGTGTAGATCATTATTGTATATAATCGACAGTTTTGTATTCACAGTAAAATGAAGGTTGATACCGCACAGTGGGAACTCTCAGGTATGGTGGAAATAGAGAAAGCATTGAGTTTATTTATAGTGCCTTGTATGGTATCACATTTCTGTGGGTGTTCTAGTTTGTTGGAAATACTGAAAATATTTTGACGAAGTGTTCAAGAGGTCTATTCTTGAAGGAGGGAAGATGTTGTAATGGTGGAAATTTTATGTTGAGCCTACTTTCTTCTAGTGATGATCAGTCTCCCAAAGACTAAGTTCAAGATCTCCCCCTTCATATGAACACATTCAAACTTTTTGTGTCAATTTCTGGCCATTTTGTTTTGGTAAATTTCAGATCCTTTGCTGACCAGAATCCAATCAAGTAACACCTCAACCTTTTTAGGCTAAAAAAAAAAAAAAAAAAAAAAACTTTAACCCAAGAAACTTTTCAAAGGGCTTCTTAACACGTGATTTTTTTAGTGTTTCAAAAATGCCCTCTCATTCTTTATTTTCTTTCCTATTTTTTCCCAATTTTTTCTTTCTCATTTCTCCATCATCCTATATCTCTCATCTCATCTCATCTTCAACATCTCTCATCTATCTCCTCCCCTCTCTTCTTCAACTTCCCTCTTTTTTCCTCTCATTTTTCTCTTTTTCTTTTCTCCTTTCATATCAACCATTAATCCGTGAACCTCTCTCACATCCCTCCCCTCTTATCTTCTTTACTTTTTCATTATTTTCTTCTCTCTTTCTGTTTTATTTTTTTCTTCTCATTTTTTTTCATGAACCCATAAATCTTTCTCATCTTCAAACTCTCTCATGTATTTACTTCTTTCTAGCCTTCTCTCATTCTGCTCCACCGTCGTATTTTCCCCATTGTTGCTTCTCTTTCAATGTCACTGCCTCTCTTCCAACGCCTCCCTTACTCCTCCACCTGCTCCCTAGCTTTCCTCTTATAGTTGGTCTACTATTTTCTTTTACCATGACCTCTTCTCCTCCTTCTTGTCTATCTCTCCTCCTCTCTTGTCTCTCCTTTTCTTCTTCGGCATCTATCCCCACTCTCCTTCATTCCCTATTTTTCCTTCACCGCCTCTCCTTCCCCTAGCTCTCTTCCTTCTTCTTGGTTGTCTATATTGAATACTAAACTTGAAGTCTCCATCTGTGCATAAATAGAAAATTTGAGGGGACTTTTCACTGGGTTACACTTTATCAAATTGAAGAGTTTATTGTGTTTAATGTCTTGAGTCTAGAGTAGTCATTTGAATAATATAAATATCTATGTAATGGAATAACTTATGAACGAAAATAGATACCTATGCAATATAAGGTCATATCCTCATCCCGCTTATGAATGAATATGAAATTTGATAGCATTAGTTTGAGGAAATAAAAAAGGTAACATTTTAATCTATACAGTAACAATCTTATGAATATAGGTAACCATTTTATGAAAGCTATTAACAAGTTTTATTAACGAAGTAAATTATTTATGAACAAATATAATAATTTATAAATAAAATAGCATTAAACATAGGCTTAGACAAACGAAAAGGTAACAATTTAATTAATATTGAGAATATTTTTATAAATAAAAGTAGCAGTTTAAAAATAAAGGTAACATATTATGTACAATAAATAATATTTTATGAATGATTGTAACATATTATGTATAACAAATAACAGTTTTATAAAAATGGTAAACAATTTCATAGCATATATTTGAGAAACGTCAAATGTAACAATTTAATAAACAAATGTAATAGAACAAAGACAACTTTTTTTGAATAAAAACATAAAAGATAACAACTCTGTCTTATTTCTCATCCTTTCTCAACCACTACCTCTCCTCCTCGCTATCTATCTCTCTTCCTTCGTCCTCTCGTCACCTCCCTTAAAAGTTTTATGAATAAAAATGTTAAAAATAACAACTTTTTTCCCTGCTTACTTAACTACTTTTTATTTGCTACAGATAGCACGCATTAAATATTTTATATTTTATATATTTTTATCTTTTAACAAAGTCGAGGCTAAAGTATTAAATTAATCATGATGTTAGTAGTCCATTAAATAAAAAGTAGTGAAAAAAAGATCAGAGGAGTAGAGGCCGTGGAAGAGAGAAGAGGGACCAGAGAAGAGTAGGAAGAGGTGGGGGGGGAAGGTCGAGGCGGAGAATGATAAAGAACAAAGAAGAAAAAAGATATGGATGAGGAGGGGCAAAGCAGGAGAGACGGTGATATTGTGAGAGGCAACGATAGAGGTGAAGGCGGCGGTGGAAGAGGATGATGAGAGATGAGAGAGGTTTATGGGTTCATGGAGAAATGAGAAGGAAAAAAGAGCGATAAGATAGAGGGAAGAAAATGAAGAAGGAGAGGACATTTTTAGTACACTTAAAAAGTCACATGGGTTTAGGGATCTTTTAAAAGATTTCTTGGAGCAAAGTCTTTTTTAGTTAGCCCAAAAAGGTGGAGGTATTTCTTGATTGGATTCTTAAAGGCAAGGGTTACAATGTAATTTTCCCTTTTTATAATATATGTATTCAGAATTTAAAAAAGCTCAAGATGTATTTGTGCAGTAAGTTAGTGGAATTGATATCCTAGATGGACGCGTTAGCAGAATCATACTAGCAGAATGAAGATAGCTGAATCAAGGATACATAGCCTTTTATGATGGTTAATGTTATTGGGTCATCATATCTTGCCCTGGGGAATGTCGAGAGATTTCTCACCGGAAATTTGGTCATATCTCTTCTACCTGGAAGAACTATTTAATTTTCCCATTATTATTATCCTTTGATTTGTCTTTGAAGAAGTTGTTTGTTAGGGTTTATACAGTTCTTGCACCAGTAGCTTATTTCACTTATGACATGTCAGATTAATGGCGTACTGTCGCTCAGAATGCCTGATCATTAGGAAAATTTACTTAAGAAGGGCACTTGTAAATTGGATGTCCTGATAGTGAAAAAAATGACGGAACTTTGTCAAAGATGTAAGTACAACTGATATGCAAAAAGCACCCTTTCGCTAAACATTGTGATCTGGATCTACAACTCATCACAGCTTGGAGCAATGTTTGCTGTGAGGACACAGGGGTCTTGAGATTCATGCTTTAAGACCTTGAGATGCTCTACATCGAAACAAAACATCCAAACTAAGTTTTGATGAATATGTGTATCCCGTGAATAGAAACAGCATATGTGCATTGCATAGGAGGGTCAATTAGTCATATACTGATGTTCTCAAAAATTCTACTATCATATATTCATATGAACTGTACCAAACTCTGACGTAAAGTTTTCATGGTGATATACCCTTGGCGGCAGCACCAGGTGGCTTTGTGCTATTATCAGATACTGATATGGTGAAGAGTTACAGCTACTTGGTCTCTGTGACAGAGAAAAGTCTGGCGAGATCAAGATTCCCGGATGCTCTTGTAGTCTTCGACACTGACACTCTCTTAAGTTGGTGAGTATTATGGGTAGCATGTTGGTCTCATGACTCCCTTGTTAACTTCTCATATGAATGTATCTTCTAATTTTGTTCCTCACTTTGGTCTGCTAAGAGGATGATTTTAAACTAATAAATAGATCACTTATTGGCCAATCCAGAGAAGTTTTGTTATATATACAGTAAATCACCAATCAGATCGCTCCGGCAAGCTTATCCAATAGAATCACCCAAGTGAAACAGGGAAAAATGGGCTCGCACTATGTCTATACATCTTGAAATAAGATAATGAATGATTCTAATATCCATTCATCAGGACATTTGAGGTAAACCCTATTTGGACAATGCTTTAACGATACAAATGGCAAATACAAAGAAATCCATTACTGTCAGGCCAGGATCTGATAAGATTATACACAAAATCAATGGCTTCCTCTAAGAAAATTTAAGTAGTCCTTATATAAAAGTCGATGGATCACTGACAACCTTAAGTCATTCACTCGAGGCCATAATCTTTAAGAAGCTAATAGCAACTATAGTCAACAATACCACAAATACAGAAGGCCAGTATACGCAGGAATCCAACGATGATAATAACAAATAATTTTTTCTCGCGGGGAGCATATGATTCATTACATCACTAGAGATATGTTCCAAATAAGGGGAACCAAAACAAATATTACCCTCTGACCACTGCTGAATGAAGTAATTCATGACAGATCTTTTACATTATTCCATGAAAGGAGACCAATAACTATTCACACTTGCATTAGAAAAGAATCAAAACAAATAGAGAAATAAAAAGGCAATGAATAATGAATACCAAACATTTTGTACTCATGTCATGGTTTCAAACTTAAAAATTAGCCCACCCTAGTGGCGTGTCAGTCCCTGTTTTAGTTGCGTCCGAGCTCCCAAACAACCGAGAAGTATTCCCTTGATTGGTTGTCTTTGGCATATTAGAGCTAGGAGAAGGAAATGAAAGATCACCATCCAGACCAAAGGCTGCAGAGATATTGGGAGTTGAAGCTGACTGCTTAATAATATTTTGCTGGGCTTTAGTTGACCATTGATTACTGTGTGATGAAGGCTGAGCTTCTGGTTCCTCAGTAAAAGCTTCCCATTGCTGAGGAGATGGGCTCGGGGATGCATGAGAATTGGCGAACATAGCTTGCTCGAGCTCCCAAACAACCGAGAAGTATTCCCTTGATTGGTTGTCTTTGGCATATTAGAGCTAGGAGAAGGAAATGAAAGATCACCATCCAGACCAAAGGCTGCAGAGATATTGGGAGTTGAAGCTGACTGCTTAATAATATTTTGCTGGGCTTTAGTTGACCATTGATTACTGTGTGATGAAGGCTGAGCTTCTGGTTCCTCAGTAAAAGCTTCCCATTGCTGAGGAGATGGGCTCGGGATGCATGAGAATTGGCGAACATAGCTTGCTCGAGCTCCCAAACAACCGAGAAGTATTCCCTTGATTGGTTGTCTTTGGCATATTAGAGCTAGGAGAAGGAAATGAAAGATCACCATCCAGACCAAAGGCTGCAGAGATATTGGGAGTTGAAGCTGACTGCTTAATAATATTTTGCTGGGCTTTAGTTGACCATTGATTACTGTGTGATGAAGGCTGAGCTTCTGGTTCCTCAGTAAAAGCTTCCCATTGCTGAGGAGATGGGCTCGGGGATGCATGAGAATTGGCGAACATAGCTTGCTCGAGCTCCCAAATGCCTCCATCCATTTTCTCCCTCTGCTGCGAAGAAAGAGAGCACCCACAAGTCGGCCAAAAGTTAGCTTCCAAAAAAGAGTACCAAAGTATAGTTCAGTCAGCTTAAAAGTCTTTCCTCGAGGGACATGAGTAATTTTTAACATTATCCCCAACCAATGTCGAAATATATAACATGGCTAAATAGATAGGTCATTAAGTTCATGAATTATTAACTTCATATTGATGTTTCATTAACTTGAGACAGAATAGAGCTTCAACTGTTGTAGATTATTTCGTGGTGTTACATGGACTCAAGACACAGGTGTCGAGTATCTGAGATTCCTAATTCTCAACACGTAAGTTTTAGTTATCAGTACATTGCGATATGAATTATGATGTATGATTTTATATATATATATATATATATATATATATATATATATATATATATATATATATATATATATATATATATAGAAGATCTTGGTATGGTGACTAATTTTGCAAAATGAGTCGCTAGCCATCGCCATGTGAGCCCCACCCGATGTGACTAGCAAGGGGGCTCACATGGCATTGAGCTGGTAGCTCATTTTGCAAAATGGGCTGTCAGCTCATATATATTTTTTCCATATATATTCTACACACACGTGTGTGTCTATATATATATATATATATGAGGGCACTAGGTATAGGCTGATAGCCCATTTAATAAAATGGGCTACCAAGCCACTTACATGTGAGCCCCTACACCGATGTGACTAACAGGGGGCTCACATGTCATAGAGTTGGTAGCCCATTTATCAAAATGGGCTATCAGCTCATAAACATTATTGCTTGCCTACCGAAACTCAGAACATTGCATAATATTTGTGTGTGTGCATTCATAATTTTGACCCATACTTATAGAGAAAAGTATACTCTTTACTATTGCTTGCCTACAGAAACTTAGAACATTGACATAGTTAAAAATGCATGAGAAAAAAATCTGACGCTTGTTGGAGTAACATAATACTTTATATATATATATATATATATATATATATATATATATATAGATGAGCTTCTATAAACTTAAGTGGATAGGAGGCCTTGTCCACCAAACTTTTTATCCACTCATCTTGTGTTTAGATTTGTGCCATCAAGAGATGCACAAATCTCAAAAAACTCTTCATATCTTTCATGGATCCCAAGGCAACATCAATGGATAAAAAAGTTGGTGGATGACTATTTCCTATCCACTTAAGTTGATAGGAGCTTTCCTCTCTCTCTCTATATATATATATATATATATATATATATATATATATATATATATATATATATATATATATATATATATATATATATATATATATATATATATATATATATATATATATATATGAGCAATATGGATGAACTTGGTAGTGAGGTGACTCATTCCCATCTACTCACTCAAATGGGGACCGCATTCACATGGGTTGGTGAGTGGATGAGAATGAGACATTCACTACCAAGCACAAAATTTGTGCTTGGTACCAAGTTCCTACATTTCTCTCTCTCTCTCTCTCTATATACACATACACATATATGTATATATATGTTTGCACATTATTTGTGTGTGCATTCATAATTTTGATCCCATACTTATATATGTATGTACACACACACACACACACACACACACACACACACACACACACACATATATATATATATATATATATATATATATATATATATATATATATATATATATATATATATATATATATATATATGCACATTATTTGTGTGTGCATTCATAATTTTGATCCCATACTTATATATATATATATATAGATGAGCTTCTATAAACTTAAGTGGATAGGAGGCCTTGTCCACCAAACTTTTATCCACTCATCTTGTGTTTAGATTTGTGCCATCAAGAGATGCACAAATCTCAAAAACTCTTCATATCTTTCATGGATCCCAAGGCAACATCAATGGATAAAAAGTTGGTGGATGACTATTTCCTATCCACTTAAGTTGATAGGAGCTTTCCTCTCTCTCTCTATATATATATATACATATATATATATATACATATATATATATATGAGGGCACTAGGTATAGGTGATAGCCCATTTAATAAAATGGGCTACTGTTACTTACATGTGAGCCCCTACACCGATGTGACTAGCAAGGGGCTCACATGTCATAGAGTTGGTAGCCCATTTATCAAAATGGGCTATCACCATAAACATTATTGCTTGCCTACCAAACTCGAACATTGCATAATATTTGTGTGTGTGCATTCATAATTTTGACCCATACTTATAGAGAAAAGTATACTCTTTACTATTGCTTGCCTACCAAACTCGAACATTGCATAATATTTGTGTGTGTGCATTCATAATTTTGATCCCATACTTATAGAGAAAAGTATACTCTTTACTATTGCTTGCCTACCAAACTCGAACATTGCATAATATTTGTGTGTGTGCATTCATAATTTTGATCCCATACTTATAGAGAAAAGAATAGATTCTTTACTATTGCTTGCCTACCAAACTCGAACATTGCACATTATTTGTGTGTGTGCATTCATAATTTTGATCCCATACTTATAGAGAAAAGAATAGATTCTTTACTATTGCTCGTCTCCGAAACTCAGAACATTGACATAGTTAAAAATGCATGAGACAAAAATCTGATGCCTGTTGGAGTAACATAATACTTATTTTTTTTCCTTTTTGCTTTATACCTTTCCTTCTAGATCCAATCTAGATATTCTTTCTAGACATTCTGTTTTTAAGTATAATAGTATTGTATTTTACTTTCTCTACTCTATAGAAAAGTTCATGAGTCATAAAATATGGGTTTAAGAGTCATGACCGAGTGTCCAACTTGACAAAACCTGGCATAAAGGAAGTGCCCAGGTAAGATTGCTATTTTTGCACAGATAGTGTAGTTTGTAGTCAACTTCTGTATTTGATGCAAAAAGCAAGGGTTATTGAAGGCATCACCTAACTGATGAAACTGGTTAAGAAAAATCTCTACATTAGGCCAACTGCACCTTCGTATCCTTTTGTTGGCCATTGTAATCAGCTACATCCAAGTTATGTGCAGTAAGAATGCCTTCGATCCTTGAATACAACCATCAAAGTATTTTTTATTGGTTTAACTTTAATTCTTAAGAGATACCTACATGTGCAAGGTGGGGGATTGAGGAATAAAAAAACAAAGAAACTATAGCTGGCAAATAAAGGGAGTAAGAAAAAAATAAAATAAAGGCTTAGGATAGACCTCCTGGACTAGGATAGACCTCCTGGACTATCGCCCAATTGCCAACAGATCCCCTCAGTGAATTCTTTTTGACTATCTTACCCTCAGGAGGTCTATTTGTCCAAAAACAATTTTCTCTTTCTTTGAGGGTAAAAGAGTCAAAAAATTTCACTCAGGTCTATCTACAACAATAGAAACACTACCAGGGTTCTATCTGTAATTGGGCCATAGTGGAGGGATCTATCCACAATTACCCTTAAAAAGATCTTCCCATCTACTCACTCAAATGGGGACCGCATTCACATGGGTTGGTGAGTGGATGAGAATGAGACATTCACTACCAAGCACAAAATTTGTGCTTGGTACCAAGTTCCTACATTTCTCTCTCTCTCTCTATATACACATACACATATATGTATATATATGTTTGCACATTATTTGTGTGCATTCATAATTTTGATCCCATACTTATATATATATATATATATATATATATATATATATATATATAGATGAGCTTCTATAAACTTAAGTGGATAGGAGGCCTTGTCCACCAAACTTTTATCCACTCATCTTGTGTTTAGATTTGTGCCATCAAGAGATGCACAAATCTCAAAAACTCTTCATATCTTTCATGGATCCCAAGGCAACATCAATGGATAAAAAGTTGGTGGATGACTATTTCCTATCCACTTAAGTTGATAGAGCTTTCTCTCTCTCTCTATATATATATATATATATATATATATATATATATATATATATATATATATATATATATATATATATATATATATATATATATATATATATATATATATGAGCAATATGGATGAACTTGGTAGTGAGGTGACTCATTCCCATCTACTCACTCAAATGGGGACCGATTCACATGGGTTGGTGAGTGGATGAGAATGAGACATTCACTACCAAGCACAAAATTTGTGCTTGGTACCAAGTTCCTACATTTCTCTCTCTCTCTCTATATACACATACACATATATGTATATATATGTTTGCACATTATTTGTGTGCATTCATAATTTTGATCCCATACTTATATATGTATGTACACACACACACACACACACACACACACACACACACATATATATATATATATATATATATATATATATATATATATATATATATATATATATATATATATATATATATATATATATATATATATGCACATTATTTGTGTGCATTCATAATTTTGATCCCATACTTATAGAGAAAAGAATAGATTCTTTACTATTGCTCGTCTCCGAAACTCAGAACATTGACATAGTTAAAAATGCATGAGACAAAAATCTGATGCCTGTTGGAGTAACATAATACTTATTTTTTTTCCTTTTTGCTTTATACCTTTCCCTTCTAGATCCAATCTAGATATTCTTTCTAGACATTCTGTTTTAAGTATAATAGTATTGTATTTTACTTTCTCTACTCTATAGAAAAGTTCATGAGTCATAAAATATGGGTTTAAGAGTCATGACCGAGTGTCCAACTTGACAAAACCTGGCATAAAGGAAGTGCCCAGGTAAGATTGCTATTTTTGCACAGATAGTGTAGTTTGTAGTCAACTTCTGTATTTGATGCAAAAAGCAAGGGTTATTGAAGGCATCACCTAACTGATGAAACTGGTTAAGAAAAATCTCTACATTAGGCCAACTGCACCTTCGTATCCTTTTGTTGGCCATTGTAATCAGCTACATCCAAGTTATGTGCAGTAAGAATGCCTTCGATCCTTGAATACAACCATCAAAGTATTTTTTATTGGTTTAACTTTAATTCTTAAGAGATACCTACATGTGCAAGGTGGGGGATTGAGGAATAAAAAAACAAAGAAACTATAGCTGGCAAATAAAGGGAGTAAGAAAAAAATAAAATAAAGGCTTAGGATAGACCTCCTGGACTAGGATAGACCTCCTGGACTATCGCCCAATTGCCAACAGATCCCCTCAGTGAATTCTTTTTGACTATCTTACCCTCAGGAGGTCTATTTGTCCAAAAACAATTTTCTCTTTCTTTGAGGGTAAAAGAGTCAAAAAATTTCACTCAGGTCTATCTACAACAATAGAAACACTACCAGGGTTCTATCTGTAATTGGGCCATAGTGGAGGGGATCTATCCACAATTACCCTTAAAAAAGATCTTCCTTTCTAGTCACAAAACCAATATCCAAGATGCCAGAAGCCTTGACAAATGTAGACCCATTATCCTCTGTAGTTTTCATTAAAAGAAAAAGAAAAGATAGGAAACCCTTCAAAAAGAAGAACTTTGATATTCTTAAGGAACGCACCTGTTATGCAATATTATTGGTTCTGCTTTCAATTTCAATGGTTAAATTACCTATGACTTTCGGTATTATCTTACCAACATCATTTATTAGATCTTGAATGAATCTTGTTTTATTAATCCAGCAATATTAATCCCCAACCAATGAATAAAGCCAGTTTCAAAAGTTGTAGCACAATCTCATTACTTTTCAATAACGGGCTTACGGTAATAGCATAATTCAGGATCACAAGTTAAGGGAGAATGCTCAGGAATGGAACCAACATATATCTACAAAATACAGGAAAAGTGAAAAGCCATTACCAGAGGCACAAGTTCCAAATTGCTTGGAGAAATCTGGGTCTTTGAGCTGTTCTTGTTAGATTGAGGTGATGGGGTTCCTGCTGCAAGAGCCTGCTTCAACTCCTGGATCTCCTGTCTCTGGGAACGGCAAATAGCACAAACCTTTTCATACTTCAATGTAATCTCGCCCTTCTCAAGATTAGCTTGCTTCAGTTGTTCCTTCAGGTTGTTTACTTCTGCATCCTGCTCCATCGCTGATGTGCTAGTGTTAGCATTCTTATTAACAATTACTTTGACGTGGTCAAAATCAGCCACGAAGGTATTACAGGACTTGTTCTGAGGGGTTGCTTTGGTCACGACTCCACTGGGATTACTGTTAGGTATCTTATAAGAATCTATTTGGGTGTTTGCTTTGTTACTGAGGATTGCAGCATCTTTATCCTGTGCATGATGACTAGTCCGAACTGCAAGCGTAGGATTCCCACCAATCCCACCTGCCTTTCTGCCTTGGGATTGAGGGGTTGTGTTTTGCATCGGTGGATGGTTTTTTTGATTCATCATAGCCTTCTTTGCAACTCCTGCAGGAAAACATCCTCAACAGATTACATCTATTTATGTTGACAGACTTCAACAAAATCTTTAAAAAAGATTTTTAAAAAAAGCAAGAAATTGGTGCTCAGATAAGAAGACAGAAGCTTAAGGCGCAATCTTATGCACATTATACTCAGAGGTGTTTCCACTGAAATCACTGAGTCTAGTTGCATGTATCAGAAACAAATTCACAACCTGATCACGGGGTTGAAGACCTTGAAGCAACATCCAGGAAGTTATAATCTTAAATAGTATGGAGCCGTATATTATTATAATCTAGCTCATACCCATTTAAAAGGTATTAGGGACTGAATTGACCCTTCTACAGAAACAGAGAGGCATAGAAATTACATCAATCAGTATAGCATGTACATCATATTTATCTGAAATATATTAAACTGGAAATTTGTCCTTCATCTCTAGTATGTTTTCTCCTGAAGTTGTTAAACTCATATAATTCATTACCATTTATAAAGTCCCTAATGTTGGATCTTGCATAAGGCCCAATATGCTTATTCGTGATGCACAGAAGAGAAAAAACGATATGGTATCATGAAACTTCTCATAGACTTCAAGGAGACCACATAAGCCTAAAAGGATTATTTTTTAACTAAAACAAATTTATACATGGATGCCCATACAACAACACATTTTCAGAAATGTGAGCAGGATAGAATCTTGGGTCATACTAATATTTACGATATATATAAATTGAATTGTGAACAAAAACCTGGGTCACCACAGTCTTACGCATCTAAGCCATATGTGAAAAACATTTTGAACTCGATTATTATTTAGAAGCTTGATAAACCTACATGTAAAGTATAGATGCGTGTATGCATGTATTCAACAGGTGAGCACCGATAGGAACCTTGGTCAGCCAGCTGTCCATATTATGATTCCATAGATGTAGAAGGAATAGAGCTATGAACTTGATTACTAGGGAAGTTTCCCACACATTCAATTTTTTAAACATAGACACAATTGTGAACTTGATGATTATTTTGGAAATTCACCACACCTTCAGCATGTAATTTTGCAGTATAAGGACGAAAATCTGTTGCAGGACCATCAGGTAAGCGCTTCTGCAAGTCTGAAGGCAATTGCTCATTTACACGAAACCACACCTGTTGTAAGAAGAAATATAACAAATAAGTGAAAATTAAACATATATCGAGGTCTAATGCGTCCAAATATGCAATAATCTATGACTAATACCTAGATTCATGGAGAAGAATGGCCAAGCCCTTGCCTGCATGATGTCTGGTCTGCCATCAGGAGAGTCGTGGAGCATATCCTTAATAAGCTGTTTTATGGATGGACTGTAGTTTGGTACTTCTGGGATATGGAAGTTTCCATTCAGGATCTGAAGCTTTGACTCCCCATCAAATGCCGATTTTAGATAACAAATTCGATACAGAAGACATCCGAGGGCCTGCAAAGTAGTAAAAAGTTGTCTTGAGTTCTTTCTCAACTGCTACTAGAAAATATACATGTTTTACCATTAAAACAAGGGAGTACAGAATATTATGTTGTATATGTTCTTTCTAAGTAATATCTTCAAGTAAGAAATTAGTCATCGTTTTTCCTTGGTCTACAATGACTGGCCAAGTTGAGGGTTATGAGTTATAATATTAATATCTAGAAGTTAATGGTTCAATATTGTATTTATTGAAGTGGCAATGTGTCTGCTAATTTATTGAAGTGGCAATGTGTCTGCTAATTTATAGGGATAGTAGCATCCACAATTTTAATATACAAATGAAACTAGATTCTGATATTGGACAAGCTTATAAGATACATCTGCGGTCAAATATTAACAAAGGAAAATTATATTAGCATGATTAAGATTAGCACAGACCACTACTTATACTTTATTATGAAAATGAGTATTGTTGAATGGAGAGGTAAATATAGCAACCAAAACAATAGGATTCAGTCACTCACCCAGATGTCTACTTTCTCACTAATAACTTCTTTCCTGTAGAGGTCCCACATCTGTGATCAAAACAAAAATAACACTAATTAGGTCCTCTCTAACCACTAAACACTAAAAATAGGTGCAGACAAACGCAAATCACTAAATAGTTCTTTTGTTAAACCTCCGGAGCTCGATATGGTGGGGTAGTATGCTTCCTGATGTTGTCTTCCTCAACACCCCTTTCCTCAGGCCTGTCAAAGCACTTATGATTGGTTGAAGTGCTACCAAAATCACACACTTTCCAAGCTCCTTCAGAACCGAGCAAGACATTTTCAGCCTTCAGATCTCTGTAAAGAGAGTTGATCAATAAGAGTTTCGGAAAGGAGACAAAAACTAATAGAATCACTTTTTTTTCAGTACACACAAAGAAGGCACTAAGTTTCCAATCATCCCAATTTATATCTTCATTACTGAAAACAATGATCCGGAACCTAGAGCTTGTTTTATGTCTGCCACTAACTTGTCCGAATGACAGAAGGGAAAGGGGAAAAAAATCCAGAAGAGAAGGATGAAAATTCCTTTCATAAGAACCACTTCACCGATCAAATATCAAAAGTTAAAATAATAATAATAATAATAATAAAACACATGCAAGGCAGCTCTACTGTGCACACATTTGGAGATGTAACCACTAGTACACAATTTTCAAAATATGGAGCATCTTCAATATTCTCAAATAGATCAGATATGCAAAGGAAATTAAGCTTGCCTGCATCCATGCCAGCCAGCAGCCTTAAAATGGATATGGATATCAAAGTGGTACAGAATTAGTTCAAATAGATGCAGACTAAAGAAAATTACCAACAGATTCCATATTTGTATGAATTAATTGACTGAAAAAATGGTCCACCATGCTAAACTTTGGCTAGAAGCAGACCATAATGTGAACTACAGTACTAGATGTTCTATGGATTTTTGTAAACTAAACACTCCTACGCATCATTAAGATAGAGTTGCTAGTAGGGTGTAAGTTGAAGCTGGTATTTGGAACTTTTCCCGATTTTACATATTGAATCTGATTTTGATCCAGATATTAGATATTTATACTTATATTTCATTAAGGTAGATTTATACATATCCAGCCAGCTACACGTATGAATATGGATATGTCGAACTTTGCCAACCTGTATATAACCCTAAGACAGGAACAAATATCTCAAGTTATAGCTCTGCGAAACAAGTTGCAAGCGACTAGATGTACATACAATCTACTGAAATTTTGACTAGAGAAAAACAAATATTTTGAGAGTTATGCAGCAGAGAAATTCATAAATAGGAAACTTCTACATGGAAAATCGAGCCACCAACTATCTCAACTATAAAATTAAATGATTAGAAATAAAATATTATTTGGAAGTATTTAGATGAGAGATCGTCAGATGGGCAAACCTGTGAGCAATGGGTGGTGACTGGCGATGCATGGCAAACACCGCGTTGCATATATCCCTGAAAATTGATAGAATTTGTTTCTCTTCAAAGTATGCCGCACCTCTTTTTTCTAACACGGTAACCAAAGTCTGGTCACAAAACTCCAACAAAAGTAGTGCTTCCTTTGTTCGACCCATGTCCAGTATGGTATGGGCAACAAGAGCGACAACATTTGGATGATCTTTAAGCATTTTCATCACAGATACCTCTTTCACCACACTTTCCAATGACTCCCCATCATTGCAAATTATGTGCTTCAAAGCATATTGCTTTGATGTATCAACAGCATCACGTGCAAGATAGACACATGAAAATCCTCCTTCTGCTATTGCATTGCGGACATATGTTTTTTTATTGCCAACAGTGACATAACGGCCTTCTAAGGTGGTTGGCTCTCTTGGTGTCGTGAATGGGTTTAATTTCCACATCACTGGGACAAGAACAGAAAAAATTACCAATTTCTTTAGCTAAGAACAACAAAGAAAGCAATAGAATGATATCTTCAAGCCTTGAAATTTTGATAAATTTTACATCCAACAAAAAATAAAAAAATTTATCTGGAATAGACATCTCTACTTTGAAACTTACTTTGTAAAGTAATTACATATTGACAGATTCGGAAATTGTATGGTGGTGCATCACAAACCCAAATAAACCTATGGAAATCCATATAAAAACAACAGTTACTTGTAGATACACCCTCATATTACATAGGGTTGGGTTAGCCACTTATTATCAATAACACCCTCTGCGCAGTGGCGGATCCAGAAAATTTTGTCAGTGGGGGCAAGATTACTAGCTACAAATATAACCAGTATATGATACTTTAACTAAGTATTAACACACCAAAACAAAGCAGACATATATGTACAAGAACAAAAATAGTTAATAGAAGTATTTTGTTTAAAAATTTTACAATTGCTCCCTTCGCGTTCTCATGTTTTTATAATATTGTATGATTTCCTCATTGTCAATGTTATCAAATTATCTCTCTCAAAATAAGTGACTAAACAATCATTCAACCAGTCATCACCCATGCGCTTGCGCATTCGATTCTTCACTATATTCATTGTAGAGAATGTTCTTTCCACGGTCGCAGTAGCAACTGGTAATATCAAAGATAACTTCAAAAGAAGATATACTAAATGATATACAACATGCTTTTTTGTCTCTACTAACTTTGCAGAAAGATCATCAATTCCTTTTAGATTTAAAAATCTACCATCTGATTGCATATCTATAATGTAATTCTCAAGTTGCCCATCAAGTGCCATAATATCAAGTGAGGAGAATTATGAAGGATAAAAGTGGGCGAGCCGGATAAGTTTTTGTTTATCAAAAGCAACAAATGAATCTTGCGGGCTCAAGCATGCTATACAAAGGAGCAATTCGTTATTTGACTCTGTGAACCGATTGTTTAGTTCTTGGAGCTGCATGTCGATGACTTGATAGAATAGCTGAACTTGAAAACGGTGCAAGTTTGTAACTCGCTCAACTCTACGCCTCGACCTTCCTTGAGAAACAAATATCTCATCCATTCTAACGACAATGATATTATTCTTCTCACAAAATAAGCAAACTTCCTCAATAAAGAACTCCATCCACCATCTCTCATTAATTGTAGTCAACGCTTTGACACTTTAACTAATGTCATAGCATTTACAATGTCTTGATCCTTTCTTTGTAGTGCTTGAAACAACTCATTAGTAACTCCAAGTATGGTCTTCATCAAATGCAAGTTGAAGACAAATTCAAAGTTTGGATAGAACTCAACAATGCACAAGCTTCACCTCTTTGCTCTAAACTTGTACCATCTTCCTTAATGATCTCAAGAATATCAATCACAGAAGAAAACATGACGATTAGATTAAGGAATGTACCATAATGCGAGCCCCAACGAGTGTCCCCGGCCCTTTTAAGAGTAGTTTCTTAATTCAAGCCACGTCCGCTAGGTATTTCACCCATTTCTAATGCTTCTTTTATCTTTCTAATTTATTTTTCTTGAAGAATATCTCGACGCTTACAAGAGGCACCGGCAACATTACACAAACTAGTGACCAAATTGAATAGCAAAGCAATTTCAACTTGCTTTTTGGCAACAACAACAAGTGCTAATTGAAGTTGATGCGCAAAACAATGCACATAAAAGGCGGATCCATTCTCTTTCAATATCAAACTTTTGAGTCCATTGAACTCCCATTGCATATTACTAGCTCCATCGTAGCCTTGACCCCGCAATCTTGACAAGCTCAAACCATATTTCGCAAATTCCGACTCTAAAGCTTCTTTAAGTGATAGAGCATTCGTGTTAGAAACATGTACAAGACTAAGAAAACACTCAACGACGCATCCTTTTTCGTTCACATAATGCAAAGCAATGGCCATTTGCTCCTTGATAGATATATCACGAGATTCATCAATTAAAACTGCAAATAAGTCATCTTTAAGATCATTGATAATCGCACTAGTGGTCAAACTAGCTGCAGCATTTACAATATCTTTTTGAATACTAGGTGCTACTAGTTTTAAATTCCTACGAGCACCTTTTAAGACATTGTCAATTGTCTCATTGTGATCTGCAAGAAAATGAAGAAGTTTAAGAAAGTTTCCTTGATTAGTTGAATCTTGAGTTTCATCATCACCACGTAATTGAGAGAGAGAGAGAAAGGGAGTTTGAGTGAGAGAGAGAGAGAGAGAGAGAGAGAGAGAGAAAGGGAGTTTGAGTGAGAGAGAGAGAGAGAGAGAGAGAGAGAAAGGGAGTTTGAGTGAGAGAGAGAGAGAGAGAGAGAGAGAGAGAAAGGGAGTTTGAGTGAGAGAGAGAGAGAAAGGGAGTTTGAGTGAGAGAGAGAGAGAGAAAGGGAGTTTGAGTGAGAGAGAGAGAGAAAGGGAGTTTGAGTGAGAGAGAGAGAGAGAGAGAGAGAGAGAGAGAGAGAGAAAGGGAGTTTGAGTGAGAGAGAGAGAGAAAGGGAGTTTGAGTGAGAGAGAGAGAGAGAGAGAGAAAGGGAGTTTGAGTGAGAGAGAGAGAGAAAGGGAGTTTGAGTGAGAGAGAGAGAGAAAGGGAGTTTGAGTGAGAGAGAGAGAGAGAGAGAGAGAGAGAGAGAGAGAGAGAGAGAGAGAAAGGGAGTTTGAGTGAGAGAGAGAGAGAGAGAAAGGGAGTTTGAGTGAGAGAGAGAGAGAAAGGGAGTTTGAGTGAGAGAGAGAGAGAGAGAGAGAGAGAGAGAGAGAGAGAGAAAGGGAGTTTGAGTGAGAGAGAGAGAGAAAGGGAGTTTGAGTGAGAGAGAGAGAGAAAGGGAGTTTGAGTGAGAGAGAGAGAGAAAGGGAGTTTGAGTGAGAGAGAGAGAGAGAGAGAGAAAGGGAGTTTGAGTGAGAGAGAGAGAGAGAGAGAGAGAAAGGGAGTTTGAGTGAGAGAGAGAGAGAAAGGGAGTTTGAGTGAGAGAGAGAGAGAAAGGGAGTTTGAGTGAGAGAGAGAGAGAGAGAGAGAGAGAGAGAGAGAGAGAGAAAGGGAGTTTGAGTGAGAGAGAGAGAGAGAGAAAGGGAGTTTGAGTGAGAGAGAGAGAGAGAAAGGGAGTTTGAGTGAGAGAGAGAGAGAGAAAGGGAGTTTGAGTGAGAGAGAGAGAGAAAGGGAGTTTGAGTGAGAGAGAGAGAGAGAGAGAGAGAGAGAAAGGGAGTTTGAGTGAGAGAGAGAGAGAAAGGGAGTTTGAGTGAGAGAGAGAGAGAGAAAGGGAGTTTGAGTGAGAGAGAGAGAGAAAGGGAGTTTGAGTGAGAGAGAGAGAGAGAGAGAGAGAGAGAGAGAGAAAGGGAGTTTGAGTGAGAGAGAGAGAGAAAGGGAGTTTGAGTGAGAGAGAGAGAGAGAGAAAGGGAGTTTGAGTGAGAGAGAGAGAGAGAGAGAGAGAGAGAGAAAGGGAGTTTGAGTGAGAGAGAGAGAGAAAGGGAGTTTGAGTGAGAGAGAGAGAGAAAGGGAGTTTGAGTGAGAGAGAGAGAGAAAGGGAGTTTGAGTGAGAGAGAGAGAGAAAGGGAGTTTGAGTGAGAGAGAGAGAGAGAGAAAGGGAGTTTGAGTGAGAGAGAGAGAGAGAGAGAGAAAGGGAGTTTGAGTGAGAGAGAGAGAGAGAGAGAGAGAGAGAAAGGGAGTTTGAGTGAGAGAGAGAGAGAAAGGGAGTTTGAGTGAGAGAGAGAGAGAGAGAGAGAGAGAGAGAAAGGGAGTTTGAGTGAGAGAGAGAGAGAGAGAGAGAGAGAGAAAGGGAGTTTGAGTGAGAGAGAGAGAGAGAGAGAGAGAGAGAAAGGGAGTTTGAGTGAGAGAGAGAGAGAGAAAGGGAGTTTGAGTGAGAGAGAGAGAGAAAGGGAGTTTGAGAGAGAGAGAGAGAGAAAGGGAGATTGAGAGAGAGAGAGAGAGAGAGAGAGAGAGAGAGAGAGAAAGGGAGTTTGAGTGAGAGAGAGAGAGAGAAAGGGAGTTTGAGTGAGAGAGAGAGAGAGAGAGAGAGAGAGAGAAAGGGAGTTTGAGTGAGAGAGAGAGAGAGAGAGAGAGAGAAAGGGAGATTGAGAGAGAGAGAGAGAGAGAGAGAGAGAGAGAGAGAAAGGGAGATTGAGAGAGAGAGAGAGAGAGAGAGAGAAAGGGAGATTGAGAGAGAGAGAGAGAGAGAGAGAAAGGGAGTTTGAGTGAGAGAGAGAGAGAGAGAGAGAGAGAGAGAGAGAGAGAGAGAGAGAGAGAAAGGGAGTTTGAGTGAGAGAGAGAGAGAGAGAGAGAGAGAAAGGGAGATTGAGAGAGAGAGAGAAAGGGAGTTTGAGTGAGAGAGAGAGAGAGAGAAAGGGAGTTTGAGTGAGAGAGAGAGAGAGAGAGAGAGAGAGAGAAAGGGAGATTGAGAGAGAGAGAGAGAGAGAGAGAGAGAAAGGGAGATTGAGAGAGAGAGAGAGAAAGGGAGATTGAGAGAGAGAGAGAAAGGGAGATTGAGAGAGAGAGAGAGAGAGAGAGAGAGAGAAAGGGAGTTTGAGTGAGAGAGAGAGAGAGAGAGAGAAAGGGAGTTTGAGTGAGAGAGAGAGAGAGAAAGGGAGTTTGAGTGAGAGAGAGAGAGAGAGAGAGAGAGAGAGAGAAAGGGAGATTGAGAGAGAGAGAGAGAAAGGGAGTTAGACAGTGGAGACTGAGAGAGAGAGAGAGTTAGGCGGCTGGGTTGAGAAAGAAGAGAGAGTTTGAGAGTTAGGGTTGGGTTTGGGTATTGGGTTTGGTTGGGTAACGGGTTCGGCCCGTTCGGTTTTCTTCTTATTTTGATTTTTTTGGACCTAATATGTAAAAAAATATTGTTGGGGTCAGTGGGGGCAATTGCTCCCACTGCCCCCATGCTGCATTCGCCACTGCCTCTGCGTGACCTTCAGGGGTCCTGTCTCAAAAAATAACACCCCCCCACACCAACCTTCCTCTCTCTCTATCTCACAAACATCAACCTGCCCTCACACCTTAGACACTCTCACCCACCCACAAACCCTCTCTTTCCCATTTCTCTCACCATCCAATGATCTGACGTGTATAAAACTTTGAAGTGGTGGAAGTGTTAGGGATTGATTATCCCCGATCCCGATCTCCGCAACCCGGAGATCAACCCTAAAGTTCACAAGGTACTAACAATAGCAAGCAAGAAGAACTTCAAGATTTACGTAGTTCGGTCGACCAAGTTCGACCTATATCCATGGGGCACAATATGAGAAATTCACTATGTATGAGAGAGAGTATTATAGAAGTAATCCTTCATCTCTCTCAATCTCTCAACCTCACATATCATACACGTAGCCAACATCTCATATCCTCTCCAAAGCCCTAATCTCATCTCAAAGTCATCTCATATAAGAAACTTATATATATAGAGCATGACAATAAAACCTAGAACTAACTTGACCTAAAGGCCCATCGGGGTCAAAAACCCACTGGATACTAAAACAGATATGAGACACATCTCAAAAATCATCACCTTGGCTTGTATCTGAACTGCACCTAAATTAATATAGCTCCACCTTCCACAGGAAACTACAGGCCACTCAGTCCACCATACACCAAATATAGATAAACCAGTCTCTGTGCTTCACAAAACAGGAGATACTCCGATAATCTCACAATCTACTTCCTAGATAAATACCACACATCCACCATGCTCATCTTCTGGAAACAAACAAGAACGATCATCATTGTCTTCCAAATAAACACCTTTGACCACTCAACTTGTCACACATGGACTACCGTGATCAGACCATACTCCACCTTGGTCAAAACTTTCGGATAGTTTTGAGCACTCCACTCTACCTCGATCCATACATCATGACCAACTCTAGAAACCATTGATGATCCATGTCATGTGTTACACCATGTCTAGAACTAAACACCATCCATCAACCATGAGATAAATATAACCATACCTCATACAAACCACGACACCCTCCGTCAATCATTTAGTCATCTGATAAACGTGTGATCATCTAGACTAGCTTGAAATGATGGAATCTGCTCAATCTTCTTCCTCTTCTGCCAATACGTCCAGAACGCCAAAAACATAGGTTTCAACTCCTGGATCACCTCAATCGGCCCACAATTCTCCGATCTGCTGGCCAAAGACCGTCGAATCTGGATTTAGAAACAAATCCAATCCACCTAATAACAAACACAAAATAGCAGCCAAACACCAAATCACTCAGAACACCTTTTCTTTCTCATGTGTCTTGTATTGTTCACGTGAAGAGTGTTTCTTCTCCATGTGACTTCTCTATAGATCTTCCAGTCAGCGATTAGTAGCGCTCCTCCATGGCTGGACACCGCCGCCACTCGTAAAAAACTCCCTTTTCTTTTCTTTTCTTTTGCGTTTCTCATGCAAACAAGAAACCGCTATGAGTAACTCTATCACTAAATGACTGCCCCAACGCCACCACCGCACACACTGAACGTTACCGTCGGTCTCTGCACTTGTCGGAGCGCCTCCACAAACCTCATCGTCGCACACGACTCAGCCATCCAAAACACTCCGTATCTGGATGTAATCTGTTGGATCTCAGCTACATCTACCCAAAGATCCCGACTTTTCTTCTTCCTCTTCCTCTTGATCCTTGCTCAATCGATCTTCGATTTACATGAGATCTTGACCTCTATCTTGCAAACTCGACCCCGAATTCATCACCATGGACTGTGCTATCAATTATTAGGAATTGACGATCTTCGTTTCTAAACTCTGCAACCTAGAGACATTGTTTAAAATATTCCCGACACGGCCCGATATATCGCCCGATATATTCTTTTATAGTGCTTGCCACAACCGATATGGTCTGTAAATATTCTTTACCACTTTTTGGCTATTTTGGGCGATATATCCCCGATATGGCCGATATATCAGCCGATATGTTGGCCCATATATCCTTTTGTATGGCTTGTCGCAAAATAATATACCGCGTTTGGTAATTTTTGGGCGAGATATCATGATTTTCCCATTATATCAAATGATATTTTGGCCAAAAAAATCAGACAAAATGCTGCAACGTTAATTTGTACTCTTGTTTTTTTACAAGGTTGATTAGTGCTCCTAAACATATATTGTTTATATTTTATATGCTTAGATTTCATCAAATATGTTGAGATTACATTTTAGTGCATTATACTATATATGCAAATATTTGTTATGGCATTTTGATATTTACCACATATCCCCAATATTTTCCCGATATCCGCAATCCGATATGAATTTTGGCCATCCAATATTTTCCCGATACCCGATATTTAAAACCTTGCTTGGAGATAAAACCACAAGATCACAAGATGTAACAACTTTAAGCAAGAAGAACATTGAGATTTACATGGTTTGATCGACCAAGTTCAACCTATATCCACGGGGTAACAATTTGAGAAATCCACTATATATCAGGCGGAGCTATCAATCCTTGATCTTATTCATTTCTTTTTGGGTCTATAAGACGAATAACGAGAGATGATGTTGAAAATTGACTCAAAGCTACAATTATGTCAAGGCTATTATAGCCAAACAACTGTCATGTTTATTCACTTTGAGGATCAAGGGAGGATCCACCTATGTCAAAGTGGTGTCACGACGCCACTTTGACATAGGACCCCTCCCCATTATATAGACTTAGTTACAATTGGTAACCCCAACTAAACTATACATTTTTTTACCCCAAGCAATTTATTTTCTTCCATAGTCTTCTCTCATTTCTATTTTAATCGGTTTTCTCTACCTTTTGAATTAATTAATTTAATATTTATAATTATTAATTAGGGTCAGTTGCAGATAGACCACCTATACTATCGCCAAATTGAACTTACTACCCATGTAGTTCTGCTATTGCAAATAAACCCCTAGAAAGAGTTTTATTGTTGTAGATGGACCCTCTAAAGTGAAATTTTAATGTTTTTTGAGTAAAATAGTGAGTAACTGCCCTCATATT
Source organism: Asparagus setaceus (assembly GCA_012295165.1). Taxonomy (NCBI): domain Eukaryota; kingdom Viridiplantae; phylum Streptophyta; class Magnoliopsida; order Asparagales; family Asparagaceae; genus Asparagus; species Asparagus setaceus. The sequence continues at coordinate 35,912,238 of CM022705.1, forward strand.
CCATTAATACAAGTTTAATAAAACAACCTAAAAGAGAATAAACGAGTACAAGAAGAAAGCCACAACCAGTGAAAATCTATTGTTACATATAGCTCCCCTAAAAAAGATAATAAAAAAATTCACTCAGAAAGTCTATATAGAATAATAGAACTATGAGGATAATAACTTTAATTTAACAATAGTACAACGGGTCTATCCGCAATTAACCCTATTAATTTATGTAGTGACGCCACTTTCTGAAAATTCTAGATCTGCCACTGTGGAGGATTACCCCGAAATAAGTGCCAAATTGAAGGTTTTAATAGAAAAACTTTAGTGTTGTAGTAGAAAAATTAAGCAAGCCAAAATAAGTTGTGTATTAATGACGAGATGTGATGGTAGTTTTCTATAACTTAGCCTAAGGGAAATGCACGAGATTTGCATTCCTTCACCATGTTCCAGCAAGAAAAGTTAATCTTATAACTAGTTTTCCCTAGATCCAAGTTGAAAGGGTGTAATGGTTTACACACCCTCCAAAGATAAAGTTAATGAAATATTCCATCCCAAATCAAACAGTCTGTAACTAGGGGTACTAATTTCGAAATAGTTATAAGATTTTGGGGGACTAATTTCAAATTTCAATGATTTGGGGGACTAATGTCAAAATATTAAAGATTTTAGGGACTAATATTGAAATAACCCTTTCAAAATGTAAAACCCAACTGGGTTTTATCTAAACCTCAAAATTTTATTCAAAGGCGGATTTATATAGCCCATATAGGGGTGCATTTCTTCCCCAAAACTTTTCAAATTAGCATGTAAGCTCTTGTCTTTTTTACAATCTACCCCCCATAAATTTTAGAAATTGCACCCAGCCTATCTTAAAACACTTGTTATGTTTACAATGTGAATTAACCCGTCAGAAAGTAAAAGACCATATAAATTTCCACCGATCAACAAATATGCCCAAAGGCTAAAAGCTTAAAAGTACAATAAAACCAAAACCCAAAGCTAATATTAAAACACAAAACCCATTAATCTATTCTCTCTCTTATTTATTTCAGATTTCAGAGATTCCAAAATCCCAATCGATATCCAAAGTTCCAAACCCTAACTCTCAAAGCTTTGCCCAAACCTACACCCACAGCAGCTCCTGCTCGGACCCACCGCCGCCCGGACCTCTACCCAAACCGGCCGGCGTCCGGACCTCTTCCCCGATCGGCTAGCGTCCGGACCTCCTCCTCTCCTCTTCTCACCAATTATCAATTGAATCAAAATTTTCTTTTGAATTATGTTTTTAAAGAGTTATTGTTGTCTTGTTTAATTGCTAGTTCACACATTCACATGCTTTCATCTATGATTTAGGGATACAATTCAAAAATTAATATATCAAGAATATAAAATAAATTAGTTTTGTTTGTCAAATAATTTCTTCAATTTCACTAAATCTTGAAATATATTAAAGTGTAAAAGGACTTTATGGTTAATGGATTGTTATTTAGTTTGAGAATTTGAGTCCTATGAATATTAGAAATTGTAGAAAGTAAATATTGTGAGAATTGGTAACTAAATATAAGTAAAAAATTTATTGATTAATTGGAATAATAGTTGGATATTGATTATATTTCTTAACTTTTTAGTTATGGATAAATTTTTCAAGAGAAAGTCATCGACGGAGCAACCATCCAACTACTCCAAATTTAAACAATACTGAGAATTTAAAACCTAATACCAAGCGAAGCAACGGAGTGAACTTGAAAGATTTTAAGGCGATCCAGGGCTTCGACTGAATATTTTAGATTATCATCTCAATGATCAAGATGATATGCGAAGAGCTTATTTACAAAAATGTCCTTGTCAACCACACCAACATAGATTTCCAGAAATGAAAATTGGAAACAATCTGCGTCATTTCAGTCCTAGTTAGTTTAATAAATTTGGAAATTGGCTTGAGTATACATATCTAAAGATGCGATCTTTTGCTTGTGTTGCTATCTTATGAAGCCTAACCAAGGTGGTGATCGTGTTACCACCGAGTATACAAATTAGAAAAAGAAAAATAGCCTAATAAAGCATGTTGATGGCTCAAATGGTGCACATAATGAAGCTTGGAAATAATGTCAAAGTTTTAATCAAGCAAAGGCAACACATGGATATTGCTATGTCCAAGCAACAAAATCAAGCCAAAGAGGATTATCGTATTCAATTGATGGAAAAAATCAATTGTATTCAATTTTAACAATCAATTGCATTTGATTTTTGTTAAGGTTTGGCCTTTCGGGGTGATATTGAATCTGATCAGTCAAGTAATCAAGGAAATTTTTTTGAGCTTATACGTTTTGCGGCTAATCAAAATGTTACTTTTAGTAATGTTTTGACAAGAGCTCGTGGAAATCTCGAATTAGCAGCGCTTAGACAAAGGATATTATGTGTTACTGCAAGCGAACCTACTCAAGTTATTACCAATAATCTCGGTGATGATTTGTTTGCTATTTTGATTGTATAAGTTTCGTGATATATCAATTAAAAAGTAAATGACCATTGTGTTGCATAATGTGGATGAGTAAGGACATGTCATTGAATGTCTTCTAGAGCTTGTTCATGTTTCCTCCACAAGCACTTTATCCTTCAAGGCAGCAATTGAGTCTTTGATTTCAAAACATAGTTAACTTTATCAATATGATGGTGCTAATAACATGCAGGGAAAATTTAATGACCTCAAAACATTGATCATGAAGGAAAGTGAGTAAGCTTTCTATATTCATTGTTTCACACACCAACTTCAGTAGTTCAACTAGCTCTCGTAAGTGTTGCAAAGCAACAAACTGAGATGCTTTACTCTTTACGATGCTTAATAATTTTCCTAATGTGGTTGGAGGTTCATGCAAATATCGAGGTATTTTTTGAGAAAAATAAGCTAGCAAGACCATAGAAGGATTACAAAATGGTGAACTTTTAAGAGGAAGAGGTTTAAATAAAAAAACATCTCTTCATCTAGCTGAAGATCCTCGTTAGGTTCTCATTATGGAATGTTATCCAACTTGATCCCTATGTTCTCATCTGTCATTGAGGTGCATGATATTATTGTCAAAGATGGCACAAACTCGGACCAAAAAGGCCAAGCAAGTGCCTTGTTATACTTCATGCAATCTGTTGAATTTCCACTTAACATACACTTAATAAAAAATATATTGGGAGTTACACATGAATTGTCTCAAGACCTACAATGGAAAGATGAAGATATCAACTACGCTATGACTTTAGTTAAAGTAGCCAAGCAATAAATATAAATGATGAGGGATGTTGGTGAGTCTTTGCTTAGTGAAGTTTCTTTATGTTGTGAAAACCACGATTTCCACATTCCAAATATGGATGATATGTTTGTACTTTGCGGATGGCCATGACGTAATGTTGTGAAAGTGACACACTTACACCATATTCATGTTTTCCATCAAGTGATTGAAAAGCAACTTCAAGAACTTAACAACTGCTTTATAGAGGCTAACAATGAACTCATATTTGTATTGCTTGCTTGAATCCAATGGAGTCATTTTCATATTTTGATAAGCAAAAATTGATTCTCTTTGTTGAGTTTTATCCATCAGAGTTTCATCCAGTAGATCTTATGGTTCTTAATAATCAGCTTGAGAATTATATCATTAATGTACGTTTAGGTAATCAATTCTCAAAACTAAAAGACATTCGTAATCTTTCCAAATACTTAGTGGAGACAAAAAGAATATTGTATATCCTAAGGTGTATTTGCGTGTGAAGTTGGCTTTGATATTGCCTATAACGACTGCAACTTCAAGCTTTTCTGCAATGAAGATTGTGAAAAATCACTTGCGTAACTGCATGGAAGATGAGTGGATGAATGATCATCTAGTTACATACATTGAAAGAGATGTAACACATTGAAATGTCTCATTTTGATTTTGTTGTAAAATTGATTGTCAAAATGCTTTCTTATGTATTTTGATATATATTTAGAAGACAACTTTTATTAATTACTTAGAGCACACCACGTGTTTGTTTATGAATTTGATTTTGATAAATTTTTGTTTATGTTATATAACAAACTTATTAGAATCTAATCGCAATGTTGGATTCAGTAGAGGATTTTAGCTACCAAGTATACATAATTTGATTTCATTAATGGAAGTAAATTATTAATTAAAAATACTCACTTTTGTTTATCTATCACATCGCAGTAAAATATAACGTAATGAAGCTAATAAAGTAATGTTGAGTGGTGTGTGCATTCCCATCATGTACTAAAGTTTTATAACATTATATATTTTTCGGTAAATAGATACTTGTTGTTCGCCACTCCCCAAGAAAAATTTTCTAAATTTGCCACTGCTTTTATTCCTTCTTCTCCATCATCATCGGGTTTCCAGTTCAATCTCAAGTAAGATTATAACTCACTATGTTATTTTTAGTTAAAATCTTGTGTCCAAATTAGAAATTAAATTTTGGGTTAAAATCTTTATGTTACTTGCATATGTGCCTAAGCTCTTTTAAATTCTGGCTTTTTCAGGACATAACCAAAAATAAAGCAACAAGCGTACAGATGTAAAGGGCTATCCAATCTTGGCCACACTTGATGTTTAAACTCAGTGGTCAATGTGTTCTTTCACGCCTCGTTTGGTCGCGGGAATCAAGTGAAGCGAGAATGGAATGAAACAAGAAAGGAATGAAACTTATATTGGAATGGAACGCTCATTTTCATTTTCACGTTTGGATGCAATTGGAGAATGGAATGGGAATGAGTATATTTAGAAATTATGTATTTTTTTATTTCCACTTTAGTGGGAATGCCCATTCCCTAACATCTCATTGAGAATGATCATTCTCACAAAAACAGAAAATTGATGAGAAGTGGGAATGAGATTTCTAGCTTCCAAAAACACATTGTGTTTGGTACGAAAAAATGAAAAGTGGAAATTGACATTCCATTCCCACCCACTCCAGCACACCAAACAAGGCGTCAGTGAGGGATTCTTGCGAGCTTGGATGCTCAAGATAGCTATGTTACTAGTGCGTTAACGAGACTCTTTAACAAAAGGTGTGATAAGTCTATAACTACCACAGTATATGCATTTCTCATTAGAAATTTAGATTGCTTCAGGAGAACCCTAAATTTGTGGCTAACAAGGAGCATGATAATCATGAGTTGCGGCTACATTTATTTGAGGACATGGAACTACTATCGCACTGCTCCTACCTTCAGATAGGGTCAAGCTGTGTTTGTTGGGAAAAAATTTTCAGCTTTGTCTGTTGTCATTTTAAAGATAGGTGTAAGGAGATTTACTTAAATCTTTGACTATGAGTTGGAAGATCTCGGGTGGGGGTATCAAGCCATAATCTTCTCCATTTCTCTTTGGTTCTACAGGAAGAACAATGAGAGGTGATGCTGAAAATTCAGAGCTACAATTATGTCCAGGCTATTGTAGCCAAACAGTGGTCACGTTCCTTCACTTGGAAGATTACCCAAATTGAAGGTTGTAAACTTTTAATAGAAAACTTAAGCAGTGATGTAATAGAAAAATTAAGCAAACCAAAGGGAGTTTTTTAGACGAGATTTGATGGTAGTTTTAGCCTAAGGGAAATGCAAAAGATTTGCATTTCTTCACCAATTTCCTACAAGAAAAGCTAATATCATAATTAGTCTTCCCTAGACTGGAGTGGACAGCTATTGAGACAAATTCACATACTTTTTTGTTAAGTTGTTGCATTATTAATAGTTCGCAAGCAAAGTAAAAAATTCATGGATGATTGAACTTTTAGCGATGAAACTCATTAAGATAGTTACAATAACAATTTGATAATATTTTGGCAAAATATGCAGATGCTCCCGTATAAAGAGAATAAATGGGCGCCTATTATTTTGTCCACACATCTTTTTGGTGATGCACATACAAATCCAGACTATGAAGATTTTGTAAGATCAATCTTATACCGAAAGACAAACTCCTAATAAAGTAATCTTCATTACATAAATAATTTGATGATATTCAACAATACACCGATGCTTCAACGGCGGGAGTAATACAATGCCCATTACTTTGTCTATACATCTTCTGATGCACATACAAATCAGGGGTACCAAGATTTCACTAGATGCATTATACCAAATTATATCTCAACCAGAAATTTATTAAGTTGGCCAATATCATGTCCTATTATCCTTATATATAATTCACGCATATCAATCCATTAAAAACAAAAAGGGATCTTTCGTTCGCAGTTTCAATGGGATAAAAAAAAAAAAACCTAATTATGTACATACCTGGGAGATCTATAGAGTTCTAGATCGGATGCATTAGGGCTTCGAGTCTTGTTGATTGGGGATCGATATCAGATGGATCTCGTATCAATTGGGATTTCTGATTCTTGCACAAGAGGACGATTGGGCGATATATAATAGACGCAGAGAGGATAGAAATGTCAGACTTATTTATTTTGATGGTTTTCGCTAAGGTTTATTTAGATATGGACAAATTTTTGATTTAGACCCTTTTTGGGTTTTATTTTTAAAAAACGACCCCCTTGAGTGTTATTTGTCATTTTCGACCGGTTCAGTGCAGGCAGATCAGCATAACAACTTTAAAACTTCACTGAATTCATTTCCGTGAAGTTTTGTTTAAAACTTCACGGAAATGAATTCCGTGAAGTTTTGTTTAAAACTTCACTGAATTCATTTCCGTGAAGTTTCTGACTTCTTTACAAATTTCGACTGGGCCAGATTATTGAAGATTTGAGGGACTAATACTAAATAGGTCGAAATTTAAAATAAATTCTTAAAAGGGTCTAAATCGAAAAGTTGTCCTTAGATATTAGTCTCTCACCTCTTCAATAATTCCATACTAATCCCCGGATCTCGGTTGCTCATTGACCCCTCAAATCCTAAGAGGTCTTGCAATTTGGCCCCTCGCCCAAAATACCCCTTACTTATGATTTCTCTCAAAACATATTTCTTCAAACAAAAAAAAAAAAAGAAAGAAAAAGGAGAGCCACTTTGGTTTTCTAAAGTTTACAGATTTTTAACTTTAATGGCCCAAAGTTTATTGGCACTTTGATATCCTAACCATTTTTAAAATTTTGATGCCTTAAAGTTTTTCTAACACTTTTGTTATAACAAAGTTTATATCTTTTTCAATTTGATATCCCAAATTTTATGTTAGACACTTTAACACCCCAAACTTTAGAGTATCAAAGTTAAAAGCGTCAAAACTCGAGGTATTTAAGTTAAAAATATGAAATCTTTGAGGTATAAAAGTTCAAAAATGTGCGAACTTTGCTATTAAAGTGTCAAAAAGCTTGGGGTATCAAAGTTTAAAATGTAAACATAGAGATATCAAAGTGTCAAAAACTTTGGGGTATAAAAGTTTAAACGGTGTGAACTTTAAATTGCTGAATTGCAAATGACCTTCAAAAAATATTAGCTAAAGGTATTTTGGTCATTAAGGGATCCAATTGCAATAATACTAGGATTTGAGGGACTAATATGAAATTATTGAAGATTTGAGGGACTAATGAGCAATTATTGAGATTTGAGGGACTAATATGAAATTATTGAAGATTTGAGGGACTAATGAGCAATTATTGAGATTTGAGGGACTAATATGAAATTATTGAAGATTTGAGGGACTAATATGAAATTATTGAAGATTTGAGGGACTAATGAGCAATTATTGAGATTTGAGGGACTAATATGAAATTATTGAAGATTTGAGGGACTAATACGAAATAGGTCGAAATTTAAAAATAAATTCTTAAAAGGGTCTAAATCGAAAAGTTGTCCTTTAGATATTAGTCTCTCACCTCTTCAATAATTCCATACTAATCCCCCAGATCTCAGCAGTTGCTCATTGACCCCTCAAATCCTAAGAGGTCTTGCAATTTGGCCCCTCAGTGCCCAAAATACCCCTTACTTATGATTTCTCTCTCAAAACATATTTCTTCAAACAAAAAAAAAAAAAAAAAAAGAAAGAAAAAAAGGAGAGCCACTTTGGTTTTCTAAAGTTTACAGATTTTTAACTTTAATGGCCCAAAGTTTATTGGCACTTTGATATCCTAACCATTTTTAAAATTTTGATGCCTTAAAGTTTTTCTAACACTTTTGTTATAACAAAGTTTATATCTTTTTCAATTTGATATCCCAAATTTTATGTTAGACACTTTAACACCCCAAACTTTAGAGTATCAAAGTTAAAAAGCGTCAAAACTCTGAGGTATTTAAGTTAAAAATATGAAATCTTTGAGGTATAAAAGTTCAAAAAATGTGCGAACTTTGCTATTAAAGTGTCAAAAAAGCTTGGGGGTATCAAAGTTTAAAATGTAAACATAGAGATATCAAAGTGTCAAAAACTTTGGGGTATAAAAGTTTAAACGGTGTGAACTTTAAATTGCTGAATTGCAAATGACCTTCAAAAAAATATTAGCTAAAGGTATTTTGGTCATTAAGGGATCCAATTGCAATAATACTAGGATTTGAGGGACTAATGAGCAATTATTGAGATTTGAGGGACTAATATGAAATTATTGAAGATTTGAGGGACTAATACTAAATAGGGGTTTTTGTTTCTGGGCCCACTTGTTTACCATGATTTATCTATAAACCCAATAACTTATTTTTGTATCCTTGAGCCCAAAGAACTTTATGTATTTATCTCTAAACCCAACTTCTAAAATACAATACATACATATGTGGGCCCCCCATAAATTTAAAAAAAAAATCCAATTTTACCCTTCCCTCATACCTCCGGTGTTCTTATTTATGTGGGCCCCTTAAAAAATATTTGAAAAACTAAATAAATTGAGAATTGAGGGGAGAGAAAAGAGGCGTTCCTGCTGCTTTCTCTCCGCGCCTTCACGTCGCAATTAATGCGGTTAGGTGCGGGAGAGAAGCAAAACGCGAGAACTATTCCCGTTTCTCTCTCTCTCTCTCTCTCTCAACCACTCTTCTAAACCCATTAATGCGTAGGGTGTGGTTGCTTAATTTTGGTGGAGATTCATCACTTTGATTTAAGGTATAATTTTGTATTTTACTCAACTATGAAAATTATTTCACATTATTCTTCATGAATTCATAAAAATAGTTAAATTTGTTATCTTTGATGAAATTTTAGTTAAATTTGATTTTAGTCAACCACTCATTAATTTCACATTATTTCAAATTATTATTTCACATTAATTATTTCACATTATTATTTCACATTAATTTCTCATTTAATTCATGAAAATTATTTCTCAACCACTCATTTTATTGTTAGTTAAATTTGATTTTAGTTGTCTATCTTTGATGAAATTTTCCATAAATTTATTTATTTTTGGTGACAAATATAAATGGATGAAGAATTGTACTGTGCATTGACGGATTTTAGAGGAAATAATCACTTTTTGAAATTAAATGTCAATGGGAGTTACAACGATTTGGCGGTTGCGGTGCAAAGTCTAATTGCTTGTAGTGCAAACATGATGCACTTGACTTACAAAGTCCCACACACACAAGAGATTTATGTGTGTGTATGTGATGATGATGATGTCTCAATAATGTTCAATATACATCGAAGTTGCAAGGAGAATGTAGTTATTATGAATGTTGAGATGAATCGAGAGGTATTATTTGGGCAACAATCTAATACCGTCCATATAAGGTAACTTACACTTTTGATATACTTTTATATTTTTACCGTCAATTCTAAGGTTCTAACTTTCTTTAACTCTTATGCAATTTTCTATGTAGAAATCCGTACATCCCCTCTATTGAAGAACATGCTTCTAATTCACAAAATCCTTCGTCTTCACAAAACATGTCTCGGGAAGTTGGGAGCTCTAGTATGATTCCTCTTGTATGGCACAATGCAATTAGAAGTGTTGGTCAAGAATTTGATGATGTTGAGCATTGTCGACGGAGTTTAAGTAATTACTCTATTGCACGAGGTTTTAACTTTGTGTTTGTAAAAAATAAACCCAAAAGAGTGACAGTAAAATGCAAGGCCGCAAACTGTGAATGGATGGTTCATTGCACCCGTCGTAGAGATAGTGATCGATTCTATGTAAAAGAAATTTGTTGTTCTCATAGTTGTTTGGGAGGAGGCATAGGAGAGGAAGGATATAGACGGGCATCTCGTAAGTAGAATGCTAATCATCTCAAATCCATCTTGAAGGAACAACCTACTTATCGCCCAATTGATATTCAGAAGAAGCTTAAAATTGTATTTGGTTTGGACACCCATTATCATAGAATTTGGTGGGGAAAAGAGCTAGCTCAACGTGAATTGTATGGTGATACTAAATATTCATATGACCAACTCCGATGGTACAAGGATAAATTTATGGAAACTAATCCGGGATCAATTGTTCACTTAGATCATGAAGATGGAAGATTTACAAGAGTATTTGTGTCTTATTATGCTTGTTGGAAGGGGTTTATGGAGGGATGCATGCCAATGTTGTTCTTGGATGGTACACATCTTTTTGATAGGTATAGTAAATGTCAATCTGATCAAAACTTACATTAATGTATCATTCTTTATAATAATATATTATACTTTCATTAAAACATGCTATTATTTCATATCAGCTCATATTTTTTATAGGTATAAAGGAACCTTACTTGCCGCAACTGATCTAAATGGAGATGGGAGAATGTTTCCCATAGCAATTTGCATATGCGGGACGGAGAATGAGAGTAATTGGGAATGGTTTTTGGAATGCATTCGAGACATTTTCTTCAATGATGAAGATCCATATACTCCAGATGATGAGTTGGTTTTAATCTCTGATAGGGACAAAGGACTTCAGAATTCCATGAAGAAATGCTTTCCTTGGTCACATCACTCTTATTGTATTCGTAATCTTTTAGCTAATTTCAAGAAAAACTTGTCACAGAAAGGCATTACACCACCTATACGAGATGAATGTGTGCAAACTATGAAGAGAGCTGCTTATGCATACACTTCTTATTCCTATAACAATGAATGCAACGCACTACGGAACAAATCAGAGATTGCCTATAATGAAATGTTGAGGATGAGTCCAGAAAATTGGGCTAATTGCTACTTTTAAGGGAAAAGGTTAATATTTTAATTTATACAAACTTTATCTACAAATAATTTAAATATATGTAACACTATACTTACTATTTATAGATATGCGTGTAGATATGGATGGTTGACATCAAACCTAGCGGAGTCATTCAATTCTTGGATCAAAGAAGCTCGTTATTTGCCAATTACCCAAACAATTGATAATATTCGCAAGAAAATAATGAAGATGAGTTTTGAAAGGCGGGAGGCATCCCACAAGTGGAACACAACATTTGTTCCTACTATGAAAGAGCACCTCATTCATATCAATGAGTAATCACGTTGTCTTTCTGCTACTCCTTCTACTATAGGAAGGTATGAGGTGTATGATTTCCCCACCGTGAAAGTAAATTTGAATGATCGCACATGTACTTGTCGGGAATGGCAAGTAGTCGGATTACCTTGCAAACATGCTGCTATAGTAATTCGACAAAATAACGACGTTCTTTACTCCTATATTTCTCACTACTTTAGTGTGGAGACATACCGCAAATGCTACTCATTTCCTATATACCCAATTTCCTGATGATGACAAGTCATATATAGATGATGAAAATATGGTGATTCGGTCGCCAACAACAATAATTCTTTGTGGAAGACCAAGAACAAAGCGCATTCCTTCAGGATTGAATCCCCATAAAGAGTTAAAGTGTAGTAGACGTCAACAGTACGGTCACAACCGTAGAACATGTAGATAACCGATTGCAGACTAAATTGGCTTTATAATTTTTGGAACGTGTAAGTGTCATACTTGTGTAGTAGATGCCATACTTTTGTGTAAGTGCCATACTTTTGGATCAATGTAAGATATGTGTTTGTTATGTGTTTTGTATGATTGTCCCGCTATACTTTCATATTATCACGCTATACTTTCAGATTATCACGCTATACTTTCTAATTTTTGGAACGTGCAAGTGTCATACTTGTGTAGTAGATGCCATACTTTTGTGTAAGTGCCATACTTTTGGATCAATGTAAGATATGTGTTTGTTATGTGTTTTGTATGATTGTCCCGCTATATTTTCATATTATCACGCTATACTTTCAGATTATCATGCTATACTTTCAGATTATCCCGCTATACTTTCATATTGTAGTTTTGTGCCTTTAGTTTTAAAAATTTTGTGAATAATATTCAAACTCGAGAAACCTCAAGCATATAATCATCCTAACACCATAATATTCAAACTCGAGATTTATTCCCAATTAAATTAATTTGCCTAGTCTACTTAATAAGTGTGATTTTTGGAAAAATAACACTATTTACATATTATCACGCTATACTTACTTATTATCCCGCTATACTTTCATTTTATCCCGCTATACTTACATATTATCCCGCTATACTTTTATTTTATCTCGCTATACTTACATATTTACATTTAGTCCACACAAATTTTGTGAATAATATTCAAACTCGAGAAACTTGAAGCATGATAATCGGTTAAAACATCAACAGTGATGTGAAGGTAAAAGTAATTACCAAATACTTTTCATAGTCTTACAAACCCATTGATAAATTTTTGTAAACTGTTAAGGATACAAACCAAATTTTCAAACAAATACACAGCCACCAAATTCATCCCATATATAATTTTTGGAATTAAACTAATACACGTACATCAAATGAACTCAATGATCACCTAAATTCAAATGTTGCTTTATAGATCAAACTCCAAATATATACATACATACATAAAAGGGAGAACAATATGTTACAACCAACCTCTATCTTCTACATTCAAAACTAACAAAACCAAATCAGATTTTCTCCCTACCTAAGAGAATACAACATACACCAGCTGAGATTGATGGCATGAACAGATACGCAGATCACAAGACTGCACAATACTGCATGTTTATATCCTGTAATCAAAAGATACGCGGATCAAAGAAGAGTAGATGGAATGTAAAAGTAACAAAAACAAAGTAAACAGGATTGAGTTGAACATTCACAATAACATGTTTACAGAAAATACATCAACAAGGAGAACAACATAGATTAACCAAATGCTTGCACATTCACAATAACAAGTTTACAGAAAATATCCCCCCATGTGATGTTTTCAGGTGAAACCTAGTGCAGGCCTTAATTGTTTCTCTAACTAATATACTTTTACATATTTATCTAGTGATTTCAAGCAATCAAACAGAAATAATTGTAATTAGATATGATTAACATTATTAAATCATTAAATTCAACCAACACCAGACTCTAAGATATAACATTTGCTGGCGGCAGCAAATATCTAAAACACAACTGCAAGAGTCATCTCCTCTCTCGTGCATCAAGTCTAATAACCCTGAGAGAAGAATTGAGATGCAAGTCTACTACATTATGCTTTCTTATGACTAAAAGGGAAAATATTCCCCTTGCAACTCTCTGTGTCAATGTTGAAAGTGATGTGATCTAGTTAAGCTATTCACAAGCCTTTTCATTTCTCTAAGAGTTTAATAAGAAAATAAACCTTAAATTTAAATCAACTAATCAAGAATGTTCTAAGCAGATGCTCTCCCTTTAGATAGCAATAGAGCTATGATACGAGCTCTATGTCTTGCACAATCCTTTTGGTCTACTGAAATCGGTTGACCGGGGACGAGGCTAAACATGTATGACATCAAGAACACCCCGTAATCTAGGCTACTGCAAGTACAAATATAAATGTTTTTATCCGCAATATATAATTTTAAGTGTCAGCCCATATAGAAAAACAACAACATACAAATAAGTTGAATAACCCACGTTGTCGAGGTACATCAACACTTTCTATCTCATGACAAGATCTAATATCCAAATTCCAATCATCCGGAATGGAGGACATAAGTTTTACTCTAAAATTAGTAGCATCGGACATGTATCCGCGGAGAGAGGAGTAATGATAAAACCTTTTATCCTTTACAGATAATACCAACATGTGCCAATGAAATAATGTTAAAAGTGGAAAAATAATCTTATCAAGTTCAAGGAAACGTATAGTCGTTATTGACTTAAGCATACGTTCGACACTTGACGGATTATTTTCATTAATGCATCTCTACAAAAAATAAAGAAAAGATAAATTTTAGTATTTAAGATAACATATGAATACTACTTATAATCTCCAATCGGATTTGTACTTATGGTTACCCATGGACTACAGATGTGTATGCCATTCGCATATTTTGGCTTCTCCTCCATCAACATATTTAGAAGCACAACATACGAGGCTATGACCTGAAATGTACATAATAAAATTGTAAACATTAAACTTATATACTACAGATGTGTATTGTACGAAGCATGGAAAAAGCGGGTACTTACATCGCAACTAATTGCATATCTTTTAAGTAATTCTAATGCATCTTTGCGGGTTAACCAAGCATCATTAGATGTCCACACAAATGTCTCCCTACATATGAAATAACTTATAAATATGTTAATGAAAACGCTATACAAGTCATAAAATGGGTTTTTCGAAGCATGATAATCAGTTTATCCCGCTATACTTTCTTATTATCCCGCTATACTTTCATATAGTAGTTTTTGTACATTTAGTTTTTAAAAATTTTGTGAATAATATTCAAACTCTGAGAAACCCGAAACATGATAATCAGCCTAACACCATGAAGAAACATGCACAAAACGTTAGAGAATAATATTAATTCTTCTATGCTGGCTTCAAGTATATATCAACCAATTCAAAGATTTATTCCCAATTAGGTTAATTTGCCTAGTTTACTTAATAAGTGGAGTTTGGAAAAGTAACACTAGTTCTCATGACTTGAATCAACTAAACACATACATAGAGAAAACACAAACATCCAACAATAAGTTCAATTTTAGTAAAAAGCACATTAAAAATTAAACAAATCAACTATTATACCTTTCCCTTGAATTCTGTAGTGGCAGCTTTTGTAGTGGCAGCTTCAGTAACCCTCTCATGAAATTTCTCAGCCCTCGAGTTATTAGCACACTTCCCAAAATTAGCCGGGTCTAAAACTAAATCCTGCACTGCATTCCTCTGTAAAGTTTTCAGATACTTGTCGAAGCTTAGGATGGGTGGTAGGGATTCAGCTCCTACGCGAACGCTCAATGTCCCTACAAGCTCATAAAATCAAATCTGTCAAAATATGAAAATTTCAGCGCAACAATAAATATGACTAAATGACATAAATATATAAAATGGAAAATGACATAAATATATAAAAGGTTAACTTACCACCAAAACCGAGGTAAAACCGCCCATATAACCACCTCTAGATCGATTTCCCTCAGACCTCTTAGTGACCCAAATCTTAGCCTTATTCATCTCAGTCCGCAACACATTATATACTACTTCAGCCCAATTATACTCCTTAAGAGTGTCTAATTTTTCAGCATATCTAAATGCAAATAAAGAACAACCCCAATTACTTTGAGGGCATAATATAAAGCCTATAATGTAAGCCACAAGCATCTGTGGTAAAATAGGATCTCTACGCTCGGCCATCTCCTCGATAAGTTCACCCATCCTATCTCGTCTAGCACACACAACCTTTCCCTCATCAATTTTTTTTCTTTCCTCCTCTAGTCCTATGCTTCCCATCCTCCTCAATTTCTACCTTTGTCCTAAATGAAAGCACGAGTTTGTAGAGTGTCTCACGATCACTTCTACGGAACCTCGTATCTATTATATATCCTCCCATTGGAAGACCCATAATCCGCCCAACATCTTCAACACCAAAGTAGGTCTATTTCCCTCTAATTTTGAAACTACTTTTTCAACATCAAATACTTCCAATAAGCAATCAACTAGAAGTGGCTGCATTGGAACATTGGGAACATCAAGATATCCATAGAATGGGGTATCTCAAAGGGTCGTCCGATAATCCTCTGACAATGTGGATGAAATACGATTTTGAATTAGGTTCTGGAAGTAGACCACATTGGATGGAATTTTGACTACTTCCATAGCCATAGGTTTACTGTAAATAAAGTAAAATATAAGCCAACTTTAGTATTATATCAATGTTATACTTTTTTTAAACTAAAACGAGCTACCATTAAGATCAAACACATGCACATGCAATAAAATAATACCATCTAGAGCAAGCATATAGAAAGAACCACAAGTTGAGTTTAGTGTTAATTTTTTCCCTTGATACAAAAGCAAACTTCTATTTACATCAGCAGTTTTGCACCCAAAAAGAAGAAGAAAAAGAATTCAACCAGACTAACCCTACTAAAAAAACACTGGAACTAGTATATTGAGAAAACAGATGATAGAATCTAAAAGAACTCAATATGTGTGTAAGCATTGTTGCTAACAGGAAGCTTTACAGATTGCAAATCCTATCATGACCACTCTCGCCTGTAATTCTCAACTCCATTTGTCTTCTCTCCAATCTTTTCATATTTGGATTAGACTCAATTACGTGCCAAAATACCCAGAGATTGGAATTGTAAATTGCTTAAAGAATGTCTAGCGTTCAACGAAGAAAGTTTCTTAAGAGATAAATATTTGAAAGAAATATATTAACGTTCCACCACAGTTGATGTATACATGGCAATAAAGGACAAAGCTAACAAATATTTGTGCAATTCAGATTCCACAGAAGTGAAGTGGGGCTGCCAATATCACAGTTGCAATTTACTAGATTCTGAATGGTGAGAACATGAAGTTTCCCTAAAAATGACAATGTTGATATTCTTTGACAACTTTAGGCACAAAAGAAATGGGGTTAAAGATATTGTAAGAGATAGTTTGCTTTACAAGCAGTCAAAAAAATAAAAAACAAAAAATAAAAAATAAAAAATAAAAAAAGATTGTTTATTTGCTGGATAAAGGTACTATTACTCTTGTGAATATTTTCTTGGATTTTCATGAAATGGTAGTAATGCTATGTCATTTTCATCATGGGGATTTCTCGTCTAATTTGATCTTAAATTTTTCCAGCTCATTGCTCGGTTCCCTCTCTTGGTTACCTTTTCATCTACACAAAAATTCCCTTGATTAACACAAATCTAGAAATGATGGCATGTTCGTGAAGTTTTACAGAAACAAGATGAAAAGTTCCACTTGAACTTGGGAGAAATTATAGCCGTGACCACCAACCAAGACCAGCAACCAAACCAATAAAATATCCCATCTATTACCAAAATAAAACCACCAATCAGAAAACACTTATTCAAGATCATCAACCGGTCACTGATATATTTTTTGCTATATAGCATTTTAATTTACAATAGAATACTGAAAAGAAGAAAATTAACATGTTTATTACCTCTACCTGCAGGAGAGGCACTGGAGAAGGTGGCGACCGACGGTCAAGAGAGGCACCGGAGGAGGTGGCGGTAGGCAAGCGAACCGCTGGAGGAGGCGGCGGGGGCTGTAAGGTGAAGAACCGCTGGAGGAGGTGCCGACGCCTGTCAGGCGAACCAATAGACGGAGAATGCAGCGGCGGTCACGCATCAGACCAACTGGGGGAAATATTAGGGAGAAGAGAGGAGATGAGAACGGAGAAGAGAGGAGAGAGATTTTTTGGGGGGTTTTCAGTTAGGGCAGAGATATGAGAACGGAGAAGAGAGGAAAGAGATTTTTTGGGGGTTTTTCGGTTAGGGCAGAGAGAGGAGAACGGGAAGAGAGGAGAGAGATTTTGATTCAAGTGGGGGTACTGAAAGGGGATATTTTAGGTTTTTTACCGTGTAAATGTATAAATACAAGATACTCTACCTCTAAATTATACAATTTGGGTTTAAAGGCAAATACAAAAAGCTGATTGGGTTCAAAGATACAAGCAAAAGATGTTGGGTTTATCCATAAATCAGGGTAAACTTTTGGGCCTAGAAACAAAAACCCCTACTAAATAATCCTTTAGCTAAAATTTCTAACGGTATGTTGCCGAGTTAGAGTGTTTTTACATATCGGTCCCTTAAATATTTAGTATTTCTATCTATCTATACTATTTTGTTAAAAACTTAGTGAGGGTAGAAAAAGTGTGAAGGACATGGGAAAACTATACTTGATCTCACTAAAGATATAAGGACGCTTTGGTCATTTCACACAAATTTTCTTTTCTTTTCTCCTTCTTTATTTCTAAAACTTTCTAAAGTCTATCATGGTGCTTATTAATTAAACATTTATTACATTATATATTATAATCTAGGGTTTTTACATCAAAACCGCTTTTACTTTTACTTAAATGGCTACTTACCACCTTTAAAGTTTTTTTTTATTTTATTTACTAGTACTTTTAGTGCACCCGATGCGTGCATACACAGTACATATTTGTGCAAAAAAATCTATAGCGATAATTTAATAATTAACGATAAGATAAATGGATGCATTAGAAGATTGTCAAAATCCTTTATGAGTACATTGCAATTCAATAAACAATAACGATATATGAATAGGAACCTGATATCGAAGAAGAGTTTGATTGTTTCTGTGAGTATCGCTGAAGTGATATATATGTGCCGGATTGATCGTTGAATATTTATTGTTGATGCTATTAAACCCTAATTAAGAAAGAAACCTTAATAAGCACATCAGTAAATATATTAGAAAACCTATATAAATTAGGAACTTACCTATGATTCTGGAGAATTTCAAATTGGTGATTTACGCTTCCATTGGTAGAGGATTTAAAGAAATCATCTCACGTGTAATCGGATTTTTTGGAGAAGGGGTTAGGATACGAAGGAATAGTTTAGACCAGTATAGAGATTTCGCTCCTAAAGACTTTGAACGTGGGAAGTTCGAAGATCGTGGGTGGTTAATGTGATTTCTGTGGCTTACCAATTGTGCCCTTTAAAAATCTTTTAAGGCTCTGTTTGGAAGCTCTGATTTGGCCTTAGATTTGAAAGTCAGGGTATTTTAAAACCAAATCTACTGTTTGCGCTATAGCTTGGGCCATGATTTCAAATGAAGTCATTTTAGAGAGAGGGATTTCAAAGCCCAAAATTGTGTATTTCAAATTTCACTTGAAGGGTTGGTATTTGCCAAATCCCGACCCACTCTTTTCTTCTCTCTCGCTCGTTTCAATTCCCTACCTCGTCTCGTTCGTCTCGATCGCTCGTTGCAAGCCCCGATCTCGTCTCGTTCTCTCTCGATCGCAGGTATCTCCTCTCCCCCCTCCTCCTCCCCCCCCGAAACCCTAGATCTGAGCTAGGGTTTAGGTCATGATCTTTGCGGCTAAAACCCTAGATCGGAACTAGTGCTCTCGATCTGACGTCCATTTGATGATGGTTTGTGTTATCAGAATATTCTTTTACCAATTATTTTTAATTTTTTGATGATTTCATTATGAGTATGCATTAGGGTTTTGTGATTTTGACCGATTCTTAGCTAATTCGAGCAAGGAGAACTTCTCTCATCTCAAGGTATAACCTTTTTTCTTTTCATTTTATTGAGAATTTTTTCTCTTTATTTTATTGTGATTTTAGTTTACTTTTTGACTGTGGTAACCAAACCCATTTTTAATTTTCATTTCATTGTGATGCTGCTCACTGCTCAGTGCAGTTTGGCACTTGTACCTGTTTGCATTCTTGTATACACAATCGTTTCCCTTGGAGGAGGTGAGCTATGTTGTGACTTGTGAAACTTCCTTGATAAGTTATGCCACATGAATGCTTTTTATTTTGTAATTCTTTTTGTTTTTTTAATTAATGCTCTAAGATAAAAAGATTGCAGAAACATAGTGGAGAGGATTCAAGGAGTTGTAATTTTGAGCATCTATTAGGAAGCTAAGCAATGTTCCTTTTTCTCATTATACGACAGGCTAAGCAGATATCCTTAATTTATCACCAACATGCATAGTTTAATTGTGAATTCTCTGTCAAAGTATTTTCATTCCATGCATCAAAATATGACTTCTATATTACTAATTAGGAGAAGTTATAAGATTATAATTGATGGGGTAAAAGTGTGCGAGAGGTAAGCCTAAAGAACTTGGTTGGAACCAATTAAGAACGAGATGCATGACTTTTTAGTAGAGAACCGAATGGAAGAAATAAGAATCATATTCATGTAGCCGATCTCGGAAATTTGGAATAAAGGCTTTGTCTTTCATATTAATTTCTGGTACACCACCACAGTAGCATGTTTGTATAAAAACATTCAAATGGGTGCTCTGTGTTCCTTTATTTACTTAATGATATGCATAAAGTATGATCTACTATTCCTTTCTTTCCCTTTTTGTGGATGTGGAAAGTCTATCTGTTGAAGGTAAAAAAAAATCCTCTAACATGAATGGCAAGAATTTTAAAAGGGGCTTGATAGCACATCAACAGTTAAGGGTGTACTTAATTTTATAATTTTACAATAGTTTATGAAAGGTGGAAATTGAAGAAGGAAATGTTAGCCTAACACTATTCTTTAAGGTCAGCGAGAAAAAGTTTCAAATGAAATGATCAAAATCAAAATGTATCCATGTGCATACAAATAACAGAGCCAAGTACATCATGTTGGTATTGCCTACGCATAGACAGCACCATGTCGAATTATATGGAAGTTAGTTATCTTCATGCTCATCCACTACTTCCTCACTACCAATCCCACTTCCCCATTAGCTTCACTAACTTCCTCCACTAACTCCTCTATTAGCAACTACCCTTCAATTTCTCACCTTATATCTATCCTAAACTAAGCGAAAAAAATGAGAAGGAAAATCCAATTTCAAAAGCCTAAAACAACCTCGACACATCGCAGGCAATCAACAACAAAGTGCTCTCTCATTCCTTCATCATAAAAAGACACCACCTGGGAGCACCCAAGCAACAAGAAGAGGAATCAAGGCATTCCATTCTTGTATTGCTCGCCGCTATCCCCATCCAAATTGTTGCTCAACAAAACCGAACCTGACACCACCCCCGGATCACCAAGTTGCGGGTCGTCATAGCCTCTTCATCACCGGCCACCTCAATCCCATCATACCTGGCTGACACTGCCACTAGATGCCAGTCGCTATCATCCCGGCACCGGAGCAAGCTAAATCTATGTCTGAATCAGCGAAATTCAGTCGTCAAAGCTTCTAAGTTCTCTTCACTGTCACGCTATAGTCACTGGCATTATTGCGTTGTCGTTGTGGCCTTCGCCAGTACTTCTCATAGCCACTCCTCGTTGTAGTCCAAAGCCTTCAATGTCATTGCTATCCAAGCCTGGATGACGTAGCAGTCAGGTCCGAAGCTAAAACCACTGTGAAGTTACTACTCCATCAACAAACTATCATCGCCCTTGCAGCGCTGCTACCAAGCTCCTGCTGCTTTCCATCGTGGCTGTCCGTCACTGTTGTCGTACGAGGCCTTGCTGTCATTGCAGTCTGAACGTCAACATCACAGCAATCAGGTCCGAACTTGAGAGATCCACCATAACTTTGCAACTAAATAAATAGGTTGTCATCGCCCTTGCTGCTCCTGTCAGATCCTCTAGGGTTCTGTATATCACCTCCTCCATGCAAGTGCAAATAATACACATCCATGAGCAGGAGCTCGTCGTTACCGACGCTGCTATTGTAAGTCCACCGATGTAGCTACAACAATGGCCCATTAAACTCCTACGAGCCACTGTAATGTCTACCTGCTTCTCTGTTCTCTCTTGTGAGTGGGAAAGGAGTAACCGAGGAGAAAATACAATGACACAAGGCCCTTCGACTTCATGTGCCACATTGAGCCATCCACAATTGCCAAAACCCATGACTAACTATCGGGTTTATGGACTGCAATTGATTAAAAAAAAGTATTGCTGGTAGGGGATTCCTTCGGGCCCCCTAACATGCTAGATATGTTAAAATCTTTCAGAGGATTCCTTCGGGCCCCCTGCAAGATTAATTTCAAAGCTGGTAGAGGATTCATTCGGGCCCTGTAGCAAGCAATTTCAAATGCTATTAGAGGATTTCTTCGGACCCTTTAATATGCAATTTTAAATCTGTGCTATTAAAGGATTTCTTCGGACCCTTTAATATGCAATTCCAAATTAATGCTATTAAAGGAATTTTTCGGACCCTTTAATATGCAATTCCAAATCCGTGCTATTAAAGGATTTCTTCGGACCCTTTAATATGCAATTCCAAATCAATGCTATTAAAGGATTTCTTGGGACCCTTTAATATGTGAATTCCATAATTAGAAACACTATTAGAGGAGAATTCCTTTGGGTCCTCTATTAGTGAAATATACGAAATTTTGTCAAAGGATTTCTTGTTATGGGCCAAAGCTAAATGCAAATAAACTGCTAGCGTACTGCCCAAAAGAGACCTGTTTTTCAGGACTTACAAAACAACCCAAAGTAATTTCTGTACTCACAAAAGAGCCCAAGACAAATTCACAAATTGTAAATCAGTCCAAAAAAGGCTGAAAGTTTGCAAATCAGTCCGTAAGGAAATTAAAAATTGCAAATTAAACCCCAACATGCTAAAAATCCAAAATTCCAAATCAAGTCAAATCAACGACCGAAATGTTGCTAAACTATAAGCCAAGTCAAATCAAATCCAAATTATGGACCGTTATGTCCCTAAACTAAAATCAAATCCAAATTATGGACCGGGATGTCCCTAAACTAAAATCAAATCCAAATTATGGACCAGATTGTCCCTAAACTAAAATCAAATCTAAATTATGGACCAAGATGTCCCTAAACTAAAATCAAATCCAAATTATGGACCGAGATATCCCTAAACTAAAATCAAATCCAAATTATGGACCGGAATGTCCCTAAGCTAAAGTCAAATGCAAATTTTCGACCTCCATGTCACTAAACTGGACCCCAAATTAAATCAATTTCTCAAGTAAAAATTCTTTTTTCTGTTTCTTTTTAAATTGTAAACTGAGGGTATGCCCTAGGTTAAGCCATGGAAATAAAATGAGAAATCAATAAAATTTATGCATGGTTACTCCATTTTCTATTTTGTGCTAATCTATAGGTCTCTTAATCGGAGGTTCGTTTGGTTCAACCCAAACGATAATTAGCAGTAGGGGCTTTCGCCTACTGGAAGCCATGGACTCACATAATTAATAAACCTCTATTCCTCGTTGTAGTCCGAAGCCCTCAACATCATTGCTATCCAAGCCTGGATGGCGTAGCAGTCAGGACCGAACCTAAAACCAGTATGAAGTTACTACTCCATCAACAAACTATCATCGCCCTTGCTGCTCCTGTCAGATCGTCTAGGGTGTTGTCCGTCGCTTCCTCCACGTAAGTGCAAATAATACACATCCATGAGCAGGAGCTCGTCGTTACCGGCGCTGCTGTTGTAAGTCCACCGACATAGCTACAACAATGGCCCATTAAACTCCTACGAGCCACTACAATGTCTACATGCTTCTCTGTTCTCTCTTGTGAGTGGGAAAGGAGTGACCGAGGAGAAAATACAACGACACAAGGCCCTTCAACTTCATGTGCCACATTGAGCCATCCACAATTGCCAAAACCCATGACTAACTATCGGGTTTATGGACTGCAATTGATTATTAAAAAAAAAGTATCACTAGTAGGGGATTCCTTCGGGCCCTCTAACATGCTAAATTGCAAATCTTCAATAGCTGGTAGAGGATTCCTTCGGGCCCTCTAACATGCTAAATTGATCAATCAAATTAAGAGCTAGTAGAGGATTCCTTTGGGCCCTCTAACACGCGTATTGTAAATCCATGCTATTAAAGGATTTCTTCGGACCCTTTAATATGCAATTCAAAATTAATGCTATTAAAGGATTTCTTCGGACCCTTTAATATGCAATTCCAAATTAACGCTATTAAAGGATTTCTCCGCACTTTAATATGCAATTCCAAATTTATGCTATTAAAGGATTTCTTCGGACCCTTTAATACGCAATTTCAAATTCATGCTATTAAAGGATTTCTTCGGACCCTTTAATATGCAATTCCAAATTAATGCTATTAAAGGATTTCTTCGGACCCTTTAATATGCAATTCCAAATTAATGCTATTAAAGGATTTCTTCGGACCCTTTAATACGCAACTTCAATTAAATGCTATTAAAAGATTTCTTCGGACCCTTTAATATGTAATTCCAAATTCGTGCTATTAAAGGCTTTCTTCGGACCCTTTAATATGCAATTCCAAATTTATGCTATTAAAGGATTTCTCCAGACCCTTTAATATGCAATTCCAAATCCGTGCTATTAGAGGAATTCTTCGGACCCTTTAATACGCAACTTCCAATAAACACTATTAAAGGATTTCTTCGGACCCTTTAATATGCGAATTTCAAATTTGGAAACACTATTAGAGGAGAATTCCTTCGGGTCCTCTACTAGTGAAATATGCGAAATTTTGTCAAAGGATTTCTTGTTATGGCCAAAAAACTAAGTATTTTAGCCCAACTATAAATGCAAACAAACTGCTAGCGTACTACACAAAAGAGGCCTTTTTTTTAGAATTTGCAAAACAACCCAAAATAATTCCTGTAATCACAAAACAGCCCAAGACAAATTCAGAAATTGTAAATCAGTCCCAAAACATGTAGAAATTGCAAACCAGTCAAATCAAATGTTGAAATTACAAATCAGTCCCAGAAAGGGCTGAAAACTGCAAATTAGTCACCAAAAAGGGCTGAAAAATAGTCCCCAAAAAGTTGAAAATTACAGATCAACCCCAAAAATGCTAAAATTCTGTAAATCCAAATCAAACTAAAATCAAACGACCGAAATGTCGCTAAACTATAAGGCAAATCAAATCAAATCAAAGGACCGAGATGTCCCTAAACTAAAATAAAATCCAAATTATGGACCGAGGTGTCTCTAAACTAAAATCAAATCCAAATTATAGACCGAAATGTCACTAAACTAAAATCAAATTTAAATTATGGACCGAGATGTTCTTAAACTAAAATCAAATCTAAATTATGGACCGGAATGTCCCTAAACTAAAATCAAATTCAAATTATGGACCGAGATGTCTCTAAACTAAAATCAAATTCAAATTATGGACCTAGATGTCCCTAAACTAAAATCAAATCTAAATTATGGACCGGAATGTCCCTAAACTAAAATCAAATCCAAGTTATGGACCGAGATGTCCCTAAACTAAAATCAAATTCAAATTATCGACCATGATGTCCCTAAACTAAAATTAAATCTAAATTATGGACCGAGATGTCCCTAAACAAAAATTAAATTCAAATTATGGACCGAGATGTCCTTAAACTAAAATCAAAGACCGAAATGTCACTAAACTAAAATCAAGTCCAAATTATGGACCGTGATGTCCCTAAACTAAAATCAAATTGAAATTATGGACCGCGATGTCTCTAAACTAAAATCAAATTCAAATTATGGACCGAGATGTCTCTAAACTAAAATCAAATCCAAATTAAAGACCGAAATGCCACTAAACTAAAATCAAGTCCAAATTATGGACCGAGATGTCCTTAAACTAAAATCAAAGACCGAAATATCACTAAACTAAAATAAAGTCCAAATTATGGACCGAGATGTCCTTAAACTAAAATCAAAGACCGGAATGTCCCTAAACTAAAATCAAATCCAAGTTATGGACCGAGATGTTCCTAAACTAAAATCAAATGCAAATTATGGACCGAGATGTCCCTAAACTAAAATCAAATCTAAATTATGGACCGAGATGTCCGTAAACTAAAATCAAATTCAAATTATGGATGGAGATGTCCCTAAAATAAAATCAAATTCAAATTATGGACCGAGATGTCCTTAAACTAAAATCAAATCCAAATTATGGACCGGAATGTCCCTAAACTAAAGTCAAATGAAAATTTTCGACCTCCATGCCTCTAAACTGGACCCAAATACGTGTGTTAGAGGGCCCAAAGAAATCCTTTAATAGCAATAATTTTGAACTACATATTGAAGGGTCCGAAGAAATCCTTTAATAGCACGGATTTACAATACGTGTGTTAGAGGGCCCAAAAAAATCCTCTACCAGCTCTTAATTTGATTGATCAATTTAGCATGTTAGAGGGCCCGAAGGAATCCTCTACCAGCTATTGAAGATTTGCAATTTAGCATGTTAGAGGGCCCGAAGGAATCCCCTACCAGCGATACTTTTTTTTAATAATCAATTGCAGTCCATAAACCCGATAGTTAGTCATGGGTTTTGGCAATTGTGGATGGCTCAATGTGGCGCATGAAGTCGAAGGGCCTTGTGTCGTTGTATTTTCTCCTCGGTCACTCCTTTCCCACTCACAAGAGAGAACGGAGAAGCATGTAGACATTGTAGTGGCTCGTAGGAGTTTAATGGGCCATTGTTGTAGCTACGTCGGTGGACTTACAACGGCAACGCCGGTAACGACGAGCTCCTGCTCATGGATGTGTATTATTTGCACTTACAAGGAGGAGGCGACGGACAACACCCCAGACGATCTGACAGGAGCAGCAAGGGCGATGATAGTTTGTTGATGGAGTAGTAACTTCATACTGGTTTTAGGTACGGTCCTGACTGTTGCGCCATCCAGGCTTGGATAGCAATGATGTTGAGGGCTTCGGACTACAACGAGGAGTGGCTATGAGAAGCACTGGCGAAGGCCACAACGACAATGCAGTGACAATGCCGGTGACTGCAGTGTGACAATGAAGAGAACTTAGAAGCTTTGACGACTGAATTTCGCTGATTCAGACATCGATTTAGCTTGCTCCGGTGCCGGGATGATAGCGACTGGCATCTAGTGGCAGTGTCGGACAGGTATGATGGGATTGAGGTGGCCCGTGATGAAGAGGCTATGATGACCCGCAACTTGTTGATCCCAGGGTGGCGTCGGGTTTGGTTTTTGTTGAACAACGATTTGGATGGGGATATCAGCGAGCAATACAAGAATGGAATGCCTTTGTTCCTCTTCTTTGTTGCTAGGGTGCTCCCTAGTGTGTGTCTTTTATGATGAAGGAATGAGAAAGGACTTTGTTGTTGATTGCCTGCGACTTTTGAAATTGGATCTTTCTTCTTTTTTTTTTTTTTCGTGTTTAGTTTAGGATAGATATAAGGTGAGAAATTGAAGGGTAGTTGCTAACAGAGGAGTTAGTGGAGGAAGTTAGTGAAGCTAATGGGGAAGTGGGATTGGTAATGAGAAAGTAGTGGATGAGCATGAAGATAACTAACTTCCATATAATTCTTTATGGTGCTGTATATGCGTAGACAATACCAACGTGATGTACTTGGTTCTGTTATTTGTATGCACAAGGGTACATTTTGATTTTGATCATTTCATTTGAAAATTTTACTCGCTGACCTTGAAGAGTAGTGTTAGGCTAACATTTACTTCTTCAATTTCCACCTTTCCACCTTTCCACCTTTCATAAACTATTGTAAAATTACAAAATTAAGTACACCCTTAACTGTTGATGTGCTATCAAGCCCCTTTTAAAATTCTTGCCATTCATATTAGAGGCTTTTTTTCTACCTTCAACAAATAGAATCTGTAGGGTCGCAAATCTCACCCTAAAAGGGGTATTCCTTTTAGGATGGATAAGCAAAACAGATAATATTTTAATTGGGGTGTATTCCTAAGATTTCCTCTATAGGAATAGAGGTTTATTAATTATGTGAGTCCATGGCTTCCAGTAGGCGCAAGCCCTTACTGTTAATTATCGTTTGGGTGGAACCAAACGAACCTCCGATTAAGAGACCTATAGATTAGCACAAAATAGAAAATGGAGTAACCATGCATAAATTTTATTGATTTCTCATTTTATTTCCAGGGCATAACCAAGGGCATACGCTCACTTTACAATTTGAAAAGAAATAGAAAAAAGAGTTTTAACTTGAGAAATTGATTTAATTTGGGGTCCAGTTTAGTGACATGGAGGTCGAAAATTTGCATTTGACTTTAGTTTAGGGACATTCCGGTCCATAATTTGGATTTGATTTTAGTTTAGGGACATCTCGGTCCATAATTTGGATTTGATTTTAGTTTAGGGACATCTCGGTCCATAATTTGGACTTGATTTTAGTTTAGGGACAATCCGGTCCATAATTTGGATTTGATTTTAGTTTAGGGACATTCCGGTCCATAATTTGGATTTGATTTTAGTTTAGGGACATCTCGGTCCATAATTTGGATTTGATTTTAGTTTAGGGACATTACGGTCCATAATTTGGATTTGATTTTAGTTTAGGGACATCTCGGTCCATAATTTGGATTTGATTTGATTTGGCTTATAGTTTAGCAACATTTCTGTTGTTGATTTGACTTGATTTGGAATTTTGGATTTTTAGCATTTTGGGGTTTAATTTGCAATTTTAATTTTCTTAAGGATTGATTTGCAAACTTTCAGCCTTTTTTGGACTGATTTACAATTTGTGAATTTGTCTTGGGCTATTTTGTGAGTATCGAAATTACTTTGGGTTGTGTTGTAAATTCTAAAAAAAAAGGTCTATTTTGGGTAGTACGCTAGCAGTTTATTTGCATTTAGTTTTGGCCCATAACATGAAATCCTTTGACAAAATTTCGTATCAACTACTTCTTTTAACTAAAGGAGAACAATAAAAAAGACTCTGATGAATAGTAACTCTATGCTGGACCAATCAGATTGTTTCAAAATTTTCCACCTCATCTTCCTACTCTCTCTCTCCGGACTTCCCACTCTTCCCAACTGCTTGCCAACCCACGTTCTATTTAATAAGAACCGCTGAAATTTATTTCCTTTTATAAAAATTTTAAAAAAAGATCATCTCAAATAACCACCTCCGCTAACCCATGTACTGAATCAGAACTACCCCCACCGTTCCTATCTAATAAAAGGAAAACAATAATATGTTCTTCCTGATTATTGAGAGAATAATATGATCTTCCTGATTATTGAGAGAGAGAGAGAGAGAGAGAGAGAGAGAGAGATGAAGGGTGAAAGGAAAATAGTGGTTGCTGCTCTCCAATTTGCTTGCTCCGATTTCGTCTCTAAAAACGTTGATACTGCCGAAAGGTTCAATCTTTTTATCTTTTTTCATTGTTTTTGTTTTTTAAATATGCAATTTTTTGAGAAAGCCTCTCTCTGAGATTGTTGAACCGTATTTTAGAGCAATTTTTGGGGTTTGAAGATTTTTTGGACTCAAATGGCCAAATGGGTAATCGCCAAATCTGTGTTGTATCAGGCAAAAGAAGGTGAACAAAGGGAACTTTCCTATAGGATTTCGCTAATTATTTTATCCTGTGTTTTTGGGGGCATGGACTTTCGCTAAAGTAGTGCATTTCTAAAATTTTTAGCTTTAATTTTCACCAGAAACAGGGATTTTTGAAAAATAAGCATCAGGGTTGGTCAGAGCAGCACATGAGAAGGGTGCAAATATTATTCTTGTTCAGGTACACGTCCCGAAATATGGATATTATGCTGCTTGAGAGAATTCTGAACTTTAAATGTAGTGTATTACCGTATTCGCAAAATATCGAAGTAGCGGGTCGTATCTCCTGTTCTTAATAGTTACACATATGTTGGTTATGTTTTTTTAAGGAATTATTCGAAGGCAATTACTTTTGTCAAGCTCAAAGGAGGATTTCTTTAAACGTGCCAAGCCATACAAAGGACACCCACCAATTCTAAGGTTGGTAAATACTGAAGTTCATATTTCTTTTGCCTTGATTTCATACATCAACAAATGAAATCAATACCAACCTGTAGCAACTTGCTAATATCTCTTATATTACATGTTGTATTTAGGATGCAGAAACTTGCCAAGGAGTTGGGTGTGGTGATACCTGTGAGTTTCTTCGAAAAAGCAAATAATGCTCACTACAATTCTATAGCCATTATTGATGCTGATGGATGTGATCTTAGACTTTATCGAAAATCTCATATCCCAAATGGCGCAGACGAGTACTAATAGAATCTTCTGATAGACTACGCTTTTTATTTTCCCATAGCAAAACTATTCCCCCCGCGTATTGAAAATCTAACCGAACTTTAAACTCCATTGATATATTATTAATTTTAAACTTTGATGCACACCTTTAGACCCGGTCGTTTACTTTGTTATTTAACTTTATAAAGAACTTATCCTAACTTTTTTAACAATAAAAAATTCCCTTAACCTAAAGCAACATTTGATCAAATATAAAACAAAATGTTAAAAATCATTTCATAAAAATATTAGTGAATAGTGACATGCCGTGCCTTGCACGGGCCGAAATACTAGTATTTCACTAATAGAGGACCCGAATGAATTCTCCTCTAATAGTGTTTCTAAATTTGGAATTCGCATATTAAAGGGTCCGAAGAAATCCTTTAATAGCGTTGATTTGGAATTGATATTAAAGGGTCCGAAGAAATACTAGTATTTCAATTTTCCAGTCCTTCTTTTTCTCTCTCACTAATATTTTTGATCTTTTAGGTTTTACCTTTTTATAAAAAAATAATAAATAAAAATAAAAATTAGTTAACATTTGTTTTTCTTGTTAGGTCTTTTTTAATGTTTTAGTGATATAAAAATTTAAAAGAATTTTCTTTGGTATATACAAGTTTGGATTAGGGATAATACCAATCACTTAATTCGAGTTGAAACTATTTTTAAAACTATAGAAATAGCAAATCCGAATCCACCCGTTCTTTAGGATATGTGTCATCCTACTAGGAATGTAATCCCATCTTGCATTAGACTTTCTAAAGTTAATGGTGTTAATTATGATCTTAGACCTCACTTCATAAATATGTTTTTCAAAATTCTTATGAAATGAATATGAAGTTACATTCATTTTATATCTGAATTTGAAGAAGTGTGTCTCATGATTAAGATTAAAGAGTTATCTGAGGATGTAATTAAACTTAGATTTATCCCCTTTGCTCTTAAGGACAAGCAATGGATGTATAGCTAGCCCACAAATTGTATCTCAACTTAGGATGAATTTGTTATCATTTTTCTAAAAAATTTCTTTCCAAGTTACAAAGCAATAAAGCTTAGAAACAACATCCAGTCTTGCGAAATAATTTCAGGGGAGCCATTCTGGAAGTATATATTTTGATTGGTTTAAGGATCTTGTTATCCAATAGCCTTATCATGGTCTCGAAAAGCGACGTTTATGCCAAATCATCTATAAAGGATTGGATTATTTTTCAAGAACATCCTTAGAATTATGTGTCAATGGGATTTTATGAAGAAAAACGCTGACGAAGCCTTGTAATTCTTAGAGAATTTGTCTGAAAAAACCAGGTAGTGGGAATACTGTGATGAGAGAGTTTCATGAGTTCACCTAACCAAATCCAGCTGTCTTTTCATGAGTTCCCCTAACAAATCAAATAAAGGCCTATCAATCGTTAGAAAATCAAATAATAATTTGATAAAGTTAAATACACTGTCTTTGAGGCACCTTTGCCAACGATCTCATTGTACTTGGAAAGAAAAATTAGAAGATAATCAAGGGAAAAAATCTTAAAAACTTTGATTGTACTCTTCTATCTCCCTGTAGGATCAACCACTAAAACATAGGTTAATATGGATAATGATGAGGAAGAACACCCATTACTCGCACCTCAATTTGTTTCTTTTTTGAAATTAGAGTTTCTTTGGCTCCTTATACAATCACGGTAGCAAAAAAGAATTTAGAAAAATATTCTATCTTAAATGCTTAAGAGAAGAATCAGAGAACCATTTATGACTGACAAGTTGAGGAGATAGTGGGATGAGGTTTAATTGCCAACATCATGCAAATTAAGGATGTTTTTAAACCCATTAAGTACAAATGGTTGTTTCATATATAATTAATCCAAATATAATCATACATATAGAGAACGCTAGAGAAGTCGAGAGGTTGGTTTAAAAGAAACTTTTTTTTAAAGAAAAATAAAAAATAAAAAAGCCAAAATAACCACAAGTCAAGGACCTTACTTTAATATATATAATAAATAGATAGATGGGCACGATTAAGGTGGGGTGGCTGGTCCACATTTTTTTCTAATTTTTAGGGCTAAAATACATGGGCTATAATAGGAGGGGCTGAATCACATGGGCTTTACAATTTTTAGGTCTTGGTACAATTTTTCTAGAAAAAACTACATAGTTTTTAATAGCAATTACATACCCTGAAGGTTTTTAAATTTGCAGTTTAATACGTTCTATCGTTCTATTATGCAAACTTGGGAATATTCTCTCACAAATTTTGTTATGACATTCACATGCTAATTTTAGAACTTATTAGTCTTTAATTTTCGTTAAATTTATAGTAAAACCTACTTTGATTCCAGTTTAAACATATTTCAATTCTATTTCTAAACAAAGTTATGATAAAGTTAGCCCTAAATTTAACAAAATTAAAGGTTAAATTTTTAAAACTAGCATGTGAGTGTCACTTGGGTGTTTATAGAGGAATATTGTCACGTTTACACAACAAAGGTATTAAAGTGTAAATATGATAACATTAAGATATATAAGTGTCGTAAAAATAAGTGAGAGTATATTAAGTGCAAAGTAGAGAAACAGTATAAGTACTAGTGAGCCTTAAAGTATTGAAACCTGCCTTTTGTTAGGGACTCCAATTTTTATTTGGTCAATGAAGTAAATAGTTGCATGGACCATGCAATGTTTCAGTACATTCATCAACTCTACACATACCTGAGTGTACAAGTTGCTTTCAAAAAATTTTCCTGTTTACAAACAAAATCTAGGCAAACAACCTGAAAGTATAAGCAGCAAGAGCATCGCACAACCAATTAAGCAAAAACAAAGCATAGAAGTTACAGAGATGACCTCGAATCTTTATACTCTAGTGGGATATCAAGATGAAAGATGTAAGAGCAAACACCTCAATTTGCTTAATCACCTCCTCTGAACTTTTATCAATAACAGTATGAACTCCAGAGTTTCTCTCTCCACAGCAAATAAAAACCACAACATGATATCATTCCAAACTTGAGCTGAGAAACCACAAGAGATCAAGAATAAGTGCTGCAGATTTTCAGAAGCAGGACCACATAATAAACAATTTGAAACCCAAAATGGCAAATTCGTTCAAAGGTTATTAAGGACTCCAATTAAAAGGACAAAAGTATAGGGCTTTGGGTCTTTGAGAATTTCATGAGCCACGAAAAGAGTGAGTTAGCGCAATTGATCTCCCGGTCACTTCGTCTCCAAAAAGGTCCTTTAAGAGTTGGAAACTCAACACAAACTGGTGATGATGTTGAACATATTAGGATTGAAGACATCCCAACCATTTCTCCATTTCTTCTTATTAATGGCATCACAGTCTTTATTATGACTAGCTTATAATTAATTGCCCTTAGATACACGAATCCAGATTTTTTTTTTTGATTTAAAATGAACTTCTTTGCTTTTATAAACTTACAACAGAAATGTGAATTTAGTAATATATATTTATTCTTTAGGTCAAAGAGACATCTATAATCACTAGTCATCATGTTATGATAGGCTTGTCCGTCCTCTTACATTGTTATATTGTTCAACAATTCATAACAAAACATCTTTTTTTTTTTTTGTTTAACGTGGGAGGCAAAATCCTTTAAATAAAAGAGCTAAAATACATCGTCAATAGGGACATGCCTTGGCCACTTCTTGCCATACTCGTCCTAAACAAGAAACTTTGTAAGATAATCTGGAGGGGTTAACATCACCTCGACCTCGATAATTAACGCAACGCGGAAGTGATAAACCTCGGAATCCACCAAGGGGCGTTCTTTGAATCCACAAAGAACAATATCCGAATCCACGAAGACTTCAAATCCACGATGAAAATATAATAAGAGAAATTTATTTGATAAAAGTGATATTATTCATTGGGGTTACATGACTTTTCTTAAATAAAAAAATAAAATAGACTCTTAATAAGACTAGAATTACAAAAAAGTAGAAAGTAACAAATCTTACCCTAAAAAAGGACTCCTATAATAGCGGAAACAAATCAGTCTGATTAAATCAAAATTAATTTTATTTCCTAATCAAAATTGACTCTAACTTTATTACTAAAAATAAACTAAATATTAATTATTTTCGGATTTCTACTAAAAGCTAGTGATACTGATGAGAGTTTGAAAATCTGACAATCTGGTTGGCTTCGTCTCGTCGAGATAGGTGATTTTCATATATAATATGTCAAAATCTGCCTTCCGGGTTAGAAGATATGATCGTTTCTTTACGGAAGTCAATAACATGTGTGTATTTGTATTTAACTTGTGATTGTCCCGCTCCTCCATGAAATTGTCCGTTAAGTGTTCTACATCAGTCTCCCCTTGTTGAAAGAAGCTCGACCCCGAGCTTATATTTGCTTGAATAGTAGCTTCATTGATAAACATGTTTCTTCTTCTACATCAATCAGCACCCGCCTTGTACTTAGCATTGACTTTCTCCATCTGTTGTTTGACCTCTTCAGCTAAAACTTTTTCTGAATCAAACTTCTGAATGGATCTTTCCCATATTATGGTTATGTGACTAATGACATATGAATCCACAAATGACCTAAAAAACTCTTCCAAATCCTTTCCTTGTTGCTTTTTATATTCTTCTGCTTGAAGTTTCATCTCAATTTTGTCGAAATTATTATCACTCTTTGTTTCAAGAGAAGAATTTCTCTCACACTCTATCTCCTTTGTTATGGGTCCTCCACTAAGCAAGTTACACATAACATCAATCAACTCGCTCTCAATTCTACCCTTCTCCTTCATTGCAACAATATTAGCAAATATAATATCACTCACAATAGCTTCAGGAACTTCATGCATAATATCCATCTTCACTGAAAGATCACCATCAATATCATGAATCTTGGTCGCAATAGGGGCTTGCACATCAAGAGGAATCTCGATTGGGGCAGGTTCTTCTTTCTCAATTACAACCAAATCATAGACCTCCTCAGATTGTTTCAAATTTTCTGCTAAAGCGTCGTTATTTGTCACCGGTGGTCTCTTCTTCTCAGTAGTGACTATCTTGGATGTCTCTTTTTTTGGAAGAGGCATGAGTGCAATTCGATGTCTATCCTTTTTAAAGATACAAGCATTGTCTCTAATCCTGTGGGTGGCACCAATATCTAACTGCCATGGCCTACCTAAAAATATATGACAAGTATCCATCTCGACCACATCACACAACACCTCATCGACATAGTTGCGGCCAATAGAAAAAGGTACCCGACATATCTCATCGTTCTGCACATCATTGTCTTTGTGAATCCAGTCGATCTTGTGGGGAGGTGGGTATTTCTCTGTCTTCAAACCTAACTTATTCACCATACGCCGAGAGACAAGATTCTTGCTATTGTGACTGTCAATGATAACATCACAAACCTTCTGCATCACAGCGTATCTCGTGTGAAAGATATTGTGCTCAGGAGATGATTCTTCTTTCTTTGTTGTTTCTTTAGTGCTCTTCCTCACTCCAGGGTCTTGCTTAGGGTTACGGTCGCTGTTGAATTTGTCCTGTAGAGTCAGATCACGTCGTTGGTGATCATAAAAGCGATTTTGAACTCCTACCATGTTCATATACTCCATTGCCGACGCAAGTCGATCTACGACAGTCTTAATCTGATTAACATCGGTCTTCATCTGATTAACAATAGTCTTCAACTCATCGAACTCAGTTCAAGAAAAAGGGGCTTCGTTGCCTGCCATCGGATCGGGAAAAAAGTCTCTAATACCAATTAACGCAACGCGGAAGTGATAAACCTCGAAATCCACAAAGGGGTGTTCTTTGAATTCACAAAGAACAATATCCGAATCCACAAAGAACTTCGAATCCATGAAGAAAATATAATAAGAGAAATTTATTTGATAAAAGTGATATTATTCAATGGGGCTACATGACTCTTCTTAAATAGAAAAATAAAATAGACTCCTAATAAGACTAGAATTACAAAGAAATAGAAAGTATCAAATCTTACCCTAAAAAAACTCCATATAATAGAGGAAACAAATCAGTCCGATTAAATAAAATTGATTTTATTTCCTAATCTAAATTGACTCTAACTTTATTCCTAAAATAAACTAAATATTAATTATTTTTGGATTTCTACTAAAAGTTACGTATGCCTTCTCTGGTATCCACACGAACTTGTTGGAACTCCGCACGTCGGTGTGCTAGCACTTTGAAGACGGCGGCCTCTAGGGTTTCTCCTCTCTCCCTCACGATTTCAGAAGCTGAATTGGATTTATTAGGAAGGTCCGTCTCAGGCTCCTTTTATAGGGTCGTGAGGTGGTTTTTCAAACCAGGAAAGAGATCGGATTTCCAATCAGACGGTCAATCAAAAAGATTTGTTCAAATCAATTCTTATCAATTAACCGAGATTGATCAAATCAATTTGATTGCTAGGAGATAGGTTCATTGAACTTGGTCAGTATTTTTCCAAACCGTGATTGATCAAATCAATTCTTATCAATTAATCGAGATTGATCAAATCAATTTGATTGCTAGGAGATAGGTTCATTGAACTTGGTCAGTATTTTTCCAAACCGTGATTGATCAAATCAATTCTTATCAATTAACCGAGATTGATCAAATCATTCCTTATCCGATTACCCGATTGGTTTCTAGGGCATATAATACTAACACTATACCCTCTACAGAATGGGATGGGAAGAGAGAGAGAGGGGGCTGTTCCTGTCTCTCTCCACTCTGCTGTGAGGAGAGGAGAGATGGGGAGCAGTCGTTCTCTCTCCCATCCCATTCTCTCTCTCCATTACTCAAATAATGATGGGCAAAAACGAGTGTTTACCTTTTATAGTCGCAAGTGCACAACCATTGTCAAGTTATAGTATTTAAGATTGTCGATCCCACGAGGAGCGGAAATAGGAAGTGTTTGATTCAAGTTCGGTTCTCAAATTATGCGTGACAATTAGGGTTTTATTCAAGATAGTATGAAAGCATGATGAAGTGATGAGAGAGTGGATTGGATTGTGTGTGAAAGGAATCACAATTAAAAAGATGAGAATTCAATAAGAGATGAAGGAATCTAGAATTGAATCCACTAGCTAACTCAAATTATAATCTATGAAAAATTCTCTTTTACCACATCTCATATTAGATTTATTAAGCATAAGATATCAAACCACTTAAGGAAAGCATAACTTATCAAATTATCACCTAATTGAAATTCAAACTCATGAAGAGAGTAATAACAAGATAATAATCCTAGAATTCATAAGCATAGCCTATCAAACCACTTAAGGAAAGCATAAACTATCAAATTCTTCTTCTATCGATTAGTTCTCTAGTTGATTAACCTAAACATGATTTTTAAGCATAAGAGAGATGATTCATAAACACAAAAGAGATTAGACTAGTTTCATGCAACCTAGATCCCCACAAGAGTTTAGTTCAACATCTTGGGAAATTCAAACAAATAGAAAAAGAAAGAAAATAAAAAGAAAGAAAAATTCTAAACTAATCTAACTACAAAGCAATTAAATCTAAACTACAAAAGCTATTAAATCTAAACTACAAAGCAATTAAATCTAAACTACAAAAGCTATTAAATCTAAACTACAAAGCAAATAAATAACAAGAAAGGAAGAGAAATAAAGAAAAACGCAACTCATCATCATCAACTCATCCTCCTTTTGGTCCTTGAACAAGAAGAAGAAGATGGGATTGAAGGGGAGAAAATATTTATTTATTGAGGAAAAATTATTACAATGAAAGGTACTCTAAAACAAGAGCAACCCTTTCTCTCCAAAAGGAGTTTTACAAAATATTTCACACCTCTAAACCCTCGGATACTACCCTATTTATACCCCAACGGAGTTGATGTGAACCATTGGATCAAACTTGGCCAAAAGGAAGAAAATCTTTCCTAAATTGAATCTGCTGCCGACCAATCGGTTGGATGGTTGGCAGTTAACCTTAACCGGTTAGCCAACCGATTAGTCAACCGATTGGTTCCCACCG
Source organism: Asparagus setaceus (assembly GCA_012295165.1). Taxonomy (NCBI): domain Eukaryota; kingdom Viridiplantae; phylum Streptophyta; class Magnoliopsida; order Asparagales; family Asparagaceae; genus Asparagus; species Asparagus setaceus. The sequence goes on from CM022705.1 coordinate 35,950,065, forward strand.
GATTTTGTCTTTTCTTGATATTTTTGCGAATTCTTCTTGGATTCCTTGGTATCTTGGGCCTTCGTTTGTCTTGATTTGGGCTTCAACAATTGGTAGAAATTCAGAGAATTTGAGTCATTTGAGCTTTTATTCATTAATACTCCATTATTACGCAAAATAAGATAAAACATGTTATTAGTAACATATTTATTGATATAAAATAGATAATGAGGTTATTAAAATGTCATTAAAATGTGATTATCAAATACCCCACACCTAAACTTTTGCTAGTCCTCTAGCAAGGAAGAAAAATGAAAAGAAAGAAAAGAAAATCCTAACTCACTTTCGCGAGAATGGCGGTTGTATTTAAGCATACAAATTTTTTTTTTTTTTTTTTTTTTTTTTTTTTTTTTTTTTTTTTTTTTTTTTTTTTTTTTTTTTTTTTTTTTTTTTTTTTTTTTTTTTTTTTTTTTTTTTTTTTTTTTTTTTTTTTTTTTTTTTTTTTTTTTTTTTTTTTTTTTTTTTTTTTTTTTTTTTTTTTTTTTTTTTTTTTTTTTTTTTTTTTTTTTTTTTTTTTTTTTTTTTTTTTTTTTTTTTTTTTTTTTTTTTTTTTTTTTTTTTTTTTTTTTTTTTTTTTTTTTTTTTTTTTTTTTTTTTTTTTTTTTTTTTTTTTTTTTTTTTTTTTTTTTTTTTTTTTTTTTTTTTTTTTTTTTTTTTTTTTTTTTTTTTTTTTTTTTTTTTTTTTTTTTTTTTTTTTTTTTTTTTTTTTTTTTTTTTTTTTTTTTTTTTTTTTTTTTTTTTTTTTTTTTTTTTTTTTTTTTTTTTTTTTTTTTTTTTTTTTTTTTTTTTTTTTTTTTTTTTTTTTTTTTTTTTTTTTTTTTTTTTTTTTTTTTTTTTTTTTTTTTTTTTTTTTTTTTTTTTTTTTTTTTTTTTTTTTTTTTTTTTTTTTTTTTTTTTTTTTTTTTTTTTTTTTTTTTTTTTTTTTTTTTTTTTTTTTTTTTTTTTTTTTTTTTTTTTTTTTTTTTTTTTTTTTTTTTTTTTTTTTTTTTTTTTTTTTTTTTTTTTTTTTTTTTTTTTTTTTTTTTTTTTTTTTTTTTTTTTTTTTTTTTTTTTTTTTTTTTTTTTTTTTTTTTTTTTTTTTTTTTTTTTTTTTTTTTTTTTTTTTTTTTTTTTTTTTTTTTTTTTTTTTTTTTTTTTTTTTTTTTTTTTTTTTTTTTTTTTTTTTTTTTTTTTTTTTTTTTTTTTTTTTTTTTTTTTTTTTTTTTTTTTTTTTTTTTTTTTTTTTTTTTTTTTTTTTTTTTTTTTTTTTTTTTTTTTTTTTTTTTTTTTTTTTTTTTTTTTTTTTTTTTTTTTTTTTTTTTTTTTTTTTTTTTTTTTTTTTTTTTTTTTTTTTTTTTTTTTTTTTTTTTTTTTTTTTTTTTTTTTTTTTTTTTTTTTTTTTTTTTTTTTTTTTTTTTTTTTTTTTTTTTTTTTTTTTTTTTTTTTTTTTTTTTTTTTTTTTTTTTTTTTTTTTTTTTTTTTTTTTTTTTTTTTTTTTTTTTTTTTTTTTTTTTTTTTTTTTTTTTTTTTTTTTTTTTTTTTTTTTTTTTTTTTTTTTTTTTTTTTTTTTTTTTTTTTTTTTTTTTTTTTTTTTTTTTTTTTTTTTTTTTTTTTTTTTTTTTTTTTTTTTTTTTTTTTTTTTTTTTTTTTTTTTTTTTTTTTTTTTTTTTTTTTTTTTTTTTTTTTTTTTTTTTTTTTTTTTTTTTTTTTTTTTTTTTTTTTTTTTTTTTTTTTTTTTTTTTTTTTTTTTTTTTTTTTTTTTTTTTTTTTTTTTTTTTTTTTTTTTTTTTTTTTTTTTTTTTTTTTTTTTTTTTTTTTTTTTTTTTTTTTTTTTTTTTTTTTTTTTTTTTTTTTTTTTTTTTTTTTTTTTTTTTTTTTTTTTTTTTTTTTTTTTTTTTTTTTTTTTTTTTTTTTTTTTTTTTTTTTTTTTTTTTTTTTTTTTTTTTTTTTTTTTTTTTTTTTTTTTTTTTTTTTTTTTTTTTTTTTTTTTTTTTTTTTTTTTTTTTTTTTTTTTTTTTTTTTTTTTTTTTTTTTTTTTTTTTTTTTTTTTTTTTTTTTTTTTTTTTTTTTTTTTTTTTTTTTTTTTTTTTTTTTTTTTTTTTTTTTTTTTTTTTTTTTTTTTTTTTTTTTTTTTTTTTTTTTTTTTTTTTTTTTTTTTTTTTTTTTTTTTTTTTTTTTTTTTTTTTTTTTTTTTTTTTTTTTTTTTTTTTTTTTTTTTTTTTTTTTTTTTTTTTTTTTTTTTTTTTTTTTTTTTTTTTTTTTTTTTTTTTTTTTTTTTTTTTTTTTTTTTTTTTTTTTTTTTTTTTTTTTTTTTTTTTTTTTTTTTTTTTTTTTTTTTTTTTTTTTTTTTTTTTTTTTTTTTTTTTTTTTTTTTTTTTTTTTTTTTTTTTTTTTTTTTTTTTTTTTTTTTTTTTTTTTTTTTTTTTTTTTTTTTTTTTTTTTTTTTTTTTTTTTTTTTTTTTTTTTTTTTTTTTTTTTTTTTTTTTTTTTTTTTTTTTTTTTTTTTTTTTTTTTGAATTACGATAGTGTGGCTCATGGAGAACAAACACCTCCTCCTCTCCAAGTGTAGAAGATTCTAAAAGGGTTTTAAACGTTGACCATTCACTTTGAAAACATGATCACTTTTAGGATCTTTAATCTCGATAGCCCCATGTGAGAAAACTTGAGTGACAATAGCGGTCGACCATCGTGATCTTAATTTACCAGAAAAATGTAGTCTTGAGTTGTAAAGTAAAACTTTTTGTCTGGTGTGAAGTTTCTCCGTAATATTGAATTGTCGTGAAAAACCTTGGTTTTCTTTATAAATTTTGAATTTATATATGCATCGTTTAATTTCCTCTAACTCATTTAATTGAAGCATTCTCATTTTTCCGCCAAGTCTAAATCAAGGTTAAGTTGTTTAATTGCCCACATTGCTCGGTGTTCTAACTCAAGCGGTAAATGAGGGCCTTTCCAAAACAAGTCTCAGACGGTGACATTTCTAGCGAGTTTTAAAGGCGTTCGATATGCCCATAGAGCATCGCAGAGTTTTAAGGACCAATCCTTTCTGTTGGCTGTTTTTGAGAATTTGTTTGATCGCCTATTTGTGACCTCTACTTGACCACTGGTTTGAGGGTGATAAGGAGTTGGCCGTTTGTGTGTGATCAGTACTTTCTCATTAATGCCTCAAAGGCGGTTGCGAAATGTGTACCATTATCGCTAATTATTGCTCGGCACACCAAATCGTGAAAAAATATTCTCCTTGAAACCCAACAACAACCTTGTTATCATTAGTCTTGCACCAACCGCTTCAACCCATTTCGACATATACTCGGCAGCTAGAATGTACATATTACCAAGGAATTTGGAAAAGGTCCCATGAAATCTATACCCCACAAATCAAAAAGTTCAACAGCTTAAAATGGGTTGTAAGGGCATCATATTTCTTCTAGTGATTTTACCTAAAGTGACCATGATTCTGGGTTTTGCAAAACTCATAGGAATCTTTGAACAGTTGGATATAGCCCTGCGAAGAATTTTTTAATTTGTTTTTCTTGAGCCAAAGTGGCCCCATGCTTGCTCGTGGCAAAAGATAGAACACTCCTAGTTTCTTCATTTGGAATACACCTCCTAAAAATCGATGAGAATGATGCTTGGATATGGATCATCCCAAGAAGTATTTTACCCGAGAGAAAACGAGATCTATCCTGCTTAGACCAATGAGAGGGGCTGTTTAGTGACTAAGTAATTGACAATATCGCAAACCATGGAGATTGGATTTGTAGGAGTTGTTCGTCTGGAAAAAGTTCATTGATTGGGACATTTGATGTTGGTGCATTTGGAAGTCTAGAGATGATGCGCCCGCGGGGTTTTCTATGCCTTTTTTGTCAAGGATCTGAATGTCAAACTCCTGAAGTAGGAGAATCCATCTAATGAGCCGTGCTTTAGCATCCTTCTTGGTCAAAAGATACTTAAGTGCGGCGTGATCTGTGAATACTTTGGTCAAAGACCCGATGAGATAGGACCTGAATTTTCTAAGGCAAAGGCGATGACTAAAAATTCTTTTTCGATGTGAGAGTAATTTTGTTGAGCATCGTTTAGTGTCCCTCTTGGCATAGTAGATTACATGCATTTTCCATCAATACGTTGTCCTAGAACGGCACCAATTCTTAGAATCGGATGCATCACACATTAATTGAAGGGTAGGTCAATCTGGTGCATGAATGATCGGGGCTGTGGTTAGTTCTTTTTTCAGATAATCAAAAGCTTTGAGGCATTCAAGTGAGAATTCGAATGGCGTATCCTTAGCTAAGAGATTGGTCAAAGGTCTAGCAATGTTGCTAAAATTTTTGATGAAACGTCTATAGAAACCAGCATGACCAAGAAATGATCTGACATCCTTAACATTTGTTGGAGGGGGAAGGTTCGAAATAAGATCTACCTTAGCTTTGTCAACCGATACCCCTATTGGAAATGACATGACCTAAGACAATGCCCTGTTTGACCATGAAATGACATTTCTCCCAATTAAGAGTCAGATTTTTCTCCCTACATCGTAATAGGACCAGTCGAAGATGATTCAAACATTCTGAGAATGTGTCGCCAAAGATGGAAAAGTCGTCCATGAAAATTTCTAAGCGTTCTACCATGTCGAAGATACTAATCATGCGGCGTTGGAATGTGGCGGTGCATTACACAACCCAAAAGGCATGGCGATATGCAAAGGTTCCGTATGGGCATGTGAAAGTGGTTTTCCCCGATCTTCGGGGCAATGGGGATCGATTATAACCTGAATATCCATCCAAGAAACAATAGAACTCATGTCCCGCTAGGCGCTCTAACATTTGGTCTATGAAAGGAAGCGGAAGTGATCTTTAGGGTAGCTAAGTTGAGTTTTCTATAGTCAATGCGGACTCGCCAACGGTTTGGATTCGAGTGGGAATTAGTTCATTAGCATTATTTTGGATCACGGTGATCCGATTTTTCGAACTACTTGGACCGACTTACCCAGAACTATCTGAAATGGGATAAATGATCCCATGATCGAGACATTCGAATGTCTTTCCTATGACCTCTTTCATTCTTGGGTTTAACCTCGTTGAGGATCTCTAGTAGGTTTGGCATCATCAATCAAGTGGATTCGTGTTGAACAATGGTTGGACTAATCCCTTGATATCACCATGGTCCAACCAATGGCTTCCTATTCTCTTAAGACCGCTAAGAGGGCTTCCTTACGAGCAGTGTCAATTTTGAAGAGATGATGTGGCGAGACTCTCATTCTCCCTAAGTAGGCATACTCAAGATTTTGGGTAATGGTTTGAGCTCTAACTTAGGGGTTCCTCGATGGAAGAGGAGAGTTGAGTTCGAGGCTCGATTTCTAATGGCTCGCGTTGCCGGTGATTTGAGACATGATTGATTGGTGAATCTAGTCCTATATCGCCGAAAGTTTCCTCCATGACTAGGTCGAGAAAAGCGAAGTGAACTACACTCCTCTTCTTGTTGCTCACCGGAAATACCCCAATGAAGTTGACCTCTAAGGGTTGATCGGATGGATCACAGGTTGTCTTCCTAAGTTGAAAATATTAAGATCGTGATCATGTTTCCAAAAGATAGTTTCATAAGACCAGTTCTACAATTGATTAAAGCATTTGAGGTTGCTAAGAATGGTCTTCCTAGGATGGTGGGATTTGACCCTTGAGATTGGGAACGGGTGCATCTCTAGGACGATGAAATCAACAGGGAAAATGAATTCTCCAACCTTAATCAAAACATCCTCTACCTCTCCTTGGGAATCTTCACGGATCTATCGGCTAATTGTAGGGTACATCTTGTCGGTTTAAGTTCTCCTACACCTAGGCTGGCGATAAGCGAAAGGGAAGAAGGTTTACACTAGCTCCTAGGTCTAGTAATGCCCTATCAATGGCGGTGTTTCCTATTATACACGGGATAGTAGGACAACACGGATCCTTATATTTCAAAGGGGTGGGCTTTGAGAGCATGTCAGCGATATTAGCGAGAAAGACTTTCTTTGGAATATTTGTGATTCTTTTCTTAGTGCATAAATCTTTTAAGAATTTTGCATAAGAGGGAATTTGTTCCATTGCATCTAAGAGAGGGATGTTGATCTTGACTGCTTGAAAGTTTCTAGGATTTTCTCTACTTGGGAGAGTTTTTCCTATGTCTAAGTCTATCCGAAAGGGTGCAACGGTGTATTCCTATCAGGGTTAGACTTCGGTTTGAGTTCGGCGTCTTGGTCATCGGAAGGAGTGTGTTGGATGGGAGGCGAAGTTTGAAGGTGTTGACTTGGTTATCTATCGTTTCCCGGATCTCAACGTATGGATTGCATTTACGAGATGGGTGATTTGGGTTTGAACCAATGTTGTTAGGGTTGACTACAGTTGACTTGGAAATGTTCCTTTCTCTCTTCACTCCTGGCGTTTGCTAGCTGCCCTAGTTGGGTTTCTATCTGGCGATGGCTTGAGTGTTCGAGTTGATCGCTTGGTTGGTTGTTTGCATGAAGGAATTTAGAGTGTTGGATGATTGAGTCAACAGGTTGGTGGTGGTTTTGATCATGGCTTCTAAACCCTTTTCTATGACACCAAGACGCTTTTTCCCGACCGGGTTAGAAAGATTAGATGGGTTGATGAGGTTTGAAAAAGGTAGATTTGAGTGATGGAAATTGTTTGGTGGATTGAACGAATCGTGTTTCCCTAGGAATTTGTTGGTTTGAGGTGGGATTGACGCTTTGATTTCGGGTAACTTCCTTGGTTCCACGCAAAGTTGGGATGATTCTAGCCGGATTGTAGGTTGGGGCAAAAGGATCATTTCTAGGATCTTTGGAATCTGCGTTAACGATCTAGTGGTGATTAGATCCTAAAAGAGGGCATTCATCGGCAACATGAGATGGGGACCGACAATTGTGACAACTGAGGCGAGATTTGATTGACTTGGCGAGGCCGTTCTTTGATTTCGAGAGCTTCTAGCCTACGCATGATCGTCGCCATCTTTGCTTGGCGGCTATATTAGTTCCTACGGAAGGACCACTAGATTTGGCTTGAGGAACCGATGCACCACGGTCATCACGGTGTTCCCATTGCATGGTTTTTCACGGCAGACTCTCTAAGAAATCCCACGCTTCATCGGCATTTTTCTTCATAAAATCCCCTTGACACATAGACTCTAGGGAAGTTTTTGCAGATAGTCCAATCCTTCAGAAATGATTTGGCACAATCGCCATTTTCGGACCATGGTGAGGACATTGGATGAGGAGATCCTTAAACCTATCGAAATACTTCGGAATGGCTCACGGGACAATCCTAAAATTTTGAATCTTGTTTGAGCTTGACCGTTTTGTGAATTGGGAAGAATTTTTTAGAAAAACTTTTACAAAAGCTATTAAATCTAAACTACAAAGCAATTAAATCTAAACTACAAAAGCTATTAAATCTAAACTACAAAGCAATTAAATCTAAACTACAAAAGCTATTAAATCTAAACTACAAAGCAATTAAATCTAAACTACAAAGCAATTAAATCTAAACTACAAAGCAATTAAATCTAAACTACAAAGCAATTAAATCTAAACTACAAAAGCTATTAAATCTAAACTACAAAAGCTATTAAATCTAAACTACAAAAGCTATTAAATCTAAACTACAAAAGCTATTAAATCTAAACTACAAAGCAATTAAATCTAAACTACAAAGCAATTAAATCTAAACTACAAAAGCTATTAAATCTAAACTACAAAGCAATTAAATCTAAACTACAAAAGCTATTAAATCTAAACTACAAAGCAATTAAATCTAAACTACAAAGCAATTAAATCTAAACTACAAAAGCTATTAAATCTAAACTACAAAGCAATTAAATCTAAACTACAAAGCAATTAAATCTAAACTACAAAGCAATTAAATCTAAACTACAAAGCAATTAAATCTAAACTACAAAGCAATTAAATCTAAACTACAAAAGCTATTAAATCTAAACTACAAAAGCTATTAAATCTAAACTACAAAGCAATTAAATCTAAACTACAAAGCAATTAAATCTAAACTACAAAGCAATTAAATCTAAACTACAAAGCAATTAAATCTAAACTACAAAGCAATTAAATCTAAACTACAAAGCAATTAAATCTAAACTACAAAGCAATTAAATCTAAACTACAAAGCAATTAAATCTAAACTACAAAAGCTATTAAATCTAAACTACAAAGCAATTAAATCTAAACTACAAAAGCTATTAAATCTAAACTACAAAAGCTATTAAATCTAAACTACAAAAGCTATTAAATCTAAACTACAAAGCAATTAAATCTAAACTACAAAGCAATTAAATCTAAACTACAAAAGCTATTAAATCTAAACTACAAAGCAATTAAATCTAAACTACAAAGCAATTAAATCTAAACTACAAAGCAATTAAATCTAAACTACAAAGCAATTAAATCTAAACTACAAAGCAATTAAATCTAAACTACAAAAGCTATTAAATCTAAACTACAAAGCAATTAAATCTAAACTACAAAAGCTATTAAATCTAAACTACAAAGCAATTAAATCTAAACTACAAAGCAATTAAATCTAAACTACAAAAGCTATTAAATCTAAACTACAAAGCAATTAAATCTAAACTACAAAAGCTATTAAATCTAAACTACAAAAGCTATTAAATCTAAACTACAAAGCAATTAAATCTAAACTACAAAGCAATTAAATCTAAACTACAAAAGCTATTAAATCTAAACTACAAAAGCTATTAAATCTAAACTACAAAGCAATTAAATCTAAACTACAAAGCAATTAAATCTAAACTACAAAAGCTATTAAATCTAAACTACAAAAGCTATTAAATCTAAACTACAAAAGCTATTAAATCTAAACTACAAAAGCTATTAAATCTAAACTACAAAGCAATTAAATCTAAACTACAAAAGCTATTAAATCTAAACTACAAAAGCTATTAAATCTAAACTACAAAGCAATTAAATCTAAACTACAAAGCAATTAAATCTAAACTACAAAAGCTATTAAATCTAAACTACAAAGCAATTAAATCTAAACTACAAAGCAATTAAATCTAAACTACAAAAGCTATTAAATCTAAACTACAAAAGCTATTAAATCTAAACTACAAAGCAATTAAATCTAAACTACAAAAGCTATTAAATCTAAACTACAAAGCAATTAAATCTAAACTACAAAGCAATTAAATCTAAACTACAAAGCAATTAAATCTAAACTACAAAGCAATTAAATCTAAACTACAAAGCAATTAAATCTAAACTACAAAGCAATTAAATCTAAACTACAAAGCAATTAAATCTAAACTACAAAAGCTATTAAATCTAAACTACAAAGCAATTAAATCTAAACTACAAAAGCTATTAAATCTAAACTACAAAGCAATTAAATCTAAACTACAAAAGCTATTAAATCTAAACTACAAAGCAATTAAATCTAAACTACAAAAGCTATTAAATCTAAACTACAAAAGCTATTAAATCTAAACTACAAAAGCTATTAAATCTAAACTACAAAAGCTATTAAATCTAAACTACAAAGCAATTAAATCTAAACTACAAAGCAATTAAATCTAAACTACAAAGCAATTAAATCTAAACTACAAAGCAATTAAATCTAAACTACAAAGCAATTAAATCTAAACTACAAAGCAATTAAATCTAAACTACAAAGCAATTAAATCTAAACTACAAAGCAATTAAATCTAAACTACAAAGCAATTAAATCTAAACTACAAAGCAATTAAATCTAAACTACAAAGCAATTAAATCTAAACTACAAAGCAATTAAATCTAAACTACAAAGCAATTAAATCTAAACTACAAAGCAATTAAATCTAAACTACAAAGCAATTAAATCTAAACTACAAAGCAATTAAATCTAAACTACAAAGCAATTAAATCTAAACTACAAAGCAATTAAATCTAAACTACAAAGCAATTAAATCTAAACTACAAAAGCTATTAAATCTAAACTACAAAGCAATTAAATCTAAACTACAAAGCAATTAAATCTAAACTACAAAAGCTATTAAATCTAAACTACAAAAGCTATTAAATCTAAACTACAAAGCAATTAAATCTAAACTACAAAAGCTATTAAATCTAAACTACAAAAGCTATTAAATCTAAACTACAAAAGCTATTAAATCTAAACTACAAAGCAATTAAATCTAAACTACAAAGCAATTAAATCTAAACTACAAAAGCTATTAAATCTAAACTACAAAGCAATTAAATCTAAACTACAAAAGCTATTAAATCTAAACTACAAAGCAATTAAATCTAAACTACAAAAGCTATTAAATCTAAACTACAAAAGCTATTAAATCTAAACTACAAAGCAATTAAATCTAAACTACAAAAGCTATTAAATCTAAACTACAAAGCAATTAAATCTAAACTACAAAGCAATTAAATCTAAACTACAAAAGCTATTAAATCTAAACTACAAAGCAATTAAATCTAAACTACAAAAGCTATTAAATCTAAACTACAAAGCAATTAAATCTAAACTACAAAAGCTATTAAATCTAAACTACAAAAGCTATTAAATCTAAACTACAAAAGCTATTAAATCTAAACTACAAAAGCTATTAAATCTAAACTACAAAGCAATTAAATCTAAACTACAAAAGCTATTAAATCTAAACTACAAAGCAATTAAATCTAAACTACAAAGCAATTAAATCTAAACTACAAAGCAATTAAATCTAAACTACAAAGCAATTAAATCTAAACTACAAAAGCTATTAAATCTAAACTACAAAAGCTATTAAATCTAAACTACAAAAGCTATTAAATCTAAACTACAAAAGCTATTAAATCTAAACTACAAAGCAATTAAATCTAAACTACAAAAGCTATTAAATCTAAACTACAAAGCAATTAAATCTAAACTACAAAAGCTATTAAATCTAAACTACAAAGCAATTAAATCTAAACTACAAAAGCTATTAAATCTAAACTACAAAAGCTATTAAATCTAAACTACAAAAGCTATTAAATCTAAACTACAAAGCAATTAAATCTAAACTACAAAGCAATTAAATCTAAACTACAAAAGCTATTAAATCTAAACTACAAAGCAATTAAATCTAAACTACAAAGCAATTAAATCTAAACTACAAAAGCTATTAAATCTAAACTACAAAAGCTATTAAATCTAAACTACAAAAGCTATTAAATCTAAACTACAAAAGCTATTAAATCTAAACTACAAAAGCTATTAAATCTAAACTACAAAAGCTATTAAATCTAAACTACAAAAGCTATTAAATCTAAACTACAAAGCAATTAAATCTAAACTACAAAGCAATTAAATCTAAACTACAAAGCAATTAAATCTAAACTACAAAAGCTATTAAATCTAAACTACAAAAGCTATTAAATCTAAACTACAAAGCAATTAAATCTAAACTACAAAGCAATTAAATCTAAACTACAAAGCAATTAAATCTAAACTACAAAGCAATTAAATCTAAACTACAAAAGCTATTAAATCTAAACTACAAAAGCTATTAAATCTAAACTACAAAAGCTATTAAATCTAAACTACAAAAGCTATTAAATCTAAACTACAAAGCAATTAAATCTAAACTACAAAAGCTATTAAATCTAAACTACAAAGCAATTAAATCTAAACTACAAAGCAATTAAATCTAAACTACAAAGCAATTAAATCTAAACTACAAAGCAATTAAATCTAAACTACAAAGCAATTAAATCTAAACTACAAAAGCTATTAAATCTAAACTACAAAGCAATTAAATCTAAACTACAAAAGCTATTAAATCTAAACTACAAAAGCTATTAAATCTAAACTACAAAGCAATTAAATCTAAACTACAAAGCAATTAAATCTAAACTACAAAGCAATTAAATCTAAACTACAAAAGCTATTAAATCTAAACTACAAAGCAATTAAATCTAAACTACAAAGCAATTAAATCTAAACTACAAAGCAATTAAATCTAAACTACAAAGCAATTAAATCTAAACTACAAAGCAATTAAATCTAAACTACAAAGCAATTAAATCTAAACTACAAAGCAATTAAATCTAAACTACAAAGCAATTAAATCTAAACTACAAAGCAATTAAATCTAAACTACAAAAGCTATTAAATCTAAACTACAAAGCAATTAAATCTAAACTACAAAGCAATTAAATCTAAACTACAAAGCAATTAAATCTAAACTACAAAAGATAATAATCCTAGAATTCATAAGCATAGCCTATCAAACCACTTAAGGAAAGCATAAACTATCAAATTCTTCTTCTATCGATTAGTTCTCTAGTTGATTAACCTAAACATGATTTTTAAGCATAAGAGAGATGATTCATAAACACAAAAGAGATTAGACTAGTTTCATGCAACCTAGATCCCCACAAGAGTTTAGTTCAACATCTTGGGAAATTCAAACAAATAGAAAAAGAAAAGAAAAATTAACAAATCAAGGCAATCACTTTTCAATCACCCTAACTCTAGGGTTAAGCTGCTACTTAGACCGGCTCTAACCAAAACTCCTAAGTGAAGAAATCCGGTTTACGTGGGTAATTAGCCGTAAGGATAGTACTAGAGGGAGATCAAAGATCAATTAAGTACCTCGTTCCTTGCGAGGCTTACGCCTAACCTTGCCTTAGACACCAATTAATCCAAATAAACTTAGACCAGTTCACTCAAGAATTTCTTGTTCCTTATTGAGCTCGAATCCTTAGGGGCCAACGCCTAATTCTTTTAGGAGGCTTGGGTTTGTGTAGTGAGGAATCGCTGATTTTGGGCTGAAAGGGTGATGAAATCCCTCACCTTATCTTGATTAATGGGTTTTGCCCTTAAAGATATTTTCAGTGAGTGTCAATTCAAAATGCTCAAATCACTTTGGTGAATTCCTACTATTATATGCAATGCGACCCTAGAAATTAAAAGCAACTAAAAGGATGAGAAAGAAAATTTTTTTTTTTTTAATTATGGTCGCAAGAAAGAAAGTCAGTTTTTTTTTTATATTAACCTAATTGTCTCTAATGTGATGAACTACCTATAAGGTGGAATTAAAAATACTAGAAAGAAGAGTTACTGCTTAAAAGCAATGCAAAGCCTCGTTGGAGGCAACCTTCAATTCGAATCTTCAACTCCTTGCCTTCAAGCTCCTTTTGTCATTCACAATAGACAAACACACAAGTTAAAGAACTAAAAAAATTCCTACTTAACACCGTTCCGGCAGCGGCAAAAACTTGATGGGCAAAACGAGTGTTTACCTTTTATAGTCGCAAGTGCACAACCATTGTCAAGTTATAGTATTTAAGATTGTCGATCCCACGAGGAACGGAAATAGGAAGTGTTTGATTCAAGTTCGGTTCTCAAATTATGCGTGACAATTAGGGTTTTATTCAAGATAGTATGAAAGCATGATGAAGTGATGAGAGAGTGGATTGGATTGTGTGTGAAAGGAATCACAATTAAAAGATGAGAATTCAATAAGAGAGATGAAGGAATCTAGAATTGAATCCACTAGCTAACTCAAATTATAATCTATGAAAAATTCTCTTTTACCACATCTCATATTAGATTTATTAAGCATAAGATATCAAACCACTTAAGGAAAGCATAACTTATCAAATTATCACCTAATTGAAATTCAAACTCATGAAGAGAGTAATAACAAGATAATAATCCTAGAATTCATAAGCATAGCCTATCAAACCACTTAAGGAAAGCATAAACTATCAAATTCTTCTTCTATCGATTAGTTCTCTAGTTGATTAACCTAAACATGATTTTTAAGCATAAGAGAGATGATTCATAAACACAAAAGAGATTAGACTAGTTTCATGCAACCTAGATCCCCACAAGAGTTTAGTTCAACATCTTGGGAAATTCAAACAAATAGAAAAAGAAAAGAAAATAAAAAGAAAAGAAAAATTCTAAACTAATCTAACTACAAAGCAATTAAATCTAAACTACAAAAGCTATTAAATCTAAACTACAAAGCAATTAAATCTAAACTACAAAAGCTATTAAATCTAAACTACAAAGCAATTAAATCTAAACTACAAAAGCTATTAAATCTAAACTACAAAGCAAATAAATAACAAGAAAGGAAGAGAAATAAAGAAAAACACGCAACTCATCATCATCAACTCATCCTCCTTTTGGTCCTTGAACAAGAAGAAGAAGATGGGATTGAAGGGAGAAAATATTTATTTATTGAGGAAAAATTATTACAATGAAAGGTACTCTAAAACAAGAGCAACCCTTTCTCTCCAAAAGGAGTTTTACAAAATATTTCACACCTCTAAACCCTCGGATACTACCCTATTTATACCCCAACGGAGTTGATGTGAACCATTGGATCAAACTTGGCCAAAAGGAAGAAAATCTTTCCTAAATTGAATCTTTGCAGTGTCGGTTGGCCGTCGGTTAATAGCCAGGTTAGCCAACGGTTGGCCAACCGATTAGTCAACCGATTGGTTCCCAGAGGACTTTGTCTTTTCTTGATATTTTGCACGAATTCTTCTTGGATTCCCTTGGTATCTTGGGCCTTCGTTTGTCTTGATTTGGGCTTCAACAATTGGTAGAAATTCGAGAATTTGAGTCATTTGAGCTTTTATTCATTAATACTCCATTATTCGCAAAATAAGATAAAACATGTTATTAGTAACATATTTATTGATATAAAGTAGATAATGAGGTTATTAAAATGTCATTAAAATGTGATTATCACCGCAAACCAAGTTCTCTTTTCTTTAAAATTATGCAGTTTGGAGCATATAAATTTCTTCTTCAAGATCTCCATGAAGAAATGTTGTTTTCACATCTAGTCGCTCTAGATGTAAGTCAAATATAGCTCATGCGGGACTACTCGAGCTGTTATAAGTGAACTACGGGAGAAAATATTTCATTAAATTCAATACCTTCTTTGAGCATATCCTTTGACCACCAATCTAGCGATATCGCTCCACTTGATCATCGCCATTTAGCGATCTTGTAGACCCATTTGTTTAAATCTAAACTACAAAGCAATTAAATCTAAACTACAAAAGCTATTAAATCTAAACTACAAAGCAAATAAATAACAAGAAAGAAAGTCAGTTTTTTTTTTTTTTTTTTTTTTTTTTTTTTTTTTTTTTTTTTTTTTTTTTTTTTTTTTTTTTTTTTTTTTTTTTTTTTTTTTTTTTTTTTTTTTTTTTTTTTTTTTTTTTTTTTTTTTTTTTTTTTTTTTTTTTTTTTTTTTTTTTTTTTTTTTTTTTTTTTTTTTTTTTTTTTTTTTTTTTTTTTTTTTTTTTTTTTTTTTTTTTTTTTTTTTTTTTTTTTTTTTTTTTTTTTTTTTTTTTTTTTTTTTTTTTTTTTTTTTTTTTTTTTTTTTTTTTTTTTTTTTTTTTTTTTTTTTTTTTTTTTTTTTTTTTTTTTTTTTTTTTTTTTTTTTTTTTTTTTTTTTTTTTTTTTTTTTTTTTTTTTTTTTTTTTTTTTTTTTTTTTTTTTTTTTTTTTTTTTTTTTTTTTTTTTTTTTTTTTTTTTTTTTTTTTTTTTTTTTTTTTTTTTTTTTTTTTTTTTTTTTTTTTTTTTTTTTTTTTTTTTTTTTTTTTTTTTTTTTTTTTTTTTTTTTTTTTTTTTTTTTTTTTTTTTTTTTTTTTTTTTTTTTTTTTTTTTTTTTTTTTTTTTTTTTTTTTTTTTTTTTTTTTTTTTTTTTTTTTTTTTTTTTTTTTTTTTTTTTTTTTTTTTTTTTTTTTTTTTTTTTTTTTTTTTTTTTTTTTTTTTTTTTTTTTTTTTTTTTTTTTTTTTTTTTTTTTTTTTTTTTTTTTTTTTTTTTTTTTTTTTTTTTTTTTTTTTTTTTTTTTTTTTTTTTTTTTTTTTTTTTTTTTTTTTTTTTTTTTTTTTTTTTTTTTTTTTTTTTTTTTTTTTTTTTTTTTTTTTTTTTTTTTTTTTTTTTTTTTTTTTTTTTTTTTTTTTTTTTTTTTTTTTTTTTTTTTTTTTTTTTTTTTTTTTTTTTTTTTTTTTTTTTTTTTTTTTTTTTTTTTTTTTTTTTTTTTTTTTTTTTTTTTTTTTTTTTTTTTTTTTTTTTTTTTTTTTTTTTTTTTTTTTTTTTTTTTTTTTTTTTTTTTTTTTTTTTTTTTTTTTTTTTTTTTTTTTTTTTTTTTTTTTTTTTTTTTTTTTTTTTTTTTTTTTTTTTTTTTTTTTTTTTTTTTTTTTTTTTTTTTTTTTTTTTTTTTTTTTTTTTTTTTTTTTTTTTTTTTTTTTTTTTTTTTTTTTTTTTTTTTTTTTTTTTTTTTTTTTTTTTTTTTTTTTTTTTTTTTTTTTTTTTTTTTTTTTTTTTTTTTTTTTTTTTTTTTTTTTTTTTTTTTTTTTTTTTTTTTTTTTTTTTTTTTTTTTTTTTTTTTTTTTTTTTTTTTTTTTTTTTTTTTTTTTTTTTTTTTTTTTTTTTTTTTTTTTTTTTTTTTTTTTTTTTTTTTTTTTTTTTTTTTTTTTTTTTCTTGGTAGTCTTGTTCTTTTAATCGGACTTTTAAATATATGGAGGTTGGAATAATCAGTTGGCTTGCCAGTCCACATCTCCATTGGCGTTTTCAACTATATTGCGGTTGATGGAGATCGATTCACCACATAACAAGCGGTTTTTACTGCTTCCATCCAAAAGATTTTATCCAGATTTGCAGTTGCCAACATTGCTCTGGTTCTTTCCAACAGAGTTCTGTTCATCCGCTTCGCTACTCTATTTTATTATGGGTATCTACCGTCTTGAATTGTCTTTTGATACCTTCTTGCTTGAATAAATTCATATATGTATTCTCCTCCATTATCTGACCTCAAGCACTTGATCTTCTTGTCAGATTCAAGCTTGACTCGCGCTTTATAGGCTTTAAAGACTGAGAACACATCAGCCTTCTTCTTGATAGGGTACACCCAACATCTCCGGAAGTAATCATCAATAAAGAACCAATGCCATTACCTCCCATGGATGTAACGGTGCTTGCCATCATCGGGAATCGGTTCGAATAGCATTGCTTCTTGAACTCGATGTGTTGAACCGGCCGATCTTTGCTTACTTGTAACATAATGCTCACAGGCGGAAGACCCGATTTGAGCCAGGCGAGGTTCGATGGAGAGAATCTTCAAACCTCGTTCTGACATGTGGCCTAGTTTACGGTATCACATCATGATTTCTTCTTCTCCACGGCTAGTTGATGCCACACATGAATCAGCTTCCTGCGGGGTCTCTCCCTTGAGCATGTATAGATTTGCAGCTATCTTTTCTCCTTTGATCACTACAAGCGCCCCTCTAACAATCTTCATGATCCCATTTTCTTTATGAGTTTTGCATCCCAGTTCATCTAATTATCCCAAAGACAATAGATTTTTTTTCAAGACCTTCACATGTCGCACATCTTGAATGGTGCGTATTGTACCATCAAACATTTTGATTTTGACAATACCAATACCAGAAATCTCCAAGACATGATCATTGCCCATGAATACGGATCCCCCTGAGATAGGTTCATATTTGTGAAACCATTCCCTCCGGGAGGTCATGTGCCAAGAAGCTGCCGAATCTAGAAGTCAGACATCAGCAAACCTCTTTCTGCCTTCATCAACAGCGGTTGCTCCACTATATAGAATTTCACCATCATCTGATGTGTTGACAACGCATCCTTAAGATGTTGATGGCTCTGAAGACTTTTTATCACCACTCTTCTTGTTGTGCCAACACTCCGGCTTGAAGTGACCCTTTTTGCCACAGTTATAGCATTTTATATGCTTCTTACTCCTTGACTTTGATCTACCACGAGCATGACTCCCACTAGAGCCTGGTTCCGTTGATCTTCCTTTCGTCACCGATAAGACCTCAGCTTGTTGCGAACTTGCCAGTCTGTCTTTCTTATTTTTGCCCCGATTTTCTTCCTCTAGAACAGCGGCTGCAACGTTGTCGAAGACTAGACTTTCCGTAAGGACGTTATTTGTGAGGTTGATGATGAGCTGATCATACGAGTCAGGTAGACTCTGAAGTAGAAGCTCTGCACGTTCATTCACACCGACTGTATGCCCCAACGTTGTGAGTCGAAAAAACAGTGTGTTGAGGGTGTTGATGTGGTCGGTCATCGATGTAGATTTCGCCATCCTCAGAGTGTAAGGTCTCCTTTTTAAAAAGATTTTATTGTGCAAGGATTTCGCCTCATATAGCTTTGTTAGAGTATCCCAGATCTCCTTTATTGTTTTCTTCTCCTCTATGTTAGACAGCACTCCATCTGCCAATGCCAGATGGAGATTTGCAATAGCATTCCCATCCATCTCGTTCCACTTCTTATCATCTGTGATGTCTGTCGGTCTTTCACTGATGGCCGCTAGACAATTATCTTTTCTCAGGATAGCCTTTATCTTTTCTTTCACAGCGAGAAATTACTCTCGTTGAATTTCTCGATCTTGAAATTCTCGAACTTTGCCACCATTACTTCTACCACGAACAGTAACTCTTTACTATCTCACGTAAACAGTAACTGTATTTATAAACAGTACCCGTATTCATGAATAGTATCGTACTTATGAATAGTACCGTATTTGTGAATAGTACCGTACTCGTGAATAGTGCCCAGTGCCTTTTATAGGATAAATGATAATCTAGCTTATTTTCTGATGTGAAGGATCCACCTTTGGTGGCAGCGACAGAGCATACGATAAGCAGATATAAATACCCTAAGCCAGGCTCTGATATCACTTGTTGGGACAAACCCAGGGCCCAATAGAGCTGAGTCGCAGCTAAAATATTACAGAAGTAATAAAGAACACACACATTTACGTGAAAAACCCCCTAAATAAATTTGGGATAAAAATCACGGACAATGATAGAAGAATTCACTATGAGGAAAAACTTAGGAGATTATAATCTCTCTTTACAAGGAGATACTCTCTATATTTTTTCTCTCTAGCTCTCTCTATCTTATCTCTTTTAATTGGAGACTGAGATTCTGGGATTTTTGGGATGATTTGAACTTAACGCCTGGGGGGCTATTTATAGCTGCGTTTTTGTGGTAGGTGAGCATTGTTGCTACAGTATTGCTACAGTGATGATA
This sequence comes from Asparagus setaceus, assembly GCA_012295165.1. Classification (NCBI taxonomy): domain Eukaryota; kingdom Viridiplantae; phylum Streptophyta; class Magnoliopsida; order Asparagales; family Asparagaceae; genus Asparagus; species Asparagus setaceus. The sequence continues at coordinate 35,969,146 of CM022705.1, forward strand.
GGTGAGTCTGCTTTTGGTAGATACTGTAGCGATGGGAGGCTACTGTAGCTATTGCGGCTACTGTAGCTATTGCGGCTTTCTAACACAGATGACAAGTGAATTTAACAAGTTAGGATATTTAGGGTTTGGAATATTTTTGTTAAATTTTGCCGATATGATGATATTCTGGTTAATTTCCTTTTTTAGGTACAGTTATGAGCATAGTGGAGGATATGAACGAGCTGGATGGGGAGGTAGGGATCGTTATGGCGGTGAGAGGTCTCGCAGTCGGTACATGAATAGGCAGCTAGGTTGATTTCAAAATAATCTAAATTTTTTGTATGATAATCTGTACAATATTCTGAACTAAGAATTCATTATCACTTTGGCTACTATATTCTTACTTGCTAAGTATATTATTTTCCTTGTAAAGCCGATGAAGGTTTTGTTGGTGTATATGGGACTGCTTCCTTCAGATGAATGCCTGCTGCATAATTATAGAAAATTACAGAAAAAATTCACTAACTAATTATATATTTTTGCATAAAGTGAAAAATGAGAAATTTTTTTTCCTTCCAAATTTAGTTGCTCACACCATAATATCCAATATGCTTTCTAGAATGCATAGAAAATTAACTTAGCTATTTATCCGAAAGAACAAAGGTTATGTGAGTGCTTAGATGTTAACCTGTGGAAGCTTTTATGGTTTATCACATTACTTGCTTCCTTAGTTTTTAATGATATCTAATCAATCACATCCTTTCTGCTTTTTTTTATTTTTTTATTTTTTATTATTTTTTGGTTTGTAGATTGGCCTGATTCAAGACATCGTGGTTATATTGATGGTTCAAATGTCGGAGGCATCCAAAGGCGTGTTCAGTTATAAAATTAATCTGCAACTAGTTATTGTTGTCTATTTTGTTTCATCAAAGCTCTACCAGCAAAGTACAACATCCTCTCTCACTGATCTTATTCTGGAATTAAGGGCCAATTTGATTAATGACTATCATGTCATCTTTGCTTGATCTATATTTATTCAAGTATACTGCCTTTTATATCACATTCAATAAATCACACCTCTTCTAACCTAAGTAGTCTACATGTAGGGAAAGCTCAGCAATGGAAAGTGATTCTAGATCTGATGTGTGCAACTATCAAGGAGAACTCTTGTTCTCAGAGTAAAGGTGCATGTGCAAGTTCTTAGTGATTCCTTTGAGAGTGCTACTGTTAGTACATTGTGGTACTTCTGGAGCCACTTGTCTTGCAGAGTGGTAGAGTCCTGATGTCAGGACAAACTGCACTAATTGATGCCTTGTTGACCTTTTTCATGTGTAGAGTACGTAGACTATATTAAATCATTACCATTTGAATGCTAATTTTCTTCACAGCACTTCAGAAAATATGAATCATGTTATTGAACAATTAAACATTTTTCCTCATGTTGGAACTCCTTCAATTGCATTCTAGATCAAGGTTCTGGCTAGGCTGGACAAGCCTTTGGATCTCCGCCTAAATCTTAGAAGCCCGGAGCAAAGCGGTTTTCTTATTTTTTATTTTTTAATTATAATAATTGATAATAAATGCTAGTGTTATAGAAAGCATAGGCGTCAGACTAGAACCTAGGTAGATTTCTTTTTTCGTTTAAATGGTGATGGAGGAGGTTTTGCTAAAGGTCGAAGGAGATAGAGGAGATGTTCATAGTTGGAGGGTGGAGTAGTTTGGAGGAGGTTAGAGGAGGTGGAGGCTGTGATAGGGGAAACCACGATCAAGGCCTAAAGGGTGCAGTCCAAATAAGTGGCCCACGCTCTCCTAGGTGCTCCCAAAACCTAGTTGAGTAGCCTAGGTACCACCTAAGTGTTAGGCGTTAGGTGGCTGACTAGCCTAGGCCTAGGAGGCGCCTAAATGAGACTCTGTGGATGCTTTTACGTGCTATAATTTTCTCTTAGGCGCATAGAGCTGCCACTGATTGTTGCTCCTTTTATTGCTCCATCTTAGGTTTTATTTGAGGTATAATCTGCAACACCCGTATGGCTTTGATTGCTTTTACGGAGGGCTTGATGTTATACAAGCCATTCATTCAGGAGCTTGAAGATGATGTATTTGCCAGCTGAAGCTGAACGCAGGTAGATAGAGCCCATCTTTGTTAGAATTTATTGTTATAAGAGATTATGGTGAAAGCACTTTACTAGTGAGGAGTTATCTATGCATATGTGCATTATTTATTGTACAGTTATTTGTTTGTTAGGTGACTGTACATAAATTGCCTGTGATACTTCTCTAGCAGGACTGGAACACATGTGTCCCTGGATGGGTACTGCATGTATGTGGACACTTTTTTTAATGTGCATCCTTGCCTGTGCATGTGTTCTTGTTTGTTTGTGTGCATACAATTTTATGAGGGGACTGCATAGGTCTTACTTCTCTATTATGCTATATTATTCTCTGTGGAAATGTTAGTTCTATTTTATTAACTATTGAGGCATTGGCGTGGTATGTGGATATGAAGAATACAAGTCAAATTATATCTCAACTCAAAAGTGTACTTATTTCGAAGCCCGTAAAGATGAGGACTGGTACTACTTATGATTGATTTATCTGCATAACTTCAATTCCCCGTTTGGATATCTTTCTGAGAGCTTCAAATTTTGTCTGACTTATTCTTGTGCAGACTCAAAGACAAGTATCATCATACTAACTTGGTGACGGTTATTGAAAGGTGAGTTGATAGAATATGCAATTGAACATAATCGGTGATTCTTCAATTAACAGACAATTATCTAATTTCTGACCCTTGAATCACACTACGTTTCTATGTCTCATTTTAATCCTATATTATTTCTCCTTATTTTTTTTTATCTTTTATCATGTCCTACAAACAAGAGGAATGAACAAGCAAGGGCCACTGCAAAAGAATTTTTTTCTTGACTTACAGAGTGGAACTCTTGACCTGTAAGTTTCTCTTCTTTGTTGTTATCTCTTGATTCATTTAGGGTTTTTGACAGAAACTATTTTTCTCGTCACATGTAGTGGCCTAGGTTTGATAGCTTCCAGTTTAAACAAATTAGAACATGATAGTGATGCAAACTTTGAGGATGAAGTAGACAACGGTGGGAATAGGAGAAGGCATGCTAGGGGTCAAGTAAAGGAAAGTGTCTCTCAGCAGCTCCCAGAGCTCCCCCAGTTACTTCTGAAGCTCGGCGAATCCAAATTGATGTAGGTCAAGCTCAGGCTCTAGTTTGCAAGCTTGATGCTGAAAAGGGCATCAAGGATAATGTTCTTTGCAGTAGCGATCATGACAAAGTGGATGGAGAAAATCACATGGTGGATCCATAGGACCAATAATAATAATTCAAGGCTTAACAAATGTTAAGGAACTTGAGGGAGCTAAGCTGTTGGATACCCTAGTTACTTATTTATAGCACATTCATTATGTAGATTATTATGGAATATCTGAGAGTGTTGGGCGCGCGGACCGCGGAACCGTCGAGAGAAACCACCACAAACGATAGCAAAAACACAATAAAGGAGTAAAGACACGAGATTTCGTGGTTCGACAAGTTGCCTCGTCCACGGGGTAAGGAGGGGATTTTCACTAATAGAAAGAGAGAATACAAATTAGGATTACAAGTTCTCACAAAGAAACCCTAAAAACAAACCTCTCAATCTCTCAAAAGATCTCCTCTCCAAAGATGCACAAAACCCTCTCAAAGGCTGCTCCAAAACGTGCTTCATACATCCCTAATAATCAGGTTTAGGGTTATATATAAACTCTAAGCGAACGGGTTTAAAACCAAAACCCGCTGACCGCCTTTGATTAGTCGACTACTACTTCCGATTAGTCGCATCAATTCACCGATTAGTCGACTACAACACGATATTAGTCGACTGCTCGTTCCAAACCTCGTCACACAGAGATAGTCGACTACAATGCCTAGTAGTCGACTACTCGCTCAAACTGCTTTGTGCATATTTTTGTGCATGTTCTACAATTCTCCACCTCGTACATCATTTGATTTACCTCAAATTTTGGACGAACACCGAAGAACACCAAGAACATCTAGAGATCACCATTAGCCAATCCAGCCAATCCAGTATGCCACTACACGCATGATCGCCACGCACTTCCACCGATCAAGCTCACCGTAGTTCACCTCAAATCATTTCCACCTTACCCATTACACGCCGAAGGCCATGCCCTCTTGGGCAAATCAACAAGAGCTGATATGAAGCAAGTCTAAGCAATGCTTAAACTTACTACACTGTGACCACCTTGGTTAACATGTCGCGGGATTCTCATTCGTGTGCACCTTCATGAGAGAAATATCACCTTCCTCTATGACATCCCGCACAAAATGATACCCGACATCAATATGCTTGATGTACGAGCATGATGAACTGATTCTTCGCCAAGTGAATTGCACTCATTTGTCACACCACAAGTTCCGTTTTCTGCTCAATCCCCAAATCATCTAGAAGACCCCACAACCACAATGCTTCTTCTTCCTCTGTCATGGCCCCTTTCGGCTCTACAGTAGAAAGTGCCACTGTAGCTGTAACATCGATCGCCAACTAACCGGGCCCCATGTATCTTGAATACATAACCCGTAGTGATCGTCGTCTATCTAGATCGCCCGCATGTCGAGTCCACAAACCGTCAATCGACATGTTTCTCCACAAAAACCAGACCATTATCAAGCTGTACCCTTTAAGTACACGAGGACCCACTTCGCTTCCCGGTCGCCTTTCGGATTAGCCATGAATCACGACCACACTGACGCTGTGAAATATCGCGTGTACACACATTGCATACATTAAGCGCCAAGCACTAGCATAGGAACCGCTCATATGCGCCTTCTCTTCGGCTGTAGTGGGAGATTGATTACGAAGCCTAAAGTGTGGAGCCAATGGAGTCACCACCGACTTAGCACTTTGCATCGAACCTCGCGATCACCCGCTCTATGTAGCCCTTCTGACTCAAGAACAATCGTCGATTCGCCCGCTCTCTTCTAATCTCCATACCCAGTATTTTCCTAGCAGCACCCATGTCCTTCATCTCGAACTCTTCACCAAGTTGAGATTTCAACCTATCTATCTCCACCCCTCTTAGAAGCAATAAGCATGTCATCCACATATAAAAGAAGATAGATAAAATTACCTCCAGCTTCGAGATGTAAACACAACAATCATGATAAACCGGAAAACCCGTGCTTCGGCATGAAGGAGTCAAATAAGCTTACTGCCGGAGATTGCTTTAATCCATACGTTGACTTCCTCAAACGACACACATGATTCTCCTTATCCTCAACCTTGTAGCCCTCGGGTTGATGCATGTAGATCTCTTCATCCAAGTCTCCGTGCAAGAAGGCTGTTTTAACATCGAGTTGATCCAGCTCAAAATCACCATGAGCAACAATACTCAATAGCACCCGAATAGAAGTATGTTTCACCACCGGAGAAAATATCTCATTGTAATCCACACCCTCTTTCTGTGCAAAACCCTTAGCCACTAGCCTGCGACATGTTTCTCCACCAAAACAGACCGTATCAAGCTGTACCCTTTAAGTACACGAGGACCCACTTCCTTTGCTTCGGTCGCCTTTCCCGTTAAGCCATGAATCGACCACAGCGACGCTGTGAAATATGCGAGCGTGTACACACCATTGCATACATTAAGCGCCATTTGCACTAGCATAGGAACCACGCTCCATGTCGCCTTCTCTTCGGCTGTAGTGGGAGATTGATTACCGAAGCCTAAAGTGTGGAGCCAATGGAGTCACCACCGACTTAGCACTTTGCATCCCGAACCTCGCGATCACCCGGCTCTATGTAGCCCTTCCGACTCAAGAACAATCGTCGATTAGCGGCTCTCTTCTAATCTCCATACCCGGTATTTTCCTAGCGGCACCCATGTCCTTCATCTCGAACTCTTCACCAAGTTGAGATTTCAACCTATCTATCTCCACCCCTCTTAGAAGCAATAAGCATGTCATCCACATATAAAAGAAGATAGATAAAATTACCTCCGAAGCTTCGAGATGTAAACACAACAATCATGATCGCCGGAAAACCCATGCTTGACATGAAGGAGTCAAATGCTTGTACCCTGTAGGAGATTGCTTTAATCCATACGTTGACTTCCTCAAACGACACACATGATTCTCCTTATCCTCAACCTTGTAGCCCTCGGGTTGATGCATGTAGATCTCTTCATCAAGTCTCAGGTGCAAGAAGGCTGTTTTAACATCGAAGTTGATCCACTCAAAATCACCATGAGCAACAATACTCAATAGCACCGAATAGAAGTATGTTTCACCACCGGAGAAAATATCTCATTGTAATCCACACCCTCTTTACGTGCAAAACCCTTAGCCACTAGCCTCGCCTTGTATCTTACACCACCGAAGCTCAAAGATCTTCCTTTCTTTTATACACCCACTTACAACCAATAGCTTTTCTTCCTACGGGCAATGGGACCACCTCCCATGTTTGGTTCTTCAGAGATTCCATCTCTTCCTCCATCATGACCAACCAACTCTCACTATCCTTGTCTCGAATAGCTTCCTTGAAGGACCCGGCTCGTCCTCCTCCACCAGAGTCGCGTATTCAACCATATTAGCGCCCATGTAGTGCTTTGGGGTTGATCGACCCCGGCCGATGCACAGCATGCTGCGCTTTGGCCTAGTGGAAGCCAAATTATCCCGGCTGCTTTTATTGTTGTAGTGCACAGTATTTTTCTGAACCTCCTCTGCCAAGCTCATCATCTACCCGACTTCCCACTTGAGCACGATTAGAACCTAGTTGGTCTTTAGGTTCTATTTCAATAACCCGAGACTTAGAAGTCTCACGGTCATAACACCATCATCCTTGGGCGCCTAGCAATCATGGATTTCTCATCAAAGGTAACATCCTGGCGATCCACGAACTTTGAATCTTCCGGTACACCAAAGGCGATAGCCCTTTACGCCTTTGCATATCCCAAGAATATTGCCTTCTTGGCCCTCGCGTCAAGCTTTCCCTCGTTGGCGTGATAGTAGTATTACATCCAGAAATTCAGCCTATCATAATCTACATGCTCCGACCACACCTATAGGGTGTATCACCATCAATGTCGAATGTGGTGAGCGGTTCACAATGTAACAGGCTGTAGCCACGCTTGCCCACCATTAGTTGCCCAATCGCATAAGATCGCATACTCGCGCCTTTTCCGCGGTGTTGAGTTCGATCTCTCGACCCGTTACTGGCTGTGGTGTAGATGGTGTCGATCGAACAATTCCCTCGATCCGGAACTCCTTGAAAGCACCATCAGTATACTGCATTGCATTATCGGATCTCGGCGTCTTCAATTTCTTTCTGTCTGTTCTCAACCATTGTTCTCCACTTCTTGAATGTCTCGAACACCTCATTCTTGTGCTTCGAAAGTAAATCCAAGCATACCTAGAATAATCATCTATAAACGAGACATAATACACGGAACCACCCAGGAGTTGTGAGCGGACCCCAAACATCCGTGTGCACATAATCTAGTATCCCTCGCTCTTAGACTTCTTTGTGAACTTGACCCCGTGGTGACTTTCCATACACACAATCCTCGCAAAAATCCATGCTAGGTTCCTTGATTCTTCAGAGACCCTCTTTACCAGCGAGAACTAGACCCTTCTCGACATATGCCCAAGCCTATGCCATAACGTGTGCTCACATGGGTCTCCACCACTTCAGCCGGTTCCAACCGCTGCATCTCCACATCACCGTGCGTGCAGAGTATATAGATTACCGTGACGAACACCCTTCATCACTACTAAGGAACCACGAACAACCTTCTTCACTCCGTTTTCGTCACAATCCACGCAACCACGGAGTCCAAAGCACCAATGAGATAAGATTCTTCCGCAAGTCGGGAACATGCCTCACATCCGCCAAGGTTCGAACCACTCCATCATGCATCTTGATTTTGATATTACCTAGCCCCACTGTTTTACAAGCATGGTTATTCCCCATCAATACAGCTTCCACCATCAATGCCTCTGTAGGTAGTAAACCACTTCCTATTTGGACACATATGGTAAGACAACGAGAATCAAGTATCCACTTCCCGGAGATCTCCTCGCCACCGTGGCGACATAGCATTCCTTATCGCTCCCTTCCTCACGAAGCGTGGCTTCGCTTCTTCCTTGCCCTCTCTCCTCTCGGTCTTGTTGTTGTTCTTCTTTGAACCTCCTCTGCTCAAGCTCATCATCTACCCGACTTCCCACTTGAGCACGATTAGAACCTAGTTGGTCTTTAGGTTCTATTTCAATAACTCGAGACTTAGAAGTCTCACGGTCTCTTTACCATCATCCTTGGGCCCTAGCAATCATGGATTTCTCATCAAAGGTAACATCCTGGCGATCCGAACTTTGAATCTTCCAGACACCAAAGGCGATAGCCCTTCGCCCTTTGCATATCCCAAGAATATTGCCTTCTTGGCCCTCGCGTCAAGCTTTCCCTCGTTGGCGTGATAGTGGCGGTACATCCAGAAATTCGAGCCTATCATAATCTACATGCTCCGACCACACCTATAGGGTGTATCACCATCCAATGTCGAATGTGGTGAACGGTTCACAATGTAACAGGCTGCCACCCTTGCGCCCATTAGTTGCCCAATCACGCATAAGATCGCATACTCGCGCCTTTTCGCGGTGTTGAGTTCGATCTCTCGCGACCCGTTTCCGTGGTGTAGACTGGTGTCGTGTCGAACAATTCCCTCGATCCGCAGAACTCCTTGAAAGCACCATCGTATACTGCATGCGTTATCGGATCTCGGCGTCTTCAATTTCTTTCTGTCTGTTCTCAACCATTGTTCTCCACTTCTTGAATGTCTCGAACACCTCATTCTTGTGCTTGAAGTAAATCCAAGCATACCTAGAATAATCATCTATAAACGAGACATAATACCGGAACCACCCTTGGAAGTTATGCGGCGGACCCCAAACATCCGTGTGCACATAATCTAGTATCCCTCGCTCTTAGACTTCTTTGTTGAAACTTGACCACGTGTGACTTTCCATACACACAATCCTCGCAAAAATCCATGCTAGGTTCGCCAGTTCTTCAGCGGACCCTCTTTACCAAGCGAGAACTAGACCCTTCTCGACATATGCCCAAGCCTATGCCATAACGTGTGCTCACATGGGTCTCCACCACTTCCCGGTTCCAACGCCATGCATCTCACATCGCCGTGTGCACGAGAGTATATAGATTACCGTGACGAACACCCTTCATCACTACTAAGGAACCACGAACAACCTTCTTCACTCCGTTTTCGTCACAATCACGCAACCAGAGTCCAAAGCACCAACCGAGATAAGATTCTTCCGCAAGTCGGAACATGCCTCACATCCGCCAAGGTTCGAACCACTCCATCATGCATCTTGATTTTGATATTACCTAGCCCCACTGTTTTACAAGCATGGTTATTCCCCATCAATACAGTTCCACCATCAATGCCTCTAGGTAGTAAACCACTTCCTATTTGGACACATATGGTAAGAGCAACCGAATCAAGTATCCACTTCCGGAGATCTCGCCACCGCGGACGACATAGCATTCCTTATCGCCCTTCCTCAAACGTAGCTCGCTTCTTCCTTGCCCTCTCCTCTCACTTTGTTGTTGTTCTTCTTTCCACCTACTCTCTTATTTGGATCGACTTTGAAATGTCCGGCTTCACCGCACTTGAAACATCCTTTTCCCGCAAGAGGTCTTGATTTAGATCTAGACTTTCCTCCCTTGCCTTTTCCTCGCTCATTGCTCCTTCCTCTTGCAAACAATCCTCGCTTGTTCCTCTCGTTACGCCATAAGCCATTGTTGCAGTCTTCCGAAGATCGTCCGCTAGAAGTGTCGTTCTAGTCTCATCCATCTTCGATTTTCTCCCACAAGCCTGTTTGCACGGTTCTCATAAGACTTCGGCAGAGAGTAAACCTGATCCTCGTCTCCTACTTTAACATCTATGTCTTTCAAATGATATGATCCTATCAAACTTGTTGATGTGTTCCCGGATTGATGAGCCCTCCTCCATCTTGCAAGTATACAATTTGGATTTTAAGTAGATCCGGTTAGTTAGACTCTTCGTCATGAAGGTACCCTCTAACTTCTTCCACACGCGCTGCGTTTCCTCTCCATCTACCAAAGCTACATCCCTCTCGAGGCATAGGATAATCGACGTGCTTCCAGATCCAACTCCTCCCAATCCTCATCGACATATCCTTGTTCTTCTTCTCCTTTCCATCCAAAGTCTTGTGCAATTTTTGCGAAATTAGAAAGTTTTTCATCCGCATCCTCCAATAAGAAAAATCGTTCTTCCCATTGAACTTTTCAATCTCGAATTTTCCCACTTTGGTGATTCTTGGTTGGCGCCATCCTCGTTTGTCTTCGTGAATCCGCTTCTCGGGAATCACCGAACACCCCTCAAATTAGAAATTACACCACTTCCAATCAACAATAGCTCGATACCAATTGTTGGTAGCGCGGACAGCGAACCGTCGAGAGAAACCACCACAAACGATAGCAAAAACACAATAAAGGAGTAAAGACACGAGATTTACGTGGTTCGCAAGTTGCCTACGCCCACGGGTAAGGAGGGGATTTTCACTAATAGAAAGAGAGAATACAAATTAGGATTACAAGTTCTCACAAAGAAACCCTAAAACAAACCTCTCAATCTCTCAAAAGATCTCCTCTCCAAAGATGCACAAAACCCTCTCAAAGGTGCAAAAGCGTGCTTCATACATCCCTAATAATCGGTTTAGGGTTATATATAAACTCTAAACGAACGGGTTTAAAACCAAACCCGTTTGAATCTGCCAGTTAATTAGGCTACTACCAGTTAGTCGACTACTACTTCAGATTAGTCGACTACTACTTCAGATTAGTCGACTACATTCCGACCGAACACGTTTTTACGTACTGCTGCGAGATTAGTCGACTACAATGCCTAGTAGTCGACTACTCTGTTCTGAAAACTGTTTGTGCATGTTTTTTGTGCATGTTCTACAGAGAGAAATGATGCCAGCTGGGGTCTTCGACATGTAAGAGCAGACAGTAAGAGTGTTGATGTATCTATTGCAACCGGGTTAGATTGGGAGAAAAGGCTAGATTTATTTTGGCAAGAAAGATTGCATAGTCAAGACCCTTTGGAAATAATGACAGCCAAGGAGAAAATTGATGCTGCTGCTGCAGAAAATCTAGATCCTTTAGTTAGAAAAATAACAGATGGAAAATATGGCTAGAAGTATGGCTGTGGGGCCAAAGGTTGCACCAAACTCTTTCATGCTGCTGAATTTGTTCATAAGCATTTGAGGCTCAAACATCCTGATCTTGTGATTGGTCTGACTTCCAAAGTCTGCGAGGATCTTTATTTCCAAAATTATATGAAGTATGTGGTGCTTATTTTGCACTATGACTGAGAAAAAATCAGTGAGCTTTTCAGAACAGTATACTAACAACTATTATCTTTCTTTTAGTGATGCAAATGCACCTGGTGGAACTCCTATCATGTAGCAACCTGCACCCGTAGGTCTTTTCTCCTTTTTAGCAAGGATCCATTTTGGCATATAAGACAGTGATACTACTTGCATATTTAACATGAGGAGTTACTCATCTTGTTACCTCAATTAGTGCCCCTTAGGATTTATGTTCTAAGTTTATTTTTTGGCCTAATTTGCATAGGACCTGTTTTTAAATTTTGTTCTGTTATACCTTGAGAAATAGTGAAGCACTCCTGTCTTTCCTCCTCAATGAGAAGAGAGTAATGGCTCACTCTTTTCGAAGTGTATTCTCTGAATGGTCACTGATTTATATGCCACTTGATGCTTGTCCACATACAACATTCACTTTGACTTCTGTCATTGGTGTATAAGTACAACAAATTGATTGTTTCTCTAGATAATCTTGTTTAATATTCTAAGATTTTTCTTTATGCTGATAATATCTCGATATTAGCTTTGTAATTTTACTAAACTCTGCATGGTACTATTGTCCCTTTGTCCCTTTGTATCCTTTTCATCATTGATAACAATTTTGTATCGGTTTCTTTTTGTTTCTCTTAGGAAACTTATGTCTTGTTTAATGGACTTAGTCATGGCTTGTTTAGCGGAATTACTCGTATTCCATAATCAGGAAAACTACCATCTCTTGATGACTCTGCTGCCCATTTGGGGAATCCCTGAATATTTAATCTTCAGTTTTATTACAAAACAAACTTTGCTAGATGTTATTTTTTATTTCTATTTCATAGTCTCCTAATATTATTCCAGTATGACACTTGGTCCTATGTTCTTTCTCTTTGATCTGTGTGTTGGCACACTCACGTTTATGCTCAATGTAAGAATTTCGTACACACGTTCACCAATTTTCATGAAAACCTCTATACAATTACAAGAGGAAATCCATACTTCCTGAGTATGTTGTGTGCCTGATTACTCTAATTTAATATTGCTTTTTGCTCTATTTTGCAGGACAAGGTCATGCGGAAAAGGTCAGCTTCAGATCGTCTAAGGTATGACAGAAGTTACGGATTCAATGGCCATAACAGGCGTGACAGGTCTCAGGGCTCACCATCCCATGATGCAGATGGTGGGCAAGATGGAGGTAATCCCGACAAGCCTACGTATGATGCTTATGCTAGACAAGTATTGCTGGATGCTCCTCTCTCTGCTAATCATATTCATCCTCCAGTATTGATGCATGTGCCTGGTGCAGGGTAGGCCACACACTGACATTTTATATGTGCCCTATCAGCTTGCATTTTGTCTTATGCAGTAGTGCCATTTTGCAGTCCACTGGATCCATTTGCTCCTGCTCCATCAGAAGTTGCTATGCACATGACTTCTTTTGAAGCAAATGGTGGTCCTCGTGGAAGGAAAGGAAGACCTGGCCCTGGTCCACAATTGGCTGGTCCAACACCAATTTCTGCTGTACCCCCAGCTAGGGGTGAGCATAGTTCGGTTCAAACCGAACAAACCGACCGAACCGGCCGAAGTTTGACAGTTCGGTTCGGTTTTAACTAGAGTTCGGTTCGGGTCGGTTTGAAGTTTTTTCAACCCGAACCGCCCGAACAGACCGAATTGTGTTACCCATTCTAATCACTATCCGCATCCACTTAAACCCGACCCGTCATAGTTCATATAGAGCGTTTCAGTGAGCTCTAATATCTTTTCTCTCACGAACCTAATGGCAACGAAATACCCGACAACGGTGTCCTCTCTAATTCTGGGCTTCTCATCATCTCTAGTTCTACCTCTCTATTCTCTATTCGCTTCTTCTACTTTCGACCAATCCACTTTGGAGGTAAGAAACTTAAACCCTAATGTTGATTCTAACATTTTCTTGATTTTCTCCTCGATTGATGCACATAGTGCAAGAGAATTGTACCCAAGTGAAAACCGAACAAACCGACCGAACCGAACGAGCGGACTTGAATCGGTTCGGTTCGGTTTGAATGATAGCAATTGATTCGGTTTGGCAAAATTTGGCCAAAACCGAACCGACCAATCGACAGATGGCGACCCCCAAAGAAAGACATGATCCTCGTAATATACGAAGGTAAGCTCTTCTTTCTTTCTTTCTTTCCTTTTTTAACTTTAATTTGAGTATATTACCGTTTGATTGAAATGTTATACTTGGCGAAGTTTGGGCTCAAAACAATTGTAATTTTTTTCTCATTCTTGTAAGCAGAAAAGACATGGGTTCTTTGTTCAATTTTTAACTTGTGTCTGTCATACTTAACACTGGTTAGCCATTGTTCATCTTCATTAAGATGGGTTCTTAATTTGTGTACTGTACATGAAGCTTATAGCAATCCGTTATTAATCTCCATAAAGTGACTTGCGTCATTTTTATTTCGGTTCAATTCTGTTTTTCCTAGGGCTTGTCAACCACTAGTCTCAACCAATTTTTGTTTTGCTTTAGTTACATTTCTCCTAGAGCACGAATTACTGCTGCAACATATGATTGGACACAATTTAAAGCAGATTCCTTAAAACAACAATAACAGCAGCTATACTTTCTGTCCAAACCTTTGCTTTTGGCTACATGAAACCGTTTTCATCATTTATGTTACATTAACAATTGGCAGATCATTTTTCTGCTGCCTCCATCCAATTTTGTTTAAAGGTAAGTTCTAGCCGCTCCTCAAGCTTGCACATATGACATATCTCTTATTTACATGTTCCAACTGTCTCAATGTTGTTCTTGTTGTATGCTTCCTATCTTTACGAGTGTTGTTACTCATCTCAACATTCTCAGGTTAACTACTCATTTTCAGGTATTTGTAGTTTTAACTTGTCCAACATACTCTTAAGTCATATACTACCTTATACAGACCATCGTTTGCTCGTGTGATCGTCATATAAGATTTTCTTTCTTTATTGGCCTTCTTCTTTAACAAATAGTCAAAGCACAGTTTTCAACTTCAGGCATTTTGCTTACATTATGCATGTTAGAATATAAAACTATAATCCTCAAGCTTTATCATAACTTTGGAGTTTTGGTGTAATAATTAAAGGACTTAATTTAAGATGGTATTAGAGCGACCCGGGTTCGAATCTTGTTGGCCACAAATTTCTTTTTGGATTTTAAAAAAATTGATACCACTATGTAAGTCCAGGTTTCTACCCATGAAAGGGCCTTCAACCTGCAGGGGCATGTTAGAATATGAAATATAAAACCTCGACTCTCACCGTAACTTTGGAGTTTTGGTCTAATAGTTAGAGGACTTAATTTAAGAATGCGAACAACTTCCTCAAACCCACTACCATAAGTAACCTAAGAACATAAACTATCAGTACTTGGTATCTTGGTCATATAACTGTATATCATTCAGATTTTAATTCTTCTTTCAGATCTTCAACGTTATAAACTTATATGTCTTGTCAACTTTTATGATTTTTTATCACTGAAAAACCTACAACATGGAATCTCATCTCAGATTACCAAATAATTTGTCCAAAATTAATGTTCAAGAGAGAGAATTGGTCTTTCTATATTTTACAAGAACTAGTATATCACACGTGTGTTGCACGTGATACATGTCATAATTATTCATGTAAATTAATGTTAAAGATAAACAGATATTGTTAAACCAATTTTAAACATTAAATCTATAATTTATAATTTGGAGGTTATCTCAAAATAGGCAAAACTTATCTAAGAAAAATGCTACAATCATAAGTTTTTATATAAAGGAAATGTCTATTAAAGCGATTGAATATCTTTATGGTTCAAGTTCTAAACTTTTTACGCAGTGGTTTATTTTTATTATAAATTTAAAGATATTTTATTTAATTTTATATATTGTTAGATTAAGTACCTTATTAATTTTAAGTAATCATCCACATCTTATAATTAACCTCCCATTAACCCTTCTGTATCTCTAAATTAACTGATCATCCATCTTCTTATATATAATCCAACTCCAACATAAATAGTACTAAAAAATATAATAATCATAAAAATATAATAATCATTGAAAAGAAGTTTTAAGTATTTACACAATTTCTTGTAAAGGAGAATATATTCAATCAATGAATTTTCAAACATTTAACTATACAAATTGCATATTGGAGTTATCTTTTCCTACCTATTCAAAGTTCCTTGCTGAATCGCTAAAATAATGAGGTGAATGAATTTTATAATAAAATTAATCTGATTTAGCTTTTAAAAGAGTTTTGTCATATATGACCTTAATTCTTTATTTTCTAAATTAGACCTCAAATCTTCATACTTGCTCGAGGTGAGGGTCTTAATTAAAATAACTTAATAAATTTAGGATATTTAAAAGTGTGAATTCTTTAAATGCCAAATGGCACTTAAGTGCCCTATAGTTTCACCAATCTTGCACTTAAATACTCTCTATTTTAAAACTAAGCAAATAAATGCCTATTGTTTCCATCTTTAGAAAAAACCCTTGATGCCGTTATCATTCAGAATTAATGTGTCATTTATTTTGAGAGATAAACTTTCATGAAGCATTCATTTGTGATCTCTGGTATCTCAGCCTCCTCTTTGACTCCTCCCTCTCTTCAACTAAATCGTTATTAAATTTATGACTCATACTCCATATTATTAATTAAACTACTTTCTAATATTAGGAAACTATACCTTGTTAGTTCTCTTTGAATGATCAAATATTTATTTACTTAATCGTATAGGAAAAATGAGGAGTCATCCGAATGGTTTTTTCTTTGAATTTCTTTGAACCTTACTTATGCATTAAAAGATCAGTAGTTTTAAATTGGGAAGATGAAAATGAAGAGTCATCTGAATGGCTTTTCTTTGATTTTCTTTGAACCTTACTTATGCATTAAAAGATCAGTAGTTTTAAATTGGGAAGATGAATGATGATCCATTAAACCAAAACCTAATGGATCCATTTTAAAGTACTCAAAACTTAGTTTTAATAGAAATCTTAAAACTTTGTTAATGTAAATATCCTTTTAAAACTCTACTTTTTGTTATATTTAATGCTCATATTAGTATTAAAATTTTTAGAACTCATATCCTTTTAAAACTTCTATTAAAATTAATTTTGTACATGTCCTTCTGAAAAATTCTATTAAAACTAAGTTTCAAATTAGTTTTAATAGAAACCTCTTTCAATTTGGTATAACTACTATTTTAATAGAAACTTCTCTTAAACATTTTTACTCAAGGGAACTTTTTGTCAAATCCATAGTCTGTTATCATCTCCTTATTATCTAGTTTGGAAGTTTTAGCCTAGGACAACTTAAGTAAGCATGTAGATTTTGAGGGAGAGAATTTAAGATTTTAATACTAAGCTTTCAAATTAATTTTTATTTCTGGAATCTCTTTCTCAAAAGTCTACGAATTTATTTCATTTGGTGCCAAGAATATTGTAGAATTTAAGAAATCTACAGAAATGAAGTGCTTTAAATACCTATAAATAAAGGGTGATTAGTTTTTCTACATTGGAGATAATTAGATATTTGATCACGTTAATTTATATCTTTGGGAATATGCAAACAGTAGAACATTGTTCATTTAAGATTTTAAAATCCGGTAATAGCAAAGGTCCATGCTTTGCACAATGTTGTAGCATTCTAGAAGGGTATATTCATCTAATCTAAAAATTATACATTCATCTAAACTCAACATTTTTGCAAAGTAAATGAGAAAACAAACACAAACTTTTTGAGAACTAAATCAAATTTTATTAACATCACTATACAAACAAACACCCTCATGAAAATAAACAATGCACAATCAAATATTGAGCAGCAACATCTGAGCATAGATGCTTCGATGAAATTTTATTAACCACAACATCTGAGCAATAACATCCATTGAGGAAGTCGTCATCGATGCTTCGATGAAAGACCCATAAAGTAGAACACTCTTTTTCAGTCACGAGCCCCACAGAGTCGAGCATAGACTACCAATGTAGATGGATAATAGGAAGAATAGATCCGAAAAAGACGAGGCCGAGATTCTATTTGTCATTGATGAAGAATAATATAATCTTGTTAAAGCACAATCGGCCGCAAAGATCGCGTGCTCGAAAGACTTACGAGGCCCACGTTATCATAGAGTTGGTCGATTTGTGGGATAGATTAAAAGTTGATCAGATTGAAGGAGACGGCCTAAGGGATATATAATAGCGAAAATGTGAAAGATTGTTACAGGGAGTTTTGGTGACGGTAGACAGAATGGTGAGGGGAGGGAAGTGAGAGAAGAGCATTTATAGATTGTTGGAGGAGATGAAAAGGTTATTGCATTGAGTGGGGATTTAAAGAGGATTAGTCTCCTAATTAGGCATGAATTAAAGTTTTTTTGATAAGAGGTATGAATTAAAGTTAATAGAGAGGAACAACTATAAGTGTACCTCTTAAGCTTCAAACGTTATGCATTAAACTTCAATTCCTCATGAAAATTAAAGCCCATCTTCTTGAAAAATTTGGTAAATAATAAATTGAGCTTTGACATTAATTGGACATCAATTAGGCATCTTGATCTCTGGACGTGCATGTGTTAGTCACTCATATTGAGTATTATATATACTTATGTACGGTTATGTGCATGCATGTGTGGTTTTATCATAAAATAAATAAAAGTACATGACTATCCATAACAATAAATGAACATTTTTACAATTATACATAAAAATTGAAGGGCATTTTTGGATGAAAAGTTTTAACACCCTTCACACTTTTAGAAGAGTACTAGTATAATGCACGTGCGATGCACGTGAATATATTTATTTTAGACTAAATAAAACTTAAATATCTTATAGCTTACATAGCACTTTTATATCATAAGTAATTTTTAGATATGAAAATACATCATTGGTTTTGTAAATAACACATTACTACTTTCTATTGGTAAAATATATGAATCTTATTAGTAAATGTTGGAATAGCCCCCTAAAAACTTCTATGTGATTTGCATGTACTAAAAATTGGTCAATCTCACACCTAAAGTTGGCGTTAGAAAAAGCATCTCAAATCCTATTTATGCCCACTTATAGTTTTCTCTAAAGTTAGTTTTACTCCCACATTTAATGGTATTTCTAACATCTTACTAATAATAAGTAGTAATGTGTGACTTCTAAAAACGATGGGTATTTAAATGTTAAAAAATACTTAGAGTATATAAGTGCGAAGTCATGTAAACTATAAGGTGTGTAAGTGCCTTTGTTTTATATTCTAAACTATTTTGAAGACAAAAAAATAATGAAGTGACTCGATTAAAAATATGTGAATGGAATGAATACTCAGTTGACTGATTAGTTTTACTTAACTTTTGCAGTCGAGTATGAGTAGCATTGTGATTAGATGAATGCATCTTCTTGTTTAATTAATCTATCCATTCATTGGTTGTTCCAAATTAGGGCTTGACCCAAAAAAATAAACACAATGTATTATCTTAAAGGTCTTTTCTTGATCAATTACGTGCCAAGTCATTGAGGATATCAACCCATGTATGCCTATGAATGTACCCATCCGCATTACTAATCTATATGAAATCCCATTCAGATCTCTTATGGTATTAATCAAATCAATATGTTATCATGTTATTAGTGGGTAAAGTTACATTAATGCATAGGAAAGGCAATCAAAAGAGATAGTCAACTTTACGTTTCGATCCACTATTAATTAAACAAAGATCTTGAATGGTTAAATATTTATTTACAACACGTTTATCCTTACACGAATCCAACCAAACATTTCTCGGGTTCCAAAATATATGAATCTTATTAGTAAATGTTGGAATAGCCCCTAAAACTTCTATGTGATTTGCATGTACTAAAAATTGGTCAATCTCACACCTAAAGTTGGCGTTAGAAAAAGCATCTCAAATCCTATTTATGCCCACTTATAGTTTTCTCTAAAGTTAGTTTTACTCCCACATTTAATGGTATTTCTAACATCTTACTAATAATAAGTAGTAATGTGTGACTTCTAAAAACGATGGGTATTTAAATGTTAAAAAATACTTAGAGTATATAAGTGCGAAGTCATGTAAACTATAAGGTGTGTAAGTGCCTTTGTTTTATATTCTAAACTATTTTGAAGACAAAAAATAATGAAGTGACTCGATTAAAAATATGTGAATGGAATGAATACTAGTTAGTGATTAGTTTTACTTAACTTTTGCAAATGAGTATGAGTAGCATTGTGATTAGATGAATGCATCTTCTTGTTTAATTAATCTATCCATTCATTGGTTGTTCCAAATTAGGGCTTGACCCAAAAAATAAACACAATGTATTATCTTAAAGGTCTTTTCTTGATCAATTACGTGCAAGTCATTGAGGATATCAACCCATGTATGCCTATGAATGTACCCATCCGCATTACTAATCTATATGAAATCCCATTCAGATCTCTTATGGTATTAATCAAATCAATATGTTATCATGTTATTAGTGGGTAAAGTTACATTAATGCATAGGAAAGGCAATCAAAAGAGATAGTCAACTTTTACGTTTCTGATCCACTATTAATTAAACAAAGATCTTGAATGGTTAAATATTTATTTACAACACGTTTATCCTTACCTGAATCCAACCAAACATTTCTCAGGTTCCAAAAACAAAAGAAAAATCTTCATACCCGACAAATTTGTATACCTATAAAATCAGCTCTAAGTAGTAAACAATAGATTTACATGAAACAACCAAGCGACATGCAGGACACAATATATTTGTACACACAATAAAGTCTGATATTCCATTAATTGGATGTGGGCAGGGATATCGTAGGGTCTTTAACAAAGCGGTCCGACACGACACCTACGACTTGTAGACTCGATGTTGTTGCTGCAATTCCTTTTTATAAAATCTAGCTAGTTCATAGCGTTCTTTGACCTCTACAATGAAAGCCACACAAATCACTATGGTCGTTGTTAAGATTGTGGCCTTCATTATTCCAGAAGGATGATATTGAAGGAAAAGATGTGACTTATGAGTTGGTAACATAAAAAAAGTGGAAGGGACATAAGCTTTGAGATTGTTAATGCGCATTAAGTTGAGTGGATTAATGCTGGTGTTAGGACACCAAAAGTTTTCTTAAATTTTTTTCTCTCCTTTTTTCCTTTTTATTTTACATTACTTCAACAACAATATTGGAGCCCAAAAGTCAAAAATTCATAAATTGTTTCCATAAATTTTATGCCATTTCTTTTGCAATTAGTACTCATAATAATGCTTGAATTAAAATTACTTTAATTAAGTATGATAAGTTTTATTTAGTCTCATGATCTCATCCAATGAAACCGACTATTCAATGTATAAAAGTAACATGTTATAGAAGTGAATTGCAAGGACTTGTGCAATAGTGAAGAGAGTGGAATGAGAGGTTCTTTGAGATTATAAATATAGATTTAAATTAAATTTTTAATAAATGTATGGGTGATTATTTAAGGATGGTGTTGGGAGTCGAGTGGCGCCACACCTTGTGAAGCTGAATGCTTGAGAGAAACTAACCAAAATACAAGCAATAGCGAATACACAGATAAAACAATAAGTAAATGAGACGAGACAACAGATATACGTGGTTTGACAAACTTGCCTACGTTCACCGGAGCAGCACAAATAATTTCTTATTTGACCACAAGAAATTACAAAGCTTGAAACAGAGAAGATCTCAAACTTGAGATCTCTCAAAATACCGCCTGTGATTATCTTAAAATCACCGCTCTAATCTTTCTCTCCTCAAACTTCACACAACCTCATCACTCTCTACCTCACTACCTCGCCTATTTATAGAATAAAAGGAGGTGAATGTGGAGGAAGAGTAGGGGGGAGGTAGAGGTATGGGAGAGTAAGAGGGGTATGGGAGAGGCATGGAGGGGGGGGGTATGGGAGAGGCATAGAGGGGGGGGGGGGCATGTGGGACACTCACTGTCCTGTGTCCCCCCATGTCCCACACGTTCACAATTCTTCACCTCGTACAACATTTGATAAACCTCAAATTTTAGACGAACACCAGAAGAATACCGCGAACGCCAAACCAGGCCAATCCCAGACCAAATCAGCTGCACCATTGTATCATGGTTGCCTACGTACCCTCTAACCGGGATCAAGCTAATCGTAGTTCTGCACTTCTCCATCATAATCTCCACCTCACCCCATCACTGCTCCGAAAGGCCATGCCCTCTTGGGCAGATCAACACGGGTTGATATGAAGCAAGTCCAAGCAATGCTTAAACTTGCTACCTGTGACCACCTTGGTTAACATGTCCGCATGATTTTCATTCGTGTGCACCTTCATGAGAGAAATATCACCTTCCTCTATGACATCCCGCACGAAATGATACCTGACATCGATATGCTTGGTACGAGCATGATGAACTTGATTTTTCGCCAAGTGAATCGCACTCTGACTGTCGCACCACAAGTTCACGTTCTCCTGCTCAATCCCCAAATCATCTAGAAGACTCCACAACCACAATGCTTCCTTCACTCCCTCCGCCATGACCATGTATTCGGCCTCTGTAGTAGAAAGTGCCACTGTAGCCTGCAACATCAATCGCTAACTAACCGGAGCCCCATGTATCCTGAATACATAACCAGTAGTAGATCGCCATCTATCTAGATCGCCCGCATAATCGAGTCCACAAACCCATCAATCGACATGTTTCTACCAAAATCTGGACGGTATCAGCGGTACCCTTTAAGTACCGGGACCCACTTCAACGCTTCTCGGTCGCCTTTCGGATTCGCCATGAATCTACGACCACAACCCGACCGCTGTGAAATATCTAGGCGTGTACACACCATTGCGTACATTAAACTGTCAACTGCACTAGCATAGGGAACACGCTCCATGTGCGCCTTCTCTTCCGCTGTAGTGGGAGATTGTTTACCAGAAAGTCTAAAGTGTGAAGCCGATGGAGTCACCACCGACTTAGCACTTTGCATCCCGAACCTCGCGATCACCCGCTCTATGTAGCTCTTCTGACTCAAGAACAATCATCGGTTCGCCCGCTCTCTTCTAATTTCCATGCCCAGTATTTTCCTAGCAGCGCCCATGTCCTTCATCTCGAACTCTTCACCAAGTTGAGATTTCAGCCTATCTATTTCCACTTTGCTCTTAGAAGCAATAAGCATATCATCCACATATAAAAAAAGATAGATATAATCACCTCCACGAAGCTTCCGAATGTAAACGCAACAATCATAGTAGCTTCGGAAAAACCCATGCTTCAGCATGAAGGAGTCAAATCGCTTGTACCACTGCCGAGGAGATTGCTTCAATCCATACAGTGACTTTCTCAAACGACACACATGATGCTCCTTGTCCTCAACCTTGTAGCCCTCAGGTTGATGCATGTAGATCTCTTCATCCAAGTCTCCGTGCAAGAAGGCCGTTTTAACATCGAGTTGTTCCAGCTCAAGATCACCATGAGCAACAATACTCAATAGCACCCGAATAGAAGTGTGTTTCACCACCGGAGAAAATATCTCATTGTAATCCACACCCTCTCTTTGTGCAAACCCCTTAGCCACTAGCCTTGCCTTGTACCTTGTACCACCGAGCTCTGAAGGATCTTTCTTTCTTTTATACACCCACTTACAACCAATAGCTTTTCTTCTTACGAGCAATGGGACCACCTCCCATGTTTGGTTCTTCCGGAGAGATTCCATCTCCTCCTCCATCGCAGCCAACCAACTCTCACTATCTTTATCCCGAGTAGCTTCCTTGAAGGAGACCGGCTCATCATCCTCCACCGAGAGTGCGTACTCAACTAAATTAACCTGCCCATAGTGCTTCAGGGGTTGATTAGCCCCCAGCTTCTGTACTTACTTGTATGCTCACCTTGGCCTAGTGGAAGCCAAGCTATCCTCGAGCTGCTGTTATTGTAGTGCCTGTATATTCTCCTGCTGAACCTCCTCCTGCTCAAGCTCATCATCTACCTGATTTTTCACTTGAACATGGCTAGAACCTGGTTGGTCTTTAGGTTCTATGTCAATCACTTGAGACTTAGAAGTCTCCACAGTCCTAACACTATCATCTTTGGGCGCCCTAGCAATCATGGCCTTCTCATCAAAGGTAACATCTCTGCTGATCACGAACTTCGAATCTTCCGTACACCAAAGCCGATAGCCTTTTACACCCTTTGCATATTCCAAGAAGATTGCCTTCTTGGCCCTCACGTTAAGCTTTCCCTCGTTGACGTGATAGTAGGCGGTACACCCGAAAATTCAGAGCCTCTCATAATCTGCATGCTCCCCTAACCACACCCTGTAGAGTGTACACCATCCAATGTAGAATGTGGAGATCGATTCACTATATAGCAAGCTGTAGCAATCGACTCTGCCCACCATTCTTTGCCCAAACCAGCATAAGATCGCATACTCACTGCTTTCTCCTGCAGTGTTCGGTTCAGTTTCTCCGCGACCCCGTTCTGCTGTGGTGTAGATCTAAGCTGTCCGATTAATGCGGCAATGCCCTCCTGATCACAGAACTCCTTGAAGATACCATCTGTATACTCTGTGCCGTTATCAGATCTTAAAGTCTTCAATTTTCTTCCTGTCCTGTTCTCAACCATAGCCTTCCACTTCTTGAATGTCTCAAATACCTCATTCTTATGCTTCAGGAAATAAACCCAAGCATACCTCGAATGATCATCTATGAATGAGACAAAATATCTGGAACCTCCCTTTGTAGTCCGAGCCGGACCCTAAACATCCGTGTGTACATAATCTAGTATCCCTCTGCTCTTAGACTTGCTTCTGGCCCGGACCACATGCGCTTTAAGGTACACACAATCCTTGTAAAAATCCATGCAAGGTTTCTTCAGATTCTTCAGCAGACCCTCCTTACCAAGCAGAACTAGACTCTTCTCTGACAAGTGCCCAAGCCGCCTATGTCATAACCGTGTGTGCTTACATGGGTCTCCACCACTTCCTTCAGTTCCTATAGCTGCATCTCCTGTCACCGTCGTACCTGAGAGAGTATATAAGTTACCGTGACGAACACCCTTCATCACTACTAAGAAACCACGAACAACCTTCTTCACTCTATTTTCCGTGACAATCTTGCAACCACCGGAGTCCAATGCACCAACTGAAATGAGATTCTTCCGCAAGTCGAGAACGTGCCTCACATCCGTCAAGGTTCGAACCACTGCATCATGCATCTTGATTTTGATATCACCTAGCCCCACCGTTTTACAAGCATGGTTGTTTCCCATCAATACGGTTCCACCATCAATGCTTCTATAGATAGTAAACCACTTTCTATTTGGGCACATGTGGTAAGAGCAACCCGAATCAAGAATCCACTTTCCGGAGGTATCCTCGCCACCCGTGACGACATAGCATTCCTTATCACTCTCTTTCCCTGAAGCGTAGCTCGCCTCTTCCTTGCCTTCTCGCCTCTCAGTCTTCTAATTATTCTTCTTCCCACCTACTCTCTTGTTAGGACAATTGACTTTAAAATGCTCTAGCTCACCGTATTTGAAACACGGTCTTTCCGCAAGAGGTCTCGATTTTGATCTAGACTTTCCTCCCTTGCCTTTTCCTCGCTCATTGCTCCTTCCTCTAGCAAACAATCCATGCGCTTGTTCTTTATTACTATCAGTAGTCATGTCACTGGTTGCAATCTTTCGAAGATCATCCGCTAGAAGCGCCATTCTAGTCTCATCCATCGTCAGATCATCTCCTACAAGCATCAGTGTTTGCACCAGGTTCTCATAAGACTTCGGCAGAGACAAAAGTAGTAGAAGCGTCTGATCCTCATCTCCTACTTTCACATCTATGTCTTTTAAGTCTGATATGATCCTATCAAACTTGTTGATGTACTCCCGGATTGACGAGCCTTCCTCCATCTTGCAAGTGTACAATTTGGATTTCAAATAGATCCGGTTCGTTAGACTCTTCGTCATGAAGGTGCTCTCTAACTTTAACCACACGCCAGCCGCTTCTCCCCGCCCACCAAGAAAGCTACATCCCTTTCAAGGCAAAGGATGATCGGCCGTGCTTCCGGATCTAGCTCTTCCCAATCCTCATCGACATGTCCTTGTGCTTCTTCTCTTTCCTTAAAGCTTTGTGCAACTTTTACGAAATCAGTGAATTTTTCATCTGCATCCTCCAATAGGAAAAATC
Organism: Asparagus setaceus; assembly: GCA_012295165.1. Classification (NCBI taxonomy): domain Eukaryota; kingdom Viridiplantae; phylum Streptophyta; class Magnoliopsida; order Asparagales; family Asparagaceae; genus Asparagus; species Asparagus setaceus. The sequence continues at coordinate 35,994,725 of CM022705.1, forward strand.
ATTCTTTCCATTGAATTTCTCGATCTCATACTTTCCAACTTTAACTATTTTACTGGTAGACGTCATTCTCCACTTGTTTTAGTTAGACCGCTTTTCTCAGGAATTCCACACAATAGCCAAACACCACCTCAAATTGGAAGCTTTACCACCACCAATTTGATCAAGTGCTCTGATACCAATTGTTGGGAGTCGGTGGCGCTACATGCTTGTGAATTAACCCCCCTGAGAGAAACTAACCAAAATACAAGCAATAGCGAATACACAGATAAAATAATAAGTAAATGAGACGAGACAACAGATTTACGTGATTCGGCAAACTTGCCTACGTCCACGGAAGCAACACAAATAATTTCTTATTTGATCACAAGAAATTACAAAGCTTGAAACAGAGAAGATCTCAAACTTGAGATCTCTCAAAATACCGCCTGTGATTATCTTAAAATCACCGCTCTAATCTTTCTCTCCTCAAACTTTACACAACCTCATCACTCTCTACCTCACTGCCTCTCCAATTTATAGAAGAAAAGGGGGGTGAATGTGGAGGAAGAGTAGGGGGGAGGTAGAGGTATGGGAGAGTAAGAGGGGTATGGGAGAGGCATGGAGGGGGGGTATGGGAGAGGCATAGAGGGGGCATGGGGACACTCACTGTCCTATGTCCCCCCCATGCCCCCCACGTTCACAGATGGTTATAAATAATAGTATGTGCAAGTTATCAAAATTTGTGAGGGTAAAAAAGGAAACCGAAAGTTTTGACATGTGTATTCTCTTTTATAAGTAGTATAGATTATTATGACTTCATCTAGGTAATCTCTATATCAACCCCAACATGTTTGTGCTTTTCTTTTATATTAAATCAATGTTATGATGGTATCCATGATCTTTTTCTAAAAGCTTAAGACCATCTGTCTCTTTTTCTGTATTCTACTGAGTTTTGTTATTTCTTATGGTTGCAGTTATCAAGGCCTTGATGCCCCTAACGATGAAGTCACCGTTATAGATTACAGGAGTCTATAAAGCTTTTTAGATTACTGGATCTCGAGCTCTATGGACTCGGATGTGCTCTGGGAAGCTAACCATAGAGATTACTTAACTTCGAGTGTTGTATACATTTTTGCCCCTTATCTGATGCAAATCGGAGAGGCTCTAACATGTATTAGAGCAAGGACAGTAGAAGACAAGAAGTTAAATTGTATTAAGTCTCGGATGCCACGATTATGCATCTTGTTTATCGTTAGGAACCAACAATTTTTCTTGGAAGCGCCATATTTTTTTTCCCTTCTTATTGTTGGAGCATTCACGAGCTTTATGATTGTGTGACCTCATTGATATTCTGCTGTTTGAATAGTAGTGAGTTTTCATACTACTGATATCTCCATTCCTTTCACTGGTGTGTGAACTCACTAATATTCTGCTGTCAAATGTTATGTTTTTATACTCCATTATATAATTGATTGGCTGCAACTGTATCATGTTTCTGTCTATGGTGTGCTAATTGTTGCAGTATTTTAAGCAAATGGAAAAACAATAAACCAAGAACAAAAGATTATCGTAGGTTATTCTTCAGCTAGGTGCAGCGTAGGAGCAGAACACCTTTTGTAACAATTTTACTTGCATAGTTTGAGGAAAATAGTTATGAAAGGATAACATGTCTAGATGGGTTCTTTTTGGATATTTAGTCTTTGTTTTCTTTGGATAGAAAACAAGGAAATTTCATTCACTAAGAAGCAAAAGCTGGACCATCCAACTGAATGCTCCAGCCTCCAACAAATAATCTCAGGACAATATGAAAATCAAAACTGGCAGACTCTATTTGTTGCACCATGTTGGGCAAGAACGTGAGCCACTTTATTGCAATTCCTAAGAGTAAACTTAAAGCAGTGAGATTTCATCCCAAGTATGGCCATAAGGTGACAATCTGCCATTTACTCTAGCTAGCTCTCCAAGAACCACCTTCGCATCTGATTCAGTGATGACCTTTTGCAAACCAAGACGTCGAGCTAACTTCACCCCCTAAAGCAATGCAATTGCCTCCATCATACGTGCAGAACTACCATGTGAACTACCATCAGCACAAGCACAAAAAAAAATGCCCCCTTATCGTCTCAAGCCACCACTCCAAACCCTGTCATTGCCCCCTGATTGAAGAAAGCACCATCACAATTTATCTTCACATACTCCTGAGGAGGTGGACACCATCCTCCATTGTGATTTCTATCTGCAGATCGGTTCCCATTGGAAGCACCTAAGCTCTCAATTTCTTTGACATACTCCTCCACCATCCTCACTCTACCCTCCTCCATTACCACCTCCTCACCTACCCGTCGTTTATTACGGTCAGTCCATAGTCCCCATAGACAAACAACACTCTTCACAACCTCTAGAGCAGATAAAAGGTCACAAATTTGACATCACCAGTCTAGATCCAAGAAGGATGAAAGGCAATGCACTGGAATATTCAAAAAGAGGCCTTCCCATATTCTCCTTGCTCTAGAATATTGGAAAAAACATGTGGTTGTGTCTCAGCCCCGTGGTCACAAAATAAACAACCATCTTCAACCATAACACACCTCGAACAAAGATTCGATCTCGTGGGAAGAATATTGTGACAAAATCTCTAAAAAATAACTTAATTTTTGGGGGAACCTTGAGGGATCACAAATATATCCAAGCATCATTATATGATACATGCTCCAACAATCTTTTATCGTTCATACCCGAAATTTTCAACCAAGCTTTAGCAATGAAGTACGCAGTTTTGACTAAGTAGTTTCCATTAGTAGTAAGAGTCCAACAAGGCGTATCAAAAGAGGAATGATTCGGTATAAGAATACTTAGAATGACTGCAACTTCATTAGGGGGGGAAATATCATTTATTAAATCTCTATTCCAATCACGACAACCATCCGTCATCAAGGCAGCAACTCTCACATCTTTATATCCAACCGGGATTGGAGCTGTTGTTCTCACTCCATTTAATAAAGGAATCCAGCGGTCACCCCAAACTCGAGCTGTTGAGCCATGACTGATTCACCATTGAATGCCATTTGCAACAACTAGTCTCGCCTTCTAAATACTTTTCCATGTAGGAGAGCCATTTTGCTTCCAAAAAATTAGAATTAGGAAAATATTTGGATTTTAGTACCTTGTATGCTAAAGAATCAGTATCGCGAATCAATCGTCACCCTTGCTTATCCAACATTGCTAGATTAAATGTCTCGAAGTCTCGAAAATCCATTCCGCCATATTTTTTGGAGTTACCCAAGAATTTTCAGTTGATCCAGTGCAATTTACGTTCATCTCCCATTTGGCCCCACCAAAACCTGGCAATGATGGAATTAATCTCATTTAAAAGAGATTTCGGAAATAAATAACAGCTTATCAAATAAGCTGGTATAGCCTGAGCAAAAACTTTAATTAAAATCTCCTTCCCCTCATTTGATAAAAAAAATACTACTATTTCCATTACTTTAAAAAATATATGAAGCAAATAAAAAAAATATTACTTTTACAACTTTCTATTTCATAATTTTAGAAATTACTTGTTTAACATAATTCTTGCTTCTGATTCTTCTGTCAAACCAAACGGCATATATGAATCAATTCCAAGTCAGGAAAGACAACAGACCAAAAAAAAAAAAAAAAAAAATTTCATTTTCTTCTACTCTTATCCCCTCTCCTCTCCTCTCCTCTCGTTCCCCTTCTCTTTGCTGTGATCGTGACCCGTAAATGAGAGCTAGGCCGCAAACGCAGCAGCTGCAGCAGCAAACAATTTAATGCGTACTACCCATTCGCGCTTAGGTCGCCGCCTCCTCCTCTTCCATCGCCATCCAAGAAAACCCCAAGCTCATAAATATCTTGTCCCTCTCTTACCCCAACCCTCAATTTATTCCCAACTCTTATCCGATCAACAACAAAAACAAAACGAAAAAGATGAAGGAAACGAACTCGGTCGCCTCGCTAGGGATCGCGAGCCCTCGCTCCTATTCCACAGGAAATCCGACAGGGATTTCTTGTCCTCCTCATCGAACGGAACTGACTCATCTGCCCATTTGATATCCTTCTCTCGCAGTGGGTTTCTCCTTTATCTTTGAAATAATTCATTTTGGAATTTATTCAAGAAATTGATTTTTCTTTTTCTTTTTTTAATGAAGATTACTCTCTTAGAGTTGCCAAGATTAAGAAGACTGAATTTGATGACACCAGGTATGCAACAATGCCTTCGCTTTTTTTGCTGTTTTAGTTGATTGGAGCTCTTGTCTTGTAAAACATTGTAAAAAATTGTGAAGAATGTGAAGTTTAGGATCAACAACAACGACAACAAACCCTTTATCGAAATTTTGGAATCAGTCCTATTCTTGCATTCAGTTCAAATAAGGATCATTGCCTCCGTTAAGTTAATTATTACTGTATCCTCTTCGGCCTATCTCGAGTAACTATGATCTTATCACTTCTCCTAACCGGTGCATGAAGTGAAGTTAACAAACATTGGTGTTAGTATGTATTCTAGAGGGGATCTCTATTTTGATTAGTGTTTTGTTGCGCAGGAGGTCACAAGCTGTGCTTCTTAATTTCGAGTTTTTTTTTTTTGGGGTTCTAGAAAAGGCAGTCATTAGAAAGAAAGAAAAAATAGAGAGGTCGTGATCTGTTATGTGATCAATAAGTTTATAATTCAAACATGAATGTGAGTGATGCTCTGTGCAAGTCAGCGAAGAGAATGCAAGATATGAAACTAGCACATGATAGGCCTGCATGTTTGCACCAATGTTCTGAGATATTATAATGATAGAGGAAATATTTCAAGGGTGTCAAATCTTTTGAATGTTTTTTGCAGACAGTAAAGTTGTGCAAGTTGTTGAAAAAAATTCAAAAGATCTCACGTCATTCACCCGAGAGCCACTCTAGCTTAGGTAGACATGGAATAAAATTCTCAGACATAGGTTGTGTTATATTGTGACCCAAATTGCTTTTGGGCCTATGGGCCACTTATCCTTATCTATATTTTGTACTGTAGTATGTAATATGAAAAACTTAGTGAGAGAAAATAGAATTTGAGTTTCTCACCAAAATATCGTGTCTAAGCCACCATCTCTCTCTTCTCAACTTTTCAAACCCTAACAATCTGGTATCAGAGCCTTACCATCTCCGTCAGCCTGCATCCAACAGGCTGAGTGCCTCCTCGTCACAGCCGCATCACTCACCACCGCGCTTTCATCGCCGGTGAAGCTCTAGCATCACGGCTGACTTCATTGGCTTCTTGCTCGCGACCTCCTCTCCTCCTCAGCTCCGAACGCCGGCCTCTTCCGCAGCCACCTTGAAGCTCCCCCCACCGCCTCGGCCTCGTCCTCCTCGACCACACTTCCGCTGCGCCACTTCTTGATTCCGTACACGATTCTGACGACGTCGCCGGACGAATCGCGTGCTATCGCCGAGAATCCGCCCATTCGACCGGCACAGTTGATCTTGAGCTCTCCCTTCTTTGGGGGTTTCCAGTGTTTCAGGGAATTTGAGGACGCCATTGCTTTGGATTTCTAGGGTTTTTCAGAAAGAGGTGAGGGAGACAGTGAGGGTTGGGGGTTCCTCAGAGAGGAGAAAGAGGTGAGGTTTTATAGTTTTATGTGGAGATTAGGGTTTGATTTAATTAAATTTGAAGCTTTGCTAAGTTGGGATTTGTGAATTAAATGGAGATGTCCGGAAAATTTGATATTGAGAAGTATGATGGGAAGACGAGTTTTGCACTTTGGCAAGTGCGGATGGCCGCCATATTGTCCGGTTTGGAATTAAGGGCGCTATATATGATAGAGATAAGTTGGTTGAAGCCGTTACCGACAAGAAGTGGCTAGATATGGATGATAAGGCTGTCTCGACCATCCAATTGTGTTTGAGCAATTCAACACTTCAGGAGGTCCTTTCGAAAAAGACCGCCAAGAGTTTATGGGAGAAATTGGAGAGTATTTATATGAAGAAGTCCCTAACCAACCGATTGCGATTAAAGTTGCGCCTCTACACCCTTCGCATGGTAGAAGGTACATCTATTTCCGACCATATTTCGGAGTTTGCATTATTGTTAAATGATTTGGACAAGTTGGGTGCTAAGGTAGAGGATGAGGATCAAGCATTGTTGTTGTTGTGCTCATTGCCCGCTTCTTATAAAGCTTTTAGAGTCATGATGATTTATAGTAGAGACAATATTACTCTTGAGGATGTGAAGAGTAATTTGCAAGCCATGTTGCATATTGGTAATGAGATGACCAATTTGGAGAAAGGAGATCAAGGCGTTGGTTTGATTGTGGATCGGGGTAGGTCCAAGGACAAGACTCCAAAATATTCAAGGACCCGTTCAAAGTCAAGACACAAGAATCTCACGTGTAATTATTGTAAGAAGAAGGGACACATTCTAGCCGATTATTTCAAGCTCAAGAACAAACAAAAGACGGATAAAGGTGCTTCTTCGGGAGAGGCCAATGTGGCCAATTGTGACACGGTGGATACTTTGTGTGTGGTTGATACCAACATTGATGACAAGAATTATTGGGTTATGGATACTGGTGCATCACAGCACATGACTCCAAATCGAGATTGGTTTGAGACCTATGAGCCTACGGAGGGTAAAGTGCTCATGGAAAATAGCAATTTGTGCAAGGTTGCCGGGATTGGCTCAGTAAAGATCAAGTTTCATGATGGCAGATTCGAAGGTTGACGGGTGTGAGGCACATACCCGATTTGACAAAGAATCTAATTTCTTTGGGTTCTTTAGAAAAAAATGGATACAAGTTCCAAAGTGAAGATGGAGTCCTTCGGGTGTCAAAAGGGGCTCTCACAATCATGAGAGCAAGAAGGGTTGGAACTCTCTATTTCTTGCAAGGTTTCACGGTCACGGGCTCAGCCGCTATTGCGGCTCCTACCTCGGATGCAGATGTTACGAAGTTGTGGCATATGAGCGAGCGAGGAATGACCATCTTGAGTAAGAGAGGCTTATTGTGCGGCCAATGCACGGGCAATATGGAGTTTTGTGAGCATTGTGTACTTGGCAAACAAAAGAGATTGAGCTTCTCGACGGCCATTCATTCGACCAAGGGAACATTGGATTACATTCATTCGGACCTTTGGGGAACCTCTCAAGTGCCATCTAAAGGTAATGATTCTCGTTATATGCTCACTTTCATTGATGATTTTTTAAGAAAGCTTTGGGTTTATTTCTTGAAAGAGAAAAGTGAAATATTCAAAAACTTCAAAGAATGGAAGTCTCTTATGGAAAAGCAAACGGGAAGGAAAGTGAACAGGTTGAGAACCGAAAATAATTTGGAATTTTACAACCGTGAGTTTGATAACTTTTGCAAGGTCGAAGGGATTATTCGTCACAAGATGATTGTACACACTCCACAACAAAATGGTGTTGCTGAAAGGGCAAATCGGACACTACTTAAAAGGGCTCGGTGTATGCTTTTCAATGCGGGTTTGGGTAAGGAGTTTTAGGCCGAGGCCATAAGCACGACATGCTACTTGATGAATCGATCTCCTACCACTTCAATTGAGTGCAAGACACCCGAAGAAGTGTGGTCGGGTAAGCCGACCGATTATTTGAGCTTGCGGGTGTTTGGTTGTCCCGCTTATTTCCATGTGAATGAAGAAAAGTTGGAGCCAATGGCGAAGAAGTGTGTCTTTGTTGGGTATCCCATGAATCTGAAGTGGTACAAATTATGGTGTCCTAAATTGTCCAAGTTCCTCATCTCAAGGGATGTTACATTTGATGAGTCGGCCATATTGAAGACACAAGGTGGAGCACCCGAGCCGACTAGTAAGGAGGACAAGACGTTTGAGAAGAAGGTGGAGTTTGAGGTGCCGGTCCAACAAGGTGATGAGGTCACGTCACATTATAAAGATGCTCATGTCGAAGAAGAGGAAGAAGAAGATCAACCATATGCCTTGGCGAGGGACCGCACAAGAAAGGAAATCCGACCACCCGCAAGATATGGATATTCCAATTATGCTTATTGTTTGGCTATTGCCGAAGATTTGGATTCAAGCGAGCCATCTTGTTATAAAGAGGCGATCTCTTCCAAGAATGCGACCGATTGGGTTGCGGCCATGAATGAAGAGTTGAATTCATTGCAACATAACCAAACTTGGACTCTTGTGAAGCCGCCTAGTGGTAAGAGGATCGTAGGTTGCAAGTGGGTTTTTAAGAAGAAGGTCGATAGCTCAAATTCAGGGGATATTAGATACAAGGCGAGACTTGTGGCTAAGGGTTATAGCCAAGTCCAAGGTGTGGACTTTAATGAGGTGTTCTCTCCCATGGTAAAGCATACCTCCATTCGAGTTTTGCTCTCTTTGGTTGCAATGAAGAATTTAGAGTTGGAACAATTGGATATGAAAACCGCCTTCTTGCATGGTGATTTAGAAGAGCAAATTTATATGAAGCAACCGGAGGGATTTGAAGTCGTGGGAAAGGAGGACCATGTTTATTTGTTGAAGAAGTCCCTTTATGGCCTTAAGCAATCCCCACGGCAATGGTACAAGAAATTTAACTCATTCATGGTGAGTATTGGTTTCCACCGTTCTAGCTATGATAGTTGTGTTTACTTCAAGAAGCTAGTGGGTGATGAGTTCATCTATTTGTTGCTCTACGTTGATGACATGTTGATTGCGGCCTCCGATTTAGGAGAAATTTGGAGGGTGAAGGAGCAACTTGGTTCGGCCTTTGAGATGAAAGATTTAGGGGCCGCCAAAAGGATCCTTGGTATGGAGATCACAAGGGACCGGTCCAATCGAAAATTATTTCTTTCACAAAAGAATTTCGCCGAGAAGGTGATACGCCGATTTGGTGTGGAGAAGGCAAAGATTGTGTCTACTCCTCTTGCGGCGCATTTCAAGCTTAGCGCCGACATGAGCCCAAAATCCGATCATGAGAAGAGCTATAAGGAGAAAGTTCCATATTCAAGTGCGGTTGGGAGTCTTATGTACTTGATGGTGTGTATTCGGCCCGACATAGCTCAAGTCGTTAGTGTGGTAAGTAGGTACCTCTCTTGTCCCGGAAAAGGACATTGGGAAGCGGTGAAGTGGATTTTCCGCTATTTGAAGGGTACCATTGATGCTCATTTGGAGTTTGGAAGGAGCAATGATAACCTAATGGGTTATGTGGATGCGGATTTTACGGGTGATCTTGATAAGAGACGGTCTTTGACCAGTTATGTGTTTATTTTTGGAGGATGTGCAATTAGTTGGAAGTCTCAACTTCAATCAACCGTTGCACTCTCAAGCACCGAAGCCGAGTATATGGCAATTACCAAGGCTATTAAGGAGGCTATTTGGCTCAAAGCTTTTGTTGGTAAGATGTCCTCATTTGAGGGTCCTATTACGATATATTATGACAACCAAAGTGCCGTTCATTTGACGAAGGACTGCATGTACCATGAGAGGACCAAGCACATTGACATTCGATATCATTTTGTTAGAGATGTGATCTCGGAAGGTAAGGTTGTCGTGAAGAAGATTGGTACCGAGCCAAATCCCGCCGACATGCTCACTAAGCCTCTTCCAATTGCAAAGTTCAAGTTTTGCTCAAGTTCGGTGTTGCTTTGTTTCTAGCTTGTCGCTAGTTATTTTTGTTGCTAGCTTATGCTAGTTGTGTCTTTATGTATGTTTGTTTTTGTTTAAGTTAGTTTATGCTTAGTTTATTTGGGCGCAATTTGTCTCAAGGTGGAGATTGTTATATTATGACCCAAATTGCTTTTGGGCCTATGGTCCACTTATCCTTATCTATATTTTGTATTGTAGTATGTAATATGAAAAACTTAGTGAGAGAAAATAGAATTTGACTTTCTCACCAAAATATCGTGTCTCAGCCACCATCTCTCTCTTCTCAACTTCTCAAACCCTAACAGGTTGTACACTATTTTAGCACGACCCCAGCACCTCATCATGAGCTTGTACTGGCCTATTTTCACGTCAGTATTTTCTGTGAAGTTGAATCTTCCAGCCTTCTTAGGCTCAAAACATCGCTTAATCCATGAAGGCATATTTTAGGTTAAAGAAGACTCATTATACGGTTTCAGAGGCAGCACTACTTCGTTAATTGAGCTAGAAATTGACTGTTGAAACAATTAATTCCGAACTTTGTGATTGTACTGGCATTTTTGTTTGGGTTTCACCTAAACCTTCAAACTTGCCGTCACCAATCTATGGCATATTTATTTACATTTAATAGATAAAGTTCATATGCACTGCCATTATGATGCAACTTGTCTAACTGCAAGTGAGATTTTTCAGTCAACGAGCAGTTTATACCGCCCTATGTTGCAACTTTCTGGTATTCTCTCTTAAGTTTGGGGTCTGGTTTTCAACTTCAAGCCATGTTATGTTAGCTGAAGTTGTGCATTCAGTTGCTGATTTCGCAAACCAGGTACTTCACCACTTCTCTTTTCTTTGCATATCATGCTCATTTATGACACTCTTCAATTGCTATTTTTAAGGTTAAAGCTGGTTTATGCTTGTCTTTAGGCACTTCTTGCGTATGGTTTGAGTAGCTCAAGGCGTGCTCCTGATGCTATGCACCCGTAAGGTCTCCTCATCCTCATGTGTATACATTACTAGAGAGACTTTTTTTTCCCGAAAAAAGTCAATAGTTAATAAATACTAAATTTTCCCTGTTAAAGGCATCATTAGTATCAAAGTGTGTAAGCCATGATTCAAGCTCTATTATATTTCTAATACCAGTTGCTTTTAGTTAACCAAACCCACGCTAATATACATGAATTTTGTTAAGCTTAAAATTTGATGAACTATTTGTTCTCTGTTGTTTTATTTAGTAACACCCCACTTCCGTTCATTCTTTTCCCTGCAGTTATGGTTATTCGAAGGAAAGATTTGTCTGGTCCTTGATATCTGCAGTCGGTATCTTTTGCCTGGGTTCTGGGGCTACAGTTGTGCATGGGTTTCAAAACTTGTGGACATCGCAAGTATGTTATACTCAACACATCGATTAAAAAATTTCTATTGTGTTTAGCTCTGAGGTCTAGATTTGTGTCGTAAGAAATATTTCTTTGTATACTAATTTCAGTATGAATTATTTGAGCAGCCTCCTGAAAATATTCACTATGCTGCTTTAGTGATTGGCGGATCATTCCTAATTGAAGGTTAGCTCTGTACGTTCAAATTTTTGCTCTCAGATATATGCTAGTGCATAATTCTAATGCTTTTATTAGGAGCTTCGCTGCTGGTTGCTGTAAATGCTGTAAAGAAGGGTGCAGCCGCAGAAGGAATGACAGTCTGGGACTATGTTTGGCGTGGTCATGATCCAACTTCTGTTGCTGTTATGACTGAGGTATGCCCTAAGATGCATGGCTATGGACAAATAAGAGAACCTTGAAAAGCTAGTACAATACATGGCGGTAATATTTCACTGAACAGATGCAATCCAACCACATGACTAGTTTTATGTGAAACTTTAATAATATGCATTATGCCATGATGCAACATAAAAATAAGAAAAAAAGTAGAAGAATTAATGTGAAGTGGATCACCACTTAAGAAGACTTTCATATTTCATATTTTGCAAAATAACAATAAGATGGGAAGTTAAGCATCAAGTAGACAGCAATATATCGCCAATAAAAACTACTAATATGAGAATATCGCATATATCAATTGCCACGTGATACAGTAAATATGAACATAATGATATGGTGATATGAGAAAAGGATTTGCTCTGATTTTGATATATCAAACAGACAAATACACATACTATATAATGTTCCTTTGCTTTATATACTCCATAAGTAATTTATTCGTAAAGGTTTATGTTAAATTCAAATCGTCATAAATTATATATAGTAAAATTTTAAGTTATATGGGATCTAATAATTATTAAGCTATTCATCTGTAGAGAATGTTAATTCCATGAATTCATGCACAATTCAAGTTGAGCAATGTCATTTAGTTTCAGTATACTTTGTCCCCAGATATATCTTTTCATACTTATCTGATGTCCTGAACATGGGTCAAATTTCGGGAAATATTAATATTGTTCCTTGCATGTAGACACCAAGGACTAAAGTGCCTATATATCTCATTGGTCTTCAATAGAGGAAATCACCTTCTTTAAGTATTTGTGCTTCTAGCGTACTCCAACCCTCTTTTCGACACCTTCTCTGCCATAGATGCTGGTTGGCATCACATGTTCGTTTTCACGAATTTCCTTCATCTCACAACAAATATCTGTTATGCAGGATGGGGCTGCTGTGACAGGTCTTGCTATTGCTGCAGCGTCATTGGTTGCTGTTAATACGACAGGAAATGCAATCTATGACCCCATTGGTTCCATCATAGTTGGTAACCTACTCGGAATGGTATGCTATCCTCACACCTTATTAATAACATTTTAAAATCAATTATTAGATCGGCAAAAATATCTATGACCAATCGTTTTGTAATGGTTTGTTTGAAAAGTTTGAAGATGGCGTTTCAGAACTATCCAAGTATTTATAGATTGACACAGTGTTCTAAAATGGATTACTACGCATATGCGAGCAGTATCGAATCGCCCATTTCCGCATGGAAATGGGCGGTCGCTTCAATTATCTTGGACAGCGCATAATTGGCAAAAAACGCTTAATCGGCTACATATACAAAGTATGCGGCTGTTTTTTTTGCCATTATTAAAGGGTTTCGGGTCCAGAATATGAACCCGTTAAGACTTAAAACCCAAAAACCACCCGATTCCTTTGCCAAATCCTCCCGATTGCTTCTGTCTCCGCGTGAGAAAAAAAAAGGGGAAAAGAGAGAAAACGGAAACCCTAACCTACCTCTCCACCTCCATCAGCCGCCGACAGGAAGGAAGCTTCACCACCGGAAGGGAGCTTCACCGGGATCCGTCTCCTTCTCCATCACGGAAGGGATCTTCACTTTATAGGATCCGTCCCCTTCTCCATCGGTAGCCGAGGAAGCTTCATAGCCGTTCTTATTGACTATTGGATATCCATGTTAGGCTGCAATTGGGGTAATTTCACTTTGCTTATTGACTATTGGATATCCATGTTAGGCTGCAATTGGGGTAATTTCACTTTGCTTATTGACTATTGGATATCCATGTTAGGCTGCAATTGGGGTAATTTCACTTTGCTTATTGACTATTGGATATCCATGTTAGGCTGCAATTGGGGTAATTTCACTTTGCTTATTGACTATTGGATATCCATGTTAGGCTGCAATTGGGGTAATTTCACTTTGCTTATTGACTATTGGATATCCATGTTAGGCTGCAATTGGGGTAATTTCACTTTGCTTATTGACTATTGGATATCCATGTTAGGCTGCAATTGGGGTAATTTCACTTTGCTTATTGACTATTGGATATCCATGTTAGGCTGCAATTGGGGTAATTTCACTTTGCTTATTGACTATTGGATATCCATGTTAGGCTGCAATTGGGGTAATTTCACTTTGCTTATTGACTATTGGATATCCATGTTAGGCTGCAATTGGGGTAATTTCACTTTGCTTATTGACTATTGGATATCCATGTTAGGCTGCAATTGGGGTAATTTCACTTTGCTTATTGACTATTGGATATCCATGTTAGGCTGCAATTGGGGTAATTTCACTTTGCTTATTGACTATTGGATATCCATGTTAGGCTGCAATTGGGGTAATTTCACTTTGCTTATTGACTATTGGATATCCATGTTAGGCTGCAATTGGGGTAATTTCACTTTGCTTATTGACTATTGGATATCCATGTTAGGCTGCAATTGGGGTAATTTCACTTTGCTTATTGACTATTGGATATCCATGTTAGGCTGCAATTGGGGTAATTTCACTTTGCTTATTGACTATTGGATATCCATGTTAGGCTGCAATTGGGGTAATTTCACTTTGCTTATTGACTATTGGATATCCATGTTAGGCTGCAATTGGGGTAATTTCACTTTGCTTATTGACTATTGGATATCCATGTTAGGCTGCAATTGGGGTAATTTCACTTTGCTTATTGACTATTGGATATCCATGTTAGGCTGCAATTGGGGTAATTTCACTTTGCTTATTGACTATTGGATATCCATGTTAGGCTGCAATTGGGGTAATTTCACTTTGCTTATTGACTATTGGATATCCATGTTAGGCTGCAATTGGGGTAATTTCACTTTGCTTATTGACTATTGGATATCCATGTTAGGCTGCAATTGGGGTAATTTCACTTTGCTTATTGACTATTGGATATCCATGTTAGGCTGCAATTGGGGTAATTTCACTTTGCTTATTGACTATTGGATATCCATGTTAGGCTGCAATTGGGGTAATTTCACTTTGCTTATTGACTATTGGATATCCATGTTAGGCTGCAATTGGGGTAATTTCACTTTGCTTATTGACTATTGGATATCCATGTTAGGCTGCAATTGGGGTAATTTCACTTTGCTTATTGACTATTGGATATCCATGTTAGGCTGCAATTGGGGTAATTTCACTTTGCTTATTGACTATTGGATATCCATGTTAGGCTGCAATTGGGGTAATTTCACTTTGCTTATTGACTATTGGATATCCATGTTAGGCTGCAATTGGGGTAATTTCACTTTGCTTATTGACTATTGGATATCCATGTTAGGCTGCAATTGGGGTAATTTCACTTTGCTTAAGTAGTGTGTAATTTAATTAATATGTTATGGTTTTAGTTTATGAACTTTTGTTTTAATTTAAGTGTTTAATTAGTAACTTTTATATGAGTAGCTAGTTAATTATGATGTATGCATGGATAATGGATGCATTGGATTGTGTGTTTAATTAGTTGCTCTGTAGTTTAATAAGTTGATTTTATTAGTTCTAACAAGTTGTCTTACCAAGGTCTAATATATTAAAGGTAATTCAACTTTTCATAATTTAGATTTGCTTATAACAAGTTTCTTATTAACCTTTTTCAAGTATATCATTATCAAATTAACTTTTCATAATTTAATTTTGAATGAAGCTTTTGTTTTTGGTATATAATCTCAAATTTTTTGGTCGGTAAGAGTTGTATAATTTCACTTTGCTTATTGACTATTGGATATCCATGTTAGGCTGCAATTGGGGTAATTTCACTTTGCTTAAGTAGTGTGTAATTTAATTAATATGTTATGGTTTTAGTTTATGAACTTTTGTTTTAATTTAAGTGTTTAATTAGTAACTTTTATATGAGTAGCTAGTTAATTATGATGTATGCATGGATAATGGATGCATTGGATTGTGTGTTTAATTAGTTACTTAGTTATTGATTACTCACCACATGTTTATTTACATTTTTCTTAGCATATCTTCTATCTTTTATGAATTATATACATTTTTATGTATGAAAAATAATAAATATATGTTAAAAAATTTAAAAACGCATAATTCCGCATAATCCGATTAATCGGCGCATAATCCGATTAATCGTGACTCGCTCTCGAACCGCATGGATAATAAAACCGTGTTTTTGAACATTGGATTGACAACTTAATCTTGCAGGTTGCTATATTTCTCATTCAAAGGAACCGGCATGCTTTGATTGGTCGAGCAATTGATGATCATGACATGGAAAGAGTTCTCAATTTCTTGAAATCTGATCCTGTAAGATAACCTCAGTAATCAGTATTACGTAATGTACACCTAATTGTTTTCTCTCCCCCATTTTTTTAACGTGTTGGTTTCTTCAGGTTGTTGATGCTTTGTATGATTGCAAAAGCGAGGTGATTGGTCCTGGATTCTTTAGGTTCAAAGCAGAAATTGGTAACTCCAACTTTCCTTCTAACTTCTGCACTAGTATCCTGTTGGTCTAACTTGGCTCCCCCATAGTTGCCCAGTATAGCTTCCATTTTTACTATTCTAGTCTTGGGGAATCATTTGTAATGAACTTTTTATATCAAGTCGATCTCAATCGCTCAACATAGTACATGATTTAGTGCTGGTTACTTGGAATGAGGATCTAATGAAAATGGGTACACATAACATGCTAATTGTGAAACATGGTGCGCATACCATGTTTCTTTTGATTTTTTAGCTGGAACAAAATTTAGTAGTTGGATGCCGTGCACGCACACAAATTATAATATGCATGTAGAAATTGTATTTTGGAGATACCTTTCTGCAATGAAGTCTTCTGTTACTATTTCAATGTTATGTTCACTATCTCAACAAACCATTAATTTTCACAATGACTGTTTTTTTTTTCCCAAAGTGCTCCAAGCCTGCAATAATAATTTATAGTGGCTATGACCCCCAGATGACTTTTGCGAGTTTCATTCATTTTGTCCTGCTCTCCTTGCTGGGCCATCTTTGGGGCATATGCATCAAATCAAAGAGTTTTTGAGGACTTGAAAATTTCATCACTGTCTAGAGTTTTCAAATTGGAGGGGCATATGAATCTACTTGTAAGTTAAAATTTGTTGAGATTTGAAAACCCAGAACATTATCTCATTGTTCCAGAGCCAGACTGCAGATTGCAGGGATGCTACGATTTAAGGTAAAGCACTTTCATAATGTGTTATTGTGACCAGCATACAAAACAGTATATACTCTTGGTGTGTGCACTGAAATGCTGTGTGTGAGAGGCTGAGGTTTCTATGTAAATCTACTCTTCCATTTTCAACGGAGATTATTGCTAGACATTCAAACAGCTTGTGTCAAATTCACTAGTTAAATGCAAGTTATAAGTTCTTGACTAGTTAGTTTTCCTAGTGAAGTTCCAGAGTGCCAATAGGAAGATGAATTGCCTGAGACTTGCTTTGAAAAAGATGACCACTGCCAATATCGATGGGTGTGCCTCACAAGTTTGTGTACCCTAGTGATGATTTAGCATCAACTGTTGAGATAATTTGTAAGCAATTAAGGTGAAAGGTTTGTTCGATCAAGCTTGATTCATGTGATGGAGAAAAGGAAGAAGGGATGGTGAAGTGACTAGTTCTAATTAGTCATTTAAGAAACAGATCAAAGCATGAATGATGCATAATATGTATGTACAGAATGGAATTAATACTTTCTGTAATCTTTGTTGTACCTTGGGTTAATATCATTCTGACTCTTGTTTGCTTTTCCTCCCTTTTCCCTCTTTGATTGTCTTCATGGCATAGTTATTACTTTCATGGATACAGTTTCTTTATGTAAACCAACTATCTAATGAAGACCAAAATGCATAAAGTTTCAACTTCTATGAACAAATGCACTGCATCCTTTTACCGTGTTTCCATTATTAAGTCATAAACTAGTGCTCTCAATTTTTTGGGTGACTTTTTGTCTTGTAGAATCAGTGATTTATTTACAACCTACAATCGTATTGACCATATTTGTCGAAATCATCCTTATGTATCATAAACTTGATATATTATATTGGTTTGACAGATTTCAATGGTGAGGTGTTGGTGCAAAACTATTTGGAAAGAACCGGGCGTGGAGAATGGGCCAAGCAGGTGTGTTTTCATGCATCATGCTAAGCTATTTATGTGTTAATAACAACTAGATTCAGTCACCCATGTATGAAATTTGCTGTATCAATAAGATTGAATTGGATTTAATAAGGACTCCGACCATGTTTCAACTCTGAGAAAAGTTTTTTTTTTCCCCCTCCAATGATGCCAAAATCTTGTGCATTTGCCATTTCATTAACATCTATGTAGTAGATATGAACTGAATACGGTGTCCACTTTTGATGCTAACAGTTCCGAGAAGCTGCAAAATGTGAGGATGACTCTGCATTACTCAAGGCTATGGCATGTTATGGTATGTGTTAGAACAGGCAGTTACGCATACACATCTGCCCTCCAGTTTTGTGTTGGCTGATAAGGTTTTTATTTTACCTTGTATTTATTTTATTTTATTTTTTCTTTGGTGAATGGTGGCAGGCGAGGACGTTGTTACGGCATTAGGGAGTGAAGTAGATCGACTCGAAAGGGAGATCCAACTGATTGTTCCTGGGATTAGGCATGTCGATATTGAGGCACACAATCCTGAAACACTTGCTGTGAAATAACCATTTTCTGCTAATTAAATGTATTCGATGACCAAAAAACGGAGATGTATTATTTATATTATTGTCAGTTAAATACAGCATCTCCGAAATTTTCCTATGAGATGCTTTGCTTCTCTTTTGTTGTGGAGAAGCCATTCAGTGACCTTGCAACAATGCACAGGCATGTTGAAAATTTTATTGGCAATCCCCTAAGGTTATCTTGTAAACTGACATTTATCCTTAAAATTGAATCCAGGCTCATCCTTGTAAGTTTTTGAGCTGAGTAATTGATAGTAGTAAAAGGAAATTATCCTGTTCTTGTTGATCCTAAAGTATAAAGGTAAGTAATATGTGAGTGTATTTCTCTTTTTCTTGTTCACGGTTTCGGACTACAACCTTCACAATCCAATTTTCCATTTCATTGATGTCAATTCTTATAAAATAGACATATGGGAGATCAAGATTTATTACATTCTCCGTTTTGTTATAATGCTTATTTTATTCTCCTCATTACATATGTTATTCTTTTTTTCTTTTTCTTTTTTTTTTCTGAAAAGTCATGTTATTCTTAAGGATCATAAAATATAATTCCCCGATTATGCATTTTGAATTGTCTATGCAAACGTCTGGAAATTGATCTCCTATTCAAGGGGGCTACTAAATGAGGTGGACATTTGACTTTTATTTAAAAAACAAGAGGAAGACGTAAAGCATTTACAAATTATTCATGAAGAGGTCTATTTAGTTAATTGACTCATTGTCATACGTACTTTTCCCTTGATTAATTATTATTATTAGTTAGTTATTGCTTTTAATTTGCTAGTTTTAGTGTTTGCTTTTAGTGTGTGTTTTCTTTTGAGATGATGATGGTGTTTTTTAGAGTTGTTTGATTTTGCTCGACCCATCTGAAACTAATTTCTGTCTTTTTTCTATGTATATATATATTTTTTTCTATACAATGTGATGTGATCGTTGAGTTTGAAAACCCTCATGATTTAGCTCAGCATCACTGTCTTCTTGTTATAAGACCCGTTTTAATTCTAAAGATACAAGTACGAGTAGTGGTACTTAAAAATGGTCTAGAACTTCAAACCTTTTAGATTACCTTCATTTGTAAATGGTACATTAGATCATTTACAAAATCATCAAAAGGTCCCGGATCCATGATATTAATGTACACCAAAGAGATGTCAATCTTTACATAGACTTTGGGATTCCTATATTGATCCAATAGTTGACATCTTTTTAATGCACATCTAATGTTATGGACCAGATCCACTGGATACTTTCTCTAGAAATGGACTTTAGTTAAGAAACCGCGTCTCTGAAAAATATATGAGAAGACCAATGATCACCAAAGGAGATCAGGGCTATCCAAAAAGCAGCTCTGCGTACAAAACTATATTTACAAAATACTTATACCCATAACTGAAGGATTACAAGCAACACAAAGATGAAGAATATCTGGAAAATAACGGTGTTAACTGAAGGATTACAAGCAACACAAAGATGAAGAATATCTGGAAAATAACGGTGTTAACTGAAGGATTACAAGCAACACAAAGATGAAGAATATCTGGAAAATAACGGTGTCTTGCAATGAGAGGAGGTAAAACTAATTTACAGGTATCAGCGTGATAACCAAAGTAACCACAAACACATAAATGATATAATCGTGAACATGACACAATATCACTACAAGGATACCATATTATGCCGAATATACTTAATTATCAAATATAGCCACCTCTAAACATAAACAGTTTAATCGTGAACATGACACAATATCACTACAAGTATTGAAATGCTCATCGTAACTAGCTCGTCCGCTATATATACCTCTTAGCTGCAATGGAAGTTACAAAAAGCAAAAGTTTAATATGATATATCTCAAAATGACAAAGATTTTAATCTTTTGACCTCAAACGAATTGATTATGTTACAAACCCTAGAAAAAGCAAATCATCTCATACTATTTGTTTGAGATATCTTCATATATGAATGATAATCCACTATGGATAGTTATTTACGTTGAATACAAAAGGAGAAATGTTGTCCAACAAACACGCAATATCATCAAGCACTGCGTAAAATGGGCAAATATCAGTTCTTTCAGAATCACAATACAGGTGCTTCTTCGTGAAACTTGACATCAATGCATTTGAGAAGGTCTCCATCTTAGATGAAAAGAATCGGAAAAAAAAAAGAAGGGGAAAAAACATATCAAGCAAGAAACTGCAAAGAATCCAGAGAACAAAATTATCTCCAGGGTAGCATTTTCAAACAGAAACATGTTGAGAGCTTAAAGATAACTATAGATTGCATTAGAGATGGATTATGCACGTCAAGGCATAGAAGTGAAGCATTGGCCCTGTCACTAGGCAAAGACTAGGATATAGAACATGCAAAAGAAACCAGCCTACATCCTCAATTACTACCAGCATTTCAATGATTCAAGCTAACCTTTAAGTGAAGTCCAACATCTTCTCAATTAATTGGACTTTGTAAATTATATATCATAATCATAATCTTAGAGCCTTGAGTGCATCTTCATGAAAATGTAGGATATGGCTCTTCACTATAAGATCTAGCTGAAAAATTCTCAAAATAAAACATAACAACAGAGCAGACTTATAATTAACAATAGGCTTTATATAGCCGACCACAATTAATTTGGGATAAAGAGTGCTGCTGTTATAGTGTTAGATAAGCATAAAAAAATAAGAGCAAAGATAAATGTGTTAGCGCCTTCAATACCAGATCTAATATAAACGCCAGAATAAACATTGGAAACAGGTCCATCTCTAAACTCACAGCAAAATTGACAAAATACTTTTAAGTTTCTCGGCTACAACTTGCCAAAATTCTCTAATGCAAGAAACACATTCAACTTGAAAAATTCTGACATCAATAAAAAGGACAATGAACCTCAAGATGAAGCTTAATTCATCCTCCTAATCAGCTCATTGATGAAGTTTTCTCGGTTGCCGGCATCTCCACCCTCAACATAATGATTCCTTTTCTTCTTCAGGCCGCCCAATGGTGCCTTGAGCTTGAAAGGCCATAGGAAGTTGTTTGCCTCCTTAAAGTGTGGCCCCACAGTCATGATCTCATGGATAAGGTCTTCAATACAGATAATCCCAAATTTCCCAAGAGCCTGAAACCAAAGAACATAATGTTATAATAAAACATAATGCCCACATTGTACATTAAAATTAGGGATTACAATTTTTGCCCATGCCAGTTTACCCGGCCATGCCCCTTTACCTCGTCGTATCGTGATCTCATCGCCTCAGCAAGCTCACAATCTCTGGCGGGCGATTCTTGGATGAGTTCAATGTGTTAATCATGCACTTGATTAGGTCAAATCTTTCAATTTTTATTAGGGTTTTCTATTGCCTATCTGTGAATACTATTAGAGATGGTTTGACACTGAATATTGTTCTAATCACCATCTGTTCAAATTCTATAAAGAATTTTCTTTTTCGATAAGTATAAATTAAACAAAATAACATTGATAAGGATAATTGAAATAGTTTTTAACTTTGTTGTTGATCAATTTCCTATAGAATAATCTCAGATTTTTATTGATTTATTCGCTAACTAACGTTTTTAACCTACTACTGTTTCTGTATGCATAACCGCAATAATTTATTAGTCGTGTCAATAATATATGAAGAGGAATTAAGATTGATGTATTGCTCCTACAGAGAACTGTTCGGCTTTCTCGATGGCAGTCGCAGTTGAAGGGATCAAACAAGATCGTGAAATTGGTTATCTCTATAACGTGTTGGCAAATGCGATACCTATAGGGTACAGATACTTATCTCTTCAACTTAGCTTGGTATATTCTGTTACTTCCTCTGGTGGGTGCTCTTTGCATTTTGTAAATTGTAATAAATGTCATATGGTAACTTTTCAAGATAGAAAAGAAAATTTTCATGTTATTTGTAAACAGAAAAATATACGATAATTGCTTATCCCGTCATTCAGGTTGGCATTCTATATGTTGAAATTAATCCATACGTAAATGAAAACATTGTTACTTAACATCAATGTTTTATTTTGTCGAAATAACCTTTATCAGGTAAGCAAGCAATTATTATAGCATACCTCACTTGCAACAGAATGAACTTGTTAGTTTCTACTATTAGTTATAAATTTGGATCCCCTTCTCGATCTTTTTTCAATTGGAAAACTCATTTTCTTACATCATAATTGTCCTATATTTTCTTGACCTGTCTACAAACAGTGAAAAGCTGCAGCATTATATCGAAGTCAAAACATTCTGAATCCTTGTAATTGTTCAAGCAATAGGTATGGATCGAGTGATAGAATGGCGGATGAATATATGCTTATGCTTGTTTAGTTTCAATATTATTCTACTACAATTAAGATTTTTGAACCAATATGCTTCTAAGTTTATTGTCAAGAGGACCAATTCTCAATTGGAAGAACAATTAGATGCATAAGAATTTTATTTTTTATGTAGTTGTTTAGTCTAGAGAGTAAATTTCACAAATTGTCATTAATTATTACGGATTGTATACAAAACATTGTAAACTATTTTATAGGAGAAAAATAACACAATTTCAAATTAGTAGAAAAATATCACATCTTATCAAAAAATTATATGATATATCCTGAAAAGGTTTATAAATTCATGTTAGTTTATTGACTCTCTGAATCCACTTTTAAGGCCATCGTCATTTGAAATTCCAATTCCACCAACTGAAGTTTATCCAGGTGTGCAAGGTTGTGGAAATCAGAAAACGAAGCGTAGGGGAAGGGCACCACTTGGGCTTTTGGGGCTTAAGTGGTTCATAGCTGAACAAAGCGCCACAGAAAAAAATGGTCCAAATCCTATTAAAATTTTAAATATGGATAAAAATTCAAAAATACTTAATCGAGTTCAAACCCAAAGAAGAGCATTATATTGAAAGTACTTGAGAGGAGGAGAAAATTAGAAACAAGTGAAAATTGAAGGTATACTGTATACATGTGTCGACGCTACCACCCCAAGACTGAGGGAGCTCAAGATCAGGCAGCGTCGCGTGGAGAGCTTGCTAGACACAGAGATTGCTAGAGACGGAGATGGTTTTGGGGTGTCTATGGTTTTTTTGTTCACGTGGAGATGGTTCTATTGGAGGCGGACTTGTCAAGGCTTTAGCAATGAGAAAGCTTCGCCTAAATTTGGGGTGAGCTTTGACGGAGAAGAAGAGGTGGGCAAGGTGGCGAAATGATTCTTCGCTGGAGAAGAGGACTTGTCGAGATGGACGAGTTCGACGAAGGAGGTAGGTGAGGCTCGAGGCGGAGAATTTGGGATATAGGGTTTTTTGGGTTCAGAACACCATGAGTACGGGGTTTTCGGGTACGAAAGGCTACTTACCTGCTATTTGTTTTTTTTTCCCTAAAAGCGTTTAATACCGTGAAAGTGGTGAAAGCGAAGCGGCTATGAATACTTTCACTTTAAAAACTGCTTAAGCGGGGCTTTTTACCACTTTTTCGATGCGTTGTATTATGCAGTTGTGGTGGTTAACTGTTATTATATAAGCAAGGCTAGTAGGCTCCAAGTCATCTTATATGAAACAAATTTGTATGGCGAGGAGCAGAAAAACTGATCTGTTATGATATGTTTTGTTTATGTTATTTTTTATTGTTTAAGAATAACGAATTTGCTCAACAAGGCATGACCGTGAAGAACAAGATGAATGTCAATGTACTTGTATACTAACTAGTGTCAAGAATCGATTTTAATGCATCTCCAATGAAAACTTTAAAAATGCTTTTATATCAGATTACAAAAGTCAATGTTTCTTCGCTTTTGTCTTTAAGGCGGAGAAACAGTGGAGAGAGAGGGCAAAGAAGAGATGTAAACGTTCACAATGGTGGGAGCATAGTGAAGGCATCCAAAGTTTTGGCTGTAAATTTCACATGGAAAATATGTGGATAGTCTTTAGAAGGCTGCTGGGGCCAATGATCACTTAGACTTTAAGACTTTGAAGTATTCCTATCTTCCCTTCATTCCTCATTTCCACATCTTCATTCGAAATAACCAACTTTTGAAGTGCATTCCTCACTGCATTGAGCTTCGCAATGATTTGATGCTTGGATGATCCGATCCCAAGAAACTTTCCATCCACAAACACATTTGTCAAATTCACATTCTTGTTCTTGTAGTTCTTGAAAGTGAGGGACTTCTCTCTTTCTTCTGGGGGTACCCATACAAAGTGGTCTTCCGCAACTGATGAACACTGTGTATGAGTACCTTCTTGAAGAAAGGAAAGTCTGACTTGTGTATGAGTACCTTCTTGAAGAAAGGAAAGTCTTGACTTTCAAGAACTGGAAGAACAGGAACATGAATGACAAATGTGTTTGTGGTCTGATCCCAAGCAGCTCTCTATTCACACACATTTCTCACTTTCACATTCCCAATCTTGCAGTTCTTGAAAGCGACACTTTCCTTTCTTCAGGGACAACTCATACAAAGTGGTCATCAGCAATCAGCAGCCAAGGATCACTTTGTATGAGTGCTTGAAGAAAGGAAAGTCGGACTTTGAAGAAATGGAATGGAAACATGAATATGACAAATGTGTTTGTGATCCGATGCCAAGCAAGTCTCCATCCACAAAGACATTTATCGCATTCACATTCCCATTCTTGCAGTCCTTGAAAGTGAGCGGATTCCCTTTCCTCTAGGAGTACTCATACAAAGTGGTCGTCGGTAGCTGAGGACCACTTTGTAGGAGTGCTGCTCAAAGAAAGGAAAATTGGACTTTCAAGAACTGGAAGAAAGGGAACATGAATATGACAAATGTATTTATGAATAAAGAATTTCTGGGAGCTCAATAAACATTAAACAGGGAGATGCACTTCAAAATCGATCTGAAAATGTGGAGATGAGTAAAAGATGGAAGATAACAATGGTTTGAAGCACTAAAATCTAATTGGTCATCGGCTGCAGCAGCCCCCTAAAGACCATTCATATATTCATGCTGAATGAGATGTGCAGCAAGATTCCAAGTTTTACAGGTAAAAGTGGTGCATGCATGATATCACGAACTAGTACCAAACATCGTTGAACAATTACTATTATACTCTACAATCTAGGATAATGATGAATGTACAGCAGAAACATCATGGGTAATGCAGACTATTTGGCAAAAATTATAACATCTTCCTATATACAACATTTAAAAGTATATCATAACTGTTCAATCTCAGGTATCAAAAGAAAATTAAGAAATCCAACCTGTTCAATAATGGTATTTTCAGTCAATGGAACTCTTTGTTTGTCGAGTTTCCCATATCCTCTCTTGTAGATCAACTCTCTAACACTCTTAAGGTTGGGATACCTGAAACATTTCACCTCCAAAATAAGTATCACATTGCATAAAGATGGAACTATTGAATTTAAAATTGTAAATAAATACTAAGGTTAGGTAATAAGTACCCATAGGTCACATAAGGCTCAACTCTGTGCAGCATATTCATTGTGGCCTTGTTAACTTTCAAAAACACTCCATTAAATATCTGCAAGGAGTTCATTTCTATTAAACTCATAACAGATTTCTAAAATAATCATAAATGATCAACAATTTTGAGTACTTACCTGTCTCAGACGCAGAAGCTGCAAAATTTTCCGAGATTTTGGGTCCATGGCATTGATACTACATAACATTAACAACAAATCTCAATGCCCATTACAAAATTATACATAATAAAGATATAAATAAATTGAAAAATAATCATACCCTCGAATCCTAACGATGAAAAGAAGCTTCTCTTCAGGGCTAACATAAAACCCTCCCTTCATTCTAGCCTCTCTCTTCAACCTAATCAAATCCTTCTCCTAAAAACAAAAAATAACAAACACCCAACTCATAAATCACTACAAAACAATCAAAAATCACAAAAAGATAGAACCTTGAGCGGTATCCAGTACCTGGGTCTCGTACTCCTTAGAGTACTGAAGGGCTCTGCTAAAGATGAGCTTGCGATTCTCTCGATCCTTCTTCTTCTTCGCTTCGACCTCTTGCTTCTTCGCGAGCTCCCATTCCTCGGCTCTCTTTCTCTTCTTGAGAACTGATTCAGGGACCACTGCTGCCTTCGCTTCGGCCATCTGTCTCAATCTTACTGCAAAAAAAAACCCTAATGAGATCGTGATGTAACGGTGAAACCCTAGATTTGGGGATTAGGGTTTTTGGTCTGCTTACCCTTTTGGTCTTCCGCGGATCTGAGAATGGCGAGAAGGGAGAGGAGGCGATCAAAAAAACTTTGGGGGATTTAAGGGTTTTTCGGGGGAGCCCTGCTGAGAATCTGACGGCTGAGATTTTCTCGCAGTTTTGGGCCTGATCTAATATAGTTGGGCTATTCTAATGAAACGCTGTGAGGCCCTATAAGTCGATGAGCGGGCCGAAAGAAAAAGTACTCGGCCCCAAAACTACTAGCCCTAACCAAAACACGGGCAATACGCGTGCTCGGAAAAATCCTCAAAATAAAATCAAGGGTTCCCAAAATCGCCATAACTCTTCTCAAATCTTCCACCATCACCGTCATCGATGGCGCATCGTCTGCTGAGGGACGCTCAGGCCGACGGATGGGAGCGCTCCGATTTCCCCATCATCTGCGAGTCCTGCCTCGGCGACAACCCCTACGTTCGCATGGTAATCCCCCCAAACCCTAACCCTAACCCTAACCCTAACCCTAATCTGATCCGATTCGGTAACCCTAACCCTAATCTGGTTTGATTTCAGACTAGGGCGGTGTACGATAAGGAGTGCAAGATCTGCACGAGGCCGTTCACGGTGTTCCGGTGGCGGCCAGGGCGGGACGCGAGGTACAAGAAGACGGAGCTGTGCCAGACTTGTAGCAAGCTGAAGAATGTTTGCCAGGTCTGCTTGCTTGATCTCGAGTACGGGCTCCCGGTTCAGGTTCGGGACACGGCGCTGTCGATCAACTCGAACGACTCGATCCCGAAGAGCGACGTGAATCGGGAGTACTTTGCAGAGGAGCACGATCGCAGGGTATGTTTTGTGATTGTTTTTTTTATGTTAATATGGTATGAAAATAAGTGATAGTGTTGTGAAGTGTTGGTGAGATACTAATTTTTAGGGTTCTTTTGATGTTAGTTGCTTAAAATTATTTGAAGTTGTTCGCTTGAATTATTGATATTGATATTAGGTCACGCAGTTCTTATATCTTCTTATTGCAATTTTTGATTGGAGGGATTAACTTGAATCAACTTATAAGTAGTAGAGGACCTAATAGCAATTTCAATGATTTGAGGGAATAAGCTTGAAACAATTAATAAGAGTTTGGTGGGGGTCCTAATAGCAATTTCAATGATTTGAAGGACTAATTTCAGAGTATTAAAGATCTCGGGGAGCAATATCGAAATGGTTTTGGTAACCATTCGGGCAATGATTAACGAAAAGAGAGAAAAAGAGAGGTGAGCTTGAGTGGGGCCGGTGTTCTCCAGTAATTCTATCTCTTCTAACTCACATCTCTTTTTCTCTTCAAGCAATGGTTAATGAAGAGAGAGAAAGAGAGAAGTGATGGTGAGTAGGGCCTTTGTTTCCCACTGATCCTCTCTTTCTCTATCTTTGTTAACCATTGCCCTAGGTTATGCAAAACCCTATCAAAACAGTTTTACTAAGGGCAATGGTTAATGAAAAGCGAGAAAGAGAGAGGTGAGGTTGAGTGGGGCCCTATATTATTCCCTACTGATTCTCTCGTTCTTCTCCCTCACCTCTCTTTTTCACTCTTTGTTAACCATTGCCCTTAGAGCAATGGTTAGTAAATCTGATATCGAAAAAACCCTAATAGCTAAAGAAGAGATATATGACTTATAGTTTAACAAAGGAAATATATTTTTGTATCTATTGTTATATTTATAGGAATCGTGTGACAAGAGGGCTTAAGGGTTAAGGTATTATGGGATTTTAGAGGGAGGGAGTCAGTAGATATTAGCCTTTTTTTTTGGGGGGGGGGGAGTGGGGGATTGGATAGTCGGTTCTAGGTGCAGGTCTTGGTGAATTTGTGTTGGTTTCTGTGTGATTGTGTTTCATGAAAGATTCCAGCTTGGAGTGGAAAATGCTTGTGCCTAATAAATGACTAGTTTTCTAGATGGTTTTAAAGTATGAGGAAAACGTACACTATATTCTAACTATAGCTCATTTTCTGTGTTAGACAAGATTAGTTGGGGTAGGTTCTTAGCTCTAGTTTAGCACATGCTTTAAGTTGAATATTTTACAGCCAGTTTGGATTGTAAAATTTCTGTTCACTTTTATTGTAAAGGATGTTTAGCATAGGAACTTTAAATTTATAATGAGAAAATCTCAAGCTTGAGGTTGAGCTGGAATGAGCTTGAAAACATGTGAAACTGGTAATTAACATAACTTTGTTTCAGTAGGTGTTATTGTAATTCTTTGGTCTAAAAGATGTTCTAGCTGCTCTAAAATATTTTTTCTGTGTGAGTCGACTTTTCCATATTTGAAAATAGGAACTTCAGTAGAAAATTTAAGCCTGTGAATGGGTTGAGCGGGCTCGAGAGCTCCTGAAATTGGTAAACTATAGCCATGAGTTTGTTTCGCTAGGTGTTATTTTAGGACTTTATTCCAGAAGGCATTCTTGCTAGGCTAAGATCTTTGTTTCTTCATGTGAGCAGCTCATAAAGGTTCATCGTACTTGGTAATGGGCTTGAAATATTCTCAAGGACAACTACATTAACAAATGCCTACTAGTGTATTTTTAGAAAGGAGGCCAAGTCAAGGAAGATTGATGGAACCCATTACGCAGATAAGAATTGTCACAGTAAAATAAAATTGTAAATACAATTGGAATCTAGAGAATGGCTTCAGGGAGTGTTATCCTAATTTGGACCGGTGTGTGCCTCGGGTGGCAGCATCCCGAGCACATGCAGGGTGCTACACACATGCCAGTTGTGTCCTCAATGTGTCATGCACATCATTTTCATGCGTGGAAGAGACAGCCTGTTGGAAATTAATTTCCATACCTGATGAACCATAATCTTTCCCTTTACATAAATTTCTCTTCCCTGATTGAGAACAAAGGAGTGGGAAATCAATTTTATGACATTATTCAAGATTTTTTTTTCAATTAGATTGGGACATAAATTATAAAATTGTTTGAAACCCAGCTTCTGACCCATTGGTTAGTATTTCTTTTCAATATGGTTATAAACCCATAGATTTGGGTTATCATCTTGAGACTCTTAGTCTTAGTCAATCGTGAGTTTTCTGAGGGAAAAATGTTTCTGCTGATATTTGCAATTACTATCGCAGGAATAATCCACTAATTGCTGATTTTTTTTATTGCTCCCAGACATGATAGCAGATTAATGTTTTGAAACACATCCACGTCCATGTCCCAAGTACATTAGTGTATGTTGTACCATTTCACGATTTCATTTTCATTCTATGATTGTCTAGTACCAAAATTACATGCATACACATCTGTACCATTCTATTTCTCGAGGGTGATTAAACTTTGGTGGGGAGTTCTGACAGTCCATGGGCTAGCTCATGTAAGTAATGAGGATTTAGTTTTATGTCGACTGTTTTACATATGCACATAAAAGTTCTATTATTTGATGTTAACTTTGATTATTAAGACAGTCATGCTTGCTTTTTTAAAGCTTTTATTGTGTATTTCTCAATCTTGCAGTAGAGGTGCTCGTTTACCTTTTTCTCACCTTTGTCATGTCTCTGTCCACAGGCTAGAGCTGGCATAGATTATGAGTCATCATACGGAAAGCAACGTCCAAATGACACAATCTTAAAACTTCAGAGGACAACACCGTATTACAAGAGAAATCGAGCCCATGTTTGTAGTTTCTATGTTCGTGGTGAATGCACCCGAGGGGCTGAATGTCCATATCGTCATGAGATGCCGGAAACTGGGGAATTAGCCCAGCAGAATATAAAGGATCGGTATTATGGGTATGTATTATGCTTCCCATATCCTAATCAGTTTACATATTTAATGTTAATCAATTATGTGATTACCTTTCAAATATATTGATCAGGGGCATTTTTCATTCTAAATTTTGTATTGTGTTAATAGATGGTACTCTGGTTTCTCTTCATACGCGTCACTCTGCTTTTTACCATTATTTAGTTGACATGAATCTAAATTTTGTTAAGTGCACTAATTTCACGATAAGTTGATCTGTTTTTTGACATATATACCTGTGTAATAAATTTTCACTTGATAGTATCTGCAACAAAGCAAACGGTGCTGCAAATATCCAGTGGACATTCAATTTCAGTTTCATATGTTGTTTGCTACTTTGATCTTATAGAAATTGTTTCATAATGCTCCCATTTGATGGCTATAGTACTCCAAATTGATAATTGGCTGAAGAGAAATATTGTGAAATTTGGAGAACTTCTGTTTCCAAGAACCATTCAGAATCACAAACTTCATTTACATGTTTGATTATCATGGTAGATTGTTTATAACATGATTTATTCTGGGGAAGAAGCATGTTATTCAGATTTCGTGTCACATTTTTTGCAAGCTTTTCTCATCATAAATAAACTAGATTTCCGGTATCGCGTGCATGACACAGCACACATGACACAGCACATGTATGTGCATAATAAAAAAAATCGTAGTCACCTGCTTATTGTGGTATAAATCTATTACAATTCACAAAAAATAATATCTTATATTGAAAATATCAAAGCAGTATAGTTCATTATATTTGTCATTTGAACAAACCCACACACAAATTAAATGGAATCAGTCTCACCTTGTGGAGACATAAAGCATGTTTAGCAAATGGTCAAATTGGATTAGTGGATTATAATCAACTTTTGGATATTTTGGCAAGTGGATTATTTGGATTATAATACACCAAAAATCACCGGGTAACCAGGTTAATTTGTGGTGGATTATAATCCATGAGGTTTGACCAAGTAAAAGGCAATTATACCCCTCATAATTTGACAAAATCCCAGGCCTCATTTAATAACTCACCACCAACTCCATGTTCTCTTTTGTCATTTTGGCAACAGTGATAGATTATATCCACCCATTTGCCAAACACTTTACTATTGAAAACAGATTATAATCCACCAAATTTACCAAACACTTTGGATTATAATCCACTTGGTTAATGGATTATAAACCAAGTGGATTATAATCCAAAGTTCCCTAATATGCTTATAGTAGATAGATGAAGAAGACAACATGAGAGGTCAAGACCCACGGAAGCAAGAGGACTTAATTGATGTGAATTTATTTCCTTTCGGATCTGTAGTCATCTAGGGATAGAAATGATAATAAGCTGGATTTGGGTTTGATTGTGTAGTGGGTTAAGGAAGTAACTGTTTACTCGATGTAGATACAAATAAAGACTAGCCGGACTTGAAATTTGGGGCAGTTATGTGAATTGGAGTTAGTTTTTTCTCTCTTTAGTGTTTTCCAAGTTCGTTCTGACATGAATCTAAATTTTGTTAAGTGCACTAATTTCACGATAAGTTGATCTGTTTTTGACATATATACCTGTGTAATAAATTTTCACTTGATAGTATCTGCAACAAAGCAAACGGTGCTGCAAATATCCAGTGGACATTCAATTTCAGTTTCATATGTTGTTTGCTACTTTGATCTTATAGAAATTGTTTCATAATGCTCCCATTTGATGGCTATAGTACTCCAAATTGATAATTGGCTGAAGAGAAATATTGTGAAATTTGGAGAACTTCTGTTTCCAAGAACCATTCAGAATCACAAACTTCATTTACATGTTTGATTATCATGGTAGATTGTTTATAACATGATTTATTCTGGGAAGAAGCATGTTATTCAGATTTCGTGTCACATTTTTTGCAAGCTTTTCTCATCATAAATAAACTAGATTTCCGGTATCGCGTGCATGACACAGCACACATGACACAGCACATGTATGTGCATAATAAAAAAAATCGTAGTCACCTGCTTATTGTGGTATAAATCTATTACAATTCACAAAAAATAATATCTTATATTGAAAATATCAAAGCAGTATAGTTCATTATATTTGTCATTTGAACAAACCCACACACAAATTAAATGGAATCAGTCTCACCTTGTGGAGACATAAAGCATGTTTAGCAAATGGTCAAATTGGATTAGTGGATTATAATCAACTTTTGGATATTTTGGCAAGTGGATTATTTGGATTATAATACACCAAAAATCACCCGGGGTAACCAGGTTAATTTGTGGTGGATTATAATCCATGAGGTTTGACCAAGTAAAAGGCAATTATACCCCTCATAATTTGACAAAATCCCAGGCCTCATTTAATAACTCACCACCAACTCCATGTTCTCTTTTGTCATTTTGGCAACAGTGATAGATTATATCCACCCATTTGCCAAACACTTTACTATTGAAAACAGATTATAATCCACCAAATTTACCAAACACTTTGGATTATAATCCACTTGGTTAATGGATTATAAACCAAGTGGATTATAATCTAAAGTTCCCTAATATGCTTATAGTAGATAGATGAAGAAGACAACATGAGAGGTCAAGACCCACGGAAGCAAGAGGACTTAATTGATGTGAATTTATTTCCTTTCGGATCTGTAGTCATCTAGGGATAGAAATGATAATAAGCTGGATTTGGGTTTGATTGTGTAGTGGGTTAAGGAAGTAACTGTTTACTCGATGTAGATACAAATAAAGACTAGCCGGACTTGAAATTTGGGGCAGTTATGTGAATTGGAGTTAGTTTTTTTCTCTCTTTAGTGTTTTCCAAGTTCGTTCTGTCATGAATTTTAAATCGCTTTTAGTTTTGGGGACATTTGTTGGAATTATTTGAATTCATGACTCACGCAGCAGTAGACCAAACGTTGGACCAAAATGATGGCTTTTCTTGAATAGTAGTAAATAGATTAGGCTACTCAGTCAGATGAAAATCTATTGTGACGTATAGAGTTTTCCCCTTTATAGAAAATAATCTTCTGTCATATGATTGATTTTTAAATCTTCCCCCCTCTGAGCAGTAGGAATCCTATCAGAACCACTCTTGACTGGGGTGATTTACACCATAGATAGAATAGGTACAATTCTCAAACTAACTCTCTAACTACCCGTGAATGGTACAGATTACGCTGTTCTGATAGAATCCTTGCCCCCGCTGAGTATGGTCTGGTAGGGGTGCCAGTTTTAACAAATATGGTGCCATTAGTTCATCTTAGTTATC
This sequence comes from Asparagus setaceus, assembly GCA_012295165.1. Taxonomy (NCBI): domain Eukaryota; kingdom Viridiplantae; phylum Streptophyta; class Magnoliopsida; order Asparagales; family Asparagaceae; genus Asparagus; species Asparagus setaceus. The sequence goes on from CM022705.1 coordinate 36,027,907, forward strand.
AGCTTCCAAAGTACTTTTCATACTATTCTAATAGTTCCATGATTTGATTAACTTCCATTAGAGTTCTTTTGACTTTCCAATTTATCTTCCTAACAGCATCATCTCCATGTCTGCAGTATCAATGACCCAGTTGCTCTCAAACTACTCAACAAAGCAGGTGAGATGCCAACCCTAGCCCCTCCGGATGACGAAAGCATAAAAACACTCTACGTCGGCGGCCTCGATGCAAGAATCTCGGAGCAAGACCTCAGGGACCACTTCTACGCCCATGGAGAGATTGAGTCCATCCGTATGGTCCTCCAGCGTGCCTGCGCCTTTGTCACCTACACCACCCGTGAAGCCGCCGAAAAAGCTGCCGAAGAGCTCTCCAACAAGCTCGTAATCAAAGGCCTTCGCCTCAAACTGATGTGGGGAAAACCTCAAGCCCCAAAACCTGAGGAGGAGACATCAACAGACCAAGGGCTTGTGGCTCATGCAGGATTGCTACCTAGAGCTGTGATTTCCCAGCAGCAGGGTGGCGATCAGCAGCAGCCTCAGCCTCAGCCTCAGCCTCAGCCTCCAGGGACTCAATATTATTTCAACATCCCGCCACCAGAGAGAACGTTTTACCCGTCGATGGACCCACAAAGAATGGGGGCTTTGGTTCCCAACTCGCAGGAGGGCAGCAGCAGCAGCACAGAGAGGCAGTCGTTGAATCCTGCAGCACCTCCGCCATATCTACAGGGACAATATCCACCGTATTATCCGCCACAGTATGGTTATGGTCAGCCTCCACCTGCTTATAATCAGCAGCATCGACCGCCTTATCAGCAGGCAATGGCTCCTCCGCAGCCACCGCAGCAGCAGTATCAAGGTCCAAGCACTTCAGCTGCGCCAAGTTCGTCAGGTCCTTCCTCTTAAGATAGTATGTATTGTGCTTGTACTTGATTGATACAAGGCGTGTTGGAGTAGTAATTGGATGTTTCGGATGTTTTAAATTTTGAATTATCATGCATTGTTCTAAGTACTTGTTTTTGCAATCAAAGATATGGTTATACATTTACTGTGTCATGAAATTTTGCATCAATGTTTAGCATCATCATATGAGGAATTGGAAGGAATGCAGTAACAGTTGTTCATTGTTTGCTCACTAGTTTATGCGAAATTATATGATATTTGTGCTGCAGTACCTTTTCTCTATCTATGATAATATTAGGTTAACAGTTGATTTATATAGATGAGCAGAAAGACAAATTTATTCCTTACCTTAAAAGGGCAATTCTTTTGTGATTTATTTCAATCAAAACAAAGTACAAGCTCACTTGGGTAAATCTTACCCTACTGAATGATGACTTGCTCTATTTATTTATTATCCCATGCTTAAGAATGAAAATCACTAGTGGAAAAGACTTAGAAGAACTCGGGGAGATTGGAGAAGTCATCAACATTTCTCTCGCCAATCCTAGCAAGTGAATCCAATTGCTGAGAATGGGTCTGAGTCTGAATAGCAAGTGAGTCTAACTGCTGAGTCTGGATTCGACTCTGAGTCTGAAGAGCAAGTGAATCCAACTGCTGAGTCTGTGTCCGAGTCTCAGGTGGATGGTCAGAGTTAACCTGATACTGATGCTGAGAAGTGTGCATGGCAATCTGAGCTCGAGTCAGAGCGAGCTCGTGTTGGTGCCTGTAGATATCCTCATGCAGCCTCGCTATGATCCCTACACTCCCATAAACAGGGTCATTCACTCGCCAGTATGCCTCCGATGAGATTGCATCCGCTGCTTGAGCTCGCAGATGAGCAGGTAGTTGCTACACAAGTGAATACAAATTCATGCACCAAAGCTCTGATATATAAAAACGAATACAAATTTAAATTGAACCATACAGAGGACAATTAAAATTCCTATGTTCTCCCCCGGAATGACATCAAACATTATATTTCTATGAAGGAGTTCCGATAGAATTTGCACTTTTTAAAGACTATATATTGTAATATGTGTTAGTTAACTAATTATTATTATATCATTTATATAACCATGGTCGGTTTTTAATTTTAATTATCCTCCATATTCTAATATGCGTGTATTGATTTTTTCCCCTTTCTTTTGGAGCGAAGTAGACCTCTTTTTTATTTAAATGATTCTCTTGAGTAAATCTTATTCAAAAAGATTAGGCAATGCTATTGCGTTATAAAAGTTAGAACGAGATGGGTCCACTTCAAAGTTTCACTACCTTAGTGTAACTTTGAGTTTCTTACATTAATTTGCTTTCAACACAAGTTAGCTTATAACACCAAAATAAGATGTAACAATAATAATAATAGTAATAGTAGTAATATACCTGAATCATTCTAGTGACATTGCTAGCCCCAAAAATCCTATGAACACAAGCAAATTTCTGAGGATTTGATGGGGGGAAGTAAGGAGATAAAACACAATCTTGAGAGCATCTTCTCCTTAGATATTTGCATGCAGCACATCTCCTAAGATTGGATTCTTTAGAGATATTATAACTTGAGTTAGAAGTAGACATGCTCTTTATTTAATGGTAGGATTTCTCTACAAATCTTTAGAAAATCCAAAGAATTGGATTCTCTATAGATTTTAGAGATTTAAGAGAGATTTTGTATTGTAAGAAAATTTTCGTTAGTGTTTATTAGTAGCTGTTGAGAGGGAAGGAGTATATATGGAAATTTCAACGGCTAGTATTTTTTGAAGGGTGTGTGCTTGTGACTTGTTAGTGAACAATAAGAAAATGGAAGTTTTGAAATTTTCTAATTTAAATCTTTTATGAATTATGAATGCATAAAACAATACTTTGTTAACTTAAAAGTTCGTCACAAAAAAGGAAATTTTAATTAATTAAGAGTAATTATTTTTGGACCCGAATCATGGGACCCTACATGGCACACGGCTGAGTTGTCTACATTCCTAGCTGGCAACCAAAGAAAGTAATGAGGATTGACTGGGTTCGGCAGCAAAATAGAAAAACAGAAAAAGGAGTAATTTAGAAGGAAAATAAAGACTTTCGTATCTTCATTTAATAGAATTAAAAAGCCCACAAACAAAAGGCCACTAATTCTAATACAAGAATAAGGCCCACTGACAACAAGGCCGGAGATGTTCGCACACAACAACTGTTCATGAGTTTTGAGATTTGTTATGATTCATTAATTAATCCAATATAAAGACAGTTCAAATAGAGCCTTATTAGTGATTATATCACGAATCTAACGTAGGAATGAAATTGCAAGTTCCTTTCAGCTACTAACTCTAAGTTACAAACTCCACCTATTAACCAATACCAGCTATAGCTCTATGTTTCCAAACCCAACATTTTGATACCAGTAACAGCTAATGTACACATTTTACAGACAAACCACTTGTTCTAGTAATTGGTGAGGACTCAAAGCCGTAGTTGTTAGCAACACGACACATTAATAATCGCATATCAATGAAAGAAAGAACCCAAAAAAAAAAAAGAAAAGAAACAAACAAATACAGCAACCAAGAAAACACATAGATTTAGCGAGGTTCTGTAATCAATGCGATTGCATATGTTCTCCGAGTAAATCTCCTAAAACCTAACTTCTCCTTTCTATGTTGCTTTTATTTTCTCTCTTTTGGATACTATATCATCAGATAATCGGAGATACGTATTTATATGATATCTGATTCCTATCTATAGGGCCAAAATTATAGAAATAGCAGCACCGTCCCATCATAAAATTACCGGAGAGATTAATCTTGACATTATTATCTTATAATCCAGTAATTTAAGTGTTGAATAAAGTTATGCTTTTAGAAAGTAATCAAGCATTTTAAAAGTAATTTAGTACCAAAATACTTTATAGTGGGTCAAGCTTTAATCTTCAAAAAATCCTACTCTTCAATCATCTCAACCTATTCAAATAAACCTCCCTCTTGATCCAATCACATGGTTGGCTCGTTCCCAAAACCACCAAAATGTTTTAAGTGCTCCACATGCCGCACTAAAATTGGATCACACATCTTTAATGGATAGAGATCCGATGCCCATTTAACAAATACCCCATTTCTCTCTCTACTTCAAAGCAACACAAAAATAAAGTTTCTAGCAACAATTTGTTACCAGTATCAACAGGCACCCACTTGTGTAAACAAAATGGACTTAGTACAAGAAAAAAGAATAAGCTACTCAATTATAAAAAGTTGAAGTATTCACTTTAGCCAAATGTTACCAATTGAGCTGTCCAAGCTTTTCAACTCAATATGCTCCTTAGATTACAAATAAAATTAGACCCGCTTGATTTGGTTTAGATTTGATTTGATTGCTTATTGAGGGTTACAAAAAAAGCAGAGATGTGTTGAGATCGCACCACTAACTATTGTAAATTAGTCACTCACCCACCATTTTGCTTAGATTAACTAAGGTTGAATAAATTAGCCAAAAAATTAGGGTTGAAGATGCAACAATTTATTGCCTTTGATAATGGTTAAATAGCACTTAAATACCTTGTAGTTTCACTCCTTTAGCACTTATATACTCTTAGTTATACTTCATAACATTTATATACCCTGAGTTGTTCAAAATTGGCACGTTAATACCCTCAGTTATGCAAACGTAAAACTTTTCATCCGGAAGTTCTCATATAACATTCAGATGTTAATTTTAGAGCTTTCAAATCATCCATATTTGTTAAATTGCTATTAAACCTACCTAAATTCTAATTTAAAGGTATCCTAATGCTATGTAAAAATAGAATTTGCAAAAAATTAACAATGACTTTAACAAACTTAATAGATATAAAGTTATAAAATTAGCATATGAATGTTATATCGGAACTTTCAAATAAAAATATCACATTTGCAAAGCAGAGGGTATTAACCTACCAATTTTGAACAACTCGAGTATATAAATGCTTCAAAATACAATTAAGGATATATAGGTAGCAAGAGAGAGAAACTATAAGGTATTTAAGTGCTATTTAGCCTTTGATAAATGACTCTTAAAAGTCTGCTTGAAGAAGTTTCATTTATCCACTTCTATTGTTGAAGTCCCCTTCCCTCTGTCTAGAAATTCTAATTCTTCATTCCAAAGTCCACGCGTCTATAATTTTTTTCCACACGGGTGCGTTTGTTTTCCTATCAACTATCCGGATGAAGTCAAATATGTCATATATACACGTATTATTATAAGAAAAGCATTGATATTCCCAAGGACCAACTAAATCAAAAAGTCTAATAAGACCCAAAATCACATTCAAGGTGCTCTATTCATACATCTAGCGCTCAACATTTAAAGTTTAGGGCTAATTATCATAAAACCTCCCTTAACTTGGATGATTATCAGAAAACCTCCTTTAACTTTTAAAATATCAGAAAAAGCTCCTCAAGTTTAGGAGTGTTCTGATAAAATTTGAAAGTTAAAGAGGGTTTGGTGATAATCTCTATACTTAAGGTTTTCCTAATATTTTAAAAGTTCACGGGATTTTCTGATAATCGTCCAAAAGTTAAAGAGGAGTTTTATAAAGTTTAGCCTAAAGTTTATTATATTTACCGTGAACTAATAAATATATAAACAGTTCACTCAACCTGACCTACTAACTAAACTATAATCTCAAAACTAATTTTTTATTTTTAAAACCCCAAAAGTATATGGTCCGTCCTCCTGAATCTCTATCAAAATCTATGTCTTCAAGTAAACCACATTTTTATTTACAAACCAAAAACTATTTTTGTAATACAAGAAAGAAAAGTGTATGATCCTTCCTCATTAGTTTTATCATCATACTACTTTTGTACAACCAGATACATATATTTTGTATTAATGTGGTTGCTCTAGAACTGAGATAAATACTTTGTTGTCGGTAATGTCTACAGAATAATTAATATAATTACCAATTATTAATGAGAATATAACCAAGTCTAACCCAAAAGCTGGGACCTACCTCCTTTAAAACCCACACCCCTACCACCATGGCAATCTCGTAATAAATGCCCCATTTGACTTCCACAAATTCATAACATCATAACCCAGTGGCATTCGCGTAAATAACAAGCAAAGAATCCCTCCCCGGTCCCCACCACGCCACTAGCCAACAAGAGCTGACACTAGTCAACCAAAGACAATCCAAAAGGTCGGACCCACCACCCACTCAAATTAAAGCTGCTCTGTTGACCAGAAAAAAAAAGCACAAAGCGGATCTCAACCCGCAATTAATTCCAGCGTTTAGGAGCCAGCGATTCACAAAACGACAAAACCTCTCATTTACTAACCAGTTCTCGGTCAAATAAACTATTTTTCCCCCTTCTTGCAAATTTTACTTTTTACATAACAAATTAAAAAAGAAAAAAGGGTCCATTGCAGGCTTTAAGATTAGTGCCGGTGATCGCCCTCGTAGGTGACGATGAGCATCGACGGCTCGTCGACGGCTCTCTCCACGTGCTTTCGAGCTGGGCATCCTCTCATGCTACTGCACTTATAATAACCCCTGGAAAAAATAAATAAATAATTCAAATAAGTAATTAGCAAAAAAAAATAACAGCCGTTGGATCTAGATCTGAGGGCTGAGGATTCTTACCGAGGGTAAGGAGATCCCTTGATCGGCTTCTGGCCGTACTTTCTCCATGAGCACTCGTCGGTGGGAATATCGGCGATCTTCGAACTTATCGCCGGCACTCGTATAGTTCTCCTGACACGAGATTTTCTGCAAAAAAAATAAGCGTACGTTAGCAGAGCACTGGGGAGTGTGCTAAAGTGCGCCAGATAAGGGATTTTATACAGTACCTTTTCATTGAGCAATGGCAACTACCGGCGAGCGAGTTGCCGTGGCTATGGCACTTCTTCTTGAACGAAGAAGACAGCGGCGGCTTTCCGGCGGAGGAGGCGGCGGCAGCGGTGGCGGGAGGGAGAGGGGGCCGAAACATCGCCGATCCGTACTTTCCGTTAGCAACGCTGCAGTCTCCGGTGATCGACGACAAGAACGACGAGTTCGCCGACGAGATCGGCGTCGAGATGCTGAAATTGCTCGTCTCTCCGTCGATCTTCACCTTCGTGAAATCTAGAGTCAAAGGGTGAGATCTCGCCGGCGGATTCACCGCCGGCACTTCCTCCGGCGGAGGACTCGGACCGCGCCTGAACCGGGCGTGGCCGGTTCGGTTCAAGATCGAGATCATCTTCTTGAACTTGGAGACTGTGTGATCGGTGATCTCCCTGCAATCGATCTCAGAGTTCTGCTGGCTGAGCTGAAAGATCAAGTGCTCCATCCCTCTGATCCCCGCCGTCGCCGCCTCTTGGATCGCCGTCCGATCGTCGATCTTAGCGTATCCGATCAAATCAACGGCCATCGTTGAATCTCGAAGACAGAAGAGGAGAAAGATTCGCTATTGAAATTTCTAAGGGGCGTAAGGGAATGGATTTTATGGAGGGTGGGGGTAACCGGAGGAACCGGGAGTAGGCGGTGAAAGGGGGATGGGGTAAGTTTCTAGTCAAAGGCGAGTTTCGGAGCGGACGGTCAGGATTAGTCTTGCTTTTCCTTGCCTCGAGATGGGATCACTAATCAAATTGATTGGCGACTTTTGGTATTGACATTTTTCCCTAATGATATAGTGATATATTTTTAATCTTATTTCAGAGTATTATTAGGACTAGTTAATTATTAAGGTATGTCCCTCTAGTTTCTGCAGCTTAAAGTAGCACATGAGATTAGCTAAATTTGTTTAGCTAGCTTTGTTTCTTCACCGTAAACTTTGCACTCTTACTGATGAATTAATAGTATTGGGACTAGTTACATTCCATTATCATGAGATATAATGTAATTACATTGGTTATTCTGACGTTTGCATATCTACACAGATAATTCTTAGATTATTGATTGCAATTACATAGATGCTATTGGAGTCCGACAACATGTTTATATTATTTTTTTCTTTGCTGATTTTGAGTTGTGATGGACATTGGTTAGGATTGGGGTTTAAAGTTAGGGCTGAGGTTAGGGTATGGGTATGATTATAGCAAAGATTATTTTCTATTAGGGTCTATTATTAGGATTATTATAATGTAACTTTGTTAGTAATCTTTTCTATACTCCTAATTCTAATTCTAACTTTGATACTAATCCTAACCAATAGCCACCATCGAAAAGGAGCTCTAGATCAGCAAAAACAAAATGCCATTAACCTGCCGTTAGATTCGAAAACTATCTAAGAAATTACAATCAGCAAATTATAATTATTCATTGTTTTATGAGCAGCAGCAATTCAACCTTATTATAATTAATATAAAATCTTGAATTTCAATTATTATGTTTGAAATAAGACTGGGGGCTAGATAAAAATTCCAAAAAAAAAGATCCATTTAGTTCAGAAGTAAGAAGCACACGGACATTACTAAAGCTATTTATGTGTTTTACTACAAGATATCACAAAAATATTTTGTAAGTCCTCTCTTCTCAAATTAAATTTAAAAATAAAATAGGGGTAAAATATAAACAATTGACAAGAGGATAGTAATCAAGTAAAGTAGAAAATTTCATAACTATTTTTAGGGTATATACAATTCTGTCGGTCGAACCCAGAAACAAGCTGCCACAAAAAAGTCCGATATTTGTTGTCATTCATCTATGTGACATTACAATCCAAAATAGATCACCTATAACATTTAAGAATCAACATCCCAACTCCTGTGTCATTGTCAAAAATCGGCAACTTTCTTTTTATTACAAACACAAATCACATATCTAACAAAACACATCAATTAAAAGAGAAGACTAGCAATCGGCCGTCGTAGGGATTCATTTTAGAAGAGATGAAATTAGAATTAAAGTTTGAATATAGTATAAGAAACTAGCATGCTACGATTTTTTTTTTATTTAGTTTATCAGAGACAACGGACTTTTCATTGTTTTATTTTATTTTATTTTTTCCCTTAAATATGAAGACTTTTGAGCATCTGTTCAACTAATTTCTTAACTAAACCGCTTGAATCCAGTGTGATTCACGTTGTCAACCAGGCGCCTATGACATACCCGTACAAAAAAAAGGGGTTAAACAAATTGTATAAGTCAAACTTCTAGAAATCCTTTAAAATATCAGACTTTCTTTAATTAAAACCTTAAAAAACCTGAACAATTTTTTAAAATTCTCGCTTGAATTAAACGGCCACGATGTCAAAGACTCAAATATTATAATTTGGGTTCAGGTTTTGGGCGGTGACTATTGTGCAAATTTTTATAAAAAGGAAAATATAAAAAACTCAAGTGCTGACTTTTTTGTATGGAGCCTTTATCAAGGGAACTTTGGCTTTTTTGCAACGGCAATGTTGACCAAATAAATCGCTCCAAACACCGGGAACAGCCGGTGAGAGATTTTATCCGTTGGATGCTGAGCATCTAAATCCAGCGGCTGGCACCAGTTTGACTTTATGGCACTGTCATTAGTTAATTAATTAATAAACAAAAAAATAAAAATAAAGGGGGACTTGAAGTCTTTAATGCAACGACGCGGCTTTAGCAACAGGGATACGCAATCTTCTATATTTCTGAATTTTTTTTTCTTCATCAATTTGTTATTGTTTTTATTTGTTGAGGCTTGTGGGTGGAAAATTGTCAATTTGTTATTGTTTTTATTTGTTGAGGCTTGTGGGTGGAAAATTGAGAAAGTCAACTGACAGAATATTGACGTGTGGAATTTTTATTCTTGAATATGTTAATGAGGAATTTGGAGTAAGAATAATTATAAAAATCAAAGAAAAATCTACTAGAACTTTAGATCAATTTTCAAAAACCATATCTTTTAAATAAAAGATTATGTGTTATGGCGATTTAGCCATTGAAAAGATTGTTCTACCTTCATCTGTATTAAAAACTCAAATCCTGTAATCTTACTCTAGGCTTTTGTGTTGAAGTATAGAATCAACGTATATAAGATAATGATACCTTTTTTTTTATTGAGGGATAAATGATTTGGGTTAAAATTAAAACATAAAGATTTTGAATCTAATATTAAAATATGAAATATCTCAGCCTTCAGGATCAAGTATGCAAAACATCTAATATACTTTTATTCAATCAATGATTAAAAGTTTTTTTGTAAAATTTATGTTAATAGTTTTTCAAAAAGATTTTATCCCCAGGCTTCACCTATGCCGATTAGACGTAATCCATCTTTGAACTTAAAGCAAAGCACTAAAGCTAAAGTTTGTTTGTTGACCACCTGATAGGTCCTCTGGATGATTGGATCTTTTACTCTTTTATTTCTTTTTCTTTTCATTTTTTTTAATTCAACTTGCGGCTTTATTGACTTGAGTTCTTCTGCAATTTTGTCTTTACGCCCATTTAGACGGTAAAATTTAATAGATAAAATCTAGGCCCAATGGGGTTTTTTCCATTGTTCTTGGACTCGTATTGTTGGGCTTGCTTTAATATGGCGTACGTATAATTGAGCATCATGACCCCCGCTTGGTTGGCACAAAAAGGGAAAAATCTTATGGAAAGACACTCTATATAAAATCCTTAGCAAATGAAAAAAAAAGAAGAAGAGGACATATGTGTTCTACTATCAATTTTAAATCAGTTAAATTGATCAACTTTAAAGTGGAACATATGCCTAATTAATGAACAAGGGAATAATATAGAATCAATGAATCAACTTTAAAGTTGGTGATGGAACATGTGTAATTATCTATATATTATTACAAAAAATTCCTGTATGATTTTCTTTTAATTTTTGGGGGACAAAACAGCAATAGAGAATATGGCACATTGCTGAATGTGTAGACGATGTTAGCCTATTGGGCCATGGAGCCTCTTTCATTCCCGGACAAGGCCTTCTTCGTTATCTCTATAGTATTTATTTTATGGATTTTACTTAAAATAAAATGCACAATTTCATTAAATTAACTATTCTTTTGTTCATATTTTGTGTTTGAGGGTGTAAATTTTATGGAAGTCAATAGATAGAAGAATAAATGTTATTATTAAAGTACTATTTGGGATAACTTTATGAATAAAAACTTGTCATAGTATGTAAAAAAATCCCTTAAATTCAAAACAACGACCAAAGACGAAATATTGTAGAGGCTCAAAGAATGTAAAATACTCATTTTCACTTATGAGAAGTTTCTATTTTAAGCCTCTCGCCAATATTTGTCATGGAAAATATTATGGTTTCAAAGGATTCCACTATTATTAGAATTAAATGCATAAATATAAAATATAACAAATTCTATAAATAACACCAAAAAAATTAATAACACAAATATAAAATGAATACATTAACTATTCTTTTTTATCAATGAAATAAAATTTATTCATTAATCAATAGTGAAGTTTACTTACATCAAAATTCTCGAATCGAGAAAACAAAATTTCAAAGAGCATAAAAGCTCAGTCTATATGCTAAAGATTTACAAGTTAAAGACCCAATGCTCAAATTCAGCAGGAATAGAACTATTTAGCACAATAGTAAGAATTGCTATTTTAATAGCTTTGCAGACTTGCTCTGTTGTGCAGTTTTTCCTTTTAAAAATACGCAGGTTCCTCTCTCTCCAGGTGAAATATACCGAAACAGAGAGAGCAGCTCTTTTGAGTCTTTGTATAAACCCTTTTCCCTTCAAGCAGCTAGAGAACCAGTTGCTTATAGTTTGCCAGTCATAAAATCTTCTTCGGAACCCTAACCATTCCATGATCATATTCCATATAGCCATAGAAAATTGGCATTCAAAGAAGAGATGATGATGAATTTCTTGAGCATTGTTAGGACATAGAATACATCTGTTGGATGATAAGATCCCCATTTTGCACAATCTATCTTGTGTAAGCAACCGACCATGGAATGCAAGCCAAAGAGTAATTGAGTGTTTAGGATGATTCAGAGAATTCCAAACTGTATTGCACCAATTTACAGTAGAGATAGGAAGAGATAGAACCTGGTATAATTTTGAAATTTTGATACTTCCATGTGTACAACATGCACGAACAGTAGACTGCAAGCTGTGTAAACTGCCAAAATGAGCTAGTGCACGATCCCTCATATTTAGGAATTGCTTCCAAATCCATTAACTATTCTTTTGTTCATATTTTGTGTTTGAAGGTATAAATTCTATGGAAAATATTATTATTAAAGTTCTATTTGGGACACACTTTATATATACAAAAGAATTTATCTCTTAAAGTCAAAACAACGACCAAAGATGAAATATTGTAGGGGCCCAAAGAATGTAAAGTACTCATTTTTCTCTTATGAGATTTTTTTTTTTTGAGCCTCTCGCCAATATTTGTCATGGCCAATATTATGGTTTCAAAGGATTAATTCCATTATTATTAGAATTAAATGCATAAATATAAATATAATAAATTATATAAATAACACCGAACAAAAATTAATACCACAAATATAAAATGAAGAACTGAATCGTTCAACCAAGAGAGATTCTGCACAATAGTGACCAATTCTAAGTTGTTTGCAAAAATAGTTTATTTTACATTATAATGTTATTAAACCGAACAGTTAGAAGTACATTTTTCTTATTCTTACTTCCAATCCTTTTGCAGTCGTTTTGCACATCGAAGTATATATTTACAAGCAAAAAGCATTGCATTGTTGATAAGGACTTATCTTTTGGTCGAAAATGTATGTGACCAAACATGAAACAAGGCATCATGCCATCATGTGTCTCTTTAAATTATATTAAATTTTACATTGAAAATCAGTGACTAGAGAAACACAACTTTACATTTTTTTATAGTTTTTAGAAAATTAAAAGTGAACTAGATAACGCGGACTTGCTAGAAAATATTGAATTATATAAATACGTCTGCTTGAATTAGTTCCATGTTCAAAAACTCTAGAAAAAGAATCAAGTTACACTCAGGCATAATGCACATGCTGGAAAATATTGAATTATATAGATACATCTTCTTGAAATAATTCAATATTTAAAAGTCTAGAATAATAATCAATGCTAGTTTTATGTATTCATAAATTAATTTATCTAACCCATACATCTTAAGGATATACTAGGAAAACTAAAATTTTATAATTCTTAAAGCATCTTAGTGTAAAATATACATACTAAATAATACTAATAACTTTCTAATTTATTACTCACTAAAAGGAGTGCTATGAGCTGATGAGCATAGTAAATGCATGAGAGTGAACAACTATAAGCCATATTTTCACTTTCTACTTTATATTAATTAAATTCAAAACAAAATTTAGGAAATATCGGTTCTCATGGAGGTGTCTCAACATCAAAACGTCATGTCATCATTTAATGTATCACTTTTGTTGATTTCCAAATTTGCTCTCTTCCTTTTGCATTTATCCCCTCCCAAAGGCATGTGAAACTTTTGGAATTTCAATCCCTTCCTTCACTACCCATAGTTTAATCTAAGGACTCTGAAATGATTCTATTAAGAGGCATCAAAATAATCTGGCTACAGATGCAGTCTAGACCTTCAAGTGACTCCGAGAAGAAGACACATTTATATCTGCTAGCAAAAGAGGCTGAGTCATATGCACATGAATCGTTAATGCGTCGGACATGAAGAACGGAGGAAGAGTTGAACTCTTTGAAGAGATACCAACAATCACCTGTGAGCCTAGAAAGATGCAGAAGATAAACTACTGCTCCATGAAATATTAACACCAGTGGGAGACAGTTAGATTCCATCAAGATATCAGTCCAACATATAGATAAGGCAAGATGAAGTCCTGTCAAAAAAGCATGAGCTTCACACTAGAGAGGAGATGAAGGAGGACCAAAGGAACCGAAGGAGAGGAGATGATGACCAAGATAATCGCGGGCTATGACTCTGATAGCAGAAATCTCCATTCTAAAGGCCTCATTAGGGGTGTCCAAATGGGCTGGCCCGGCCCGGCCCGGAAAACCGGGCCCGGGCCTGTAGGCGTTGAAAATTACCTATAAGTCCCCGAACGTAGCTCGTGACGATGAGATAACGATCGACAGGCCATACGACGACATAACAACGAACCGTTGACAACGTAACAACCAGTGAAGCGACGCAAACGCATGAAGCGAGTTGACGAAGTGTGCAAGTCAAACGAAGCGAAGAATCACATGCGAGCGATGGGATAAACCTAATTCCGAAGCTTCGAATCAACGAAACCGGATCAGAATCAAATCGAGCTCGGAAAACAAGCAGAAAATAAGTCCCAGAACAAACCATCGGACCCGAAAAAGAGGTGAAAAGCCATAATGGCGGCTCGGCCAAGGCCGAGCCACCTAGAGCTTACTGGGCTTTTTGCCCAGTTTCGACCGCATGCGCTTCTAAAATGTTATAAATAGAAGAGGAGGGGTCTCATTTGAGAAGATCCGGAATTTTGGAGAAAAAGCCAAAGCTCTGCCGGATCGAGATCTGACTTTTGCACATTAAGGGGAGACGATTAGCTTCGACAACCAGATCTGAGATCTTAGCGAAACCATTGGCGATTATTTCCTTCGTGAAATAATCCTCCAAGAAAGTTTGAGAGGTCTTAGATCAGATCTACACGGTTTCCTCGAGATTAAACTTTGTTTTGATCTCGAGAAAAGTGGTGATCTCGCTTGGTCGATTTCACTTACTTAGGCGATTATTTCCTTCGTGAGATAATCCCCTCGATCGTGTTAGATCTAACTTCGGCTCACAATCACGCGGCGGTCCACGGACGCAACAAAGTCTCTGGCACAGGCAAAGATCCCACGCAGGAGCCGATAAACGGATCCCGCTTGTTTAGGTGGAAAGTTGTAATCTTTGTTTTGATTTTCATTGTAAGTCTTATAAAAAGACGACCTTTTTAATTTTGAATTCATTTGTAATTCCATAAAGGTGTAATGAGTTCAACGACAATGAAGATCGAGAAACCAACTTTCCTGACGGGGCTGGCAAAGCAGGGCGGGACGGGAGCGAGTGCAGGCTTTGAAGCAGTAGAACGGGCGACCGATTTTAATTTTTAAATATTATTATTATTTTTGCTTAAAAATTAAGTTTTTTGTAAAAAATAAAATTTCAATAGTAATTAAAAATAAAATATGCTAAATTTTGATATAAAATCAATCATACTAAGTGTTTACTAAGTAGTAGAAAATTATATTATATTAGTATATAGTTATATATTATATGTAAGTATATATAAGTATACATTAATGATCATATCATACTATATATATATATATATATATATATATATATATATATATATATATATATATATATATATATATATATATATATATATTGTTGATGTATATAATCACAGTCACTAACCTCGGATGAGTTTAGCTTTAAAGAGAGCTGAGTCCGCTTTCTCTCCTAAAGCCAATGACGACTCTACCAAAGGATTCGGCCACAACAAAGGAGGACTCGGAAGAGGCGGAGTTGGGATCTCCGGTGGTTCCTCCGACGGTCAAGTTAGTAGAGTGGGAGATAGTTTGATGGAGCAGGCATTCACACTGAGAAGATTGCTTACCTTGTTAGCTGTTCACGTTGCTCTTTATAGGTAGGGTTAAGGGGGTATTTCCGTCTTTCCATTAGTTTGGGAACCACCGGTGAGTCAACCCTCCCCCCTCCACGTGTGAGCCGAGGATTGGCTGAACATCCCTCCGCCTGCTAGAGTGGCTGGCCTTTACAGGTGTCAAATTGGGAGTAATCTGAGGGTTGGTGTGGTCTATTCGCTATTAATGGGATGGGATTGGCTACCGTAGTCGCATGGGTCCGGTGCCTTAAATACCGTGGAGGGATGGGGAATTAAGGGCCGCCGCTGCATTTAATGCGATGTTGATGGGCTCGAGTACTGTGTGGCCGTCGTTTGAGTGGAGAGAATCACGCAGGGTGAGAGAAGGGGGGAGCCGTGGCCGGATGGCCGACTCATGCGGCCTCTTAGGGCGTCCCTTGGGATGATTTGCTGAGGGGGACGATTGGGAGCGCCTTATGCGTCGCCCTAGAGGACGAGTGGCCGAGAAGGGTAGGCCTGGATTCGTTCCACATTGTTTGGAGAGGTCGGCAACTTGTAGGAAGGGATCGTAACGGGCGGCGGGTCGGAAGGACGACTGACACCGCCTTCCGCGTCGTCCGAGAGAGAGAACTGTCGATGGGCCGACTCGCACCGCCTTTCGCGTCGGTCATGGCGATAGTCGTCTAATGGACCGGACCGGGTCGGTACATGCAGCCGGCCGGTGGGTTGAGTGTGGAGGTTCTTGTCGGTCCTCATTGGTAAACAAGCGTTAAGTCGGTCCGGTAGCAGCTTTTCTCCTTAATCACCGATTAGTGGTTATGACCATAATTGGCCCTTTCGCTGGAGTCGGTTGGAAACGAGTCCAAGTGAAATGAGTAGTGTTGCCTTGGCCAGCGGGGTTCGAGGGGATTCAACGCTACATCGATGGGACGGGCCGACGCCACGCGCTTGGCCATTGGCGCTGGCGAGGTGGGAGCCCTCGGGTTGCCTCCCGGCGGTGCCTCGAGTGGGGTTTTAATCCTCTCCGCTGATCGCGAAGAGAGCGCCGCTGGGTCCCACCGTATAAATAGAAAGAGGTAACGGAGGAAGGCATTCGCTTTTCTCTTCCCTCATCTACGAATTCAGGCGATTTTCCGGCGGGTGGTAAAGATCTGGCATGGATTCCGATCGTCATAAGCAACTCGATGAGTTCCGCTCGAAGGTTACCCAGACGCAAATGAGGTCTTTATGCTCGAATTTGACATACCGGAGGCTTACAAGTTGGAGGCTCCGGCGAAATCATCTCCGGTATACAGCCACGGCGAGCAGAGGGCTCCCCTGTATCTCAAACACTTGGAATGCGGCCTCCGGCTGCCACTGCACCCTTTTCTTCGAAAAGTGTTTGATGAGTTAGGCGTGTCTCCAATGCAAATGACGCCAAACTCGATAGCCATATTGGTCGGCTTCACCGTCATCTGCCGTTGGCTCTCGATTCGCCGACGATGAGCGTCTTGGAAACCGCTTGTTGCGTCAGTCCAGAAGACGCCTCACTATTACCTCCAGATGTCGGGAGAATTCAAGGTTATCCTTGATCTGCCCAAGTCGATCAAAGGGTGGAAAGACAGGTTCGTCTGGGTCACTGGGGACGACTCGAACTTAGGGTGTGCGTCCTGGCCAGAGATTAGGAGAGAAACCCTAGAGCCTACACCCTTGTCGGCCGAGCACCGGCGTGAGTTGGAGCAGATCGTTAACTACACGGGGCCGCGTACGATGGACGCTTTGCTCGACAGGTCGGTCTTGCGGCTTCATGGGATTTCGTCCACTCCTCCTGGCCCTTCTGATGAGGCGAGGGCTCATAACGTGACTTTCGGGGACACGGAGAGCACCGAGGGTCGAACCCACCGATGAGGAGCTCCCGGAGGAACCCGAGAGGGTTAGCTCGGCCACCAAACGGCCGAGGAGCCAGTCGCCTTGAGGGAAATCGCCCACCGAAGTAGGTGAGAGGGCCGACGGGGACGACCAGAAGGGAAGCGGTCGTATATCAGAAAGTGTCGCCTTGGGTGGCGGGCCTGGTTTCCGGAGGACCCGGCAAAAGAAAACCAGCCACGGTCCCCGAGGTGCTAGACGGGCGGGAGAGAGTATGGAGCATCCGATAGGAGAGGAGTTGCTAGAGTCGGAAGGGCGGGAGGACGACCGACCGTCGACCGAGGCAGAGGAGGAGGTCGGCCCCCGAGGTACCGTGCGGCCTCGACCTATGCCGGGAGGCTCCCGGGGACGGTATTCCATGTGGGAGCGACGAGAGCCGGACGCCGGTCGATCATCGGGATAGCTCATCACCGACAGGGAAAAGAACCAGCCGGTGATCAGGGAGCGGGTTTTGCTCCAGCGGGGTGGCCCTCCCCCTATCGCGCTGTTGAGGGTGAGGACTGGAACCAAGCAAGTAGATTGATGATGGGGACTCTTTCTCCCATCGGCCGTTATGATGGGGAGCCGGATGCGGAGCATCGACATAGGCCGACATGGCATATGGATGCTCGCTCGTCGGTGTTAAGGTCGAGTTATGTACAAGGAAAGGCGGCAGAGCAGTTCAGCTTGCCCGCGGATCGAGAGATTTTGGCGGCGATTCCCGATGTCGGCCTGCACATCATCCTGAGGAGTTATTTGACCAGGGGTTGTTTAGTGGAGGACGAGCTGTTCAGTCGGCTGCGTCAGGGCCATCAAGCCTATGAGAGGCTTCGAGAGAAGCATCTGGCTACCGAGGCCGTCCCCAACGAGGACCTTGACCGAGCTATCAAGGAGCTTTCAATTAAACAGGCCGAGCTTGATGACTGGCGGCGTGAGATGGAGGTCAAGGACCAAGTTATCAGGGAACTCAAAGCGTCCAGGGAGAGAATGTTGGCTGATATAGCAGATCTTCGGCGACGCCAGATCGCTGGGGACGCTCGGTCGTCCGACGTTTATAGAGAGCGATTTACACGGCGCAGTTGCGCTGAGAGGCAGGTCGCGACAAAGACGCCAAGTCTCGGGCCATGAGGAGTCGGTCGTCCGTGAGCAACTAGCGAGGGAGTGCGCTCAACTTAAGGAATCCTTGCCGGGCGGAGGAAAAGGCAAAGTATCCGAGTCGCCGCTTATCTGGCCGCCCTGATAGAACAAAACCGACCGGCCATCATTGAAGAATATCGACAAAGCACGATGGGGAAGGTTGAGGTCGCTCTGGCCTGCAAGGCGGGTTGCGACTTCATGGTTAAGCAGCTACCGTCCGAGTATCAGCGTGTCCCAGGTCGGCTTCGATATCCTCCGGGTATAGCCGGCCAGATAGATCTCCTCTCGAGATTTGAGGCGGGTGCGTGATACGACCTAGGTGACAACGACGCTGAGGAGGGAGGGGAGGACGGGTCATCGAGTGGTGGCTCTTCGAGCGATGTTGACCCGGGTCGGTAGTTTAAGTTTTAAGCATTCGTTCGTAATGTAATCGGCGGTGTGTATTTTGTGCTTGTCAAATAAATGAATGCAATAAGAGTTCGTTTTCGTAGTTGTGTTTTGTGTCGCTTTCTATGGCTGAGGTTATTTGGTGAATTGACTGGCTTAACATGATTTGGTCACGCTGGTGTCTTGTATGGCCGGGATGGTCTTCCATTGGGCCGCCTGTGATGGCCTCTCGTTAGTTGAGTCGGCCTTTGGGGTAACTTGTTCTTGTTCTGTTGGTTCACCGGGTCGGCTGGCAGAGTCAATCCGCCTGCACAAAAGACGGCTTAGTTTTCTCAAGCAACAGGGCCATCGTAGGTGATAAGCCTTGACGCCGCCGTACTTTAGCCGCCGGGCGCTCAATTTCGAGCTAAGAGACGGGCCATAAAGGCGGCTTTTCAATTTTCAAGTGGCGGTTCGCTTGAGCATCAATCTCGACCGTTGTTCGGCCAGAACGGACACGGGCATTCGGGTGTCTATATATACCCTTACTCCATTTGGGGATTTTTGCACTTTCTAAAGACCTATCCTCTTCTTCTTTCTTAAAAGCGAATTTTCCGCCATGGTCGCTTCTACTTCCGCCTCGTTGATAGGATCGCCAAGCTCAAATCTTGGCAATCAAGGTGAGAGAAGAGGACCCGAGGGGATTCACGAAAGGTACGATCTTCCCGTTGTTCACGCTTCTTCCAGAAAGACAGCCATTGTCGATCATGGCGCGGATAAGCTACCGCTGTACATGGCGACTTGGACAATGGATTGCGCCTCGCCGGGCGCTCGCGGAAGAGGCTATGCGAACGCTCGGGTGTCTCCGATGCGCTTTGCCCCTAACGCCATCGCTACGATAATGGCGTTTGGTGATCTGTCACCGCGGTGAAGGTGGTGCCGACTCTTCAACTCTTCTAAGCAACCTCGCCACGGTGAGGGCGACAAAGAAGGATGCCCATTTCTTCTTCGTATGTGGGTGGTCGGTTTGTCGACATTCCTGACTCTAATAAGGACCGGAAGAACAAATTGCCTGGTTTTTGGCCGACCGAATTGGTTTGCCGCTCATGGCCGGAGATCAACAAAGACGGCTCAAGAATCTTCCTCTCGTGGACGAGGCGACCGACAAGTTCCGCCATTATTCGTGGTCGCGAAGGGCTATAACTTGTTCGACAACGCCACGAGGGTAGCGGGCTATCCTTCGCTTGACCGACCGGGTCGACGAGGACAAGGAGAAGGAGCCGCCGAGGTGGCCCCACAACAAGCCGAGGATCCCAAGAGTGGGGTCCTAGTCCGACCGAGGCTGTGGCCGCAGCCTTCCCAAAAGAAGGTCGGGGAGGGGTTTGTCGGTCGAGGCCGATAGGTGGAGGAGAGGTTTGAAGAGTCAGGCTAGGCCGCAGTGAAGAGGGTTCTCCTCCGGCCCCGGGCCACCAACCAAAGAAGAAGAAGAAGAAGGCGAAGGAATCGGTGGGGCCGACCTTGGAGGAGACGGCTGAGAGGGTGGTCCCCGAAAGGTGCAGAGGGCGCCACCGGGAACTTCCGACCGCTGGGGAAGAGTCGCCCCGCAGTCCTCCCTCGCCTGGCGGGGTTGCATCGGAGGGGCATCACGCCCACAGTAGGCTAAGTCCCTAGCCGCTTGGCGCAGGGGTCGCCAGGGCGACCGAGGGGCTCCTCGCCACTGGGTGATGGAGACGCCTCCGAGGAGCCCACTGTGAGGTCGGGAAGGAGGCGGCCGCCGGAGGAATCGGCTCCGAGTCGGATCTCGCGAGCCCGCCAAGGACTTGGGCATAGAGCTTCCTTCCGCCATCGACAGCCGAGGTGGGTCGCTGAGGTGGAGGGAGCCGCATCCCAGCTCATCGGCAATCGTGGAGGGAGTACTTCGGCAAGGGGGAGCCTTCCCAAGCTTAATCGATTCATCCCCGATCATTCTCTCCTTAGAGAGGGCACGGTGCTTCTCGGGGTGGGGGGCCGTTCGTGCCTGGGCAGTTCACTCTCCCCACGACAAGGATCTCCGAGGAGACGCCTCTACGGCTGCAAGCCCTCTTGAGTTACCACACTCGAGGGCCTTGGTAGGGAGGAGCACGGTAATCTTGCGCCATGAATGCCGTGGGCGACTTGGCGGAGAGGCTCGCTGCGCAAAGAGGAGCCGGAGGAAGCTGAGAAGAGGGCGGCCGCCTGAGGCGAGAAGTCAGAAGTCGGCGCCAAATGGCGCGTTGAGTTGGAGGCCAAGCAATCTACGATCGCTGATCTCCAAACTCATCACTCGGAGCAGGCGGTCGTCATCGATGAGCTGAAGGGGGAGGTCGCTCGGTTGAAACGGACAGTTGAAGGCTCCGAGAGGGAGATCGAGGAGTGGAAGGCTCAGATCGAGAGGCTGGAGGGCTTAGCCGGGGCCGAGAGTCGAGAGCCGAACTGAGCGCCGCCGATGAGTCGGCGGCTCACCGACACCGGGACGACGCCAAACCGATCGAGGCTCGCCAAGTCTGCAACGTCGGAGGAGGGCAAGAAGGAGGTCATTGAAGAGTATAGGCAGGGACCTATGGGGAAAGTGGAACTGTCCCTAGCTGTCAAGGCGGGCTACGATTACTTGAAAGCCCAACTTCCTTCGGAAGCCCTCTCGACGCTGAGGCTCACATATCCTCCCAGAGTGGAGGGTTCCCTGCGCGTTCTCCAAGGCTTGGAAGCCAGGGGAGCAGGAGTGCAACTTGGCGCCGAGGACGACCCTGATGAGGATGAGGACGACGGGGAGGACGAGGACGAAGATGGAGAGGGGGGAGACGGCGGCGAGGGAGGAGATTAGGTCGCCCAAGCATCTTGTTCTTTTTGTTTTTGCATTGACAAAATTGTCTTATATTTGTAATACATTTTACTGGTGAATGAAAATTTAATTTGCGTTTCTCCGCGCCAAACTCTTTTTTTTTGGCGCCCTTTCTTAGGCTTTGTGGCAATAGCGACTTTGGCCGGACTGGCCGCCATCTATATTTCGTACGATATGGCAAATGGGTCGAGGCGTAGGTCGCCCGTCGGCTGATTGGTAATTTCGCCAATTCGTGGTCGGCCGTAGTGAGTCGGGTCGACCACCGGGTGATAGGGTCGCTGTCTACCGTGGAGGGGCGACTATTCGCTCCTCGATTTGAGCACGTGTCACCGGGCCGCCCTTAATCACGACTTTTAGGTTTCCTGATGGGCGGTAGGCTTACAATAAGCATGAGTAGACCGAACGGGTCGCCCCCGTGGGGCTTACAATAAACACAAGTAGACCGAACGGGTCGCCCCCGTGGGGCTTACAATAAACACAAGTAGACCGAACGGGTCGCCCCCGTGGGGCTTACAATAAACACAAGTAGACCGAACGGGTCGCCCCCGTGGGGCTTACAATAAGCATGAGTAGACCGAACGGGTCGCCCCCGTGGGGCTTACAATAAGCATGAGTAGACCGAACGGGTCGCCCCCGTGGGGCTTACAATAAGCATGAGTAGACCGAACGGGTCGCCCCCGTGGGGCTTACAATAAGCATGAGTAGACCGAACGGGTCGCCCCCGTGGGGCTTACAATAAACACAAGTAGACCGAACGGGTCGCCCCCGTGGGGCTTACAATAAGCATGAGTAGACCGAACGGGTCGCCCCCGTGGGGCTTACAATAAGCATGAGTAGACCGAACGGGTCGCCCCCGTGGGGCTTACAATAAGCATGAGTAGACCGAACGGGTCGCCCCCGTGGGGCTTACAATAAGCATGAGTAGACCGAACGGGTCGCCCCCGTGGGGCTTACAATAAACATAAGTAGACCGAACGGGTCGCCCCCGTGGGGCTTACAATAAGCATGAGTAGACCGAACGGGTCGCCCCCGTGGGGCTTACAATAAGCATGAGTAGACCGAACGGGTCGCCCCCGTGGGGCTTACAATAAGCATGAGTAGACCGAACGGGTCGCCCCCGTGGGGCTTACAATAAGCATGAGTAGACCGAACGGTCGGCCCCTCGGGGCTTACAATAAGCATGAGTAGACCGAACGGGTCGCCCCCGTGGGGCTTACAATAAGCATGAGTAGACCGAACGGGTCGCCCCCGTGGGGCTTACAATAAACATAAGTAGACCGAACGGGTCGCCCCCGTGGGGCTTACAATAAACATAAGTAGACCGAACGGTCGGCCCCTCGGGGCTTACAATAAACACAAGTAGACCGAACGGTCGGCCCCTCGGGGCTTACAATAAGCATGAGTAGACCGAACGGGTCGCCCCCGTGGGGCTTACAATAAGCATGAGTAGACCGAACGGGTCGCCCCCGTGGGGCTTACAATAAACACAAGTAGACCGAACGGTCGGCCCCTCGGGGCTTACAATAAGCATGAGTAGACCGAACGGGTCGCCCCCGTGGGGCTTACAATAAACATAAGTAGACCGAACGGGTCGCCCCCGTGGGGCTTACAATAAGCATGAGTAGACCGAACGGGTCGCCCCCGTGGGGCTTACAATAAACATAAGTAGACCGAACGGGTCGCCCCCGTGGGGCTTACAATAAACATAAGTAGACCGAACGGGTCGCCCCCGTGGGGCTTACAATAAGCATGAGTAGACCGAACGGTCGGCCCCTCGGGGCTTACAATAAACATAAGTAGACCGAACGGTCGGCCCCTCGGGGCTTACAATAAGCATGAGTAGACCGAACGGGTCGCCCCCGTGGGGCTTACAATAAGCATGAGTAGACCGAACGGGTCGCCCCCGTGGGGCTTACAATAAGCATGAGTAGACCGAACGGGTCGCCCCCGTGGGGCTTACAATAAGCATGAGTAGACCGAACGGGTCGCCCCCGTGGGGCTTACAATAAGCATGAGTAGACCGAACGGGTCGCCCCCGTGGGGCTTACAATAAGCATGAGTAGACCGAACGGTCGGCCCCTCGGGGCTTACAATAAGCATGAGTAGACCGAACGGTCGGCCCCTCGGGGCTTACAATAAGCATGAGTAGACCGAACGGGTCGCCCCCGTGGGGCTTACAATAAGCATGAGTAGACCGAACGGGTCGCCCCCGTGGGGCTTACAATAAACATAAGTAGACCGAACGGGTCGCCCCCGTGGGGCTTACAATAAGCATGAGTAGACCGAACGGGTCGCCCCCGTGGGGCTTACAATAAGCATGAGTAGACCGAACGGTCGGCCCCTCGGGGCTTACAATAAGCATGAGTAGACCGAACGGGTCGCCCCCGTGGGGCTTACAATAAGCATGAGTAGACCGAACGGGTCGCCCCCGTGGGGCTTACAATAAGCATGAGTAGACCGAACGGGTCGCCCCCGTGGGGCTTACAATAAGCATGAGTAGACCGAACGGGTCGCCCCCGTGGGGCTTACAATAAGCATGAGTAGACCGAACGGGTCGCCCCCGTGGGGCTTACAATAAACATAAGTAGACCGAACGGGTCGCCCCCGTGGGGCTTACAATAAGCATGAGTAGACCGAACGGTCGGCCCCTCGGGGCTTACAATAAACATAAGTAGACCGAACGGGTCGCCCCCGTGGGGCTTACAATAAGCATGAGTAGACCGAACGGTCGGCCCCCGTGGGGCTTACAATAAACATAAGTAGACCGAACGGGTCGCCCCCGTGGGGCTTACAATAAACACAAGTAGACCGAACGGGTCGCCCCCGTGGGGCTTACAATAAGCATGAGTAGACCGAACGGGTCGCCCCCGTGGGGCTTACAATAAACACAAGTAGACCGAACGGGTCGCCCCCGTGGGGCTTACAATAAACATAAGTAGACCGAACGGGTCGCCCCCGTGGGGCTTACAATAAGCATGAGTAGACCGAACGGGTCGCCCCCGTGGGGCTTACTTCTGATGGTGTCCGCCAATGGCCGACACCAATGGTGTCCGCCAATGGCCGACACCAATGGTGTCCGCCAATGGCCGACACCAATGGTGTCCGCCAATGGCCGACACCAATGGTGTCCGCCAATGGCCGACACCAATGGTGTCCGCCAATGGCCGACACCAATGGTGTCCGCCAATGGCCGACACCAATGGTGTCCGCCAATGGCCGACACCATTTGGTGTCCGCTAAGGCCCGACACCAATGGTGTCCGCCAATGGCCGACACCAATGGTGTCCGCCAATGGCCGACACCAATGGTGTCCGCCAATGGCCGACACCAATGGTGTCCGCCAATGGCCGACACCAATGGTGTCCGCCAATGGCCGACACCAATGGTGTCCGCCAATGGCCGACACCAATGGTGTCCGCCAATGGCCGACACCAATGGTGTCCGCCAATGGCCGACACCAATGGTGTCCGCCAATGGCCGACACCAATGGTGTCCGCCAATGGCCGACACCAATGGTGTCCGCCAATGGCCGACACCAATGGTGTCCGCCAATGGCCGACACCAATGGTGTCCGCCAATGGCCGACACCAATGGTGTCCGCCAATGGCCGACACCAATGGTGTCCGCCAATGGCCGACACCAATGGTGTCCGCCAATGGCCGACACCAATGGTGTCCGCCAATGGCCGACACCAATGGTGTCCGCCAATGGCCGACACCAATGGTGTCCGCCAATGGCCGACACCAATGGTGTCCGCCAATGGCCGACACCAATGGTGTCCGCCAATGGCCGACACCAATGGTGTCCGCCAATGGCCGACACCAATGGTGTCCGCCAATGGCCGACACCAATGGTGTCCGCCAATGGCCGACACCAATGGTGTCCGCCAATGGCCGACACCAATGGTGTCCGCCAATGGCCGACACCAATGGTGTCCGCCAATGGCCGACACCAATGGTGTCCGCCAATGGCCGACACCAATGGTGTCCGCCAATGGCCGACACCAATGGTGTCCGCCAATGGCCGACACCAATGGTGTCCGCCAATGGCCGACACCAATGGTGTCCGCCAATGGCCGACACCAATGGTGTCCGCCAATGGCCGACACCAATGGTGTCCGCCAATGGCCGACACCAATGGTGTCCGCCAATGGCCGACACCAATGGTGTCCGCCAATGGCCGACACCAATGGTGTCCGCCAATGGCCGACACCAATGGTGTCCGCCAATGGCCGACACCAATGGTGTCCGCCAATGGCCGACACCAATGGTGTCCGCCAATGGCCGACACCAATGGTGTCCGCCAATGGCCGACACCAATGGTGTCCGCCAATGGCCGACACCAATGGTGTCCGCCAATGGCCGACACCAATGGTGTCCGCCAATGGCCGACACCAATGGTGTCCGCCAATGGCCGACACCAATGGTGTCCGCCAATGGCCGACACCAATGGTGTCCGCCAATGGCCGACACCAATGGTGTCCGCCAATGGCCGACACCAATGGTGTCCGCCAATGGCCGACACCAATGGTGTCCGCCAATGGCCGACACCAATGGTGTCCGCCAATGGCCGACACCAATGGTGTCCGCCAATGGCCGACACCAATGGTGTCCGCCAATGGCCGACACCAATGGTGTCCGCCAATGGCCGACACCAATGGTGTCCGCCAATGGCCGACACCAATGGTGTCCGCCAATGGCCGACACCAATGGTGTCCGCCAATGGCCGACACCATTTGGTGTCCGCGAGCGGACACCAATGGTGTCCGGCCGAAAAGCCCCTCTCCTCTTGTTTTCCTATAAATAGTGAGGGGGTGCTCATTTGAAAAGGCCGGATTTTGGAGATTGGATTTTCTCGATATTCTTGAGAGAGCCCTCGCGAGATCCACGAGCCGTCGGCCCCTCGGGGCTTACAATAAACACAAGTAGACCGAACGGGTCGGCCCCTCGGGGCTTACAATAAACACAAGTAGACCGAACGGGTCGGCCCCTCGGGGCTTACAATAAACACAAGTAGACCGAACGGGTCGGCCCCTCGGGGCTTACAATAAACACAAGTAGACCGAACGGTCGGCCCCTCGGGGCTTACAATAAACACAAGTAGACCGAACGGTCGGCCCCTCGGGGCTTACAATAAACACAAGTAGACCGAACGGGTCGGCCCCTCGGGGCTTACAATAAACACAAGTAGACCGAACGGGTCGGCCCCTCGGGGCTTACAATAAACACAAGTAGACCGAACGGGTCGGCCCCTCGGGGCTTACAATAAACACAAGTAGACCGAACGGGTCGGCCCCTCGGGGCTTACAATAAACACAAGTAGACCGAACGGGTCGGCCCCTCGGGGCTTACAATAAACACAAGTAGACCGAACGGGTCGGCCCCTCGGGGCTTACAATAAACACAAGTAGACCGAACGGGTCGGCCCCTCGGGGCTTACAATAAACACAAGTAGACCGAACGGGTCGGCCCCTCGGGGCTTACAATAAACACAAGTAGACCGAACGGTCGGCCCCTCGGGGCTTACAATAAACACAAGTAGACCGAACGGGTCGGCCCCTCGGGGCTTACAATAAACACAAGTAGACCGAACGGGTCGGCCCCTCGGGGCTTACAATAAACACAAGTAGACCGAACGGGTCGGCCCCTCGGGGCTTACAATAAACACAAGTAGACCGAACGGGTCGGCCCCTCGGGGCTTACAATAAACACAAGTAGACCGAACGGTCGGCCCCTCGGGGCTTACAATAAACACAAGTAGACCGAACGGGTCGGCCCCTCGGGGCTTACAATAAACACAAGTAGACCGAACGGGTCGGCCCCTCGGGGCTTACAATAAACACAAGTAGACCGAACGGGTCGGCCCCTCGGGGCTTACAATAAACACAAGTAGACCGAACGGGTCGGCCCCTCGGGGCTTACAATAAACACAAGTAGACCGAACGGGTCGGCCCCTCGGGGCTTACAATAAACACAAGTAGACCGAACGGTCGGCCCCTCGGGGCTTACAATAAACACAAGTAGACCGAACGGTCGGCCCCTCGGGGCTTACAATAAACACAAGTAGACCGAACGGTCGGCCCCTCGGGGCTTACAATAAACACAAGTAGACCGAACGGGTCGGCCCCTCGGGGCTTACAATAAACACAAGTAGACCGAACGGGTCGGCCCCTCGGGGCTTACAATAAACACAAGTAGACCGAACGGGTCGGCCCCTCGGGGCTTACAATAAACACAAGTAGACCGAACGGGTCGGCCCCTCGGGGCTTACAATAAACACAAGTAGACCGAACGGGTCGGCCCCTCGGGGCTTACAATAAACACAAGTAGACCGAACGGTCGGCCCCTCGGGGCTTACAATAAACACAAGTAGACCGAACGGGTCGGCCCCTCGGGGCTTACAATAAACACAAGTAGACCGAACGGGTCGGCCCCTCGGGGCTTACAATAAACACAAGTAGACCGAACGGGTCGGCCCCTCGGGGCTTACAATAAACACAAGTAGACCGAACGGGTCGGCCCCTCGGGGCTTACAATAAACACAAGTAGACCGAACGGGTCGGCCCCTCGGGGCTTACAATAAACACAAGTAGACCGAACGGGTCGGCCCCTCGGGGCTTACAATAAACACAAGTAGACCGAACGGGTCGGCCCCTCGGGGCTTACAATAAACACAAGTAGACCGAACGGGTCGGCCCCTCGGGGCTTACAATAAACACAAGTAGACCGAACGGGTCGGCCCCTCGGGGCTTACAATAAACACAAGTAGACCGAACGGGTCGGCCCCTCGGGGCTTACAATAAACACAAGTAGACCGAACGGGTCGCCCCCGTGGGGCTTACTTCGAATTGGCCCAATCGCTGTGGTCATTTGGGCCCGCCATCGACTCGCTAGTTGGGTGTATAAGGCCCGCCTTCATCCGCAGCCTTTGTCAAGCTCGCCGTCCCGGCGCCGACGCTAGCCACGGTCGGCTCTAGCATGGAGCTCAGCAGACTCCACCGCTGGTCGGGTGCCTAGGACTTACGCGGGTTTAGGTCTTATTTCTACAGAGCCGATCTCGCTTTGAGGCAAAGAGCAAGCCCGAAATACCACGCGGGAGCTTAACGACTCAGATAGGACTAATCACAGAGGTCGGGTGCCTAGGACTTACGCGGGTTTAGGTCTTATTTCTACAGAGCCGATCTCGCTTTTGAGGTAAATGTAGGCGCTAAAAATTGCTTATCGCCCGAACGAAACTCGCGGAGGCGATCCCCGGCGCATCCTCTCCTTCGCGGAGGCGATCCCCGGCGCATCCTCTCCTTCGCGGAGGCGATCCCCGGCGCATCCTCTCCTTCGCGGAGGCGATCCCCGGCGCATCCTCTCCTTCGCGGAGGCGATCCCCGGCGCATCCTCTCCTTCGCGGAGGCGATCCCCGGCGCATCCTCTCCTTCGCGGAGGCGATCCCCGGCGCATCCTCTCCTTCGCGGAGGCGATCCCCGGCGCATCCTCTCCTTCGCGGAGGCGATCCCCGGCGCATCCTCTCCTTCGCGGAGGCGATCCCCGGCGCATCCTCTCCTTCGCGGAGGCGATCCCCGGCGCATCCTCTCCTTCGCGGAGGCGATCCCCGGCGCATCCTCTCCTTCGCGGAGGCGATCCCCGGCGCATCCTCTCCTTCGCGGAGGCGATCCCCGGCGCATCCTCTCCTTCGCGGAGGCGATCCCCGGCGCATCCTCTCCTTCGCGGAGGCGATCCCCGGCGCATCCTCTCCTTCGCGGAGGCGATCCCCGGCGCATCCTCTCCTTCGCGGAGGCGATCCCCGGCGCATCCTCTCCTTCGCGGAGGCGATCCCCGGCGCATCCTCTCCTTCGCGGAGGCGATCCCCGGCGCATCCTCTCCTTCGCGGAGGCGATCCCCGGCGCATCCTCTCCTTCGCGGAGGCGATCCCCGGCGCATCCTCTCCTTCGCGGAGGCGATCCCCGGCGCATCCTCTCCTTCGCGGAGGCGATCCCCGGCGCATCCTCTCCTTCGCGGAGGCGATCCCCGGCGCATCCTCTCCTTCGCGGAGGCGATCCCCGGCGCATCCTCTCCTTCGCGGAGGCGATCCCCGGCGCATCCTCTCCTTCGCGGAGGCGATCCCCGGCGCATCCTCTCCTTCGCGGAGGCGATCCCCGGCGCATCCTCTCCTTCGCGGAGGCGATCCCCGGCGCATCCTCTCCTTCGCGGAGGCGATCCCCGGCGCATCCTCTCCTTCGCGGAGGCGATCCCCGGCGCATCCTCTCCTTCGCGGAGGCGATCCCCGGCGCATCCTCTCCTTCGCGGAGGCGATCCCCGGCGCATCCTCTCCTTCGCGGAGGCGATCCCCGGCGCATCCTCTCCTTCGCGGAGGCGATCCCCGGCGCATCCTCTCCTTCGCGGAGGCGATCCCCGGCGCATCCTCTCCTTCGCGGAGGCGATCCCCGGCGCATCCTCTCCTTCGCGGAGGCGATCCCCGGCGCATCCTCTCCTTCGCGGAGGCGATCCCCGGCGCATCCTCTCCTTCGCGGAGGCGATCCCCGGCGCATCCTCTCCTTCGCGGAGGCGATCCCCGGCGCATCCTCTCCTTCGCGGAGGCGATCCCCGGCGCATCCTCTCCTTCGCGGAGGCGATCCCCGGCGCATCCTCTCCTTCGCGGAGGCGATCCCCGGCGCATCCTCTCCTTCGCGGAGGCGATCCCCGGCGCATCCTCTCCTTCGCGGAGGCGATCCCCGGCGCATCCTCTCCTTCGCGGAGGCGATCCCCGGCGCATCCTCTCCTTCGCGGAGGCGATCCCCGGCGCATCCTCTCCTTCGCGGAGGCGATCCCCGGCGCATCCTCTCCTTCGCGGAGGCGATCCCCGGCGCATCCTCTCCTTCGCGGAGGCGATCCCCGGCGCATCCTCTCCTTCGCGGAGGCGATCCCCGGCGCATCCTCTCCTTCGCGGAGGCGATCCCCGGCGCATCCTCTCCTTCGCGGAGGCGATCCCCGGCGCATCCTCTCCTTCGCGGAGGCGATCCCCGGCGCATCCTCTCCTTCGCGGAGGCGATCCCCGGCGCATCCTCTCCTTCGCGGAGGCGATCCCCGGCGCATCCTCTCCTTCGCGGAGGCGATCCCCGGCGCATCCTCTCCTTCGCGGAGGCGATCCCCGGCGCATCCTCTCCTTCGCGGAGGCGATCCCCGGCGCATCCTCTCCTTCGCGGAGGCGATCCCCGGCGCATCCTCTCCTTCGCGGAGGCGATCCCCGGCGCATCCTCTCCTTCGCGGAGGCGATCCCCGGCGCATCCTCTCCTTCGCGGAGGCGATCCCCGGCGCATCCTCTCCTTCGCGGAGGCGATCCCCGGCGCATCCTCTCCTTCGCGGAGGCGATCCCCGGCGCATCCTCTCCTTCGCGGAGGCGATCCCCGGCGCATCCTCTCCTTCGCGGAGGCGATCCCCGGCGCATCCTCTCCTTCGCGGAGGCGATCCCCGGCGCATCCTCTCCTTCGCGGAGGCGATCCCCGGCGCATCCTCTCCTTCGCGGAGGCGATCCCCGGCGCATCCTCTCCTTCGCGGAGGCGATCCCCGGCGCATCCTCTCCTTCGCGGAGGCGATCCCCGGCGCATCCTCTCCTTCGCGGAGGCGATCCCCGGCGCATCCTCTCCTTCGCGGAGGCGATCCCCGGCGCATCCTCTCCTTCGCGGAGGCGATCCCCGGCGCATCCTCTCCTTCGCGGAGGCGATCCCCGGCGCATCCTCTCCTTCGCGGAGGCGATCCCCGGCGCATCCTCTCCTTCGCGGAGGCGATCCCCGGCGCATCCTCTCCTTCGCGGAGGCGATCCCCGGCGCATCCTCTCCTTCGCGGAGGCGATCCCCGGCGCATCCTCTCCTTCGCGGAGGCGATCCCCGGCGCATCCTCTCCTTCGCGGAGGCGATCCCCGGCGCATCCTCTCCTTCGCGGAGGCGATCCCCGGCGCATCCTCTCCTTCGCGGAGGCGATCCCCGGCGCATCCTCTCCTTCGCGGAGGCGATCCCCGGCGCATCCTCTCCTTCGCGGAGGCGATCCCCGGCGCATCCTCTCCTTCGCGGAGGCGATCCCCGGCGCATCCTCTCCTTCGCGGAGGCGATCCCCGGCGCATCCTCTCCTTCGCGGAGGCGATCCCCGGCGCATCCTCTCCTTCGCGGAGGCGATCCCCGGCGCATCCTCTCCTTCGCGGAGGCGATCCCCGGCGCATCCTCTCCTTCGCGGAGGCGATCCCCGGCGCATCCTCTCCTTCGCGGAGGCGATCCCCGGCGCATCCTCTCCTTCGCGGAGGCGATCCCCGGCGCATCCTCTCCTTCGCGGAGGCGATCCCCGGCGCATCCTCTCCTTCGCGGAGGCGATCCCCGGCGCATCCTCTCCTTCGCGGAGGCGATCCCCGGCGCATCCTCTCCTTCGCGGAGGCGATCCCCGGCGCATCCTCTCCTTCGCGGAGGCGATCCCCGGCGCATCCTCTCCTTCGCGGAGGCGATCCCCGGCGCATCCTCTCCTTCGCGGAGGCGATCCCCGGCGCATCCTCTCCTTCGCGGAGGCGATCCCCGGCGCATCCTCTCCTTCGCGGAGGCGATCCCCGGCGCATCCTCTCCTTCGCGGAGGCGATCCCCGGCGCATCCTCTCCTTCGCGGAGGCGATCCCCGGCGCATCCTCTCCTTCGCGGAGGCGATCCCCGGCGCATCCTCTCCTTCGCGGAGGCGATCCCCGGCGCATCCTCTCCTTCGCGGAGGCGATCCCCGGCGCATCCTCTCCTTCGCGGAGGCGATCCCCGGCGCATCCTCTCCTTCGCGGAGGCGATCCCCGGCGCATCCTCTCCTTCGCGGAGGCGATCCCCGGCGCATCCTCTCCTTCGCGGAGGCGATCCCCGGCGCATCCTCTCCTTCGCGGAGGCGATCCCCGGCGCATCCTCTCCTTCGCGGAGGCGATCCCCGGCGCATCCTCTCCTTCGCGGAGGCGATCCCCGGCGCATCCTCTCCTTCGCGGAGTGTGATCCTCAAAGCGCCGCTTCCTTCGCGGAAACGAGCCCCTTCACGCCTCAGAGTTCCGTAACCCGGTTTCCACTGATCGAATTGCGCTGTAGTCCACTGACGAACAAAAGTCCCCAAGACAGCAAAGAACCCACGCAAGCCGGTGATCCCGTGAAAATAGAGATCCTCGTGTTTGTTCACAAAAGGAAGAAGTTGTAATTTTGTTTTCATTGTACGCCTAAAATAAAAGGCATTTCTTTTGTTTTGAATTTTGTTGTAGGCCAACGGCCGTAAACAAGTTCAAACGAAAGCAATGAATAACAAGTCTACTTTTACCGCCAACAAGCCGGGCGACCACAAGAGCCAACGGCTTCAACAAAGAAGCCGCCGTGGTCGCAACCGCGATCCGTGATCCCTGATAGAAGAGGTCGAAGTTCGAAGTTCGACCAAAAGAAGTACGAGGAGTACCTCTCTTCCTCGCCCGCATCCGCCTCAAGAAGTCCAAGATGGTCTCCGCCGCAAGGAAGACCCAATCGCCTCGATGCGAGGCGAAAATCCACCACCACCGCCAGCTTACCATCAAGGATCGCCTGGTCCGCTAAAGGAATCGCTGGTCACTCCCGATACAGGGGTCGCACCCACAAAGACAAGAAGATTCCCGCGCTTTGCATACCGGATTGAAAGTCGGTCCGAGAGTCCTCAAACTTCACGCCACATAAGCGAAGTCAAGGAGAGTTACTTTCGTAGTTTTGGTCATTCTCGAAGGAGACGCCTCGCCCGACGACGACGACGCTATACCCGAAATCGCGACCAACACACGCAGATTGCTCCGCTCACCCACCGACGAAGCCGTACTACCGCGGTAAGGGTACGAAAATCTCAAAGGATTCCCTAAATCGCCACAGCCATGTTTGTGCTCTAAGCTCATCAAGACAAGGTTTCGAGTGTAATTGTTGTCGAGGAACTCCGTAAAGAGTCTCGGCCTTCGAGACTTAGCACCAACACGCCGAGACCTAGGTCAAGGCGATTCCACGTAGGATGGCATCCCGAGAGGATGAGTTGCCGAGGTCACTAATAATATGACCGCAAAGAACCATCGCCAAGAGCTATTCCCAACAAGATCGCAACGCTAACTCGCTTATGGTCCCGACTATTCGACGGTCCAATTACGACAAACTCTTGAGAGGGCTACCTTCGTGAGGATGAAGTATCGACCGGATCGGCAATGGCATCCGACAATACAGCTTCTAGCGACGGACAACCCCGAAAAGCGCTTATGATCAGTACAGATCAGGTGGCCAAGATGCTGGATGAAGCGTTGAATAAGCAACGGGAAAACTTCAAACTAGAGATGGAGTTGGCCATGCAGACGATGAGAGAAATGCATGACCAACAGATCCAAGCCTTAACAAAGCATCGAGGGGAATCAAGTCAACACATCGACGTTGATCAAGATGACAGCGACTCAGATCAGGAGGAAGCACCAGAAGATGATAACCCTCCTGAACCACGGACGCCGCTGCTCATGAGAACGAAGATTAAAGACTCGAGAGCAAAATCAACTCGTTGATTTCCGCCCAAGAGGTGAAGAAGACGGGTATCCCTTGCCCATACCCGAGGGGGTGGGAATCAATCCCATACCCTTCAAAGTTTAACTTAATAAACTTTACACCGTTTGACGGTAAGGGTTCCCCGACGCAACACTTGATTTACTTCAAGTCACACCTCGGGGTTATTTCTGGCAATGAGCCCCTGATGGTTCTGGCCATTCGCTGGCACCCTTCGTGGAGCCGCCGATTGGTACCGCCTTAAACAGGGAGCATCAACACCGGGATGATATGGAGTCCTTGTTTCTCCAACTTTTGATGACGATACCGAGGTATCTATTGGAACATTACTCGACGAAGCGTAAGAATGGAGAAACGGTGGATACCTTTGTCAAACGATTCCGAACAAAGCCGATGAACCGCCGAGATCCAATAACAGAGGAGTTCATCCTCCGCACTGCCATAGTAATTTGTCGATAGATGTGCTTGAAGCAATGGGGACAGCACCATCCGTAACATGGAAGGACTTGAAAGTTCGTGGAGAGCAAGCCGAAAGATTCCTTAAAAGGAAGAAAGCGTAAAGAGGTCACCGGCGACAAACACTAACAAACGTAATTTTGTGCCACGCTGCAAAGGTAAAGCCAAAGAAAGTCTCAGACGCTTAATCAAAACCTTCGAATCGCAACCACAACAAAGAAGCCGAATAAATAAGGCGCCACAAAGAATCGCAGCCTCAATGGCGCCAAAGAAGCTCGTAATCAAAACCTTCGTTCGAGATTTCCAAAACTTACTCATTCAAAGATGAGGAAGTTCCGCATCTTCAAGTACCTTCGAGAACAATAAATCCAGCTTGCCTCCAATTGTAAACCAAGAGGAGGCAAACAAAATTTCAGATCCTGGCATCAAGGCTTATCACAGTATGTACATCATCCCACGGTTCTCGCTACCATCTCGTGGACAAGATTCAAGCCTTGATCGATGTTGGAGTCATCACTCCAAAACCTTCTAAAGAGAAGAAGGTGGGGCTAATGCGCCTCTATAAATTTCGGATCGCCTTTGATTGGTTTCAACCGACGCCACCGTAAAAGTAGGAATGAAAATGGTGAATGAGGATCCTCACCGCAACGGAGAAGGGACTCGCATCACACACCACGCAAACGGAGAAATCCTTTGGGTCCACCCCGACTTATTGGAAGACGATCGCTGGACCGCCTTCGCCAAAAAGAAGTCCAAGGAAAAGGCAAATTATGCCAAGCCGCTTCAAAGAATTCCAGAGAAGGATGATGAAGAAGTAGCGCCTTCCAATTTTCGTGAGGACGAGCATGAAGTCTTTGCCACAAGGAGTGGGCACTAATACAACTACAAGTATCCGGAGATTCCAAACCCAATGCTAAGACGCTATCCGAACCGGGTGGCCACTTAATCCTCTCACTGCAGAAAGGGCACAAAGAAACGATCGCTAAAGAAAAAGTACCAAGCAAAAGAGAAACAACCTCAGTCCGTGAAGCTCAATTCCGGCAGCCCCGATTCAATCACCCGACAGAGGGATAGACCGAACATCGAACACTCCATACCGCCGATGTCATGGCCCAATTGGCAAACATCCCGCTAGAATAACTCTCTACGAAGGTTCGATTGTCAAAGGAAACCCGAAGCTCTACAAGAAGCTCGGCCGACTCAAGTCTTTCACCTGATTGAACCGAGTCCGAGGAGTCGGCCCAACAATGCAACCTTGCGACTAAACATTTACCCCGCATCACCTTTACAAAGGAGGATATGCACTCAAGAATTCCAAGCACGATAGGCCGCTATACTTCACCGTATATTGGTTCTAGCGAAGTCAACCGGATCCAAGTCGATCCGGTTCCACAGGAGCATCATGCCCTTGCGCCATGTATCACCTTGAATCCCCGCCAAGAAGTCAAGGCCAATCGGCACACGATTTACGGATTTAACACCGGGTCCCGCCCACTTGGTAAAATCCGGATTAAATGCCAAATGGGGACTTAAAGTCCAAGTCACCGCTATGTAATTGACGCAGACTTCCTATAACTTATTGTTGGGTCGGCCTTGGATCCACAATAATATTATAGTCCCATCTACTCTTCATCGTCTCAAATATGTAGACACAAATAATGAGGTCAAGACGGTGGTCGCGACAAACAACCGCTTAAGGATGGAGAATTATTTCACCGATTCTCTCCTCTACGTAATGAGTCCTAAATCAATCATCGCCCAAGGCACGACAGCGTGAAGAAGCCGATACCGGCCGCTTGGTTATAGTGGTGGTTTTGTTTTAAACGACATTGTACCCCTTGTAATCAATCTTGACGATGAAGAATCGCCGATGAACATTGTAATTGGCAAATTGCGATGAATCAATAAATGACGATTTAGAGTATCCTTTGTCTTTAAATGATGTAATGACAGTTTATACGAAGATCCAGAGCTGCACTCGCCAACTCTGGCCATCTTGCTTTACACAAAAGCAGCTCCAGACTCCTTTGGGACAAAGACTCGCCATCCCACCTAAGATCGAATAGTGAAAAGACTTGGTTTACTGTGAAAGGAAATGCGCTCCAAAGACCAATCATTTCTTAGAAAACGATGAAGATGGCAATGAGCCTATCCTCCACACATTCGATATAGTCCAAACACCGGGTATCATGAAGAAGTGGGGTACAACTTGACACAAGGAGAAGGCCTATGTTTCGGCGAGGTCCTCGAAGTCCCTCCTAAAGCGCATATGTCCCAAGGGGAAGCCTGATAACTACTATGCATTTAGAAGGGGATTGGGGTACTAATCCTCCTCGAAGATGAATGCTCATGGATGATTGATAATAATCCACCCGATGAGAGGGACTGACATTCGCCCGATTCTTCTATTGGGATTCCGACACCACTTCTGAGAAGCTTTCAAGGCTTTGATGTCTAATATGGCTACGGCCGATCCCGCTACTATTGAGGATGATGAAGATATGCCAACATGGGAAGACCCATGGATCCATCAACTCAAAGAGCAGCTTTGGGGATAGATTCGAGCAAAGAGAACCCCCACTAAGGACGCAGGTAGTCCAGTTAATATGGGTGATGAAGAGCATCCTAAGCTCATAAACATCAGCAATACTCTTCCCCTAAGAGAAGGAAGAGTTAATTGCCTTGATCAGGAGTATATCGATGTATTCGCTGAGCTACGAGGATATGCCAGACTCGACCCTAATGTGGCGACACATCGCCAACATCAACGCGGATGTCAAACCCGCCAAGCAATCGCAAAGACGGTTTCACCACAAATCTTACAGCGCATCGCTGATGAAGTAAAGAAACTCATAGAATCGGATTCATCGAGGAAATTCAACATCCGGATTGGGTGGCTAATATAGTCCCTGGCCATGAAGAAGAATGGTTCGATTAGGATCCGTGGTCGACTACGAGACCTAAACGCCGCTGCCCAAAGGATGATTTCCGCCAATCACCGACGCCATAGTTGACAATACATGTGGATTCGAGAGGATGTCCTTTATGGATGGTTTTTCGGTACAACCAAATCAAGATGCACCCCGATGACGCCAAACACACAGCCGCTCGTAACTTCCATCGGTATATATTGCTACACGGTCATGCCGCTCGCCTCAAAATGCCGCCACATATCACGAAGCAATGACTAAAATTTTCCAGATCATCTACGAAAACGGTCGAATGCTACGCCGACGACTTGGTGGTGAAAAGCCGTGACAAAGGAGATCACATTAAAGATCTTAGAACGGTATTCAACTCATGCGACTCATCAATTAAAGATGAACCCCGCCAAATCCTTCCTTGGGATGTCCAAAGGCAGTTCTGCTTTGTCGCCACCGACAAAGGAATCCACGCCGATCCCGACAAAGTGAAGGTAATTCAAGAGTTGCAACCTCCGAAATCCGAGAGAACTCGGGTTATAAGGGCGACAGATACATCCGACGGTTCATATCGAACCTATCCGAAGTGCCAACCATTTTCTAAGTTAAACAAGAAGGGCGGTCGCTTATTTGGGACGACGCCGCCGAAAGCCGCTTGAAGAGATCAAGTCGATCTCGCTAAACCTCCCGCTCTTGTTGCACCGCATCGGAAAACCGCTCCTCGATCTACGCCAAGGCAACGGATCACTCGTTGCTTTACTCGCAGACGACGACAACGCCACGTAACAGCAAAGTATTACCCGAGTCAACATTGGTCGGCGCCGAAGTCTCGATACCCAATGGTCGAAGCAAGGTTTTGCATTAGTGTTCGCGATTCAAAATGCGACACTATTTAGCCTGACAGACGATTTATGTTATTCTAACGAACCGTCCGAATCTTTATGACCCACCGCTTCAATGAGTTGGCGCTGGCAAAATGGGCCTTGCTTTGTCCCAATACGACCGCACTTCAAACAACGTAAGTCACCAAAGGGCAAGCGATTTGCGATCTCTTGGTCGCCAACCCGACAACGGACGCAGCTTGAGGTATATGATGATCTTCCTGATGAAGTCCGTGAAGTCAACACTACGCCGCACCAACAAATATGGCGATTGTATTTTGATGGAGCTTCGGCCACTAATGTAGCAAGTACCCCGACGTTTCTAAAATCTCCGCCGAGTCGGAGTTGTCTTGATTTCCGGAATCATGTCATGCCCCGTGCTTATTCACTCACCAACCTCGCTCCAATAACGAGTCAATACAACGCTACTTATCGGACTTAGCTTTGCCAAAGAGCCGGGGTCGAGTATCTCGCCGCATGGAGATTCACAACCGATAGTTAAGCAGTTCGTGGTGACTACGGTCGAACTGATCTGATCCCCTATCATCGATAGCCGTTGAAATGGCGAGCTCGCTCAAGAGTTCTTCATTGAATATATCCCGCTTCCAAAACGCTTTATGCGGATGCACCGGCGGCGCGAATGTGGTCGTTAGCACAACCTTCCGAGACCGAGCAACTAGTTACGGCCAGACTCATCAACTCTTCGCACTAATATATGATGAGGTACAAGAAGACAAAGGGATAGTTACCAAAGAGGCAAATGCAACCCAAACCAAGTTGGAGCCCCGAGATTGGCGCTTTCCTATCATCGACACGCCTTACATGGTATTCTACCGTAAGACGGAAGGAGAGAGAGTCAATCCCAAGAGCTCTCGATTCTTCTATTGGGATTCCACACACCTGAGAAGCTTTCAAGGCTTTGATGTCTAATATGGCTACGGTCGATCCCGCTACTATTGAGGATGATGAAGATATGCCAACATGGGAAGACCCATGGATCCATCAACTCAAAGAGCAGCTTTGGGGATAGATTCGAGCAAAGAGAACCCCCACTAAGGACGAGGTAGTCCAGTTAATATGGGTGATGAAGAGCATCCTAAGCTCATAAACATCAGCAATACTCTTCCCCTAAGAGAAGGAAGAGTTAATTGCCTTGATCAGGAGTATATCGATGTATTCGCTGAGCTACGAGGATATGCCAGACTCGACCCTAATGTGGCGACACATCGCCAACATCAACGGATGTCAAACCCGCCAAGCAATCGCAAAGACGGTTTCACCACAAATCTTACAGCGCATCGCTGATGAAGTAAAGAAACTCATAGAATCGATTCATCGAGGAAATTCAACATCCGGATTGGGTGGCTAATATAGTCCCGGCCATGAAGAAGAATGGTTCGATTAGGATCCGTGGTCGACTACGAGACCTAAACGCCGCTTGCCCAAAGGATGATTTCCTCCGCCAATCACCGACGCCATAGTTGACAATACATGTGGATTCGAGGATGTCCTTTATGGATGGTTTTTCGGTACAACCAAATCAAGATGCACCCCGATGACGCCAAACACACAGCCGCTCGTAACTTCCATCGGTATATATTGCTACACGGTCATGCCGCTCGCCTCAAAATGCCGCCACATATCACGAAGCAATGACTAAAATTTTCCGTGATCATCTACGAAAACGGTCGAATGCGACGCCGCCGAAAGCCGCTTGAAGAGATCAAGTCGATCTCGCTAAACCTCCCGCTCTTGTTGCACCGCATCGAAAACCGCTCTCGATCTACGCCAAGGCAACGGATCACTCGTTGCTTTACTCGCAGACGACGACAACGCCACGCAACAGCAAAGTATTACCCGAGTCAACATTGGTCGGCGCCGAAGTCTCGATACCCAATGGTCGAAGCAAGGTTTTGCATTAGTGTTCGCGATTCGTAAAATGCGACACTATTTAGCCTGACAGACGATTTATGTTATCTCTAACGAACCGTCCGAATCTTTATGACCCACCGCTTCAATGAGTTGGCGCTGGCAAAATGGGCCTTGCTCTTGTCCCAATACGACCGCACTTCAAACAACGTAAGTCACCAAAGGGCAAGCGATTTGCGATCTCTTGGTCGCCAACCCGACAACGGACGCAGCTTGAGGTATATGATGATCTTCCTGATGAAGTCCGTGAAGTCAACACTACGCCGCACCAACAAATATGGCGATTGTATTTTGATGGAGCTTCGCCACTAATGTAGCAAGTACCCCGACGTTTCTAAAATCTCCGCCGAGTCGGAGTTGTCTTGATTTCCGGAATCATGTCATGCCCCGTGCTTATTCACTCACCAACCCTCGCTCCAATAACGAGTCAATACAACGCGCTACTTATCGGACTTAGCTTTGCCAAAGAGCCGGGGTCGAGTATCTCGCCGCATGGAGATTCACAACCGATAGTTAAGCAGTTCGTGGTGACTACGGTCGAACTGATCTGATCCCCTATCATCGATAGCCGCTGAAATGGCGAGCTCGCTCAAGAGTTCTTCATTGAATATATCCCGCTTCCAAAACGCTTTATGCGGATGCACCGGCGGCGCAATGTGGTCGTTAGCACAACCTTCCGAGACCGAGCAACTAGTTACGGTCAGACTCATCAACTCTTCGCACTCAATATATGATGAGGTACAAGAAGACAAAGGATAGTTACCAAAGAGGCAAATGCAACCCAAACCAAGTTGGAGCCCCGAGATTGGCGCTTCCTATCATCGACACGCCTTACATGGTATTCTACCGTAAG
Organism: Asparagus setaceus; assembly: GCA_012295165.1. NCBI lineage: Eukaryota > Viridiplantae > Streptophyta > Magnoliopsida > Asparagales > Asparagaceae > Asparagus > Asparagus setaceus. Next base: position 36,069,138 of record CM022705.1, read on the forward strand.
ACGGAAGGAGAGAGAGTCAATCCGCTAAGAGCTCCAAGATTCTTTTACCACACGTAGACCCGTGATGTTATATCGCCGAGGGTACGATGGTCTTTACCCGATGCCTTTCAAACAAAGAGGCGTAAGAGGTCCTTCGAAGCACACGAAGGTGAGTGTGGTGCGCACTACCGGTCCCAAACTCTACGATCGAATTAGGAGAATGGGCTACTTTTGGCCCACAATGATTAATGACGCAATGAGCACGCCGAAATGCCACGCTGTCAAATTCACGCAAATTATATGCATCGCCTCCGTGAGCAGCTTGCATCCTTCGACCACATCCCGCCATTCGAGACATGGGGAATGGACGTTGTAGGTCCTATCTTTCCTCCGCCGGCCAAAGGCGATCGGTTTATTCTAGCGATCACCGACTACTTCTCCAAGTGGGTCAAGCAATCCCGCTAAAAGAAGTGAAGGCGAAGTACCGCCGCCGATTCATCAAACACCATGTCATCTATCGACATGGTGTCCCAAGACGGATCGCATGACAACGGTCCCCAATTTATCGCCAATTCCTTCATCGTTTTGTGAAAAGTTCAAGATACAAGATGTCTCGCCGACACTTATAATCCAAAGAAGAAATGGATTAGCCGAGGCGCTCAACAAGACGATCATCAAGATTTTGTCGGCTTGTGAAGAATAACAAGCGAGACCGACGATAAACTCTGAGAAGCACTCGGGCATATCGCACAACCAGACGCACGCCAACAGAGCCACCCCGCATCTCGGTTTACGGATGTGAAGCAATTCTCCGCTAGAAATCCAGATTCGCCACTTCGCCGCCTTGCAAATGTAGATGACGATCAAGAACAACATCAAAACGCCTCAAGAGCTTGAGATGTTAGATGAGAAGCTTGGAGGCTCAACAATGCATTGAGTTCTATCAAGCTAGGATGTCGAGGGCTTTCAACAAGAAAGTTCGACAGAGAACCTTAAGGAGGGAGATCTCGCCCTCGCCGCCGACGGCCGATAATCCTCACCTCCAAAAAGAAAGGTAAATTCAACCCAATGGGAAGGACTGCTCATAATAGACACAGCCTATTCAAACGTGCATATCGCCTTATCACACAGACGGCGACCGCAATTAATGCCGATAAATGGGAAGTTTCAAAAGTATTATCCTTAATACATTCAGATAACCCATTTTGATGGGAAGTTCCTCGAGAATATCTCACTCATTTTCATGAGGATAACCCTAAATTATTGTGTTTTCCCCAAAACTCTCTCACCGACAAACTCATTGACGGTGGGCCCACTAAAAATCTCCCTGGTCCAACCACCAGCAAAGTCCCCTCTCGATTCCTTCCATGAACGAGAGGTCCACTTTCAAATTTTGGTTAGCAATCCTATAAAAGCGAAGCTATCCGCACTCTTCCAAAGATTCTCGAGTGGAGACCCCACTCTTAGTTTCTCATCTGAAATAGAATACATTCTTCCTTTCCCACATTCACCGAGATAGGACACATCCTTCCTCTTCAAGCAAGAGATAGAATACATTCTTCCTCTCTTGTCTTAGATTCTCTGAGTGGAGATCCCACTCTTAGTTTCTCATCGGAAATAGAATACATTCTTCCTCTCTTGTCTTAGATTCTGAGTGGAGATCCCACTCTTAGTTTCTCATCTGAAATAGAATACATTCTTCCTTTCCCACATTCACCGAGATAGGACACAAAACCTTCCTCTCTTGTTCATCATTTCACCCCTGAGATAGGAGACAAGATCCTCCTTCCTCTCCACCTTCGGAAATAGAATACATTCTTCCTCTCTTGTTCATCATTTCACCCCTGAGATAGGAGACAAGATCCTCCTTCCTCTCCATCAAGAAGAGATAGGATACAAAACCTTCCTCTCTTGTTCATCATTTCACCCCTGAGATAGGAGACAAGATCCTCCTTCCTCTCCACCTTCGAAATAGAATACATTCTTCCTTTCCCACCTCAATCAATCTTAAACCGTTCAGCCGTTTCTCCCATTAAAAGAAGACACCAAGATTCATCTTGGGGCATCTTATCCCAAGCCTAAGAAGGATAAAGCCAACGCTTTACACGCTGCTGTCGGTTTAGTCTTTCTCCATTGAAGAAGACACCAGAGTTCGACTCGGGGCATTTTATCCCAAGCCTAAGAAGGATAAAGCCAACGCTTTACACGCTGCTGTCGTAGTCTATTCCCGTAATAAAAGACGGCTTCACGATTCAACATCGTAGCATTAAGTCTAAGAGAGTTTCATTCTTTTAGCACAACGCTGTGTGTGGAACGGATTTAGATAATCCACATGCTAGCCCAACTCAAACGGTAGTTGGTAAAGGCTCATCAAACCCGCTGAAGGTCGGGGTTGGCTAATAACCCTAAAGTCAACGCCTTTACACGCTGTCGGGTGGTCTCTTGCCCGTAAAAGAGTACCAAGTCTATGTATTCAATATCATAGCAATAAGACTAGAAGAGTTTCATTCTTTTAGCATAACGCCACGCATGAACGGATTTGGACAATCCGCACGCCAGCCCAATTCAAACGGTAGTTGGTAAAGGCTAATCAAACTGCTGATGGCCGAGGGTTTGCCAAAATCCTATAAGTATTATGGTTAATTATTTCGCCGAAATAAAAGAATCATAATAAAGCATAAAAGAGGATGGAAATATGTTTTATTGATAAAAGACTGGTTACACAAATTTTCTAAACGCCAAATTTGTGACAAAGAAATTTGTCGCTTTAACTCGATGCTTTATTGAGGAAAGCTTGCCGGTTCTCCCCGGCTCGCCCCGAAGTCTCCTCGCCGCTATTAAGGGTCTTTGAGGTTTCCTCCTCGACTTCACCAGCTTCCGCTTTGAAAACTCAAGCTTCTGACATGATCAGAAGAGTCTCTTCCTTATTGGCCTTCGCCGCCTTCAAGATGATCGACTCTCCTCGCCACCAAGTTCCTGCTCGAGCTCTACTATTCTCGCTTCCAAAGAAGAACACAAGATTGAAAATGCTCCACTGAAGACGGCTTCGTGACGCTAGCCTCCAAAAGACGCACCCGTCTTGCCGTGATCTGAACTTCGAGTCCAAGAATAACGCGAGCATCACGCCAAGCTTTCAGCGAGCCTCCGCCTCGCCTCTACATATGAGGAGAACTCGGCCGCCTCAAAGTCTTGCGACTTTGAGCTTAACCTCCGATGATCGAGATCATCAAGAATGGCCCGGGCCAACTCAATAACCCGCCAGATCGTGAAGTTACCCTAGGATCGAGGAATGGTCGAACCGACGAAGAGAAAGCCCGGTACCGAAGTGTGTCTACCACTATGGCCAATAGGAAAAGAACGAACTAATTTCCACCCGGATAATAAGCCGAGATGGATCGCCGCCGACATCAAAGCTCTACTAAGTCATGAAGAGTCGCGGACAGCCCCGCGAAAGGAAGAAAAGGGTTAAAACCCCCAAAACAAAATCAACATGAGTATTGGCAAATGAAGGGTTCATACCAGAGAACCAGCCTTGCCCTAATGAAACCGGCGAAACAGCAGCAGTCGGTGGCGCATCGACAGTCTCAATCGGTATCTCAACCGGCGCGTCCGACATATCAACGGTTACGGAAGCCGACTCTGGAGGAATAGCAGCCTCAATGTCACCTGGACGAGTCTCTGTTGTCAAACGGGAGACATTTTCAATCATAGACAGTCCTATGATTATCAGGGAGGGGAGTTTTACCTTCAAAGGAATCTGCTTCGATATCCTTAGGAATTCCTAACTCAAGCTCAAGATCGCTGTGAGGAGGAGCCGCCTCGGTAAATCGCGCATCAAATCCTCGAAATCCTCCATCGAAAAAGCTGGCATAAGAGTGTGAAGTATAGATGAGAACTGCAGGGAAACAAATTTCATGTCTTTGCAAAGTGTCAGTCCGTAGAAAAATACCAATATTAGATCTAACCCGATCTTCCAATCCTGGTCCTATGTTGGTATTCCCGGGCTCTCCGTCCATGGCTCCGAGTACTTGCTCCACGAAGCTGGACGCGGCAAAGTCAGGGAAGGGAAAATCCGAATTGGCATCCCCACCAAATTCTCCTGCACAGGAGGAAATCGTGAGATTCACAAAAGAGCCAATAATCATGAGGTTATGGGTTAGCCAAACATTACCCCCATCACCGGCAGAGTCCTCGCTTGTCGAATCCAAGTTAATGGTCTGAGAGGCAGGGCGAGATCTATGGACAAGTCTCTTTCGCTTAAGAGGAACTCCATTGCGGAGTTTGTCCCCTTTGCAAGGGCGGACCGCCTCTTTCCCTGGTATGCCTGAAAAGATAGACCAGAGTCAGACTAGGATATCATAGGAGGGGAATAATGAGAGTAAAGGAGAGAGTACCAGAGTCCTCTTCATGAGTTGCAATCTCTTCCTGGTCATCTCCTGAAGTATCAGCCGCAGAACTATGAACCTCCCCATCGCACTGCCTCGATTCGCGGTACGACGACGCTTCTTCGGCTCGAGCGCCTCGACACTCGAGTGTCACCGAAGCCTCTCAACCTTCGCCATTAAGGGACTTCACAGAACGAAGTTCATCGGGCGCCAAAAGCCAACCGCAGATAGATATGTCGACTCTAACTTATGCATCGCTCGGAAGGCTAAATTTAGCATCGGTACAACCCGCTATACTCCATTACCACGCCGACACCATCGATCAAACCGCCGCGAAGTCCGAGTTCCTGCTCGGGTTCCCAACGAAGCCGGTCAGAACCGAACCGACGAGCTTAAACGAAGGGAAGTAAGGCTCAATGTAGCACTCGCTTACTCGAGATAAGATAGCCGGTCGGATGTTGGTCACCAATTAAAACAACCAACGCCAAGTAAAGTCCGTTCATTTTATGCCTCTCCTCATCGATCAAGGACTCCCCGCATCGCACTGCAGAACCGAGGAAAACACTGAAAAGATCCAACCCTTGTGGATTTGTACCGCCTCGCATCGCTAAAAATCCGCCTTGCCATTTACATTTCTAAAGATTGATAAAAGGGACAGACGGATCCGCAAGCTTCGGCCGCCATCATATCAGTCGATGAAGGACAAACCAGCCATCAAATAGGTGTACGGCAGCTCCACCTTGACATGAGGAATCTCATCCGACGGTTTGTTTTTCCTCCGAGTAAAGGCAAGGGCTATTTGACTAAGTCCCCGATGAATGTTAGCCACCATCACCGAAGAAGAGACAACTCCTTCTTATGAGCTAGCCGAATCATGGATAGAGCACCTCTAATGGCAAAGCGCCGCTAGGTCGACACGGCATCACACATTTCTTCAACCGATGGCGATGAAGCCGCTAAGAGAGTCATCGGCCGGATGCGCTTTTATCGCATGCCATAAGAAGGTCGAGAACTTGGTCCCCGCTGAAAACCATACTCCATACCACTCGGTATAAGACTTAGCTGCACTTTTCAATCACCATTAATCTCCGAGGGGTAGAAGGAGCCAATTCACAAATTGCCATCGTAATCATCCTCCGTGATGCTTGAACAAATAATTGGCAAATTGCTTCGCACTTATAATTGACTTCCTTTTGCCGACGGCTCTATCTCGCTTAGAGCAATGTGATAATGGCACGGAGATCCCACAGAGTGTCATAACGGTCAGCAGAGTAGCCTTCACGATCCAATTCTCGCCGAAGGGAAATATTCCCGATAGAGCATTCTTCCCATAGGCAAACCCGACCCGATGCATCTCGCAAAGCCAATCCAAGTTCGCCATGCCCGGTTGAGAATGTATTCAATCAGATCATAGAGCCCGATAAAGCCAAGAAGTGGTTGGTACCGATCGAGCCCATACATGGTGGCACTAACGGCGCATATAAACCACAGCACGGGTCCTCACCCCATCGCCAAGAACGTGACTAGTCGACGAGTCCACCAAAGCTTATCTCATGAATGAACCCACCAAGAATCTATGACCGATGCCGATCTCCCGGCCCCAATAGGGCAAGGCGGTTCTTCAAAGTCCGACTAATGACGAAATGCTCGCCACGAGGCGGAGAATCCAGCCCCAATATACCGTGGTGCAACCGATAACTCGACCTCCGAGTGAACCAGAACCGATCGATGGGTGATAAACCCACAATGAATGCCGCCACGCCCTCCGCCGTGCCACGACATTTTCCGCGGCGACCGATGACGAAGCTCGGTCAAACAACGATGCCGAGGAATCCAAGGGAGATATAAGAATCCACCATCATCCTTGTGCGCCATTGCTCACTCAATGAAAGTCGATCCGTCCTCGACAGAGTCACCAAATAAATAGTCCGCCTTGCCCAAAGGTTGAGAAGAACCGCATCTTCTCGAAAGTGGTGCGCCACCATCACGACCTCAACACACGAGGACTTCCCCAAGTACCAACCGGGTCACCTCCGCGATCCGGCCTAAACCGGGCTAAATAAGAATAGTGGGTCATCGAGGAGGAGAATTGGTCACCACGACGCCCGCCAACCGCAGATAGAGCACCTCTAATGGCAAAGCGCCGCTAGGTCGACACGGCATCACACATTTCTTCAACCGATGGCGATGAAGCCGCTAAGAGAGTCATCGGCCGGATGCGCTTTATCGCATGCCATAAGAAGGTCGAGAACTTGGTCCCCGCTGAAAACCATACTCCATACCACTCGGTATAAGACTTAGCTGCACTTTTCAATCACCATTAATCTCCGAGGGGTAGAAGGAGCCAATTCACAAATTGCCATCGTAATCATCCTCCGATGCTTGAACAAATAATTGGCAAATTGCTTCGCACTTATAATTGACTTCCTTTTGCCGACGGCTCTATCTCGCTTAGAGCAATGTGATAATGGCACGGAGATCCCACAGAGTGTCATAACGGTCAGCAGAGTAGCCTTCACGATCCAATTCTACCGTAAGGGAAATATTCCCGATAGAGCATTCTTCCCATAGGCAAACCCGAGACCCGATGCATCTCGCAAAGCCAATCCAAGTTCGCCATGCCCGTTGAGAATGTATTCAATCAGATCATAGAGCCCGATAAAGCCAAGAAGTGGTTGGTACCGATCGAGCCCATACATGGTGGCACTAACGGCGCATATAAACCACAGCACGGGTCCTCACCCCATCGCCAAGAACGGACTAGTCGACGAGTCCACCAAAGCTTATCTCATGAATGAACCCACCAAGAATCTATGACCGATGCCGATCTCCCGGCCCCAATAGGGCAAGGCGGTTCTTCAAAGTCCACTAATGACGAAATGCTCGCCACGAGGCGGAGAATCCAGCCCCAATATACCGTGGTGCAACCGATAACTCGACCTCCGAGTGAACCAGAACCGATCGATGGGTGATAAACCCACAATGAATGCCGCCACGCCTCGCCGCCAGTTCGCCCAGCGCACTGGCGCCTGTGCCGCTTCAGTTCGCCCAGCGCTACTGGCGCTTCAGTCAGCTTCAGTTCGCCCAGCGCACTGGCGCCTGTGCCGCTTCAGCGCCGCCGCCGCCGTCCGATCGCCGCCATCCGTCGCCGTTGACATCGCTTCCGCCTTTGGTTGCACACCTGCTCATGCACAAAACAAAACAAAGAGAGAAGAGAAAGAAAGAAGAAAACAAGAATCGACGCCAATCAACGCTACGCCTAATCCTACTCCAACTAGGATTACAGTATAAACCGCTTCTTAATTTATCGAGAAGTTCTAAGAATATTTTCACAAAAATATTCTTAGGATAACTCGATCATACGATTGCATCGACGCCAATCAACGCCTAATCCTACTCCAACTAGGATTACGAGTATAAACTATTTCCTAATTTATCGAGAAGTTCTAAGAATATTTTCACAAAAATATTCTTAGGATAACTCGATCATACGATTGCATCGACGCCAATCAACGCTGTATAATCCTACTCCAACTAGGATTACAGTATAAACCGCTTCCTAATTTATCGAGAAGTTCCCAAGAATATTTTCACAAAAATATTCTTAGGATAACTGATCATACGGATTGCATCGACGCCAATCAACGCTACGCCTAATCCTACCCAACTAGGATTACGAGTATAAACTATTTCCTAATTTATCGAGAGTTCCTAAGAATATTTTCACAAAAATATTCTTAGGATAACTCGATCATACGATTGCATCGACGCCAATCAACGCCGCCTAATCCTACCCAACTAGGATTACGGTATAAACCGCTTCCTAATTTGTCGAGAAGTTCCTAAGAATATTTTCACAAAAATATTCTTAGGATAACTCGATCATACGGATTGCATCGACGCCAATCAACGCTGCCGCCTAATCCTACCCAACTAGGATTACGGTATAAACCGCTTCCTAATTTGTCGAGAAGTTCCTAAGAATATTTTCACAAAAATATTCTTAGGATAACTCGATCATACGGATTGCATCGACGCCAATCAACGCCGCCTAATCCTACCCAACTAGGATTATGAGTATAAACTATTTCCTAATTTATCGAGAAGTTCCCAAGAATATTTTCATAAAAAATATTCTTAGGATAACTGATCATACGGATTGCATCGACGCCAATCAACGCTACGCCTAATCCTACTCCAACTAGGATTACGAGTATAAACTGCTTCCTAATTTATCGAGAAGTTCTAAGAATATTTTCACAAAAATATTCTTAGGATAACTGATCATACGGATTGCATCGACGCCAATCAACGCTGCCGCCTAATCCTACTCCAACTAGGATTACAGTATAAACCGCTTCTTAATTTATCGAGAAGTTCTAAGAATATTTTCACAAAAATATTCTTAGGATAACTCGATCATACGATTGCATCGACGCCAATCAACGCCTAATCCTACCCAACTAGGATTACGAGTATAAATCGCTTCCTAATTTGTCGAGAAGTTCCCAAGAATATTTTCACAAAAATATTCTTAGGATAACTCGATCATACGATTGCATCGACGCCAATCAACGCCGCCTAATCCTACCCAACTAGGATTACGGTATAAACCGCTTCCTAATTTGTCGAGAAGTTCTAAGAATATTTTCACAAAAATATTCTTAGGATAACTCGATCATACGGATTGCATCGACGCCAATCAACGCTGCCGCCTAATCCTACTCCAACTAGGATTACGGTATAAACCGCTTCCTAATTTGTCGAGAAGTTCTAAGAATATTTTCACAAAAATATTCTTAGGATAACTCGATCATACGATTGCATCGACGCCAATCAACGCCGCCTAATCCTACTCCAACTAGGATTACGAGTATAAATCGCTTCCTAATTTGTCGAGAAGTTCTAAGAATATTTTCACAAAAATATTCTTAGGATAACTGATCATACGGATTGCATCGACGCCAATCAACGCCTAATCCTACCCAACTAGGATTATGAGTATAAACTATTTCCTAATTTGTCGAGAAGTTCTAAGAATATTTTCACAAAAATATTCTTAGGATAACTGATCATACGGATTGCATCGACGCCAATCAACGCTACGCCTAATCCTACCCAACTAGGATTATGAGTATAAACTATTTCCTAATTTGTCGAGAAGTTCTAAGAATATTTTCACAAAAATATTCTTAGGATAACTCGATCATACGATTGCATCGACGCCAATCAACGCTACCAATCCTACTCCAACTAGGATTACGGTATAAACCGCTTCTTAATTTATCGAGAAGTTCCTAAGAATATTTTCACAAAAATATTCTTAGGATAACTGATCATACGGATTGCATCGACGCCAATCAACGCCGCCTAATCCTACCCAACTAGGATTACGAGTATAAACCGTTTCCTAATTTATCGAGAAGTTCCCAAGAATATTTTCACAAAAATATTCTTAGGATAACTCGATCATACGATTGCATCGACGCCAATCAACGCCTAATCCTACCCAACTAGGATTACAGTATAAACCGCTTCCTAATTTGTCGAGAAGTTCCCAAGAATATTTTCACAAAAATATTCTTAGGATAACTGATCATACGGATTGCATCGACGCCAATCAACGCCGCCTAATCCTACTCCAACTAGGATTACGAGTATAAACCGCTTCCTAATTTGTCGAGAAGTTCTAAGAATATTTTCACAAAAATATTCTTAGGATAACTCGATCATACGGATTGCATCGACGCCAATCAACGCTACGCCTAATCCTACCCAACTAGGATTACGAGTATAAACCGTTTCCTAATTTATCGAGAGTTCCTAAGAATATTTTCACAAAAATATTCTTAGGATAACTCGATCATACGGATTGCATCGACGCCAATCAACGCCGCCTAATCCTACCCAACTAGGATTACGAGTATAAACCGCTTCTTAATTTATCGAGAAGTTCCTAAGAATATTTTCACAAAAAATATTCTTAGGATAACTCGATCATACGGATTGCATCGACGCCAATCAACGCTGTATAATCCTACTCCAACTAGGATTACGAGTATAAACCGTTTCCTAATTTATCGAGAGTTCCTAAGAATATTTTCACAAAAATATTCTTAGGATAACTCGATCATACGGATTGCATCGACGCCAATCAACGCCGCCTAATCCTACCCAACTAGGATTACGAGTATAAACCGCTTCTTAATTTATCGAGAAGTTCCTAAGAATATTTTCACAAAAAATATTCTTAGGATAACTCGATCATACGGATTGCATCGACGCCAATCAACGCTGTATAATCCTACTCCAACTAGGATTACGAGTATAAACTATTTCCTAATTTATCGAGAGTTCCTAAGAATATTTTCACAAAAATATTCTTAGGATAACTCGATCATACGGATTGCATCGACGCCAATCAACGCTACCAATCCTACTCCAACTAGATTACGAGTATAAACCGCTTCCTAATTTATCGAGAGTTCCTAAGAATATTTTCACAAAAATATTCTTAGGATAACTCGATCATACGGATTGCATCGACGCCAATCAACGCCGCCTAATCCTACCCAACTAGGATTACGAGTATAAACCGCTTTAATTTATCGAGAAGTTCCTAAGAATATTTTCACAAAAAATATTCTTAGGATAACTCGATCATACGGATTGCATCGACGCCAATCAACGCTGTATAATCCTACCCAACTAGGATTACGAGTATAAACCGCTTCCTAATTTATCGAGAAGTTCCTAAGAATATTTTCATAAAAAATATTCTTAGGATAACTCGATCATACGGATTGCATCGACGCCAATCAACGCTACCAATCCTACTCCAACTAGATTACGAGTATAAACCGCTTCCTAATTTATCGAGAGTTCCTAAGAATATTTTCACAAAAATATTCTTAGGATAACTCGATCGACGGATTGCATCGACGCCAATCAACGGCCATATAATCCTACTCCAACTAGGATTATGAGTATAAACTATGCCCCAATTTAACGAAGTTCCCGGAGAATATTACCATGTTCTTAAGGATAACTCGATAATCTTCAATTTCCTCCCGCTATGGAAAAGTTAATTTTGCCGAGACTTATATGGGCCAACAACGCTTCTACCTTGAAAGAATCGAGACCCCACCATATCGGCCGATTCAAGGCCGTCACCGAGGGCCTACCAAGCAAAGAATTGAGGACCGAACAAATCCCGTGAAGAATACCTCCCACCGTGGATGAATACACTCCAACGAGGAGTAATACACAAGCGACGCCAACCGACGCCGCCGACAAAGGATTCACCGATCAACGGTTCGATCCACGAAGATCGCGACGCCACCAACGCTGCACTCGCCGATTGAAGGCCAAAACCCATATGGCTTGAAGACAATTAACGCTGTCAGAGTGAAGAATTCCCGATCAACGGAGGAATCTCGATGGTCAATTGATTACAATCCACCGACACGAAGTCAACAACAAATAAACTCAATTAGCTACAGCTCGAATTCCAACAACGGTCAAGCAATAAATGCAAGATCGCAACACCCCCGTGTATCCTACAAAGCACCGAGAACCCGAGAGAATTGGAGGAATCAAACATCGAGCCAATCTCAAAAGAAATTTATCTACCGACTTCGGTCAAGATCTCAACAACGGTCGACAAAAAATGCAAGATCGTAATACCTTCAAAGAATCCTACAAGGCACCGGAAAGACCGAAAGGAGTGGAGAGATCAAAAGCCAAGGTCATTCACAAGTCCCATCACCATCGAAGGGTGAAGGGTTCATCATGTCCAAAGCATCCTGCATCGCAAGAATCGACCGAGACGCTTTGGAGGGGTATCTCAGAGGCGCTAAAAATTGCTTATCGCCCGAACGAAACTCGCGGACGGTGGGTTAACAACCAACAACCCATTCGACAAACCGACGCCGATTGACTATGCCGCAAACGCCAGAAAGCGGGTCCGCGAACACACGAAATGGGTCAACAAGGCGCATTTAATCAACGAGGCTACGCGGTTATGGAATGAATCCAACAAGCAAAGCTTCAACGAGATTGATCGGGTCCAAACATCAACGAGATCGGATTTGAACATCGAATCGATCGCCACCTAAATCGCTGACGGATGAAACCAATCAAGGAACCAAGCACGGACTTAGAACGACGACGACAAGATCGAATAAACGCCACGAAAAGTCCAAAACCAAACCGAAGCCAAAACGGCGTCCGAAATAAACCCCGACACCAATGGTGTCCGGCCGCCGAAAAGCCCCCTCTCCCTCTTGTTTTCCTATAAATAGTGAGGGGGTGCTCATTTGAAAAGGCCGGATTTTTGAGATTGGATTTTCGATATTCTTGAGAGAGCCCTCGCGAGATCCACGAGCCGCCGACGACAGCCCCGAAAGCACCGGCGAAAGCACGCCCGATCTACAAACCGCGAGGTGTTTAACTCGGTCGGCTACAGATCAGCCAGGATTTCTCCTAGTAGATCTCACCCGCCCGCGATCCTCTCCTTCGCGGAGGCGATCCCCGGCGCATCCTCTCCTTCGTGAGTGTGATCCTCAAAGCGCCGCTTCCTTCGCGGAACGAGCCCCTTCACGCCTCAGAAGTTCCGTAACCCGGTTTCCACCGATCGAATTGCGCCGTGGTCCACGGACGAATAAAAGTCCCCAAGACAGCAAAGAACTCGACGCAAGCCGGTGATCCCGTAAAATAGAGATCCTCGTGGTTTGTTCACAAAAGGAAGAAGTTGTAATTTTGTTTTCATTGTAAGCCTAAAATAAAAGGCATTTCTTTTGTTTTGAATTTTGTTGTAGGCCAACGGCCGTAAACAAGTTCAAACGAAAGCAATGAATAACAAGTCTACTTTTCCCGCAACAAGAAGAGCAAGCCCGAGCCGCCACGGGGAGCCGACGACCAGATAGGACTAATCACAGAGGTCGGGTGCCTAGGACTTACGCGGGTTTAGGTCTTATTTCGCAGAGCCGACTGCTTTGAGGCAAAGAGCAAGCCCGAGCCGCCACGGGGAGCCGACGACCAGATAGGACTAATCACAGAGGTCGGGTGCCTAGGACTTACGCGGGTTTAGGTCTTATTTCTGCAGAGCCGACTGCTTTGAGGCAAAGAGCAAGCCCGAGCCGCCACGGGGAGCCGACGACCAGATAGGACTAATCACAGAGGTCGGGTGCCTAGGACTTACGCGGGTTTAGGTCTTATTTCGCAGAGCCGATCTCTGCTTTGAGGCAAAGAGCAAGCCCGAGCCGCTCACGGGGAGCCGACGACCAGATAGGACTAATCACAGAGGTCGGGTGCCTAGGACTTACGCGGGTTTAGGTCTTATTTCGCAGAGCCGATCTCTGCTTTGAGGCAAAGAGCAAGCCCGAGCCGCTCACGGGAGCCGACGACCAGATAGGACTAATCACAGAGGTCGGGTGCCTAGGACTTACGCGGGTTTAGGTCTTATTTCTGCAGAGCCGACTGCTTTGAGGCAAAGAGCAAGCCCGAGCCGCTCACGGGGAGCCGACGACCAGATAGGACTAATCACAGAGGTCGGGTGCCTAGGACTTACGCGGGTTTAGGTCTTATTTCTGCAGAGCCGACTGCTTTGAGGCAAAGAGCAAGCCCGAGCCGCTCACGGGAGCCGACGACCAGATAGGACTAATCACAGAGGTCGGGTGCCTAGGACTTACGCGGGTTTAGGTCTTATTTCGCAGAGCCGACTGGTTTCGCCTCGCCGCTTTAACGCTGCTGGGCAATTCGCCTTGACTCGGCTAGTAGGTGCCGCCGCTAATCGAAGCTGGTTGATCACCCGTCACACTAGGTGAGAAGGGTTCCCACTCGCCCCAAGCTGGAGGGGATACCGAGTTCGACTTAGTGAGGGGTAGGCTCGCTGACCGGGTAAGTTGTCGTCGCCTCAACTAGGTGAGAAGGGTTCCTTTGACTCGTCGCGGGCGGTGAAGGTCCCGACTCACCTAGTAGGAAGGGATCAGCCTCGAACTACCGCAAGGAAGTTACCTCACTCAAGCTAAGAGAGTGGGATTTCTGCTAGGGCGAGAAGGACGCCTCACTCATCCCGGGGAAGTGGTCCCCAAGCTCTGCCCAACAAAGCGCCCATCCCGACTTGACGGATGAGATTGGTTTTCACCGCTCGCTATGGCGAGGAGGCCGGCTTGATTCTGCCGCGACCTGGGATTATTTAAGACGCCCTTGTACCATTTAAGACAAAAGGATAATTGTCGCAAAATTCTATTTATATTGACGGCTTTTGAACAAGGTTTACAATGCAAATTCATTGAAAAACTTCCCGAGGTGTTCTATGTTCCGTGGATGTTGTAGGACTCTCCCATCGACTTCGGGAGGCGCATATGTTCCGGGCGGTTCTTCGAGGACTGTAGGGTCCTTCCCAATTACCAACTTGCCGCTCGGGTGTCTTTATCGAAGGCCGCTCCTCAAGACTAGGTCGCCGACTTGGAATCTCCTTGGTCGACTTTGTCGTTGTAATGCCTGCGATCCGCCAATTGACGACTTGTTCTGGTAGAGCGTTGCCTGATCTCCTCCATCAAGTCCAAATGTCTCCAAGTCCTTCTCGAATTTGCTTTCATCGGCTGTTGGAGTCCGATGGTGGGCATGCGCCTACCTCCACCAAGCTACCGCTCGATCCATAAGTTAGCATGAATGGGTTTCCTGAACTTTGTGGGTCGCCCTGCATTCCACCATAAGATGCTGCGCTTTTCGTCCTCCATTGCCGACCGCTGGTCGACCTCTTCTTCGTGAGCCCGAGGATGCATTTATTGGCGCTCCGCAGCAAGCTGCACTTGGTGGCTACCGGGCTTAACTTGAGCTTGATCCCCATTCTTCACAAAATCTTGGAATCCCCGCCGCTAAACCGGGTGCCGCTGTTTCCGATGAATGAGCGAGGGACGCCGAACCGCATACTAATCGACTTCCAAGCAAAGCCGGTGATGTTGGTCTCCCCGACTTCGCCAAAGGCTCGGCCTCGATCCATTTGGTGAAGTAGTCGATGGCTTAATTATCAAGAATTTACGCCTCAGGTAATGGGAAGCGCCCCAAGATATCCATCCACCCCATTGGGCTAAAGGAAGTAATCAAGATAGAAGTGAGCTCAGGGCGGCGCTCTAGGGATCTCTCGCTAAGAATTGACACTTTTGCATTTGGAGACGAAGTCACGGAGTCGGCCACAATGGTCGGCCAAGAATATCCTTGGCGATAATCTTCCTCATGCAGAGTTCTTGCCCCCGGTGGTTTCCGCAGTGCCTTCGCGGATTTCCTTAGGACATAATCGGCTTCGGCCGGGCTCTGAGGAACGGAGATAGGCCCCACCTCACGCTTCAGGTAGGACTAACCGATAGAGCGGGCCACGATCATGAGGTAGCGGCGATGCCCTCTCGCAGTTTTTCGCCGCCGGTCGGTAGGTAAGGAGCCGGCAACAAGAATTGATGAAAGGGTCCACCCAAGAAGATCGGTTGGCCGGTGATGACGCCCGACGGAACTTCTCGCGATGCCGGGATGTGAGAGTGTGTCTGCGAAGATGGGTCCGAGCTACTCGTGGAACCGGTTGAGGCGAAGCCGACAAGGCATCCGCCGGAAGGCGCTGGGACTCGGACGATCCCCGGTGGCGGCTGGGGAGCAGTGTCCTGACGATCTTCGTATCGAGCCATCCTTCTATTTTGGCGGCGATTTGCCGCTGACTGATGAACGCACTAACCGAGAGCCCAAGACAATTAGGCTGCCTTACGCTGTGGCGCCCGCAGACCGCAATGAGGGCTTCATATTCGCCTCATTGTTCGAGGCGGGAACTTGAAGGCGATGGATCGCCCGCGGATCGTTTCTTCGTCGCACAGACGACGCCCCGCCCCGCCTCACTTGAGGATCCGGCCCACCTTCAATTTCACCAAGAGGCTAATTTCAGAGGAGTCGGCTTCTGTTCGACACTGGGAAGCGCTTATAGCTCGCCTGGGCTTGGGGGTATGAATTGAGCAGCCACTGGTCATCCGGCTGCCGATGGCGAGGTGGACTCTATGAGGAAGTCGGCCAATGCCTCGCGCTTTATGGTGGTTCTGGCTCGAATTGAACATCATATTCGCTGAGCTCGACGACCACGCTACTCGGCTCGGCTAAGAGAGTGGGATTTCCTACCGCTGCTAGCGAGAAGGACGCACTGACTCATCCCAAAGGGAAGGGTCCCCTAAGCTCGGCCCAACAAAGCAGCCCATCCCGACTTGACAGATGAAATTGATTTTCATGATTCACTTTCTACAGAAGGCCGGCTGACTGGCCATGACGAAATGAGTATTTAAGAAGCTCCTTGTATCATTTAAGACAAAAGGATAATTGTCGCAAAATTCTATTTATATTGACGTTTTTGAACAAGATTTACAATGTAAATTTACTGAAAAACTTCCCGAGGTGTTCTATGTTCCAGGATGTCAGGACTCCTCCCATCGGCTTCGAGGCGATATGTCCCGGCTGGTTCTTCGAGGATCTGCGTAGGGTCCTTCCCATTAGGGCCAACTTGCCGCCCCGTGTCCTTATCAAAGGTCAGCCTTCCTCAAACTAGGTCGCCGACTTGGAATCTCCTTGGTCGGACTTTGCCGTTGTAATGCCGGGCGATCCGCCGTTGATTGACGACATTTCTGCGTAGAGCTGTTGCCCGGATCTCCATCAAGTCCAAATTGCCCTCTAAGTCCTTCGGAATTTGTTTCTTCATCGGCGTCGGAGTCGGATGGTGGGCATGCCGACCTCCATCGGGTCACCGCTCGCTTCCATAAGTCAAGATGAACGGGTTTCTCCTGCCGAACTTTGTGGGTCATCCCGCACGCACCATAAGATGCTCTGTAGTTCTTCGACCCAATTGCCGCATCATTGGTCGATCTCTTCTTCGTGAGCTTGAGGATGCATTTGTTAGCTACCGCTAGCCCATTGCATTTGGGGTGGGCTACCAAGTTTAACTTGAGCTTGATCCCCCATTCTTCACAAAATCTTGGAACCCCCACGAACCGGGTGCCGCTGTCGATGAATGAGCGAGGGACGAATCAAGATACGATCGACTTCCAAGCAAAGTCGGTGATGTTGGTCTCCCTTTGCTAAAGGCTCGGCCTCGATCCATTTGGTGAAGTAGTCGATGGCGATTATCAAGAATTTACGCCCAAGCAAGGGAAGCGCCCTGTGATATCCAAATTCTATTGGGCTTAAAGGAAGAGGGCTGTCAAGATAGAAGTGAGCCTCGTGGGCGCTCTGGGATTTCTCAAGAATTGGTACTTTTTGCATTTGGAGACGAAACGAGAGTCGGCCACCATGGTCGGCCAAGAATATCCTTGGCGATAATCTTCGGGCGAGTTCTGCCCCCGGGTGGTTTCCGCAGTGCCTTTGTGGATTTTAGACATAATCGCTTCTACTGGCCTGAGGCACCGGAGATAGGGTCCCACCTCACGCCAGGTAGGACGACACGATAGAGCTGGCCGCCGATCATGAGGTAGCGCGGGCGCCCTCCTCGCAGCTTCGCCGGCCGCCTGGGCAGGAGACGGGCAATGAATTGATGAAAGGGTCCACCCAAAGAAGATTCACCGGAAGGGTCGGCCCCGCATGACATCCGATGGACCGCAACGCCAATGTGGGAGTGTGTCACGGGATGGGTCCGAGCTACTCAAGGAACTAGTTGATGCTAGCTTTGACAGGGCGCTGCTCGCAAGGCTAAGGGCCAGGGACTTGGATGATCTTGAAGTTGGCGGGCTGGGAGCAGTCCTGACGATCTTCGTGTATTGAGCCATCCTCTTATCTTTGGCGCGATTTGCCGCTGACTCGATGAACGCACCAACCGAGCCTGGCCAAGACATTAGGCTGCCTGTCGCTGCATGCCCGCAGACCCAAGAAGGGCTTCATATTCGCCTCATTGTTCGAGGCGGGAACTTGAAGGCTATGGACGCCCGCGATTGTTCCTTCCGGGCCGCAGACGACGCTGCCCCGCTCCCTCGCCTCACTTGAGGATCCGGCCCACCTTCAATTCCCACCAAGAGGCTTAACTTCGAGAGGAGTCGGCCAGTGTCTGACACGGAAGCGCCATACCCGGCCGGCTTGGGGGTATGGATTGAGCAGAGTACTGGTCATCCGCCTGGCCGATGGCTAGGTGGACTCTATGAGGAAGTCGGCCAATGCCCGCGCTTTATGGTGGTCCTGGCTCAATTGAACATCATATTCGCGAGCTCGACGACCACGCCACCATCCTCCTGTGATGCGCGGGACTCCCCTGTGATTTCTTCATCTGAGGCTCGCCCACGATGATAGGATGCGCTTGGAAGTACTGGACGACCGCGAAATGAGTGATGAGGGAGGGCGGCACGCTTTTTCACTGTGGGTAGTTCAACTTCCTCGCTCAAAATCCCGGGCCGACATAGTAGACCGGCTTCGATGTGGTTCTTTCTTCGACCGGCCGAGCTCACATTCCAGTGAGACGCAAGACAAAGATTCTTCGTCCACTCCAACTTCTTCTTGGGATCTTTGGCCCTCCGAGAATTTTGAAGAAAGGGAGGCTTTCTCACGACTTGACAGAAGCTCTAAGGCGCTATCTTCCCATTGAGCTTCAATGTCCTTCATGGTGCGGGCTCCGAAGTCGCCGATAGCTTTTATCTTCTCCTGCTGATCTCAACCCTCTCGGGTGATCATAAACCCCAAAATTTTCCCGACCGCACTCCAAAAGCGCATTTGGTCGGGTTGAGCTTCATGTAATGCCGGCGGGTGGCGGCGGTCTCTCCGTGTCGGTGATATGGGCGGCCGCCAATCTCGACTTCACCAAGATGTCGCCCACGAGGTTTCCACAGCGCCGAAGCCGGGCCTTGAAGATCTTGTTGACCAGCCTCCGGTAGGTCGCTATGCAAGATTCTTGAGACCAAAGGGCATCACTTTGTAGCAAAGGTGCCTCTGGCCGGTGATGAAGGACGCCTTCTCCCGATCATGCGCTCGCCATGCGGATCTGGTTGTAACCTCAAAAGCATCCAAGAAACTTAGCAACCGATGTCCCGCTCGCCCACCAACCGACAACGCGGGAGGGGTAGTCCTTGGGCATGCTTTGTTGAGGTCGGAAGTCGACGCGACGCCCTCCATTTGCCGCTAGACTTCTTTCACTAGGACGACGTTGGACAACCATTCAGATATTAGACTTCCCAATGAAGTCGGCCGTGAGCCGCCGACCTCCTTCGCCGCCGCTTTTGCCGCCGGGCCCTGTGTGCTTTTCTTCTCGCCGAACCGCCCGACGCGGTTTGGCCGACCGAGAGCTCATGGCAATGACGCCGCGAAATGCCCGGTGATGTCTTCGACTCCAAGCAAACACATCAAGATTAGCTAAAAGAAAAGCAATTATCGCGACCTCTTAATGGTTCCGAGGTTGATCCGATCTCGAGTGCTTCCTCGCCGGTCGATGGGGATCTCGAGATCTTCGACCGAGTCGCCTTCAAGGCTCGGCCCTTCTCTTCGAAGTCGAGCCATCTTCAATGGGCATTGCGGTCGCTAATTTTTCTTTGGGGAGGGAAAGGTGCTGCTTGCTTCCTTCGTCGCTGACCTCGACCTCTGGTGTCGGGAATTTGATCATCCGATGGTAGTGGACGGATGGCCCGCAAGAGGTGGAGAAATGTTCGGTCCAAGATGACATTGTGCGCCGACTTGATGTCCATCACCACGAACCGGACGCCGACGGTTGATTGGTACGCGTTGACCTACGCCGGGAAGGGTGATCTCACCTTCCTAAGCCAGAGTGTCCCGTGAAGCCAATCGTGGGACCTATAGACGGCCGAGCTTGGACCGGTCGATGCCCATGAGGTTGAATGCATCCAAAAACAATATGTCGACCGAGCCCCTGTCGCATCATGATCCTCTTCACCTTGAAGCCGTAGATGCCGGCCGATATGACGATGGGGTCGCCGTGAGGCGCCTCGACCTTCCAAGTCCGCCACAGAAGAGATGGGCACATCGGCCTTCGTCGAAGCTGCTCACCAGGCATGCCTAGCATACCTCTTCCGGCAAGATTGGACTCCTCCTAAGGTCGGACCTCCTGATGGTGTTGATGACTCCCTACTCCTTGGCCGGCCTCAAGGCCCGAAGTCGGGTCGAGAGTCTGGGGACCGAGAGCGAGGTCGGTGGTCGCCCCTCCCGCTTGTCGCTTCTCTGGATCAAATTCTTCAAGAAGCCTCTTTGGATGAGGTCTCAATGTCCTTTCGAGAACACGCACTCTCGTGTCGTGGGCCGTGGGTCCCTGGTATCCGGCAGAATCGCCGAGTCTCTCTTGCTCGGTCCGCCTCATCGGGCGGCGGGGCTTAGGAGGAGCCCCCTCTCCTGGCCTTGTCCTGGGCCCCAGAAAGGGAGGTATTGAGGACTGTGAACATCGGAGGGGAGCGTCAGCTTCTATCCTCCTCCTCCGCCGAACTCACCATTGGCGGTTAGAATTTTGGGATGTGCCTCGGCTCTTTCTCTCCAGGCGTGGTCTGCGAACCGACGTAATGGATGGGAGCGGGCGAGATGGTCTACCGAGAGGATGAGGAGGTACCGGTGTTCGCTGGGGAAAGTTGGTTTGTTATTCATTGCTCGCTTGAACTTGTTTACGCCTTCGCTGGCCTACAACAAAATTTCAAACAAAGAAAATGCCTTTATTTTAGGCGCATAATGAAAACGAAAATTACAACTCTTCCTTTTTAGAACAAACACGAGGATCTCTATTTTCCCGATCCTCGCTATGGGTTCTTTGCCTGCGTCGGACTTTTGTTCGTCCGCTGACCACCGCAATTTCGATCCCGTGTAAACCCGGCTCGAACTACAGACGAGGGGCTCGCTTCACGGGAAACGGCGCCGAGGGGATCACACTCACGGCGAGAGGATCGCCATGGGATCACACTCACGAAGGAGAGGATCACGAGCGGTGAGATCTACAAGGAGAAATCACAGCTATCCCCGAGATTAAGACTAAGCTTAACCTAGAGGGTATCTCAGAGTTCGACCCGAAGTTTTCTTACTCCCCGTGATTTGTGGATCCGACGCCGACCGACTTGAGTCACGGGCTCGAACCGCAAGGCCGAGATCTCGCGAGGCTCTTCGGCACGCCAAAATCCCAAAAATCCCCAAAATCCAAATCCACCTTTATCAGCAAGACCCCCATTTATACATCTCAAGAGGGGGGCTCGCCAATGGGTCGAGCCACTCGCCACTGGCCGAGCCACCTCTACCACTTGGCCGAGGAGGTTTCAAGATGTGCCGCCGAGCCACCCCGCCTTGTCGAGGAGGCTCGCCATGTTTGTCAGCCACTCCGCCTTGGCCGAGGTACCTGGCCTTGGCCGAGGCTCGGCCAGGCCGAGCCACTCGGCCACTGTCCGAGGTACTCCTACCATTTGGCCGAGGTCCCGCTGCCTCGCCGCTTCCGGCCGACCGATTCTTCGCCGATTCTTCTCGGTCTTCCGCTTAGTTTCGCTCCGGTGATGTCGCCGTTGTGTTCGAAGTCCCAGATCCGATCAACTTCTGAGCTCAAACGGTTCGCTTGCATCGACGGACTAAGTACGCTGATTCCGCCTCACAACGTTTTGAGTTTAGCCAACTCGCCTTCGCTGAGCTCGTTGCCGGTTTTCTCCACGACGCCGTTTCGCTGGTTGCACGCCGACTCACTTCATGGGTTCGCCGACTCGCTTTGCGCGCTTTTGGCGGCGAATCACGCCGACGGCTGCTCCAAGGCCATTTGATGGATCGCTTGCTATCAACCCACCGCCATTTAGTCTTGTTCGGTACCGATAAGCTTTTTAACGCCTACAGATAATCGTGCCGCCTCGATGAGCCTCGCATTCTGATGAGTCTCGGGATGTTGATGAGGCCATTCCATCTGCTTTGTAGGATTGTCAAGGTATTACGGTAATCGCATTTTTGTCCGACCGTTGTAAATCTCTCCGTAAGTCGATAGATGAATTTCTTTGAGGTTGGCTCCTGATTTGATTCCTCCAATCCTCTCGTGTTCTCCGCTGCTCGTAGGATACCCGGGGTGTTATGTGCCGCATTTATTGCTTGACCGTCGGAATTTCAAACCGTAGCTAATTGGAGTTCATTTGCTGCTGACTCGTGTCCGCGGATTGTCGCCCAATTGACCATCGAGGTTCCTCCGCTGATCGGGAATTCTTCTGGATCCAACCGCTGATCGGTGAATCCTTCTCCGCACTAACTCGCTGGTTACGCCGCTATCGCATTACTTCGCTGCAAAGGTGTTCATCCACTGGGAGGTATTCTTCCCAATTGTTGATTGGTAGGCCCCTGCCGATGCATGAATCGGCACCGATACGCTGGGAGGAGTCCTTTCGAGGTAGAACGCTGTCCGCGGGCCATATAAGCCTCGCTTAATTTTATCCTCCTTGAGGTCCCACAATGAGGAAATTGAGGGTTATCGAGTTATCCTTAAGAATATGGTAATATTCTCCAGAACTTCTAAGAACCGTGAATTAGTTTATACTGTAATCCTATTTGGAGTAGGGCTAGGCGGCACTGAGAATAACATCTGGCAGATTGAGTCCGGCCCTGCCCACATTGTCGGATACAAATTAAGGTGATGCTCACATTACCGACTGGTTCACATGCAACAGGCTGTGTGCATCATTGGAGATCGCTGCTGTCGGCTTTCGCTCTCCCGGGGACACTTTTGGTTTTGTGTCACGGCTGGAGAAGCGAGGATGGTAGAGCTCGCATCAGAACTCCAAGCGGCGAGGGAGAGCCCGATCGCCTTGAAGTCGACGGCCAACAAAGAAAAGACTCTCGCTGTCGCGTTCGGTGAAACTTGAACCTCGGGCGTAAGCCGGTTAATATCAAGAAGGAGATCATGAGGCCCTTAATGGCACAGGAGGCTTTCGTATCGAAGCCTCGTGAGGAACTTCAGCAAGTTTTCTCAATAAAGTATTTGTCGCCACAACCGCCGCTTAGAAAACTTGTGTAACTTCAGCCTTTTATCGATAAAACATATTTCGCCCTTCTTTGTGCTCTATTATGATTCTTTATTTCGCCGTAAATAATTAACCATAATACTTATAGGATTTTGGCAAACCTCACCGCCAACGGATTTGATTAGCCTTTACCAACTACCGCTTGAGTTGGCTAGCATGGCGGATTATCCGATCCGCTCAAGACGCGACGCTGTGCCGAAGAATGAAACTCTTCTAGACTTGTTGCTATGATATTGAATACATAGGCTTGTGACTCTTTACTCGCAAGAGACTACCCGCAACGCTGCGGTGAGGCGCTGGCTTAATCCCTCTTAGGCTTCGGATGAAATACCCCGTAATCGAACTCGTGTCTTCTTCAATCGGAAAGACTAAACCGCAACGCTGGGCAGGAGGCTGACTTTATCCCTTCTTAGGCTTCGGATAAAATACCCCCATCAACTCGTGTCTTCTTCAATCGGAAAGACTAAACCGCAACGCTGCGAGGCGTTGACTTTATCCCTTCTCAAGCCGGATAAAATACCCCGTAATCGAACTCGTGTCTTCTTCAATCGGAAAGACTAAACCCAAGAACGCGCAGGCGCTGACTTTAGGGTTATGGCCAACCCCATTCTCAACGGATTTGACTAGCCTTTACCAACTACCGCTTGAGTTGGCTAGCGCATGATTATCTAGATCACCCGCACGCGGACGCTGTGCAAAGAATGAGACTCTCTTAGACTTAATGCTACGATGTTGAATACGCATTTCGGCCTTTGTCACTCGAATAGACTACCCAAGAACGCTGGCAGCTGGCTTTATCCCTTCTTAGGCTTCGATAAAATGCCCCCTAATCAACTCGTGTCTTCTTCAATCGGAGAAAGACTAAACCAACGCTGCGGTGAGGCGCTGACTTTATCCCTTCTTAGGCTTCGGATAAAATGCCCCGTAATCAACTCGTGTCTTCTTCAATCGGAGAAAGACTAAACCGCAACGCTGCGGTGAGGCGCTGACTTTATCCCTTCTTAGGCTTCGATAAAATACCCCGTAATCGAACTCGTGTCTTCTTCAATCGGAGAAAGACTAAACCGCAACGCTGCGGTGAGGCGCTGACTTTATCCCTTCTTAGGCTTCGGATAAAATGCCCCGTAATCAACTCGTGTCTTCTTCAATCTAAAAGACTAAACCGCAACGCTGCGGTGAGGCGCTGACTTTATCCCTTCTTAGGCTTCGGATAAAATGCCCCGTAATCAACTCGTGTCTTCTTCAATCTAAAAGACTAAACCGCAACGCTGCGGTGAGGCGCTGACTTTATCCCTTCTTAGGCTTCGGATAAAATGCCCCGTAATCAACTCGTGTCTTCTTCAATCGGAAAGACTAAACCGCAACGCTGCGGTGAGGCGCTGACTTTATCCCTTCTTAGGCTTCGGATAAAATGCCCCGTAATCAACTCGTGTCTTCTTCAATCGGAGAAAGACTAAACCGCAACGCTGCGGTGAGGCGCTGACTTTATCCCTTCTTAGGCTTCGGATAAAATGCCCCGTAATCAACTCGTGTCTTCTTCAATCGGAGAAAGACTAAACCGCAACGCTGCGGTGAGGCGCTGACTTTATCCCTTCTTAGGCTTCGGATAAAATGCCCCGTAATCAACTCGTGTCTTCTTCAATCGAGAAAGACTAAACCGCAACGCTGCGGTGAGGCGCTGACTTTATCCCTTCTTAGGCTTCGGATAAAATGCCCCGTAATCAACTCGTGTCTTCTTCAATCTAAAAGACTAAACCGCAACGCTGCGGTGAGGCGCTGACTTTATCCCTTCTTAGGCTTCGGATAAAATGCCCCGTAATCAACTCGTGTCTTCTTCAATCGAGAAAGACTAAACCGCAACGCTGCGGTGAGGCGCTGACTTTATCCCTTCTTAGGCTTCGGATAAAATGCCCCGTAATCAACTCGTGTCTTCTTCAATCGGAAAGACTAAACCGCAACGCTGCGGTGAGGCGCTGACTTTATCCCTTCTTAGGCTTCGGATAAAATGCCCCGTAATCAACTCGTGTCTTCTTCAATCGGAGAAAGACTAAACCGCAACGCTGCGGTGAGGCGCTGACTTTATCCCTTCTTAGGCTTCGGATAAAATGCCCCGTAATCAACTCGTGTCTTCTTCAATCTAAAAGACTAAACCGCAACGCTGCGGTGAGGCGCTGACTTTATCCCTTCTTAGGCTTCGGATAAAATGCCCCGTAATCAACTCGTGTCTTCTTCAATCTAAAAGACTAAACCGCAACGCTGCGGTGAGGCGCTGACTTTATCCCTTCTTAGGCTTCGGATAAAATGCCCCGTAATCAACTCGTGTCTTCTTCAATCTAAAAGACTAAACCGCAACGCTGCGGTGAGGCGCTGACTTTATCCCTTCTTAGGCTTCGGATAAAATGCCCCGTAATCAACTCGTGTCTTCTTCAATCGGAAAGACTAAACCGCAACGCTGCGGTGAGGCGCTGACTTTATCCCTTCTTAGGCTTCGGATAAAATGCCCCGTAATCAACTCGTGTCTTCTTCAATCTAAAAGACTAAACCGCAACGCTGCGGTGAGGCGCTGACTTTATCCCTTCTTAGGCTTCGGATAAAATGCCCCGTAATCAACTCGTGTCTTCTTCAATCTAAAAGACTAAACCGCAACGCTGCGGTGAGGCGCTGACTTTATCCCTTCTTAGGCTTCGGATAAAATGCCCCGTAATCAACTCGTGTCTTCTTCAATCTAAAAGACTAAACCGCAACGCTGCGGTGAGGCGCTGACTTTATCCCTTCTTAGGCTTCGGATAAAATGCCCCGTAATCAACTCGTGTCTTCTTCAATCTAAAAGACTAAACCGCAACGCTGCGGTGAGGCGCTGACTTTATCCCTTCTTAGGCTTCGGATAAAATGCCCCGTAATCAACTCGTGTCTTCTTCAATCTAAAAGACTAAACCGCAACGCTGCGGTGAGGCGCTGACTTTATCCCTTCTTAGGCTTCGGATAAAATGCCCCGTAATCAACTCGTGTCTTCTTCAATCGGAGAAAGACTAAACCGCAACGCTGCGGTGAGGCGCTGACTTTATCCCTTCTTAGGCTTCGGATAAAATGCCCCGTAATCAACTCGTGTCTTCTTCAATCGGAGAAAGACTAAACCGCAACGCTGCGGTGAGGCGCTGACTTTATCCCTTCTTAGGCTTCGGATAAAATGCCCCGTAATCAACTCGTGTCTTCTTCAATCTAAAAGACTAAACCGCAACGCTGCGGTGAGGCGCTGACTTTATCCCTTCTTAGGCTTCGGATAAAATGCCCCGTAATCAACTCGTGTCTTCTTCAATCTAAAAGACTAAACCGCAACGCTGCGGTGAGGCGCTGACTTTATCCCTTCTTAGGCTTCGGATAAAATGCCCCGTAATCAACTCGTGTCTTCTTCAATCGGAGAAAGACTAAACCGCAACGCTGCGGTGAGGCGCTGACTTTATCCCTTCTTAGGCTTCGGATAAAATGCCCCGTAATCAACTCGTGTCTTCTTCAATCTAAAAGACTAAACCGCAACGCTGCGGTGAGGCGCTGACTTTATCCCTTCTTAGGCTTCGGATAAAATGCCCCGTAATCAACTCGTGTCTTCAATCGGAGAAAGACTAAACCGCAACGCTGCGGTGAGGCGCTGACTTTATCCCTTCTTAGGCTTCGATAAAATACCCCAAGATGAATCTTGGCCCCTTCTTTGACCGAGAAGGGTTGAACCGACTAAGGTTGATTGAGGTGGGAAAGGAAGAATGTATTCTATTTCCGAGGGTGGAGAGGAAGGAGGATCTTGTCTCCTATCTCCTGTAAGGGATGAACAAGAGAGGAAGGTTTTGTGTCCTATCTCCGTGTGCTCACTTAATTTGAAATAAGAGAGGAAGGTTTTGTGTCCTATCTCCGTGTGCTCACTTAATTTGAAATAAGAGAGGAAGGTTTTGTATCCTATCTCTTATTGATGGAGAGGAAGGAGGATCTTGTCTCCTATCTCCTGGCCGGAAAGGAAGGATTTTTGTCCCTGCTTCCAAAGGAAAGAGACCTAAAATGGGATCTCCATCTTGAGAATCTTGAAAGATGAAACTAAGAGGGATCTCCACCGAGAATCTAAGACAAGAGAGGAAGAATGTATTCTATCTCTTGCTTCAAGAGGAAGGATGTGTCCTATCTCCAGTGAAGGTGGGAAAGGAAGAATGTATTCTATTTCCGATGAGAAACTAAGAGGGATCTCCACCGAGAATCTTGAAGGGTATGGATAGCTTTTGTAGGATTGCAACTGCACTGAAGTGGACCTCTGCTCGGGAAGGAATCGAGAGGGAATTTGGCCGTGGTTGGACCAGTGGAGATTTTAGTGGGCCCACCGCCAATGAATTTGATCGGTGAGAGAATTTTGGAGGAAAACACAATAATTTAGGGTTATCCTCATGAATATGAGTGAGATATTCTCTCGAGGAACTTCCCATCAAAACGGGTTATCCCGAATGTATTAAGGATAATACTTTTCGTAAACTTCCCATTTATCTAAGATTAATTGCCTGGCCGCCATTCTCAGGTGATAGTATATGCACCGCTTGAATAGACCGTGTCTATTATAAACGGTCCTTCCCATTTGGGTTCGAATTTACCTTTCTTTTGGAGGTGAGGATTATCCGCCGTCGAAAGCAGGACGCAGATCTCCTCCTTAAAGGTTCTCTCACGAACTTTCTTGTTGAAAGCCCTCGACATTCTAGCTTGATAGAACTCAATGCATTGTTGAGCCTCCAGCGCTTCTCATCTAACATCTCAAGCTCTTCGAGACGCTTTTGATGTTGTTCTTCGGCCGCCATCTCTCTGTAAGGGCGACGCCAAGTGACGGACTCGATTTCCAACGGAGAATTGCTTCACACCCGTAGACCGTAGAGTACGGGTAGCCTCGCCGACGCACGCATCAAGCAGCGATATGCCCGTAAGCTCCGAAGTTTATCATCCCAGCCTCGCTTTGTTATTCTTCACAAGCTTCACAAAATCTTGATGATCGCCGAACTTCGCCAACCCATTCGCCGGATTATAGGCCGCCGATGGACATCTTGTATCTTGAATTTTTCGCAAAACCCGATGAAGGAATTGCCGATAAATTGGGGACCGCTGTCATGCACGATCCGTTTGGGACACCATGTCGATAGATGACATGGTGTTTGATGAATCGACGACGATACTCGCCTTTGACCTCTTTTAGTGGGATTGCTTCACCACTTGGAGAAGTAGTCTCCGTGATCGCTAGAATAAACCGATCTCCTTTAACCGACGGAGGAAAATGGGACCTACAACGCCCATTCCCCATGTCTCAATGGCCGTGATGTCAAGGATGCAAATGCTCGAGGTCCGATGCATATAATTTGCGGAATTTGACACGCATGGCATTTCGAAGCATTTCGATCAAGGCTATTAATCATCACAAAAGTAGCCCATTCTCCCGATTCGATCAGAGTTTGGGACCAGTCGGTGCGCAAGATCACATTCACCTTCGTGCTTCCGAAGGACCTCTTCTTTGTTTGAGAGGCATCGGAGTAAAGACCATCGCACTCGACGCATATAGCATCCGGGTTTCGTGTCGTAAAAGAATCTTGAGCTCTTCACGGATTGACTTCTCCTTCACGCCTTCCGTAGAATACCATGTAAGACGAATCGATGATAGGAAAGCCAATCTCGGCTCCAACTTGGTTTGGGTTGCATGTACTTCTTTGGTAACTACCCCTTACCTTCTTGTGCCTCATCGTATAATGGTACGTAAGAGTTGGTGAGTCCCGACCGTAACTAGTTGCTCGGTCTCTAAGGTTGTGCTAACCATACGCCTAACGCAGCATCCGCATGAGCGCTTTGGAGGCGTGGATATATTCGATGAAGAATTCTTCAATGAGTCCGCCATTTCAACAGCCTATCCGATGATAGGGATTAGATCCGATTCCTCGACTCAGAGTCACCACGAACCCGCTTAACTATCGCCAGAATCTCCATACGCCGAGATATTCGACCCCTCTTTGGCGGCTAAGTCCGATAAGTAGCGCTGTATTCGCTACGCTATTGGAACAGGTTCGTGAGTGAATAAGCACGGGCATGACATGATTCCCTGGAAATCAAGACAACTCCGACTCCAAATGAGATTTTAGAACGTCCGGGTACTTGCTACATTAGTGGCCCGAGAAGTCTGGCCAAAATACAATCGCCATATTTGTTGGTGCGATGTAGTGTTGACTTCCAACTTCATCCGAGATCATCATATAGCTCAATCGCCCGTTGTCGGTTGGCGTACCAAGAGATCGCAAATCGCTTGTCCTTTGACCGACTTTGTTGTTTGAAGTGCAAGTCATATTGGGACAAGAGCAAGGCCTATTTCGCCAAACGCCAACTCATTGAAGCCGGCCAATATAAATATTCGACCGGATTTACGCTAGAGATAACATAAATCGCCCGTCCGACTAAATAGTGTCGATTTTCAATCGCTAACACTAATGCAAGGCACCGCTTCACCATTGGGTATCGAGACTCGCCACCACCAATGTTCGCCGTAATACATCGCCTGCGGACCGGGCCGCCGCCGCCCCGCGAGTAAGGCGCTTAACGAGTGATCCGCTGCCTTGACGAGATCGTGAACGTTTTCCGGGTGCAACAAGAACAGAGGTTTAGCGAGATACCATTTTATCTCTTCAACGCTTGACAAAGCGCCGCCCCAAATAAACGACACTCTTCTTGTTCAACTTGGAGAACGGTTGGCACTTCCTGATAGGTTCGATATGAACCGCCGGATGTACGCCAATCGCCTCTTGTAACCCCCGAAGTTCTCTCATTTCTGAGGTTGCAACTCTTGAATTGCCTTCACTTTGTCGATCAACGGGATTCCTTTGTCGGTGACGACGGCCAAGGAACTTGCCACTAGACATCCCAAGGAAGGATTTGGCAGGTTCATCTTTAGTTGATGAGTCCGCATGAGATCAATACCGCTCCAAGATCTTTGATGTGATCTCCTTTGTCACGCTTTTACGCACCAAATCGCCGACGAGCATTCGACCGCTTTCCCAAGATGATCCCGAAAATCTCGCCATTGCTCGCCGGTATGTTGCACCGGCGTTTTAAGCCGAACGGCATGACCGTAGCAAAATATACCGATGGGCGCTCAACGCGGGTGTTTGGCGCCATCGGTGCATCTTGATTTGATTATACCCCGAGAAACCATCCATGAACGACATTCTTTCAAATCCACACGTATTGTCGACTATGACATCGGTGATTGGAAGAGGGAAGTCGCCTTTGGGCAAGCATTCGTGATCTCTCAGAGTCGCATACGCATCCCGACGAACCATTCTTCTTCATGACCGACTATATTCGCCACCCAATCCGGATGTTGAATTTCCTCGATGAATCCCGATTCTATGAGTTTCTTCACTTCACGACGCATTGCCCGCAAGATTTGTGGACTAAACCGCCTTTGCGTTGCTTGATAGGTTTGACATCCACCTTGATGTTGAGGCGATGTGTCGCTACATTAGGGTCGAAGTCCCGCATGTCCTCATAACTCCAAGCTAATACATCGATATATTCCCCGATTAGGGCTTATCAACTCTTCTTTCTCTTCCGAGGGAAGAGTATTGCTGATGTTTATGAGCTTAGGACGCCCTCATCACCCATATTAACCTCGACTACCTCGCCCTTAGTGGGGTTCTCTTTGTTCAATCTATCCCCAAACCGCTTCGAGTTGATGGATCCATGGGTCTTCCCATGTTGGCATATCTTCATCACCCTCAATAGTAGCAGGATCGACCGTAGCCATATTTGACATCAAAGCCTTGAAAGCTTCTCCCAGGCCGGTGTCAATCCCAAGTCAAGAATCGACTAATGTCCGCCTCCCTCATCGTGGATTATCATCAATTAGCCATGAGCATTCATCTTCCGAGGAGGATTCAGATCCCAATCCCTTCTAAATGCATAGTAGTTATCCGCTTCCTTTGGGACATATGCCGCTTAGGAGGGACTCGAGGACCTCACCAAACATAGACCTTCTCCTTGTGTCAAGTCGCACTCCCACTTCTTCATGATACCTGTCTCCGACTATATCTCAATGTGTTGAGGATAGGCCCGTTGTCATCTTTATCTTCTCCTAAGAAATGATTCGCTGGAACCGTGATCTCCTTTTCCGTGAAACCAAGTCTTTTCACTACTTGATCTTCGTGGGATGACGAAAGTGTTGTCCCAAAGGAGTCTTGGAATTGCTTTTGTGTAAAGCAAGAAGACCGAAGTTGGTAAGTGCAACTCGATCGCTGTATAAACCTCGCCATTACATCATTCAAAGACAAAGGGTACTTTAAATCGCCATTGATTCATCTAATTTGCCAATTACAATGTTCATCCGACGATTCTTCATCGCCAAGATTGATTACAAGGTACAATGTCTTTAAAACAAAACCACCACTATAATCAAGCCCGCTTCGAATCGCCTTCTTCACCGTGCTCTCTTGGGCCGATGATTCAGCCGACTCATTACCGTAGAGGAGAGAATCAAGAAAATAATTCTCCACCCCTTAAACGGCCGCTTGTCCGCGACCACCGCCTTGACTCATTATTCGTGTCTACATATTTGAGACACCGATGAAGAGTAGATGGGACTATAACGCTACCGCGGATCCAAGGTCCACCCAACAATAAGTTATAGGAAGTCTCGCCAATCACATAGCAGTGACTTCGACTTTAAATCCCATCCGCACTTTATCCGATCTTACCAAGCTGCCGAGACTACCGGTGTTAAACCCATAGATCATTGTGGTTCTGATGCCCACCGGCAGGATTCCAAGGTGATACATGAGGCGCAGGGCATAATGCTCATACGGAACCCGGATCGACTTGGATCCTGCTAACTTCACTAGAGCCAATATACCCGTGAAGTATAGCGCCGATCGCGTTTGAATCTCTCGCCGCATATCCTCCTTTGTAAAAGTAATGCAGGGAAGTGCTTGGCTGCCAAGTTGCATTGTTGTGCGATTCTTCCGAATCGCTTGATCCGAGTGAGAAACACCTCGAGTCACCTGAGCTTCTTGTAGAGCTTCCTGCCTTTGACAATCGGAGCAACTCAGAGAGTTATTCGCCGGATGTTCGCCAACCGGCCATGACGCCGAAATGGTATGGAGAGCCCGATGTTCCGGCCTATCCTCACAATCGGGCGATTGAATCGGATCGCCGAGTTGAGCTTCCGGACTCGAGGTTCTCCTTTGCTTCACCGCTTTCTCTCAGACGAGTGAGAGGAGTCGTGGTCACCCCTACCGGCTAAAGGTCTTAGCGCTTGGATTTGAGCTCCTGATATTTGTAGCTATATTCGTCCGCCCTAGTAGCTTAAGACTTCAGCCTCTTCGTGAAATTGAAGGTGGCTACTTTTTCATCATTCTTCTCTCGAATTGTCAAGCAAAGATGGCATAGCTTGCCTTTTCCCTTGACTTTTATGGCCGAGGATGTAGACCATCGATCGCCTTCCAAAGAAGTCGTGGTGGACCCAAAGGATTTCTCCGCTTGTCGTCAGTGCGGCATTTGTTCCTCACGCTGTTCGTGAGGATCTTCATCCACCATCTTCATTCCTACCTTCACAACCGGCGCCGGTTGGAACCAATCCAAGGAACTGATCCAAGCTTATAGAGACCGTGATTTGCTCCCACCTTCTTCTCTTTAGAGGGTTTTGGTGTAATGACTCCAACATCGCATCAAGGCCTCAATCTTGTCCTGAGATGGTAGCGTAACTTTGTAGGATGGTGTACCGCCTGCGGTAAGCACAAGACTTAGGATCCAGAACCTTGTTTGCCTCCTCTTGGTTTACAATGGGGCAACCGGATTTTGTTATTTTCCGTAAGGTATTTGAAGATGCCCTAACTTCCTCGCCCTGAACGAGTAAGTTTTGGGAAACCTCGAACCTGATGGTTTCGATTCGAGTTTGTTGGCGCCATTGAGGCCGCGATTGCCGGTGCACGCTTGTTGCGACCGCCGCTGTGGTTGCGCTCAACGCTTGATTAGCGCCTACGACTTTGCCGGCGCTTTACCTTTGCCACGGGGACAAAGTTCGCTTGTGAGCATCCACTATAGGCTGACCTCTCTCCGCTTTCCTCCTCGTGAATCGCCGGCTTGCTCTCCACGTATCCTTAAATCTTTCCGTGTCTCTGACGGCAGCTCCCATTGCTTCCAACACGCCCAATGACAAGTTGCTATGACAAGTTTGAGAATGAACTTCTCCGTTATCGGTCTCGCAATTCATTGCCTTATTTCAACCTCTTGACGGTTATCCATCGCTTCCGCTCTTCGCTTTCGCCCAACAAAGACCCGATGGATACCTCGTGTCATCGCCGAAGAAATTGGTGAGAAACATGGCCTCCATATCATCCCAGCCTATTAACGCCTCGTTTGAGACGCGGTACTCAATCGGCACCACGGCGGGTGCCAACGAATGACCGAACCATCAAGGGCTCGTTGCGAGATAACACCTAGATGAGACTTGAAGTAGATCAAGGCCGAGTGGGCGATCCCTTCCGCCAAACGGTGTAAAGTTGATGAGGTTGAATTTTGCCTGATACGGATTGATTCCCACTCCCTTTGCAAGGACATGGTATACCCGTTTTCTTTACCTCTTGAGCGTAAATCAAAGTATTTATTTTGCTCTCGAGGTCTTTTATTTTCATTTTCCCTACGCCTCCGCTCGTAAACTTGGGGAGGAATGACTGTTATCGCTAGCGCTTTGCCGAGCAAAGACGATCACCGCTTTGGCCTCCTTCCCCGTCCGTGTCGCTATCCGTTAAGTTGACATTATTGCGACGACTTGGCTCGCTTTGGCGGTTCATTATCGCCTGATCTGTTGGTCATGCATTGCTCTCATCCGCCGCATGGCCGCCCATTTCGCTTAAAGTTATCCTTTTGCTTGGTTAGGCCTCTTCAAGCATTTGGGACACTTGATCCGCTAATCATGAACGCCGCAAGGTTGTCCTATGCCGAAATTGTATTATCGAAGCCATTGCGAGCCGCAGATCCGACACTTCATCATCCGAGGGTAATCCTTCGTGATCTTGGCGATAATTGTCGTTTAACAGCCCCGACCGCAATCGAAGTCATTCGCTATGATGCCCCGAACGCACGCGACGACGCCCCTCGCGGGTCATATTGATGGTAACACTCGGCATTCATCACCCCGAGGTGTCCACCTTTTCTACGGAATCGCGGTTGACTTGGTCCGCATTCGCCGAGCCTATCAAAGACCGACGCTTTTCCGAGTCGCTTTAGTGCGCTTGCACCGATAACACCGCCTTTGATCGTTTCCAGCACAAGCAAGGCATGTTTGATTCTCGGGCGCCTCTTCGATTTACTTGTACCCCCAAAGACGATAGTACAACTCGCTCAAGATGAATACCGAGCAACCTATTGTGTGTTGGCACAACTTCTCGTATAACGCTGTCATCGCCGATGAGAGCCGCCTCCTTCCGAGAACAAATAGGCCTTTCATAAGTTACTCACACACACCTCGGAAAGTGAATCTTCGACGGCCTCTGACTTCGATTTGAAGCCCTATGCAGCAACCGCAGGTTTCTTCTTATCTTTGTGGGTACGACCCCTCAGACGAGTGACCCGGATTCCTTTAGCGACCTAGGCGATCCTTGACGGTAAGCCCGCTGGTCGGCGTAGAGTTAGCTTCACGGAAGTTCGTACGACGGAGGTGACTTCGTGTCAACGCCACTTTTGCCGAGGTGCTCACAATTTCGATTTGAGCACGGAGCAGAGTTGGCTCGGCCGCGAGCTAGGCTTGATGTTGGGTTCGTCAAGTTGAAGCCTCGACGGACTTGGGCTTCCAAGCTAGCCGATTTGTCGACGACTTCGCCGCCTCCCTTTCAACTCGCGCTTGTTGCACCAAAGCCTGCGTTTGCGCCGAAGGCTACGCCTCCGGGATAATGCTCGCGTGGAATGATTCCGCTTGACTCGACTCCATTCATTCGCCGCCCGAGGAATCGGCTACGATCTCGACTTCAACCTCGAAGTCAACTTGATCTTAGATCCGCCATAGCGACCCCATCCGCCGATTCTTCGCCGATTCTTCGCCGATTCTTCGCCGATTCTTCGCCGATTCTTCGCCGATTCTTCGCCGATTCTTCGCCGATTCTTCGCCGATTCTTCGCCGATTCTTCGCCGATTCTTCGCCGATTCTTCGCCGATTCTTCGCCGATTCTTCGCCGATTCTTCGCCGATTCTTCGCCGATTCTTCGCCGATTCTTCGCCGATTCTTCGCCGATTCTTCGCCGATTCTTCGCCGATTCTTCGCCGATTCTTCGCCGATTCTTCGCCGATTCTTCGCCGATTCTTCGCCGATTCTTCGCCGATTCTTCGCCGATTCTTCGCCGATTCTTCGCCGATTCTTCGCCGATTCTTCGCCGATTCTTCGCCGATTCTTCGCCGATTCTTCGCCGATTCTTCGCCGATTCTTCGCCGATTCTTCGCCGATTCTTCGCCGATTCTTCGCCGATTCTTCGCCGATTCTTCGCCGATTCTTCGCCGATTCTTCGCCGATTCTTCGCCGATTCTTCGCCGATTCTTCGCCGATTCTTCGCCGATTCTTCGCCGATTCTTCGCCGATTCTTCGCCGATTCTTCGCCGATTCTTCGCCGATTCTTCGCCGATTCTTCGCCGATTCTTCGCCGATTCTTCGCCGATTCTTCGCCGATTCTTCGCCGATTCTTCGCCGATTCTTCGCCGATTCTTCGCCGATTCTTCGCCGATTCTTCGCCGATTCTTCGCCGATTCTTCGCCGATTCTTCGCCGATTCTTCGCCGATTCTTCGCCGATTCTTCGCCGATTCTTCGCCGATTCTTCGCCGATTCTTCGCCGATTCTTCGCCGATTCTTCGCCGATTCTTCGCCGATTCTTCGCCGATTCTTCGCCGATTCTTCGCCGATTCTTCGCCGATTCTTCGCCGATTCTTCGCCGATTCTTCGCCGATTCTTCGCCGATTCTTCGCCGATTCTTCGCCGATTCTTCGCCGATTCTTCGCCGATTCTTCGCCGATTCTTCGCCGATTCTTCGCCGATTCTTCGCCGATTCTTCGCCGATTCTTCGCCGATTCTTCGCCGATTCTTCGCCGATTCTTCGCCGATTCTTCGCCGATTCTTCGCCGATTCTTCGCCGATTCTTCGCCGATTCTTCGCCGATTCTTCGCCGATTCTTCGCCGATTCTTCGCCGATTCTTCGCCGATTCTTCGCCGATTCTTCGCCGATTCTTCGCCGATTCTTCGCCGATTCTTCGCCGATTCTTCGCCGATTCTTCGCCGATTCTTCGCCGATTCTTCGCCGATTCTTCGCCGATTCTTCGCCGATTCTTCGCCGATTCTTCGCCGATTCTTCGCCGATTCTTCGCCGATTCTTCGCCGATTCTTCGCCGATTCTTCGCCGATTCTTCGCCGATTCTTCGCCGATTCTTCGCCGATTCTTCGCCGATTCTTCGCCGATTCTTCGCCGATTCTTCGCCGATTCTTCGCCGATTCTTCGCCGATTCTTCGCCGATTCTTCGCCGATTCTTCGCCGATTCTTCGCCGATTCTTCGCCGATTCTTCGCCGATTCTTCGCCGATTCTTCGCCGATTCTTCGCCGATTCTTCGGTCTTCCCGCTTAGTTTCGCCCTGATGTCGCCGCTGTGTTCGAAGTCCAGATCCGATCAACTTTCGTGAGCTCAAACGGTTCGCTTGCATCGACGGACTGGCACGTTGATTCCGCCTCGCCAATGTTTTGAGTTTAGCCAACTCGCTCGCTGAGCTTCGCCGTCGGGTTTTCCACGACGCTGCCGTTGCTGTTTCAGACGCCGACTCACTTCATGGGTTCGCCGACCGCTTATGCTTTATACAGAATCACGCCGACGGCTGCTCGGTCGCTCGCCGATGGATCGCCGGTTATCAACCCACCGCTTACGAAGTCTTGTTCGCATCGATAAGCGCATTTTAACGCCACAACCGGCATCGCCAGCGGGAGCTGCCGGTAGTTGTGGCCGCCTTGTTGGACTCTACCGGCTGGCGATCTTGTATGCTTCCGCTTCTTCCATGTTGTTCGCGAGGAAAATTTGAGAAAATACAAACTCTCAATGCAATCTCTAACCGACTTAGATAAAAGAAATTACAAATTCTCGACGGCGTTCGATTATTAAAAGAGAGAAAGATCAATGGAGATCTTTCCCTTTATTTAACTGGGTTCTTCACGTATGTGGGAGCTTGAATCTTGTATCCCGCTGACGATCCGACCGCCTTGACTCGTGGGACGAGGTTGAACACAAACTCGCAAGTTTAGGAACCCGCAGCAAGTTTATAACTCTAACGAAGTTTGATAACTCAAGGGATGAGTTTTGTAACTCGATGAGTTTGTATGCCTAGCTGCCAAGGGAAAGCCAATCCAAAGAAGACCCACCAAGATCCCCAAAAGAGAAGCCCCAATGCCCGAGGAGCATTTGCCAAAACCTTCCAACTTCCAAAAAGAGGAGCCCCTCTATCCGCCGAGCCTTTGGCTATTTATAGGGTTTTAAGGTGTAATCAATTTCTATAATCGCCTCCTAAATGAGGGTTAATGGCCCTCGATCGCAAAACAGCTTTGGAACCTAAGATCGCGGTTTGAACGAAGTCAAAACGCCGGAGTTCGCTCGAGCAAGCCTCGCCTGTTTTGAGCTTCAACGCTGGCCATGTGCCGCTGCTTTGAGCTTCAACGCTGGCCATGTGTGCCGCTGCTTTGAGCTTCAACGCTGGCCATGTGCTCCACATTTTGAATTGAAACGCTGGCCATGTGCTTCGCTTTTGAATTGAAACGCTGGCCATGTGCTTCGCTTTTGAATTGAAACGCTGGCCATGTGCTCCACATTTTGAATTGAAACGGGCCATGTGCTTCGCTTTTGAATTGAAACGCTGGCCATGTGCTCCGCTTTGATTGAAACGCTGGCCATGTGCTCCACATTTTGAATTGAAACGGGCCATGTGCTTCGCTTTTGAATTGAAACGCTGGCCATGTGCTTCGCTTTTGAATTGAAACGCTGGCCATGTGCTCCGCTGCTTTGGCTTCAACGCTGGCCATGTGCTTCGCTTTTGAATTGAAACGGGCCATGTGCTCCACATTTTGAATTGAGACGCGGGTGAGCCCCGATTTTGCTTTGAGGAGATCAATACTTATGATCTCTTTTCACAAGGATTGTCAACTTGTAATCCTTGTACTCGAGACATTAGCTTCGATTCTCCTTTGTTGTCGCGGAAAGTCGCCGCCTTGTAACCTTCATTGATAGTGTTTCGCTGGATATTACCGCCTTCGCATTTTTTTACCTTGAACCCTCCAAAGTTTTCGAAGGTCGCGTTGACTGGACGAAGCTGAATACTTTGATATCTTCTTTGTTTGACTCGAAGGTATTGCTTCTCGCTCGCCTTCAAAAGTTACGCTCGCTTTTGTCCACGCTTAGTCATTCGCCTTGCATGGGTGAACTCCCATTTTTGCTTTTTTTAATGCGTGAGTGACCGTGAGCGCCTTGAACTTTGCTACGCGGAGACCGATCCTCACGATTTGAGGTTGAAACACCTGAGTCGGCCATCGATTCTCGGTTTAAAACGCAGCGCCGAATTTCACGCTTTGTGTTGAAACGCCGAGGGTGGTCCTTCGCTTTATGAGTAAAACGCCGGGATGAACCCCACATTTCCAACTAAGTCTTTAAGACTTTTCTTTAAGGTGCCAAAAGTATAGTGTTAACTTGGCATGCCTTTCATACTTGTTGTTTGAACAAGCTTTTGGAGACTTATCACTCTATTGCAAAGAGTTGATAAATTGGTTTTATCATCGAGGTGGAATTTTTAACTTGATGATGATTTTGAGGACTTATCGCCTATTGAAGAGAGTCGATAAGTTGATTTTATCGAGGTGTGGGGTTAACTTGATAAAGTTGGGTATTTGTGATTTGAACAAGATTTTGAGGACCTATCGCCTATTGAAGAGAGTCGATAAGTTGATTTTATCGAGGTATGGAGTTAACTTGATAAAATTGGGTACTTGTGGTGTGAACAAGATTTTGAGGACCTATCGCCTATTGATGAGAGTCGATAAGTTTAGATTTTGTCTGGGATAAAATATGAAACCCGTGGATTTGAACAAGGTTTAAGGCCTGTGATGTGAACAAGGCTTACATGGCTTGTGGTGTGAACAAGGCTTTGGGTTTGTGGTTTGAACAAGGCTTTGGGTTTGTGGTTTGAACAAGGCTTTGGGCTTGTGGTTTAAACAAGGCTTTGGGCTTGTGGTTTAAACAAGGCTTTAGGCTTGTAATGTGAACAAGGCTTGGGGCTTATCATCCTATTGAGGAGGATTGATAAGTTGATTGTCCGAGGTGTGAGGTTAACATGACAAGGATACGCTATGATCGGAGCAACTTTGAGGACCTATCATCCTATTGAGGAGGATTGATAGTTGGTTATCAAACTCACGAGGATGTGTACGATTTTGATAGGATTGTGTTGTAATTTGAACAACTTTAGGATCCATCATTCTATTGGAAAGGAATGATGAGTTGATTGACGGGTTTAGTTGTGATTTGAACAATTTTGAGGAACTTATCTCACGGGAGGATTGATAAGTTGATTATATCATCGAGGTATAGTGTCGACTTGATAAAGATACGCTATGATCGGAGCAACTTTGAGGACCTATCATCCTATTGAGGAGGATTGATAAGTTGATTGGCATTTAAGCAAATTTGAGGAGTTCGCCAAGACGCGACGCTGTGCTACGATGTTGAATACGTAGACTTTGTCGCCTTTACCGTAAGAGACTAACCGCAACGCTGTTAGGCGCTGACTTTAGGGTTATTGGCCAACCCCACCATCAACGGACTTGATGAGCCTTTACCGACACCGCTTGAATCGGCTAGCATGCATTATCTAAACTGCTCAGATGTGACGCTGTGCTAAAAGAATAAAACTCTTTAGGCTTAATGCTACGATGTTGAATACGTAGGCTTCGGCCTTTCTCACTGAATAGACTACCCTACCGCATGTATTAGATGCGCTTATCTCTCGCTTAGGTTTCGAGATAAAATTCCCCTGATTTAAATTCGTGTCTTCTTCGATCGGTAGAAGACTAAACCGCAACGGTGTTAGCGCTGACTTACCCCTACTTAGGATTCGATAAAATTCCCACACGCAGGAGGCGGATTGTGGTGTTATTAATAACAATTTGAGAACTTATCGCCTATTGAAGAGAGTCGATAAGTTGATTGTCGAGGTGTTGGGTTAACATGACAAGGATACGCTATGATCGGAGCAACTTTGAGGACCTATCGCCTATTGAAGAGAGTCGATAAGTTGATTGTCGAAGAGGTCACCTCGCTAATAACAAGACGAGCTAATCTTAACTTTGTGGGGATTATGCTATGATGTGAGCAACTTTGTGGGCTTATCATCCTATTGGAGAGGATTGATAAGTTGATTTTATCGAGGTATGGAGTTAACTTGATAAAATTGGGTACTTGTGGTGTGAACAAGGCTTACATGGCTTGTGGTGTGAACAAGATTTTGAGGACTTATCGCCTATTGAAGAGAGTCGATAAGTTGATTGTCGAGGTGTGAGGTTAACGGACAAGGATACGCTATGCATTGAGCAATTTGTGGACTTATCATCCTATTGGAGAGGATTAATAAGTTGATTGTCGAGGTGCATTGTTAACCCGACGGGATTGTGTTACGATTCGAAAGCAACTTTGTAGACTTATCATCCTATCGAGAGGATTGATAAGTTGATTTTGGTGGTGGTGTCACGACGAAGTGCTTACATTGTCAAAAGTGTTTTGTTAACTTGACAATATTTAGAATTTATCATTCTACTCGTAAAATAATCAACCCCACCGTAATTATTCTAGGTTGATACTAACCGAAGTCTTCTACCGCGATTTAGAGCCGGTCATCAATAGCCGTGTCTTTGGAGTCAGCCTCTTCTTCACCAATCCTAGCAATAATTGATTCACCGTCACTCGAGACTAGTTATTTCCGTGAGCTTACATTTTGCAACCCCCATTCGAGATAGGAGATTGGTTTGTAAATTGTACCGACAGTGTCAATCGAAAGGCATCGTGGTCATACCTGCCGAAAGCATCGAAGAGCCATGCTTCAAACCGCTCAACGAAGACTTTGATAGACTCTCCTTTGCTTAATGGCAAGGAGAGAAGTGACAAGTGATTTCCGTGTCATCTTCAAAGAATCGCGGACAGAAGAGTCTCTAAATCGCCCATTTCTCGATACATCCCGCAGCTTCATGAACCATTCAAAGGCAACCCCTTGAGGGTGCCAATGAACAAACGAGCCGCTATGGCATCATTTGCCATCACATTCCCACCAGGACCTAAAATGGTAGAT
Source organism: Asparagus setaceus (assembly GCA_012295165.1). Lineage (NCBI taxonomy): Eukaryota > Viridiplantae > Streptophyta > Magnoliopsida > Asparagales > Asparagaceae > Asparagus > Asparagus setaceus. Next base: position 36,110,874 of record CM022705.1, read on the forward strand.
GTGTTGGTTCGGTGATCCCGCGTCAGCCGAAAAGTTTGTAGCCGGATTTTGAATTTTGAGGATAAGGAACCGTATCCCATTCTCGCAGATACGGCCCGATAACCCTCGATCTTGGAGCTCGCACCTATTAGCCATGGCATTGAGGCGGCTTCCAGCTTCTCGTGATTTTACCGATTGAGGACTTTGCTCATTTTCGCCTCTTTCCCTTCTTCGAGGAGGATTCTACGGATGGGCTTCTTGATCGGGAGCTTCATTCACTTTTTCCTTCCATTTTGGGATTGACTCCTCCTCCGTGATGATTCCTACCGAGGTGTTGAGCTAGCCATTGTAGGCATCAAAATTGTCAAGAACCTCAAATATGACTAAATCATGAGAAGATCGAAGAACAACGCCGCTGAAATCTCAAGAAGTCAACACATGAGAAGATTGTGTCTCGCCACAAGGCGAGACATCGGTTTGTGCCTCGCCACGAAGCGAGACATTTGATGTGTCTCGCCACGAAGCGAGACATTTGATGTGTCTCGCCACGAAGCGAGACATTTGATGTGTCTCGCCACGAAGCGAGACATTTGATGTGTCTCGCGACTAGCGAGATTTTACTTGTGTCTCGCCAAATACGGTGACACCCGTAATCCTTAAAATGAGCTCTTGAAGGGTCTAAATCAATGCCGATGGGGCCCACTTGACTTTATCAATGCAGAGACGCTCGACATCGCTAATAGGCGGTTACATCGCCAAGATACCACTAGGCGTAATTCTAGGCATTTAATCGCGCCTAAAAGCGTGAAAACCGCATAAAGCAGGAAGGACGGCATCGCCGCCAGCAAATAGGTACTCATACCGCCGCCAAATGGAGATTACTTAATCGCCAGCTAGCGAGGTACTTTAGCGAGGTACTCGAAGCCGCCGCTTAACCGCAAATCTTCAAGACTTATGACACTTGTGGGCACGCTTCCCAAAGACTATAAATACCCTCCTACGCCCACTTGGGCGTGGGTCGGCCATCGAAAGGGAAAAGTCGAAATCCAAGCTTCCTGAGTTCAAGAACACGATCCACGCGAGATTCCTCGAAGCTTAAGCCTTGCCTTATTCTTGAGAAGAGTAGATATCTTACCTTGCTAAGATATTTGTCGGGTTCTTGTTTCCTTTGCTAAGCACTAACTAAACCTTGTCGATTCGACGATCGCCGCCGGTGGTCCACGGATTACGATCCCCAAGACAGCAAAGTCCCACAAAACAAGAGATCTACACTTGTAGCGCCTTTTGTTCGAAGTTTGTAAGAGAGTTATTTAATTTTCATTGTAACCGAACCAAAAGTGTAATTTTCTAGTTTTACAAATGGAATCAACTTTCGACCCAAACACGATGGCTAATTACGGGGAGCCAACGGTCTCAAGCCCGAGATCGTTGTGTCGCAGCCTTGCAACATCAGCCGACCTCATGGTTGATGGAATAGACTACTTCTTCGATCAAGCCAAATTCAAGAGTATCTCTCCTCTTCCACATCAAGTCCTCCTCACCCCGCAAACATCGGAGGATCTCATCCCCTAAGAGGGAGGTTCGTTTCGTTGTAATGCGCAACGATTCTCGCTCGCTATGCATGCAGGCGCATTTCCTCTCAACAAGATCTCAACCGATTCGACGAAGAGAGCTCGCCAAAGACGACGCCAAAAGATGGCCCGCCGGGCCGCCAAGGCTCGAGTCAACGGATGGAGTTCACTATCGAACTCACGGATCAAAGGCATCAACAAACCGCACTCTCAATCCGCCAAGACTCCTCCCAAGGAAGAATGGGTTCTCGCCAAAAGGGCCCGATTGACAAAGAAGGAGCGCTACCAAAACGCCGCGGCACGCTTTGCTCGAAAGCACGCCGTTGTTCGCAAGGCGCAAGAGTCAAAAGCAACCCAAAGAATGGCTCAAAATCGCCAAGCATGGATCCCAAGTCGACATCAAAATCGCCAAGCATGGATCCCAAGTCGACATCAAAATCGCTCAAGAATCGCCGCCAGCTAGCGAGGTACTTTAGCGAGGTACTCGAAGCCGCCGCTTAACCGCAAATCTTCAAGACTTATGACACTTGTGGGCACGCTTCCCAAAGACTATAAATACCCTCCTACGCCCACTTGGGCGTGGGTCGGCCATCGAAAGGGAAAAGTCGAATCCAAGCTTCCTGAGTTCAAGAACACGATCCACGCGAGATTCCTCGAAGTTTAAGCCTTGCCTTATTCTTGAGAAGAGTAGATATCTTACCTTGCTAAGATATTTGCTTAAGTTCTTGTTTCCTTTATGGCACTAACTAAACCTTGTCGATTCGACGATCGCCGCCGGTGGTCCACGGATTACGATCCCCAAGACAGCAAAGTCCCACAAAACAAGAGATCTACACTTGTAGCGCCTTTTGTTCGAAGTTTGTAAGAGAGTTATTTAATTTTCATTGTAACCGAGAACCAAAAGTGTAATTTTCTAGTTTTACAAATGAAATCAACTTTCGACCCAAACACGATGGCTAATTACTGGGAGCCAACGGTCTCAAGCCCGAGATCGTTGTGTCGCAGCCTTGCAACATCAGCCGACCTCATGGTTGATGGAATAGACTACTTCTTCGATCAAGCCAAATTCAAGAGTATCTCTCCTCTTCCACATCAAGTCCTCCTCACCCCGCAAACATCGGAGGATCTCATCCCCTAAGAGGGAGGTTCGCTCGTTGTAATGCGCAACGATTCTCGCTCGCTATGCATGCAGGCGCATTTCCTCTCAACAAGATCTCAACCGATTCGACGAAGAGAGCTCGCCAAAGACGACGCCAAAAGATGGCCCGCCGGGCCGCCAAGGCTCGAGTCAACGGATGGAGTTCACTATCGAACTCACGGATCAAAGGCATCAACAAACCGCACTCTCAATCCGCCAAGACTCTCCCAAGGAAGAATGGGTTCTCGCCAAAAGGGCCCGATTGACAAAGAAGGAGCGCCAAAACGCCGCGGCACGCTTTGCTCGAAAGCACGCCGTTGTTCGCAAGGCGCAAGAGTCAAAAGCAACCCAAAGAATGGCTCAAAATCGCCAAGCATGGATCCCGGTCGACATCAAAATCGCTCAAGAATCCGCCGCCAACAACATTCACCGACAGATAAACCGCCTCGCCAACAACAGGTAGTAAACCGCCTCGCCAACAACAGGTAGTAAACCGCCTCGCCAACAACAGGTAGTAAACCGCCTCGCCAACAACAGGTAGTAAACCGCCTCGCCAACAGATAGCTCGAATCGCCGCCAAAAGCCAGGCAGCCCTCCATGCATTGACAAAAGATGGGCTTTTCCGCCTTTCTTCCACTTTTCCTACCGAGGTATCAACCGCTAAGTCCGAAATCCGCCAACTTCTAGCAGTTTGGGCCACAATTGAGAACCAAAGTCAAAACACCGTAATGGAACGCTTGGGTCACCCGATCCATAAACAACGACAGTCAGTCGCACTCCAAATTCCAAGTGATGTTCGAATGTGCCGAGCCATCCGACGCAGCTCAAACCGAAGAATTTCAATGCCTCGCTTGAGCATCCCACAAGGGGTCCGCGAAGTCTACTAAAGGGAAGAACTCGAGGCGCAGGATTCGTGAAGTTACAAGAGATGATAAAACACTTGTGATTTGTACCAAGACAACTTCACGGATGAAGTTAAAACATCAAAAGTGCTTCCCGTCGAATGGCCGACGCCCCTAAAAGAAGACGGTCCTCCACTAAGGACAACGCTACACTTGGGGTGGAAGTGCAATTTGTGATAAACCACACCAACCACACCATCAGCCGGGTGGCAACACACCTAAAGAGGACGATCGACTAAATAGATTGTTCTTGCTCGTGTGCAAAATTGATTAAGACGCGGTTATCGTGATGTGCCCGCTTTGAGTCTAACGCCACCCACAAAGAGCTTCAAGATTCGAACGGCCTCGCCGAAGAACGGAAAATCAAGCCACCAAGACGACATCGAAGAAGAAGGAGATCATCTATCCAAATTAATGAGTTTCCGGCGACCATTAATATGGTGAACAAAGGAAAAGGACCGGCGACGGATTCGTGATCCCGATTTCACCTCGCAGAAAAGTCAAGACCGAAGTTTCCCAGCCAGATGTCTCGTTACAATTATGAAGCTACCCAACGATCGACTATAGAAGGATGCATGAGGGAGAGTCATCCAAGATGAAGCTCCGACATCAATTCGGGCGATAGCTTCCGATGACACAATGTCAAGTGTCGGTCCCCATCCCGCAGAAGCTTTTACCATTACTCCCGATGTCCCGCTCAAATGTTACAAGAAGCCTTAGCTAAGCAAAGAGAAGAGCTTAAGGTCAAATGAGAACAGAGATGGAGCTAGCCATGCAACAGATGAGGGAGTTGCAAACCCAAACGGTTGCACAACCCGGGTCCACCAACAACCAATCCAACCAACAAGGTGGAGTTACCCACCATAATGCTCATAATGTCGAAGACAACATTCGAGATTGATGAACACATTTACGATGATCAACCTCCAAAGAAAGCCGATCCGAGGCTCAAGGTGGAAATGGTCCAATTCTTCCTATTGGAAGCGCATCCAAAACAAGGGGAGGATGATGGCTAAAGGATGAAAGAGCTTGAAAATAAAATCAATGCTTTGATGTCCGTGACAGAAGCCAAAAGGACCGCATCCCGTGGTCCAGATCCTAGAGAGTGGGATTCAATCCTTACCCACCAAATTCAATTTGATCAACTTCACGCCATTTGACGGAGAGGGTCACCTTCACAACACCGATTTACTTCAAATCACATTTGGGGTAATCTCGAAACGAGCCTCGATGGTTCGCTCATTCGCCGGTATTTTCATGAGTCAGCCTTCGATTGGTATCAAGACTCAAGGCCGGAGTATTAACTGGCCGAGGACATGGAAAGTTCTTTTCAAAGAACTTCTTCGATGACGACATCAAGTCTCAATTGGAACTCTTCTAGACTAAAAGCGTAAAGGTGGGGAGACAATCGACACCTTCGTTTATTCCGCAATAAAGCTATGAATTGCGTGGATCCACCATCAAGAGTTCATATTGAAGACTTGCCACAACAATCTTTCTATAGAATTGCCGAAGTCATGGGGTCGCCCCACCAACTACGTGGAAAGACCTAAAAATACGAGGAGAACAAGCCTAACGCTTCCTCGAAGGAAGAAAGCCGAAGAGGCTAAAAGACTACCGACCCTCGAAGTAAATTTTTCCTCTCGTAATAGAGGAAAGGCATCTCAGGATCGCTGTTGGTCAAACGTCGCAACAATGGCCGCCAAAAGCTTCTAAATCGAATTTCACAGACATACTCTTTCAAGGACGAAGAAGTTCCAATCATCTTCAAACACCTCCTTGATAACAACAAAATCAAGTTGCCTCCAATTACAAACCAAGAGGAGGTTAACAAAACTTCTGACCCTAAATACCGTATGCACTACAGAGGATCCTCCATCCTACAAAGGATTGCTTAGCTCTCAAGGCCATCATCCAAGCCTTGTTGAAGCCGCCTTAACGCCAAATAAGCCGAATCAAACTTGACTCCAACAGTATACGAGTATAAACCGCCCTCTCGACTCCAAATGTATACGAAGTATAAACCGCCCTCGACTCCAACAGTATACGAGTATAAACCGCCCTCGACTCCAACAGTATACGAGTATAAACCGCCCTCGACTCCAACAGTATACGAGTATAAACCGCCCTCTCGACTCCAAATGTATACGAAGTATAAACCGCCCTCGACTCCAACAGTATACGAGTATAAACCGCCCTCGACTCCAAATGTATACGAGTATAAACCGCCCTCTCGACTCCAACAGTATACGAGTATAAACCGCCCTCGACTCGGCTGTGTATACGAGTATAAACCGCTTCCTCGACTGGCTGTATACGAGTATAAACCGCCCTCGACTCCAAATGTATACGAGTATAAACCGCCCTCTCGACTCCAAATGTATACGAGTATAAACCGCCCTTTCCTCCGATGAATATAAGAGGTTAAACCGCTTCTTCCTTCTTACTCACCGGCAACTTAATTTTTAAGAAAGTCGGGGTGGATAATCCATGAACGAGAGGTCCACTTCCACATTGAGTTAGGATTGTCTCAAAATTCCTATCCCGGTCAAACCTTCCTACGCTAGGACCATGGTCAAAATCCCTCTCGATTCCTTCTATGAACGAAGTCCACTTCCACATTGAGCAATCAAACCTTCCTACGCTTAGAATTGTCTCAAAATTCCTATCCCGGTCAAACCTTCCTACGCTAGGACCACGGCCAAAATCCCTCTCGATTCTTTCCATGAACGAGGTCCATTTCAGATTGAGCGATCAAACCTTCCGACAGCTTAGGATTGTCTCAAAACTCCTATCCCGATCAAACCTTCCTACGCTTAGGATCATTTTTAATTTACACTCCCACTTGGTCAAACCTTCCTACGCTTAGGACCACTGGCCAAAATCCCTCTCGATTCCTTTTGAGAGGTCTACTCCGCAATGTGGTTCGCTACCCCAAGAGAAAACACAACAGGTTCGCTACCAAGAGAAAACACAACAGGTTCGCTACCCCAAGAGAAAACACAATTCCACAAGCCTACGTGATTCAAAATCAGAGCATAGATGTCATTACCTAATGACACCTAAACTATGCTTTCATGCATAGGATATTATCTCGCCCCTTATCGAGATAAGTTAGCGCCTAACACACGCCGCCGTAATCAATTCCCGCGGATAATTGATCGCTTCACGATTCAAAATCGTGAGCATAGATGTCATTACCTAATGACACCTAAAATATGCTTTCATGCATAGGATATTATCTCGCCCCTTATCGAGATAAGTCACGCCTAACACACGCCGTAATCAATTCCCGCGGATAATTGATCGCTTCACGATTCAAAATCGTAGCATAGATGTCATTACCTAATGACACCTAAACTATGCCTTCATGCATAGGATATTATCTCCGCCCCTTATCGAGATAAGTCCGTGATCTAACACATGCCGTAATCAATTCCCGCGGATAATTGATCGCTTCACGATTCAATATCGTGAGCATAAAGTCTAAGAGAATTCACTCTTTAGCACAACGTAACATGTAGAACGGACTCGATAATCTACATGCTAGCCCAACTCAAACGGTAGTTGGTAAAGGCTCATCAAACTGCTGATGGTCGAGGGTTTGCCAAAATCCTATATCTATCATACAAGCAATAACTTGAGACAAATGGTTCACTCTTCCGGGTCAAGCACTTTCTCCTACCGTGATTTTAATGCACTTTGTAACTCATTGCTAATGCAAATGTGCCATTACATCGCCTCCGAAGCTCAAGCATGCTCGCATTGCATTCTCGGGCGGTCCTTTGAGCGAGACACTTCAGATTGCCCCGCCGCTTCAAGTGGGACAATTCCAGATATTACATATAGAAGCTTTCCGAAATCGATATTCAAAACCGACGACGCTTTTTCTCAATGATTCTCAAGGCATTTCAATTATAACCCAAGTGGTGACTTTCAAGATGAAGATGATTAGTCCAAAATCGACTTCGACATTTCAATCAATCCAAATACAAATGCAACAGCCTATTGATCCCAAAATATGGTCACGACGCCAGAGCCGTGATTCAAGAAACCAAGCAAAACATGGGCCTCTTCTACAAAGTTCAACGCTGAACGTAAGCAAGGCGATCTTATCCAGTATTCCGCACTTCGACAAAATACGAGGAGTCTCAAAACTTTGAGGGGTATCCAGAGGCATCAAAATTGCCGAAGAACCTCAAATATGACTAAATCATGAGAAGATCGAAGAACAACGCCGCCGAAATCTCAAGAAGTCAACACATGAGAAGATTGTGTCTCGCCACGAAGCGAGACACCTTGATGTGTCTCGCCACGAAGCGAGACATTTGATGTGTCTCGCCACGAAGCGAGACATTTGATGTGTCTCGCCACGAAGCAGACATTTGTGTGTGTCTCGCCACGAAGCAGACATTTGATGTGTCTCGCCACGAAGCGAGACATTTGATGTGTCTCGCCACGAAGCGAGACATTTGATGTGTCTCGCGACTAGCGAGACACTTTGATGTGTCTCGCCAAATACGGTGACACCCGTAATCCTTAAAATGAGCTCTTGAAGGGTCTAAATCAATGCCGATGGGGCCCACTTGACTTTATCAATGCAGAGACGCTCGACATCGCAATAGGCGGTTACATCGCCAAGATACCACTAGGCGTAATTTAGGCATTTAATCGCGCCTAAAAAGGTGAAAACCATGCTACCGAAGGACGATCATTGGCCACAAGGTAGGCACTTCATACCGCCACAAACGACAAAATGACATCCGCCAAGCAGCAGGGCAGTTACGCTGGAGGTACCGAAGCCGCCGCTTAACCGCAAATCTTCAAAGACTTATGACACTTGTGGGCACGCTTCCCAAAGACTATAAATACCCTCCTACGCCCACTTGGGTGGGGTCGGCCATCGAAGGGAAAAGTCGAAATCTAAGCTTCCTGAGTTCAAGAACACGATCCACGCGAGATTCCTCGAAGTTTAAGCCTTGCCTTATTCTTGAGAAGAGTAGATATCTTACCTTGCTAAGATATTTGTCAAGTTCTTGTTTCATTTGGCGGCACTAACTAAACCCCGCCGATTCGACGATCGCCGCCGGTGGTCCACGGATTACGATCCCCAAGACAGTAAAGTCCCACAAAACAAGAGATCTACACTTGTAGCGCCTTTTGTTCGAAGTTTGTAAGAGAGTTATTTAATTTTCATTGTAACCGAGAACCAAAAGTGTAATTTTCTAGTTTTACAAATGAAATCAACTTTCACCCAAATGTACCATGTGACCTTGAGCCCTATCTGCAACAAGTTGGGCTACCATTTCTCGAAGTTGATCGATGGACTCTTGTTGTGATCGCAGGTTTCTTGTATCATGGCCCGATACTCTTCGAGCCTCTTCTTGAGATCTTCAAGATTCTCCGCCGTGGTAGACAAGGCTCACATGCTCCATTTAAAGAACTAGAGGATTGAGATTCCGCGATGGTCGAATGCTCATTATCTGACTCAATTCCTTTAGCCAACTTTTGATAGTTGACGGGATATGACCCTGCTCGAGTCCCAGTATGTCCAGAAACTCACGAGTCATTCAAAGCCTCTCTCAAGTCGGGACTGATTTGCTTCGCTCATCTGAGCTAGAGATTGATACCGCCTACCCGATCATGTTAGAAGTGACTCCAAGGTATTCGACCAAGTCTCCCTCCTATGAGAGTGTCGCCGCTCGCGACCAAATGATATTTGTCAATTGGTCAAACACCGACGGCTTGGCCGCATGTGAGCAGCGGCCGATATGCCGATGATTTGGCACTTGGAACGCCGAAGATCGCTTGAGCATTTGAACGCAGGTTCGCACTGCTGCTTTAGATTGTGAACGCCAGGTCCGCTTGAATGCTTGACGCCGGGTTGAGACCCGCCTCGTGATAAAGCGCGAGGGTCGCTGGTAACCTCGCCAACGCAGGTTCGCTTGAAAATTGAACGCCGGGTTGTGACCCGCTTTATAGTGGGGACGCGAGGATCGCTGCGGTAACCTCTGTTGAACGCGGTAGGTTCGCTGTTGAGCAATTGAACGCTGGGTTGGGACCCGCTGCTTTGACCGCGGAAACACGCCATTTGGCGCTCACCGGCTTCGCGAGGCTCGTGGTTCAGCACATAAACGCCGGTGGCTTGCGCTCGTAAAGAAACGCAAAGCTCGTGATCGCTGCTTTACTCACAAACGCCGGGTTCGCTGGTTGGTCGACATGGCCGCCTCGGTCGGTTCTTCGGGCGAAAGACTCCTTTTGCCCGACTTGAGGCTTTGGCAAATACATCACTATCTTTACTAATCGATTAGCCACGCAACCGAAGAGACTTTGGTCTCCTTAAAGGCTTTGTGGATCTTGGCGATAGCCTGGGGCTAAGGGATCCTGAGGAGAGCCTCTAACTTGGCTTGATCAAACTCTACGTGAGAGTTTCAACAGCCGTCCCAATGAGCTTGACATCTGATTGCGCCACCACTTCTTCATCTGTGAAGCTAGTCCCCACCGAGTCGCCATCTTTGTTCGCGAGGAAAATTTGAGAAAATACAAACTCTAATGCAATCTCTAACCGACTTAGATAAAAGAAATTACAAATTCCTCGATCGGTTGCCCGATTTATTAAAAGAGAGAAAGATCAATGGAGATCTTTCCTTTATTTAACTGGTTCTTCACGTGGCGGTGGGAGCTTGAATCTTGTATCCCGCTGACGATCCGACTGCCTTGACTCGTGGACGAGGTTGAACACAAACTCGCAGAAGCAAGTTTAGGAACCCGCAGCAAGTTTATAACTCTAACGAAGTTTGATAACTCAAGGGATGAGTTTTGTAACTCGATGAGTTTGTATGCCTAGCTGCCAAGGGAAAGCCAATCCAAAGAAGACCACCAAGATCCCCAAAAGAGAAGCTCCCCAATGCCCGAGGAGCATTTGCCAAAACCTTCCAACTTCCAAAAAGAGGAGCCCCTCTATCCGCCGAGCCTTTGGCTATTTATAGGGTTTTAAGGCGTAACCAATTCTATAATCGCCTCCTAAATGAGGGTTAATGGCCCTCGATCGCGCAAAATAGTTTTGGAACCGTTAAGATCGTGGTTTGAACGAGTCAAAACGCCGGAGTTCGCTTCGAGCAAGCCTCGCCTGTTTTGAGCTTCAACGCTGGCCATGTGTGCCGCTTTTAGCTTCAACGCCGGGCTTGTAGGGTCGAAAAATGTTTATTGATCGAATGTGTGTATTACAATCAAATTCTCGACATGAGGAAGAGGAGGTTGATTTGACTCTCTTTGTATGGGCTCTGGTGGCGATAGGATGCTTCACTCGATGCTCGAAGTCGAGGTTCGCCTCCGCTGACGACGTAATTGTTGAAGATGAGCTCGATCTCTTGTGTGCACAAGTGTTGATCTCCAAAATTCTCTTTCTTTCTTCACCGCCAGCCACCCCCGCCCTTTGTTGGGCTTTTCAATTATTTATGTGGGCTTGAGGGGTGTGATTGACCCCGTTGTCACTCATCTCGAGGGTTAATGACCCTCCCATCATGTCGTGGCTACCAAATGTCAGTCCGAAGTTCGACAATGGCCTCGCGCTTGCTACAAGGAGCGGCGCCGCCGCAGTTGATTGTCGATTGTTAATGTCATGGCGCCAGCAGAACGGCGAACCTCGCTGCATCATTGATGTCGCGGGCGAAGCCTCGCCGCTGGCGAAGCCTCGTTGAATGTCGAAGTCTCGCCGCTGGCGAAGCCTCGCTCGAGTGTCGAAGTCTCGCCGCTGGCGAAGCCTCGTTGAATGTCGAGGTTCACCGCTATAGCGAACCTCGGTTGAGGTTGAGCCCCGCCTCTTGAGCAAGTCTTGTCTAAATGTCGAACCTCGCCGCTGGCGAAGCCTCGCTCGAGTGTCGAGCCTCGCCGCTGGCGAAGTCTCGCTCGAGTGTCGAAGTCTCGCCGCTGGCGAAGCCTCGTTGAATGTCGAAGTCTCGCCGCTTGGCGAAGCCTCGTTGAATGTCGAGGTTCACCGCTATAGCGAACCTCGGTTGGATGTCGAGGTTCATCGCTATAGGCGAACCTCGTTGGATGTCGAGGCTCGAGGCTATAGGCTAACCTCGCTCAATGTTGAGTTCGCTGATTGGCTTAACTCGCCAATGTTGAGTCTCGCTGATTGGCGAAGCCTCGTTGAATGTCGAAGTCTCGCCGCTGGCGAAGCCTCGCTCGAGTGTCGAGGTTCACCGCTATAGCGAACCTCGTTGGATGTCGAGGTTCATCGCTATAGGCTAACCTCGCCAATGTTGAGTTCGCTGATTGGCTTAACTCGCCAATGTTGAGTCTCGCTGATCGGCGAACCTCGCCTCGCTACTTAAGAACAGGTCGTAATTTTCAAACCGTACGTCGGAATTGGACGAATTATATATGGAAATCGACCATCTCGACGAGACGGATCCAACTGCCCTGGTCATTTCGCCCAGTTCCTTTTGGTTTGAGAGATATCAGCATTTCTGTCTATTTTGTAAAGTCAAACATCCAGGTAAACTTAACCTTTAGGTGGGCCTGACTCCACTCAGATGGACTCTTAGGCTCTTTGGCTCATTCCGAAGTTGTCGCGGCAGGATTAAGGCAATTTTACCGCCATTAAGACCCTCCAAAGTTTTCGACTTGAATGCGTTGAATGGAGTCCGAACACTTTGGATATGAAGACTTGCAAAATGGTCGCCGTGTGCATCGAGCGAGGAACCTTTCTAACTAACACGGTAAATTTGAATTCTTCACCGCAGCCTAATGATCGCCTCTAGGATTTTAGCAAACCCCAGCCTATCAACGGATTTGGTGAGCCTTTACCACTACCGCTTGAGTCGGGCTAGCATGTAGATTATCTAAGTCCGCTCTACATGTAACGCTGTGCTAAGAGAGTTAACTCTTAGTGCTACGATGTTGAATAATGACTTTGTCCTTCTTACTGAATAGACTACCCGCCACGCAGTGTTAGACGAGACTTATCTCAATGGGGACCGAGATAAAATCCCTATGCCGAGAGGCATAGATCCGCTTGTTGTTTAATAACAACCGCTACACGCGGATTGGCCGCTGTAGACTTTGTCTTCTTGGGGCAAAGACTAACCTCGCTTTGTCTTCTCAGCGTAGACTAACCCCGCTTTGTCTTCTCAGCGTAGACTAACCCCGCTTTGTCTTCTCTTGGGGCTAAAACGAACCCAAATAGTGGCACATCGCATGGTAGGCCATTATTAGAAAATGATCAATCGCTCAGCGACATAAAAGTATAACGATCGCGGATCAAAAGGCAATCAAGTTGTTCGACGGAGAGTATAACAACCGGATTACTTAACAAAATCATTTAGGAAATGATTGTGGGGTAGCCGAAGTCGCTCAAAGGACATGGGAGTATAACGACTATGGTCAAATAGAGGCACATCGCATGGTAGGCCGCTATTCGAAATGATCGGATCGCTCGCTGACATAAAAGTATAACGATCGCGGATCGAAAGGCAACCGTTGTTTAGTGACGGAGAGTATAACAACAAGGATTGAAATAGAGGCACATCGCATGGTAGGCCACTATTTGGAAATGATCAATCGCTCGACATAAAAGTATAACGACTTGATCGGACAACGCCATTTGTGGGAATGACGGCACGGACTATCGAGGTGATTGTTAACATGACAGAATTTGCCGCGATTGGGGCAACTTTGAGGACCCACCATCCCATTGACGAGGATTGGCAAGTTGATTTGTCGAGGTATGATGTTAACGCGGACAGTTGAGTGGTTCCGCCATCCTATTGGAAAGGATCGACGAAGAAAATTTGGAGGAACTATCGAGGTGATCGCTAACATGATAGTTTTAGGACCCGCCATCCTATTGATGAGGATTGGCAGAGAATTTGGAGGAAATTGGTTATCGATGTGATTGTTAACATGATAACCTAGTGGGAGTTTGAAAGAAGACTACGGTAGTACTTTTCGTAAACTTACCATTAATAGGCATCATGATTCTCGCCGCCTTCTTGATTGGCTAGGCGGTATGCTCCATTCGAGTAAACCGATTCCACTACTTAATGGCCCTTCCCATTTTGGTTCGAACTTCCCTTCTTTTGGAGTTCAAAATCATTGGGCCGGACAATGAGAACGAGGTCGCCTTCCTTGAAAATGCGACATCGGACTTTCTTGTCAAATGCTTTAGAAACTGGTCCGTAAAGCTCGATATGTCGTTGAGCTTGTAGTCGCCATCCAAAGATTTCAAGTTCCTCAAGGCCGGGCGATGATTTTCCTCGTTGTCATTCCGTGGATAACGCTTATTCGCAATGATGGGATTTGAATCTCTATCGGTAAAATGGCTTCACAACCATAAACCGTAGAATATGGGGTGGTACCGTTTGCAGCGAATCAAGCAGCGGTAAGCCCATAGGCTTTGCCCCAGCCTTGTCATTCCAATCCTTCTTGTTCAAGAGACCATCTTGGTAAGGATCTTGATGATCGCCTTATTAAAAGTTTCACCGCCCATTCGCAGCAGGTAGTAAGTCGTTGATGCTAAATTCGATCCAAATTTATCGCAGAATCGCGGAAGGCATGACCGACAAATTGCGGACCATTATCGTGGACGATCGCTTCAAGACACCATACCGTATATGACATGATGTTTAACAAATTTGATCACATCGCTTGTCTTGACCAATCTCAACGGAACGGCTTCAGCCCACTTTGAGAAATACTCGCTATCGCCAATATGAAGCGATGTCCTTTGAAGAAGGTGGAGAAATTGGACCAACGATATCCATTCCCCATGTTTCAAATGGCCGTGACGCTATGTAGGATGCAAGTGTTCCTGAGGTTGGTGAAGGTAATTAGCATGTACTTGGCACGCATGGCATCGCTTAGCCGAAGCCACAAAGATCCTCACCATTGTCGGCCAATAATAACCGAAGTTCACGCACCGTCCCATAACTTGGGTCCAGCCGGTGTGCTCCACAAACACCGCCATGAGCTTCTTTCAAGACTTGCTCGCTTCCTTAGTTGACAAACATCGGGCAAGAACTCCATCATAGGACCTTCTATACAAAGTCCAGAATTGGGAATCATAGTAAAATCTTGATGCTCGCCGACGAATCGACTCTTTCTTTTATGTCTTCGCAATATCCCATGCAAGACATAGTCGATGATCGGAACCGCCACCGCGTGCTTCCAAGGATTCTAGGCTCGCCTTCGATCGCTTTGATCTCAGAATGCATATTTTGGCCGAAATAGTTGCCGACTAGACACAATAACTTGCCGAGTAGCATTCTCGTGGCTAGCGAGTCGCAAGAGACGCCAACGATCGGCGTAAGTGTTCCGCAAACGGGTACATGATCAATGTAAAAGCTTTCAAAGGAGTCACTAAAGTTATGGTCACGATAATGAGGGATAAGGTCCTCGTGCCCGACTTCAGATTCTCCTCTCGCTTGTTTTACGACTAGCCGCTAATCCCCAAATGCTTCAAGGTGTTTCACGCCTAGATGTTTGGCTATGTCGAGACCAATCAATAACGATTGTACCGCCACGCTATTGGTGCATGGTTCGACAACCATACGTACCGTGGTACCACGTGGTTTTGTGGAGATATCAATACTACCCCACCCGCTACAACGGGCCATCAGGGTTGCTCTCGAGGCTCACAAAGAACAACCGCCACACCTGCTCCTTAGAGGCCGATTAGCTTCATAAGGTTCATCGTGCATGTCTTGATACAATTCGACTTTCCTTTCAATGGATGGTTAGCCATAAGATCACACACGCCTTGACCCTTCATCGCCTTCTCGAGGTTTGAAGTGAATGTCGATCGAGACAACAACAATGCCCATCTAGCCATTCGACCATTCAACGTGCCGGGTCATGAATACCCGTGATAGGGTCAATTTTGGAGATGACGGTATGGTCCGGCCCCACTAGATAGTGCCGCATCTTTGGATGGTGAAGACCAAAGCCAAACATTCCTTCAATGGGAGGATATCGATATTCGCCCCCGACAACGCCCTACCGAGGTAATAGATCGCCTGCTCGTGGCCATTGTCATCGCCCCGCTAAGAGACTCGCTAACGATGCTCAGAAGCGGATGTAAATCGAAATGGCTTTCCGATTTAGGTGCAACCAACACAGGGGATTAGAAAGATACGCCTTGATCTCTTCAATGCCTTCCCAATCTTCATCCCAAACTAACGATACTTTCTTCATGAGCTTTGAGAATGGTTGACATTTCCGATAAATTGGAAATGAATCGCGAATGTAAGCCAAACGCCTTGGAGACCACGGCTCTCGAGGCTTCTAGGAGGTGGAAGTTCTGGATAGCTTTGACTTTATCCGGTCGAGGCGATACCATCACCGTGACCACTAACCCTAGAAATTTGCCACTAGACATCCCTGTGAA
The DNA here is from genome assembly GCA_012295165.1 of Asparagus setaceus. NCBI lineage: Eukaryota > Viridiplantae > Streptophyta > Magnoliopsida > Asparagales > Asparagaceae > Asparagus > Asparagus setaceus. Next base: position 36,126,855 of record CM022705.1, read on the forward strand.
AGACTTAGTTGGGTTCATCTTCACCGATGTGCCCGCATTATCTCAAATGTCATCCTCAAGTCGTAAATGATCACTTTTGTGACGACTTTGACCACCAAATCATCTACGTAGATTCTACCGCCTTCCGCAAATATTTTCTAAGATAGTGGTCATGGCACCGGGTATGTTGCCCCCGCTTTTCAAGCCGAAGGCATAATCAGATAACAAGATATTCCCGACGGTGTTCGAAAGCGCAGTGCTTTTCATCATCTGGTGCATTTTGATTTGATTGTACCTCAAAAGCCATCCATAAAAGACATCCTTTCAATCCGCATGTGTTGTCGATAATGAGATCCGTGATGGGAGAGGAAAATCATCTTTCTGGACATGTCAATTTAAGTCTCGATAGTCGACGACGGCCGGATTCGTCCGCTTTTCTTCAAAACAGTACTATATTGGCTACCCACCGGTGTTGAACCTCCAATGAAACTCGCTTTGATCGCCTTCTCGATTTCTTTCTCAATGGCCTTCATGACTTGAGGGGAAAATCGCCGCTGTCGTTGCTTAACAAAGCTTAGCACCTGGTTTGATATTAAGGTGGTGCATAGCCACTTGAGGGTCTAAGCCGCATATCTTCATAGCTCCAAGCTAAGACATCGATATATTCCCGCACTAAAGCGATAAGGCCGCCCTTTCTTCACCGCCAAACTATCGCTATAAATATGGGTTTTGACTAGCTTCGCCCCCATGTCAATTCGACTATTTTGTCATCTGTGGGCGGTTCTCGTTGTTCAAAACGATGTTCCCACCGCATCCCGAAGCCGTTGACTTAGCGGATCTTCAATAATGACAACTGATCATCCTCTTGAATCTCAAGTTGATCGGCCGCAGCCATATTGGCCATCGTGGATCGAAATTCATGTCCCAGATCGACTTCTAATCCTGTGAAACTGCTCTGCACGATGAGTGCTCAATCACTCTCGCCTCGATGCCATGAGTAATGATGGTGACTCATACCCCAACCCTTTACGAAGTTTTATGATAGTAATCATTAGTCGGCCTTCCCGACATAGGCGGATCGGATCGGTGCCCCGATGCCTTTCCGGTTTAGTCCTTCTTTATGAAGAAGTCATACCCCATTTTCTTCATCAAATTTCGTGCCTTTGGCGAAATATGAGAATTGGGGTTCTCTTTCTTTGCTTGGGGTTGTTCCTCCTCGCCTTGTAATGGTTTCCCCGACCGCCCAAAGATAATGTCTTTCGATCACTATCCCCGGCCGGTACCACAAAACCGCCATGAAGAGTCATTATGCCTTTGGGTCATCATGAACGACGACCGAATTGGCATGTGTAATGTAGGTTCAAAGATACAACCGTATGCACTTCGACATTAAGTCAAGATGACTTTCAACACCCGCGTAAGCTAAATCGTAATTTTCATTGAAAGTGACGACATCGCCATCGTGATCATTCAGATCGATTACAAAGGGTTTTACATCATTGAAAACAACTCCTTGTTCTGACTCTATGTCGCCTTCATTTCACTGCCATAGTCCTCGACCGTGGTTCATCGGTTTGGCCTTCCTCAAGGTAGTGGACGTAATCAAGAAAATAATTCTCCACCCCTTGAACGGTTGCCTTCCGCCACCAATGTTTTAACCATCCCTCTTCATCTATATACTTCATGCATTGATGCAACGATGGGACGATCAAGTTTTCATGGATCCGTGGTCCACTCCAAGAGCAAATTGTAAGATGTGTCCGCCGATGACATAGCAAGTGACATCCGCCTTCAAGTCTCCTATCCGCATCCGAGTTTGATCTTGCCCAAGGGACGAATTGGTAGCATTGAAACCATAGATGGTAGTCCCGCTGTCGCCAAACGATGCGCCGTATCCCAAGATGTTGTATAATTCTCAATGGGATGATACTCAATGCGATCCCGGATCAACTTGAGCTCTGCTGATTCTGACAGATCCAATATAGCCGTGAAGTACAACGCCTATCATGCTTTGGGTTCTTCACTTGCATGTCCTCCGATGAAAAGTAATGCAAGGCATCGCCCTTTGAAGACTCGGTGACATTGGGCGAAACTTCGCTGAGCTTTCGGGAAATGAGCGAGGAACGCCATATCCGCCAACGCCGCAAAGCTTCTCCGTAGATTGAGAGAGGCGCAAGAGCTCAATAACGGATCCTCGCCGGATGTTGGAGAGTTGAGCTAAAACATCAACCGAAAGGGGCCTTCAAGTCTCGTGTGTGTCCTTCCTAAGCTCTGTAGCGGATTTCCTTGTTTTGGGCTCAATGATCGGCGCTTCGATGGTGCCAAGTATTGCCTCGATACTCCCTTGAGAACTCTTTCCCACCTCGTAGCCAACGCCGGTACAAATTGTGCGACGGGGCGATTTGTTGCTCGGGAATCATCGATTTGTTCTTCGGGCGCTAAGAAATAAGCATAAGTCTTCCCTTTAGACTTTGAAGAAGTCCATTGTTCATCCGATAACAAGTCGTGGTGAACCCACATAATTTCGCCTCTTGGGCGAGTGTAAGGGATCATGCCTTGTGCCTCCCGATGTCAAGATCAAAGTTCACAACTCGCTTCGCTATGGATCGGTTTCACACCATCTTGCACTTGAGCTCCGCTAAGTCGCCAAATTGAGAGCCACCATGTTTGCAGACACCTTCTTCGATCCTCCCAGAGTCATAACACCGCTTCTAACAAGACTTGATCTTGTCTTTCAAGATGTAGCATGACCCCGCTCTGATGGTGAACCATTCGATGGTACATGCAGATTTTGGATCATCCGCCCTTGAAGTTTCCTCCCGCTTCCTCATTTCCTAAGCTGATCTTGTTCATCTTGAGTAAAGTTTTAAGGATTGGTATGACCTGGTCATCCTTAAAGTCATACTTCCTCCGGGACGGCTATCAAAAACATTCGATTTCTGCTTGAAGGGTCTCGAAGTAGGTTGGGTCTCCACGGCTAAAGTCTCCTTCCCCTTCGACTGCTTTTGGGGAATAAAATTGTTCTGATTACCCCCCTTCTTATGACGAGAATCCCGGGTTCCTCGCTTCGATCCTCATAAGCATGTTCTCAACTTGTTCGCCTCGCCTCACCACTTTCCAAGAATGTGCTTCAACCGCACCCATCTTTGAAAGTATGTTGATCGAGAGGTTGGCTCTGCACATCCCGATGAATGTCGCTTCCGAGGCTTGGTCCCGAGAGTGCAAAGACAGATTCCGGAATCGCTGACAAAGTGCCGACAGACTGCCTTCTTTTGTTTTTCGACCAAAAGTGGCCATAGACACCTCGTCATCATCGAAGAATCGGGCCATAAAAGCCTCTCAGACATCTTTCCAAGAGCCGATAGAACCAGCTCTAACCTTCAAACCATTCAAGGCTTAATTTTAAGAGTGCTAATGAATAACCGGTCATGATAGGATCGCACCGCTATATGCCCGGTTTGCGCTTTGAAGTAATAGATGTGTTGTGACGGAGAGCTTTTTCCGCCGAATCGCACTAAATTAAGTGGCTTGAATTTCGAGGATATGGGACATCATCCCATTCTATAGGTATGGCCTCGCCACCCCCAAATTCTTAGATTGCCCTTGAGTTTGAGAGCATCCACCGCTTTTGGAAATCCCGCAACATATGATCTTGTTTCTTTGTATGCGGATTTGACTCCGCCGATGACATTGAGTGAACATCATGATCCCCGCCGTAGCCTTCTTGCTTCGATCCGATCCTCCTTCGCTCATCTTCTTCTTGCCCACAACTTTCTCCATCATCACCTCTAAGCGCCCGATAGATTCTTGTTGCGCAAGAATAGTAGCTTGTTGCTCTTCGATTCTTCGCGGTCATCTCTTCTTCTCGCTCGCCATGAGGACACCGGCCCGACACCGAAATCGATTTGAAGGTTGAGATGTAGCGATGGCGAGTTCTCCAATTCTTCCGGCGACCCCACCAACCGCTATAATCAAACGGATTGCCACCTCGTGCGAAGACGGTGCTTCGATAGGCTTTGACTATTGATTAATGCGCCAGAAACCTCGGGAGTACTCGGGTCGACGATTCAGATCGCCATCGGGTCTCGCCCCGCCTCCCAATCATGTTAATGGTCACTCCATGATCCTCGCGGCCGCTTGCCTTCCATGGCGGAACCGCCGCTTAATTGACGGGTCGATAACCGCCAAAACCGGTTGATGCGGATGAACATTGGGCCAAGATCGCGAGATGAGCTTCACAGCAGCAGTGAGACCGCGATTTGATTGGCATCGCGCTATGCGGTGAGATAATCACGAGATCGGAAGTGGGTGTACCCCCGCTGATTCAAAAATGAGCCTCGCATGAGAGGGGCTTCCCGAGTCGGGTTTGGCTAACCCGGGCGAGGTTGCCACTTCCCTTGGCTCGGGCGGCTTATGGCGCAGGTTCGCCACCCGAGCGCAGCTCATCCGCTCACCGACCTCATGTTGATGAGGTTCGCCATTCGACGCTTGCCATGACGCAGGTTCGCCAACGAGCGACGCTCATCACGCCGCCGGGCGCAGATTCGCCAAGCGCACGCAGGCTCGCCTCTTTCAAGGGGACCTCGCTGTAGGCGCAGGTTCGCCACTTTGACGAGGCTCGCAAAGATGGGCTTACGCTCGCCTTGTGGACGCAGGTTCATCTCTTTCAAGGGGCCTCGCTGTAGGCGCAGGTTCGCCACTTTGACGCAGGCTCGCAAAGATGGGCGACGCTCGCCTTGTGGACGCAGGTTCATCTCTTTCAAGGGGACCTCGCTGTAGGCGCAGGTTCGCCACTTTGACGCAGGCTCGCAAAGATGGGCTTACGCTCGCTCGCTTCAATGAACCTCTTGATGATGACGAGGTTCGCCGGCTTTCTTCTGACGATAGTGGAATCATCCAACGAGACCAAAGCTCGAGCACATCGGCGAAGCTTGGTTCTCGCCACGACGCTGTTCCGCTGCCCGATAGGGAACCGCTAGTAGGCTCGGTCTCCTCATAGGCGAGCGAGGCTCGCCGTAAGCCAAAACTTGGCTAACAACATCCGAAGTTGACTTGGGTTGTTTAACAACCCACTTCTTAGCCTCGGCCGCTAGCTTTTGGAGCCTCGCCCTGAGAGACAGAGGTCGCCGCCGAGGTTCACTCGAGAGGATTCAACAAAGCCACGGGGCTGAAGTCTCATACGAGACTCGACGACACTTGCGTCGCGACCGGGCTAGATGCCCTGCAGGAGAGGAACTCCTCGCACTTACCCTCGACGAACTCGATGACCAAGGTCTCAACCTCGGTTCCAACCGCAATCTTGTCCGACAGCCACCACCAGTTCATCTAATGAATGGTTGCTCCCATCGTGGTCGCCATCTTCTCAGAGGATCAAAAAATGTTTATTGATCAATGTGTGTATTACAATCAAATTCTCTCGACATGAGGAAGAGGAGGTCGATTTGACTCTCTTTGTATGGGCTCTTGGTGGCGATAGGATGCTTCACTCGATGCTCGAGTCGAGGTTCGCCTCCCGCTGACGATCGTAATTCAAGGTTGAAGATGAGCTCGATCTCTTGTGTGCACAAGTGTTGATCTCCAAAATTCTCTTTTTCACCACTTCGCCACACCCCGCCGCAGTTGATTGTCGATTGTTAATGTCATGGCGCCGCCGCAGTTGATTGTCGATTGTTAATGTCATGGCGCCGCCGCAGTTGATTGTCGATTGTTAATGTCATGGCGCCGCCGCAGTTGATTGTCGATTGTTAATGTCATGGCGCCGCCGCAGTTGATTGTCGATTGTTAATGTCATGGCGCCGCCGCAGTTGATTGTCGATTGTTAATGTCATGGCGCCGCCGCAGTTGATTGTCGATTGTTAATGTCATGGCGCCGCCGCAGTTGATTGTCGATTGTTAATGTCATGGCGCCGCCGCAGTTGATTGTCGATTGTTAATGTCATGGCGCCGCCGCAGTTGATTGTCGATTGTTAATGTCATGGCGCCGCCGCAGTTGATTGTCGATTGTTAATGTCATGGCGCCGCCGCAGTTGATTGTCGATTGTTAATGTCATGGCGCCGCCGCAGTTGATTGTCGATTGTTAATGTCATGGCGCCGCCGCAGTTGATTGTCGATTGTTAATGTCATGGCGCCGCCGCAGTTGATTGTCGATTGTTAATGTCATGGCGCCGCCGCAGTTGATTGTCGATTGTTAATGTCATGGCGCCGCCGCAGTTGATTGTCGATTGTTAATGTCATGGCGCCGCCGCAGTTGATTGTCGATTGTTAATGTCATGGCGCCGCCGCAGTTGATTGTCGATTGTTAATGTCATGGCGCCGCCGCAGTTGATTGTCGATTGTTAATGTCATGGCGCCGCCGCAGTTGATTGTCGATTGTTAATGTCATGGCGCCGCCGCAGTTGATTGTCGATTGTTAATGTCATGGCGCCGCCGCAGTTGATTGTCGATTGTTAATGTCATGGCGCCGCCGCAGTTGATTGTCGATTGTTAATGTCATGGCGCCGCCGCAGTTGATTGTCGATTGTTAATGTCATGGCGCCGCCGCAGTTGATTGTCGATTGTTAATGTCATGGCGCCGCCGCAGTTGATTGTCGATTGTTAATGTCATGGCGCCGCCGCAGTTGATTGTCGATTGTTAATGTCATGGCGCCGCCGCAGTTGATTGTCGATTGTTAATGTCATGGCGCCGCCGCAGTTGATTGTCGATTGTTAATGTCATGGCGCCGCCGCAGTTGATTGTCGATTGTTAATGTCATGGCGCCGCCGCAGTTGATTGTCGATTGTTAATGTCATGGCGCCGCCGCAGTTGATTGTCGATTGTTAATGTCATGGCGCCGCCGCAGTTGATTGTCGATTGTTAATGTCATGGCGCCGCCGCAGTTGATTGTCGATTGTTAATGTCATGGCGCCGCCGCAGTTGATTGTCGATTGTTAATGTCATGGCGCCGCCGCAGTTGATTGTCGATTGTTAATGTCATGGCGCCGCCGCAGTTGATTGTCGATTGTTAATGTCATGGCGCCGCCGCAGTTGATTGTCGATTGTTAATGTCATGGCGCCGCCGCAGTTGATTGTCGATTGTTAATGTCATGGCGCCGCCGCAGTTGATTGTCGATTGTTAATGTCATGGCGCCGCCGCAGTTGATTGTCGATTGTTAATGTCATGGCGCCGCTGCAGAACGGCGAACCTCGCCGCTTGGCGAAGCCTCGTTGAATGTCGAAGTCTCGCCGCTTGGCGAAGCCTCGCTCGAGTGTCGAAGTCTCGCCGCTTGGCGAAGCCTCGCCTCCTCGCCGAAGCCTTGCTTTCACATGCGAACCTCGTGGTCGAGGTTGAGCCCCGCCTCTTGAGCAAGTCTTGTCTAAATGTCGAACTCGCCGCTTGGCGAAGCCTCGTTCGAGTGTCGAGCCTCGCCGCTTGGCGAAGCCTCGTTCGAGTGTCGAAGTCTCGCCGCTTGGCGAAGCCTCGTTGAATGTCGAAGTCTCGCCGCTGGCGAAGCCTCGTTGAATGTCGAGGTTCACCGCTATAGGCGAACCTCGGTTGATGTCGAGGTTCATCGCTATAGGCGAACCTCGCTGGATGTCGAGGCTCGAGGCTATAGGCGAACCTCGCCGCTTGGCGAAGCCTCGTTGAATGTCGAAGTCTCGCCGCTTGGCGAAGCCTCGCTCGAGTGTCGAAGTCTCGCCGCTTGGCGAAGCCTCGCTCGAGTGTCGAAGTCTCGCCGCTTGGCGAAGCCTCGCTCGAGTGTCGAGGTTCACCGCTATAGGCGAACCTCGGTTGGATGTCGAGGTTCATCGCTATAGGCTAACCTCGCCAATGTTGAGTTCGCTGATTGGCTTAACCTCGCCAATGTTGAGTTCGCTGATTGGCGAACCTCGTCTGCTACGAAGAACAGGTCGTAATTTTCAAACCGTACGTCGGAATTGGACGAATTATATATGGAAATCGACCATCTCGACGAGACGGATCCAACTGCCCTGGTCATTTCGCCCAGTTCCTTTTGGTTTGAGAGATATCAGCATTTCTGTCTATTTTGTAAAGTCAAACATCCAGGTAAACTTAACCTTTAGGTGGGCCTGACTCCACTCAGATGGACTCTTAGGCTCTTTGGCTCATTCCGAAGTTGTCAGGCAGGATTAAGGCAATTTTATCGCCATTAAGACCCTCCAAAGTTTTCGACTTGAATGCGTTGAATGGAGTCCGAACACTTTGGATATGAAGACTTGCAAAATGGTCGCCGTAAGTGACGAGCGAGGAACCTTTCTAACTAACACGGTAAATTTGAATTCTTCACCGCAGCCTAATGATCGCCTCTAGGATTTTTAGCAAACCCCAGCCTATCAACGGATTTGATGTGCCTTTACCGACACCGCTTGAATCGGGCTAGCATGTAGATTATCTAAGTCCGCTCTACATGTAACGCTGTGCTAAGAGAGTTAACTCTCTTAGTGCTACGATATTGAATAATGACTTTGTCCTTCTTACTGAATAGACTACCCGCCACGCAGTGTTAGACGAGACTCATCTCTAATAAGGGATCGAGATGAAGTCCCCTATGCCAAAGAGGCATAGATTCAGCTTGTTGTTTAATAACAACCGGCTACACGCGGAATGGCCGCCAGATAGACTTTGTCTTCGGGCTAAGACTAACCCCGCTTTGTCTTCGGGCTAAGACTAACCCCGCTTTGTCTTCGGGGCTTAAAACGAACCCAAATAGTGGCACATCGCATGGTAGGCCATTATTAGGAAATGATCGAACCGCTCAAAGGACATAAAAGTATAACGATCGTGATCAAAAGGCAATCAAGTTGTTCGCTGACGGAGAGTATAACAACCGATTACTTAACAAAATCATTTAGGAAATGATTGTGGGGTAGCCGAGTCGCTCAAAGGACATGGGAGTATAACGACTATGGCCGAATAGAGGCACATCGCATGGTAGGCCGCTATTCGAAATGATCGGATCGCTCGCTGACATAAAAGTATAACGATCGCGGATCGAGAGGCAACCGTTGTTTAGTGACGGAGAGTATAACAACAAGGATTGAAATAGAGGCACATCGCATGGTAGGCCACTATTTGGAAATGATCAATCGCTCAGCTGACATAAAAGTATAACGACTTGATCGGACAACGCCATTTGTGGAATGACGCACGGACTATCGAGGTGATTGTTAACATGACAGAATTTGTCGCGATTGGGGCAACTTTGAGGACCCACCATCCTATTGACGAGGATTGGCAAGTTGATTTGTCGAGGTATGATGTTAACGGACAGTTGAGTGGTTCCGCCATCCTATTGGAAAGGATCGACGAAGAAAATTTGGAGGAACTATCGAGGTGACCGCTAACATGATAGTTTTAGGACCCGCCATCCTATTGATGAGGATTGGCAGAGAATTTGGAGGAAATTGGTTATCGATGTGATTGTTAACATGATAACCTAGTGGGAGTTTGAAAGAAGACTACGGTAGTACTTTTCGTAAACTTACCATTAATAGCATCATGATTCTCGTCGCCTTCTTGATTGGCTAGGCGGTATGCTCCATTCGAGTAAACTGATTCCACTACTTAATGGCCCTTCCCATTTTGGTTCGAACTTCCCTTCTTTTGGAGTTCAAAATCATCAAGGCCGGACAATGAGAACGAGGTCGCCTTCCTTGAAAATGCGACATCGGACTTTCTTGTCAAATGCTTTGGAACCGGTCCGTAAAGCTCGATATGTCGTTGAGCTTGTAGTCGCCATCCAAAGATTTCAAGTTCCTCAAGGCCGGGCGATGATTTTCCTGTTGTCATTCCGTGGATAACGCTTATTCGCAATGATGGGATTTGAATCTCCAACGGTAAAATGGCTTCACAACCATAAACCGTAGAATATGGGGTGGTACCGCCGCAGGCGAATCAAGCAGCGGTAAGCCCATAGGCTTTGCCCCAGCCTTGTCATTCCAATCCTTCTTGTTCAAGAGACCATCTTGGTAAGGATCTTGATGATCGCCTTATTAAAAACTTCACCGCCCATTCGCAGCAGGTAGTAAGTCGTTGATGCTAAATTCGATCCGAAATTTATCGCAGAATCGCGGAAGGCATGACCGACAAATTGCGGACCATTATCGTGGACGACCGCTTCGCGACACCATACCGTATATGACATGATGTTTAACAAATTTGATCACATCGCTTGTCTTGACCAATCTCAACGGAACGGCTTCAGCCCACTTTGAGAAATACTCGCTATCGCCAATATGAAGCGATGTCCTTTTGAAGAAGGTGGAGAAATTGGACCAACGATATCCATTCCCCATGTTTCAAATGGCCGTGACGCTATGTAGGATGCAAGTGTTCCTGAGGTTGGTGAAGGTAATTAGCATGTACTTGGCATGCATGGCACCGCTTAGCGAAGCCACGGCATCCTTTACCATTGTCGGCCAATAATAACCGAAGTTCACGCACCGTCCCATAACTTGGGTCCAGCCGGTGTGCTCCACAAACACCGCCATGAGCTTCTTTCAAGACTTGCTCGCTTCCTTAGTTGACAAACATCGGCAAGAACCCATCATAGGACCTTCTATACAAAGTCCAGAATTGGGAATCATAGTAAAATCTTGATGCTCGCCGACTAATCGACTCTTTCTTTTATGTCTTCGCAATATCCCATGCAAGACATAGTCGATGATCGGAACCGCCACCGCTGCTTCCAAGGATTTAGGCTCGCCTTCGATCGCTTGATCTCAGAATGCATATTTTGGCCGAAATAGTTGCCGACTAGACACAATAACTTGCCGAGTAGCATTCTCGTGCGGCTAGCGAATGCAAGAGACGCCAACGATCGGCGTAAGTGTTCCGCAAACGGGTACATGATCAATGTAAAAGCTTTCAAAGGAGTCACTAAAGTTATGGTCACGTGATAATGAGGGATAAGGTCCTCGCCCGACTTCAGATTCTCCTCTTAGTTGTTTTACGACTAGCCGCTAATCCCCAAATGCTTCAAGGTGTTTCACGCCTAGATGTTTGGCTATGTCGAGACCAATCAATAACGCATTGTACCGCCACGCTATTGGTGCATGGTTCGACAACGCATACGTACCGTGGTACCACGTGGTTTTGTGGAGATATCAATACTACCCCACTCCGCCACAACGGGCCATCGTGGGTTGCTCGAGGTCTGGCCAAAGAACAACCGCCATACTGCTCCTTAGAGGCCGATTAGCTTCATAAGGTTCATCGTGCATGTCTTGATACAATTCGACTTTCCCTTTCAAAGGGTGGTTAGCCATAAGATCACACACGCCTTGACCCTTCATCGCCTTCGAGGTTTGAAGTGAATGTCGATCGAGACAACAACAATGCCCATCTAGCCATTCACCATTCAACGTGCCGCCGGGTCATGAATACCGTGATAGGGTCGATTTTGGAGATGACGGTATGGTCCGTCCCACTAGATAGTGCCGCATCTTTGGATGGTGAAGACCAAAGCCAAACATTCCTTCAATGGGAGGATATCGATATTCGCCCCCGACAACGCCCCACCGAGGTAATAGATCGCCTGCTCGCGGGCCATTGTCATCGCCCCGTTAAGAGACTCGCTAACGATACTCAGAAGCGGATGTAAATCGAAATGGCTTTCCGATTTAGGTGCAACCAACACAGGGGATTAGAAAGATACGCCTTGATCTCTTCGAATGCCTTCCGCAATCTTCGGCCCCAAATGAACGATACTTTCTTCATGAGCTTTGAGAATGGTTGACATTTCCGATAAATTGGAAATGAATCGCTAATGTAAGCCAAACGCCTTGGAGACCACGGCTCTCGAGGCTTCTAGGAGGTGGAAGTTCTTGGATAGCCTTGACTTTGTCCGGTCGAGGCGATACCATCACCGTGACCACTAACCCTAGAAATTTGCCACTAGACATCCCCGTGAAAGACTTAGTTGGGTTCATCTTCACCGATGTGCCCAAGATTATCTCAAATGTCATCCTCAAGTCGTAAATGATCACTTTGTGACGACTCTTGACCACCAAATCATCTACGTAGCATTCTACCGCCTTCCGCAAATATTTTCTAAGATAGTGGTCATGGCACGCCGGTATGTTGCCCCCGCTTTTCAAGCCGAAGGCATAATCAGATAACAAGATATTCCCGACGGTGTTCGAAAGCAGTGCTTTTCATCATCTGGTGCATTTTGATCCGATTGTATCCCTAAAAGCCATCCATAAAGACATCCTTTCAATCCGCATGTGTTGTCGATAATGAGATCCGTGATGGGGAGAGGAAAATCATCTTTCTGACATGCTAAATTTAAGTCTCGATAGTCGACGACGGCCGGATTCGTCCGCTTTTCTTCAAAACGGTACTATGTTGGCCACCCGCCGGGTGTTGAACCTCCCGAATGAAACTCGCTTTGATCGCCTTCTCGATTTCTTTCTCAATGGCCTTCATGACTTGAGGGGAAAATCGCCGCTGTCGTTGCTTAACAAAGCTTAGCACCGGTTTGATATTAAGGTGGTGCATAGCCACTTGAGGGTCTAAGCCGTGCATATCTTCATAGCTCCAAGCTAAGACATCGATATATTCCCGCACTAAAGCCGATAAGGCCGCCCTTTCCTCACCGCCAAACTATCGCTATGAATATGGGCTTCGATTAGCTTCATCCCCATATCAACTCTGACTATTTTGTCATCGGTGGGCGGTTCTCGTTGTTCAAAACGATGTTCCCACCGCATCCCGAAGCCGTTGACTTAGCGGATCTTCAATAATGACAACTGATCATCCTCTTGAATCTCAAGTTGATCGGCCGCAGCCATGTTGGCCATCGTGGACCGAAATTCATGTCCTCAGATCGCTTCTAATCCCGTGAAACTGCTCCTGCACGATGAGTGCTCAATCGCCTCGGCCTCGACATGCCATGAGTAATGATGGTGACTCATACCCCAACCCTTTACGAAGTTTTATGATAGTAATCATCAGCCGCCTTCCCGACATAGGCGGATCGGATCGGTGCCTCGATGCCTTTCCGGTTTAGTCCTTCTTTATGAAGAAGTCATACCCCATTTTCTTCATCAAATTTCGTGCCTTTGGCGAAATATGAGAATTGGGGTTCTCTTTCTTTGCTTGGGGTTGTTCCTCCTCGCCTTGCAATGGTTTCCGACCGCCCAAAGATAATGTCTTTCTCGATCACTATCCCCGGCCGGTACCACAAAGACCGCCAGAAGGGTTAGAATGCCTCGGGTCGCCATAAACGACGATCGAATTGGCATGTGCAATGTAGGTTCAAAGATACAACCGTATGCATTCTCGACATTAAGTCAGTATGACTTTCAACACCCGGTGCGTAAGCTAAATCGTAATTTTCATTGAAAGTGACGACATCGTCATCAGGATCATTCAGATCGATTACAAAAGGTTTTTCATCATTGAAAACAACTCCTTGTTCGGACTCTATGTCACCTTCATTCCCGCCATAGTCCTCGACCGTGGTTCATCGGTTTGGCCTTCCTCAAGGTAGTGGACGTAATCAAGAAAATAATTCTCCACCCCTTGAATGGTTGCCTTCCGCGACCAATGTTTTAACCATCCCTCTTCATCTATATACTTCATGCATTGATGCAACAGAGACGGACGATCAAGTTTTCATGGATCCGTGGTCCACCCAATAGCAAATTGTAGGATGTATCAAAGATCAATGACGAAAGGTGTGACGCCCGCCTTCAAATCTCCTATCCGCATCCGAGTTTGATCTTGCCCAAGGGACGAGAATTGGTAGCATTGAAACCATAGATGGTAGTCCCGGTCGTCGCTAACCGATGCAGCGGTATCCCAAGATGTTGTATAATTCTCAATGGGATGATACTCAATGCGGATCCCGGATCAACTTGAGCTCTGCTGATTCGACAGATCCAATATAGCCGGTGAAGTACAACGCCTATCATGCTTTGGGTTCTTCACTTGCATGTCCTCCGATGAAAAGTAATGCAAGGCATCGCCCTTTGAAGACTGATGACACCGGGCGAAACTTCGCTGAGCTTTCCGAAATGAGCGAAAGGCTTCGTTGTCCGCCAATGCTTCTCGCAGAGCTTCTCCGTAGATTGAGAAAGCCGTAAGAGTTCAAATAAGGTGATTCTCACGGATGTTAGAGAGTTGGGCTAAAACATCGAATCGAAAGGGGCCTTCAAGTCTCGTGTGTCCTTCCTAAGCTCGTAGCGATTTCCTTGCCTTGGGCTCAATGATCGGCGCCTTCGATGGTGCGCCAAGTATTGCCTCGATACTCCTTTGAGAACTCTTTCCCACCTCGTAGCCAACGCCGGTACAAATTGTGCGACGGGCGATTTGTTGCTCGGGAATCATCGATTTGTTCTTTTCTCGGGCGCGGGCAGAGGCGCTGCTAAGTCTTCCCTTTAGACTTTGAAGAAGTCCATTGTTCATCCGATAACAAGTCGTGGTGAACCCACATAATTTCGCCTCTTGGGCGAGTGTAAGGGATCATGCCTTGTGCCTCCCGATGTCAAGATCAAAGTTCACAACTCGCTTCGCTTTATGGATCGGTTTCACACCATCTTGCACTTGAGCTCCGCCAAGTCGCCAAATTGGAGAGCCACCATGTTTGCGCACACCTTCTTCTCGATCCTCCCGCAGAGTCATAACACTCGCTTCTAACAAGACTTGGATCTTGTCTTTCAGATGTAGCATGACCTCGTTTGATGGTGTACCATTCGATGGTACATGCAAGATTTTGGATCATCCGCCCTTGAAGCTTCCTCCCGCTTCCTTATTTCGAAGTGTGATCTTGTTCATCTTGAGTAAAGTTTTAAGGATTGGTATGACTGGTCATCCTTAAAATCATACTTCCTGAAGACGGTGTCAGAAACATACGATTTCTGCTTGAAGGGTCTCGAAGTAGGTTGGGTCTCCACAGCCAAGGTCTCCTTCCCCTTCGATTGCTTTTGAGGAATAAAATTGTTCTGATTACCCCCCTTCTTAGGACGAGAATCCTGGGGTTCCTCGGCTTCGATCCTCACAAGCATGTTCTCAACTTGTTCGCCTCGCCACCACTTTCCAAGAGTGTGCTTCGACTGCACCCATCTTTGAAAGTATGTTGATCGAGAGGTTGGCTCTGCACATCCCGATGAATGTCGCTTCCGAGGCCTGGTCCCGGGAATGCAAAGACAGATTCGAATCGCTGACAAAGTGCCGACAGACTGCCTTCTTTGTTTTTCACCGCCAGTGGCCATAGACACCTCGTCATCGCCGAAGAATCGGGCCATAAAAGCCTCTCAGACATCTTTCCAAGAGCCGATAGAACCAGGCTCTAACCTTCAAACCATTCGGCTAATTCTTTAAGAGTGCTAATGAATAACCGGTCATGATAGGATCGCACCGCTATATGCCCGGCTTTGCTTGAAGTAATAGATGTGTTGTGACGGAGAGCTTTTTCCGCCGAACCGCACTAAATTAAGTGGCTTGAATTTCGAGGATATGGGACATCATCCCATTCTATAGGGTATGGCCTTGCCACCCCAAATTCTTAGATTGCCCTTGGAGTTTGAGAGCATCCACCGCTTTTGGAAATCCCGCAACATATGATCTCGCTTTTTCAGACGCCGGATTCGATTCCGCTTCGATGACATTGAGTGAACATCATGATCCCCGCCGTAGCCTTCTTGCTTCGATCCGATCCTCCTTCGCCCATCTTCTTCTTGCCCACAACTTTCTCCATCATCATCTCTAAGCTGCCCGATAGATTCTTGTTGCGCAAGAATAGTAGCTTGTTGCTCTTCGATTCTTCGTGTCATCTCTTCTTCTCGCTCGCCATGAGGACACCGGCCCGATCACCAAATCGTGATTTGAAGGTTGAGATGTAGCGATGGCGAGTTCTCCAATTCTTCCGGCGACCCCACCAACCGCTATAATCAAACGGATTGCCACCGGTGCGAAGACGGTGCTTCGATAGCGCTTTGACTATTGATTAATGCGCCAGAGACTCGGGAGTACTCGGTCGACGATTCAGATCGCCATCGGGTCTCGCCCCGCCCTTCCAACCATGTTAATGGTTACTCCATGACCTCGCGCCGCTTGCCTTTACGGTGGAACCGCTTCGCCTAGTTGACGGGTCGATGACCGCCAAAACCGGTTGATGCGTGGATGAACATTGGGCGCGATTGCGGAGATGAGCTTCACAGCAGCAGCGAGACCGCATTTGATTGGCATCGCGCTATGCGGTGAGATAATCACGAGATCGGAAGTGGGTGTACCCCCGCTGATTCAAAAATGAGCCTCGCATGAGAGGGGCTTCCCGAGTCGGGTTTGGCGAACTGGCGAGGTTGCCACTTCCCTTGGCTCGGGCGGCGGCTTATGGCGAGGTTCGCCATCCGGCGAAGTTCATCCGCTCGAATGGCCCTCCCGTTGACGCAGGTTCGCCATTCCGACGCTTGCCATGACGCAGGTTCGCCATTCGACGCTTGCCATGACGCAGGTTCGCCACTTTGACGCAGGCTCGCAAAGATGGGCTTAACGCTCGCCTTGTGGACGAGGTTCATCTCTTTCAAGGGGACCTCGCTGTAGGCAGGTTCGCCACTTTGACGCAGGCTCGCAAAGATGGGCTTAACGCTCGCTCGCTTCAATGAACCTCTTGATGATGACGAGGTTCGCCGGCTTTCTTCTGACGATAGTGAAATCCGTCCAACGAGACCAAAGCTCGAGCACATAGGCGAACCTCGGTTGGATGTCGAGGCTCGAGGCTATAGGCGAACCTCGGTTGATGTCGAGGTTCACCGCTATAGGCGAACCTCGGTTGGATGTCGAGGTTCACCGCTATAGGCGAACCTCGGTTGGATGTCGAGGCTCGAGGCTATAGGCGAACCTCGGTTGGATGTCGAGGTTCACCGCTATAGGCGAACCTCGGTTGGATGTCGAGGTTCACCGCTATAGGCGAACCTCGGTTGGATGTCGAGGTTCACCGCTATAGGCGAACCTCGGTTGGATGTCGAGGCTCGAGGCTATAGGCGAACCTCGGTTGATGTCGAGGTTCACCGCTATAGGCGAACCTCGGTTGATGTCGAGGTTCACCGCTATAGGCGAACCTCGGTTGGATGTCGAGGCTCGAGGCTATAGGCGAACCTCGGTTGGATGTCGAGGCTCGAGGCTATAGGCGAACCTCGGTTGGATGTCGAGGTTCACCGCTATAGGCGAACCTCGCCGACCGCTGATGTCGCGGGCGAAGCCTCGCTCGAGTGTCGAGGTTCACCGCTATAGGCGAACCTCGGTTGGATGTCGAGGCTCGAGGCTATAGGCGAACCTCGGTTGGATGTCGAGGCTCGAGGCTATAGGCGAACCTCGGTTGGATGTCGAGGTTCACCGCTATAGGCGAACCTCGGTTGGATGTCGAGGTTCACCGCTATAGGCGAACCTCGGTTGATGTCGAGGTTCACCGCTATAGGCGAACCTCGGTTGGATGTCGAGGCTCGAGGCTATAGGCGAACCTCGGTTGGATGTCGAGGTTCATCGCTATAGGCTAACCTCGCCAATGTTGAGCTCGCTGATTGGCGAACCTCGCCAATGTTGAGCTCGCTGATTGGCGAACCTCGCCAATGTTGAGTTCGCTGATTGGCGAACCTCGCCAATGTTGAGTTCGCTGATTGGCGAACCTCGCCAATGTTGAGTTCGCTGATTGGCGAACCTCGCCGACCGCTGATGTCGCGGGCGAAGCCTCGCTCGAGTGTCGAGGTTCACCGCTATAGGCGAACCTCGGTTGGATGTCGAGGCTCGAGGCTATAGGCGAACCTCGGTTGGATGTCGAGGTTCACCGCTATAGGCGAACCTCGGTTGGATGTCGAGGTTCACCGCTATAGGCGAACCTCGGTTGGATGTCGAGGTTCACCGCTATAGGCGAACCTCGGTTGGATGTCGAGGCTCGAGGCTATAGGCGAACCTCGGTTGGATGTCGAGGTTCACCGCTATAGGCGAACCTCGGTTGATGTCGAGGTTCACCGCTATAGGCGAACCTCGGTTGGATGTCGAGGTTCACCGCTATAGGCGAACCTCGGTTGGATGTCGAGGCTCGAGGCTATAGGCGAACCTCGGTTGGATGTCGAGGCTCGAGGCTATAGGCGAACCTCGGTTGGATGTCGAGGTTCACCGCTATAGGCGAACCTCGGTTGGATGTCGAGGCTCGAGGCTATAGGCGAACCTCGGTTGATGTCGAGGTTCACCGCTATAGGCGAACCTCGGTTGGATGTCGAGGCTCGAGGCTATAGGCGAACCTCGGTTGGATGTCGAGGCTCGAGGCTATAGGCGAACCTCGGTTGGATGTCGAGGCTCGAGGCTATAGGCGAACCTCGGTTGGATGTCGAGGCTCGAGGCTATAGGCGAACCTCGGTTGGATGTCGAGGCTCGAGGCTATAGGCGAACCTCGCCAATGTTGAGTTCGCTGATTGGCGAACCTCGCCGACCGCTGATGTCGCGGGCGAAGCTCGCCTTTATGATCGCTGAGCCGGGCGAGCCTCGCTCTGCCGAAGCCGCTTTCACATGCGAACCTCGTGTTGAGGTTGAGCCCCGCCTCTTGAGCAAGTCTTGTTCGAGTGTCGAGCCTCGCCGCTTGGCGAAGCCTCGCTCGAGTGTCGAAGTCTCGCCGCTGGCGAAGCCTCGCTCGAGTGTCGAGGTTCACCGCTATAGGCGAACCTCGGTTGGATGTCGAGGCTCGAGGCTATAGGCGAACCTCGGTTGGATGTCGAGGTTCACCGCTATAGGCGAACCTCGGTTGATGTCGAGGTTCACCGCTATAGGCGAACCTCGGTTGGATGTCGAGGCTCGAGGCTATAGGCTAACCTCGCCAATGTTGAGCTCGCTGATTGGCGAACCTCGCCAATGTTGAGCTCGCTGATTGGCGAACCTCGCCAATGTTGAGTTCGCTGATTGGCGAACCTCGCCGACCGCTGATGTCGCGGGCCATGTGCTCCGCTTTTGAATTGAAACGCGGGCCATGTGCTCCGCTTTTGAATTGAAACGCGGGCCATGTGCTCCGCTTTTGAATTGAAACGCGGGCCATGTGCTCCGCTTTTGAATTGAAACGCGGGCCATGTGCTCCGCTTTTGAATTGAAACGCGGGCCATGTGCTCCGCTTTTGAATTGAAACGCGGGCCATGTGCTCCGCTTTTGAATTGAAACGCGGGCCATGTGCTCCGCTTTTGAATTGAAACGCGGGCCATGTGCTCCGCTTTTGAATTGAAACGCGGGCCATGTGCTCCGCTTTTGAATTGAAACGCGGGCCATGTGCTCCGCTTTTGAATTGAAACGCGGGCCATGTGCTCCGCTTTTGAATTGAAACGCGGGCCATGTGCTCCGCTTTTGAATTGAAACGCGGGCCATGTGCTCCGCTTTTGAATTGAAACGCGGGCCATGTGCTCCGCTTTTGAATTGAAACGCGGGCCATGTGCTCCGCTTTTGAATTGAAACGCGGGCCATGTGCTCCGCTTTTGAATTGAAACGCGGGCCATGTGCTCCGCTTTTGAATTGAAACGCGGGCCATGTGCTCCGCTTTTGAATTGAAACGCGGGCCATGTGCTCCGCTTTTGAATTGAAACGCGGGCCATGTGCTCCGCTTTTGAATTGAAACGCGGGCCATGTGCTCCGCTTTTGAATTGAAACGCGGGCCATGTGCTCCGCTTTTGAATTGAAACGCGGGCCATGTGCTCCGCTTTTGAATTGAAACGCGGGCCATGTGCTCCGCTTTTGAATTGAAACGCGGGCCATGTGCTCCGCTTTTGAATTGAAACGCGGGCCATGTGCTCCGCTTTTGAATTGAAACGCGGGCCATGTGCTCCGCTTTTGAATTGAAACGCGGGCCATGTGCTCCGCTTTTGAATTGAAACGCGGGCCATGTGCTCCGCTTTTGAATTGAAACGCGGGCCATGTGCTCCGCTTTTGAATTGAAACGCGGGCCATGTGCTCCGCTTTTGAATTGAAACGCGGGCCATGTGCTCCGCTTTTGAATTGAAACGCGGGCCATGTGCTCCGCTTTTGAATTGAAACGCGGGCCATGTGCTCCGCTTTTGAATTGAAACGCGGGCCATGTGCTCCGCTTTTGAATTGAAACGCGGGCCATGTGCTCCGCTTTTGAATTGAAACGCGGGCCATGTGCTCCGCTTTTGAATTGAAACGCGGGCCATGTGCTCCGCTTTTGAATTGAAACGCGGGCCATGTGCTCCGCTTTTGAATTGAAACGCGGGCCATGTGCTCCGCTTTTGAATTGAAACGCGGGCCATGTGCTCCGCTTTTGAATTGAAACGCGGGCCATGTGCTCCGCTTTTGAATTGAAACGCGGGCCATGTGCTCCGCTTTTGAATTGAAACGCGGGCCATGTGCTCCGCTTTTGAATTGAAACGCGGGCCATGTGCTCCGCTTTTGAATTGAAACGCGGGCCATGTGCTCCGCTTTTGAATTGAAACGCGGGCCATGTGCTCCGCTTTTGAATTGAAACGCGGGCCATGTGCTCCGCTTTTGAATTGAAACGCGGGCCATGTGCCCGTGATTTTGAATTGAAACGCGGGCCATGTGCTCCGCTTTTGAATTGAAACGCGGGCCATGTGCTCCGCTTTTGAATTGAAACGCGGGCCATGTGCTCCGCTTTTGAATTGAAACGCGGGCCATGTGCTCCGCTTTTGAATTGAAACGCGGGCCATGTGCTCCGCTTTTGAATTGAAACGCGGGCCATGTGCTCCGCTTTTGAATTGAAACGCGGGCCATGTGCTCCGCTTTTGAATTGAAACGCGGGCCATGTGCTCCGCTTTTGAATTGAAACGCGGGCCATGTGCTCCGCTTTTGAATTGAAACGCGGGCCATGTGCTCCGCTTTTGAATTGAAACGCGGGCCATGTGCTCCGCTTTTGAATTGAAACGCGGGCCATGTGCTCCGCTTTTGAATTGAAACGCGGGCCATGTGCTCCGCTTTTGAATTGAAACGCGGGCCATGTGCTCCGCTTTTGAATTGAAACGCGGGCCATGTGCTCCGCTTTTGAATTGAAACGCGGGCCATGTGCTCCGCTTTTGAATTGAAACGCGGGCCATGTGCTCCGCTTTTGAATTGAAACGCGGGCCATGTGCTCCGCTTTTGAATTGAAACGCGGGCCATGTGCTCCGCTTTTGAATTGAAACGCGGGCCATGTGCTCCGCTTTTGAATTGAAACGCGGGCCATGTGCTCCGCTTTTGAATTGAAACGCGGGCCATGTGCTCCGCTTTTGAATTGAAACGCGGGCCATGTGCTCCGCTTTTGAATTGAAACGCGGGCCATGTGCTCCGCTTTTGAATTGAAACGCGGGCCATGTGCCCGTGATTTTGAATTGAAACGCGGGCCATGTGCTCCGCTTTTGAATTGAAACGCGGGCCATGTGCCCGTGATTTTGAATTGAAACGCGGGCCATGTGCTCCGTGATTTTGAATTGAAACGCGGGCCATGTGCTCCGCTTTTGAATTGAAACGCGGGCCATGTGCTCCGCTTTTGAATTGAAACGCGGGCCATGTGCTCCGCTTTTGAATTGAAACGCGGGCCATGTGCTCCGCTTTTGAATTGAAACGCGGGCCATGTGCTCCGCTTTTGAATTGAAACGCGGGCCATGTGCTCCGCTTTTGAATTGAAACGCGGGCCATGTGCTCCGCTTTTGAATTGAAACGCGGGCCATGTGCTCCGCTTTTGAATTGAAACGCGGGCCATGTGCTCCGCTTTTGAATTGAAACGCGGGCCATGTGCTCCGCTTTTGAATTGAAACGCGGGCCATGTGCTCCGCTTTTGAATTGAAACGCGGGCCATGTGCTCCGCTTTTGAATTGAAACGCGGGCCATGTGCTCCGCTTTTGAATTGAAACGCGGGCCATGTGCTCCGCTTTTGAATTGAAACGCGGGCCATGTGCTCCGCTTTTGAATTGAAACGCGGGCCATGTGCTCCGCTTTTGAATTGAAACGCGGGCCATGTGCTCCGCTTTTGAATTGAAACGCGGGCCATGTGCTCCGCTTTTGAATTGAAACGCGGGCCATGTGCTCCGCTTTTGAATTGAAACGCGGGCCATGTGCTCCGCTTTTGAATTGAAACGCGGGCCATGTGCTCCGCTTTTGAATTGAAACGCGGGCCATGTGCTCCGCTTTTGAATTGAAACGCGGGCCATGTGCTCCGCTTTTGAATTGAAACGCGGGCCATGTGCTCCGCTTTTGAATTGAAACGCGGGCCATGTGCTCCGCTTTTGAATTGAAACGCGGGCCATGTGCTCCGCTTTTGAATTGAAACGCGGGCCATGTGCTCCGCTTTTGAATTGAAACGCGGGCCATGTGCTCCGCTTTTGAATTGAAACGCGGGCCATGTGCTCCGCTTTTGAATTGAAACGCGGGCCATGTGCTCCGCTTTTGAATTGAAACGCGGGCCATGTGCTCCGCTTTTGAATTGAAACGCGGGCCATGTGCTCCGCTTTTGAATTGAAACGCGGGCCATGTGCTCCGCTTTTGAATTGAAACGCGGGCCATGTGCTCCGCTTTTGAATTGAAACGCGGGCCATGTGCTCCGCTTTTGAATTGAAACGCGGGCCATGTGCTCCGCTTTTGAATTGAAACGCGGGCCATGTGCTCCGCTTTTGAATTGAAACGCGGGCCATGTGCTCCGCTTTTGAATTGAAACGCGGGCCATGTGCTCCGCTTTTGAATTGAAACGCGGGCCATGTGCTCCGCTTTTGAATTGAAACGCGGGCCATGTGCTCCGCTTTTGAATTGAAACGCGGGCCATGTGCTCCGCTTTTGAATTGAAACGCGGGCCATGTGCTCCGCTTTTGAATTGAAACGCGGGCCATGTGCTCCGCTTTTGAATTGAAACGCGGGCCATGTGCTCCGCTTTTGAATTGAAACGCGGGCCATGTGCTCCGCTTTTGAATTGAAACGCGGGCCATGTGCTCCACGCTTTGGCCGGGAGAAGGGCTTTCATCGGTGAGGTCGAATGCTAGGGCGGCGCCAGAACCGGGCGCCATGAGCCGGCCGCCTCGCAGGGTGAGGTGGCGCTGGCCTCGTGATCCCTCCGTGACTTGTCAAGGTGGGGAGTCTCCTGAACGGATTCGCCCGGGCGCAATGGTTGCCCCGAAGCGTGGAATGGCGGCCGGCGGAAGGTCGACCCGCCAAGCAGTTGCCGATGGCGCTTTGCCGCGGGCTAAGGCGGGAGGCGAGTGAGGAGGTCACCGCAAAGCTTGGAACCGGGCATGCATGGTGGCTTGCATGGCTTGGGTGATCTTCTGTGGATTCCTCGAGTTGGGCCCGAGTGACATAGCCCGCTTGTAGGTTCTCTCAATTCTAAAGATCATCGCCACTGACATAACCGCAAGAAGAAGAAAGGAGGCCCCACGGTGGGCCAAACTGCTGATGTATATAATCACAGCCACTAACCTCGATGAGTTTAGCTTTAAAGAGAGCGAGTCCGCTTTCTCCTAAAGCCTACCGACACTTCTACCAAAGGATTCTACAATGTAAAGGAGGACCCGCGAAGAGGCGGAGTTGGGATCTCCTGGTTCCTCCGACGGTCAAGTTAGTAGAGTGGGAGATAGTTTGATGGAGCGTGCATTCACACCGAGAAGATTGCTTACCTTGTTAGTCGCTCACGCTGCTCTTTATAGGTAGGGTTAAGGGGTATTTCGTCTTTCCATTAGTTTGGGAACCACCGTGAGTCAACCCTCCCTCCACGGTGAGCCGAGGATCGGGTCAACATCCCTCCACCGCTAGAGTGGCCGGCCTTACGTGCATCAAATCGGGAGTAACTGAGGGTTGGTGTGGTCTATTCGCTATTAATGGGATGGGATTGGCTACCAGAATGCATGGGTCCGAGGTGCCTTAAATACCGTGGAGGGATGGGGAATTAAGGGGTCACGCTGCATTTAATGCGATGTTGATGGGCTCGAAAATCGCGGTGGCCGCCGCTTGAGTGGAGAGAATCACGCAGGTGAGAGAAGGGGGAGCCGTGGCCGGATGGCCACTCATGCGCTCTTAGGGCCCCTTGGGATGATTTGGCCGAGGGGACGATTGGGAGCTTTATGCGCCGCCTCTAGAGGACGAAAGTGGCCGAAGGGTAGGCCCTGATTCGCCCCACATTGTTTGGAGAGGTCGGCAACTTGTAGGAAGGGATCGTAACGCGGGCGGGTCGGAGGACGACCGACACCGCCTTCCGCCGTCCGAGAGAGAGAATCGCCGATGGGTCGACTCGCACCGCCAAGGCTTGGCCATGGCGATAGTCGCCTAATGGACCGGACTGGTCGGTACATGCATGCCGGTCGGTGGGTTGAGTGTGGAGGTTCTTGTCGGTCCTCATTGGTAAACAAGCTCATCAGCTGGCTTTTCTCCTTAATCACCGATTAGTGGTTATGACCATAACATATATATATATATATATATATATATATATATATATATATATATATATATATATATATATATATATATATATATATATATATATATATATATATATATATATATATATAGAGTAAGGCTCCTATGAACTTAAGTTCATAATGAATAGTGGTACACCAACTTTTTATCCACTCATCTTGCCTTGAGATTTGTGATGCACAAATCTCAAAGTGGCCTTTATATCTTTCACTGATCCCAAAGCAAGATGAGTGGTTAGAAAAGTTGGTGCATCACTATTCATTATGAACTTAAGTTCATAGGAGCCTTGCTCTCTCTCTCTCTCTCTCTATATATATATATATATATATATATATATATATATATATATATATATATATATATATATATATATATATATATATATATATATATATATATATAGAGTAAGGCTCCTATGAACTTAAGTTCATAATGAATAGTGGTACACCAACTTTTTATCCACTCATCTTGCCTTGAGATTTGTGATGCACAAATCTCAAAGTGGCCTTTATATCTTTCACTGATCCCAAAGCAAGATGAGTGGTTAGAAAAGTTGGTGCATCACTATTCATTATGAACTTAAGTTCATAGGAGCTCTCTCTCTCTCTCTCTCTATATATATATATATATATATATATATATATATATATATATATATATATATATATATATATATATATATATATATATATATATATATAGGGGCGGATCAAATGAGAACCGATTACAAATATGAGAACTAAGAACCCAATCTTTACCATTAGATCTTTAACCAATCAACGGTTGTGATTAAACTCTATTAAATTTAAAAAGTTAATTAAAGGGCACGTTTATCATTTTAGTTTCAAAATCAGTTACATTATAGGCAGTTTTTTTGCCTAATTGACCGCAACCTTATTGATTACGTTTCAATTTATTTCTTCTTTATTCTTCTACTTCGTAGATTTTTATTTAAAACATGAAAGTGCCGTTATAACGATCACCACGTATCAATCTCGTCCAATCTTCAACCCTTTTTTGATCGTTTTTCTCTTGTTCGCCCGCGCAATTTGCTGCATATCATCAATTTTCAGATTCAACAAATCAATATTTTTAAGTTTTACGTTGTTGCCATGGAATTCGTAGATTCAGGTTACAATCCAACCAGCTGAGGTTACAATCAGCTAATTAGTATTCTTTTGATTTAGAGTATGAATGGATTTATTTTATAGAATCTCATAAATAATTTAACATAATTGTTTTTTAATACTTCCAGCATTTGTCAATAAACATTCGACTTTAATAAAATATACCGATTCTCATCAATATAACATACGATTCTATAAATATCACTTAGAGATTCTCAGAATTATAGAATGATGATTCGTCAATAAAACTTATCGATTCGTAAATAAAGCATTAAGATTCGTAAATATCACTTAGAGATTCTCAGAACTATTTAATGATGATTCGTCAATAAAATATACCGATTCTCATCAATATAACATACGATTCTATAAACATCACTTAGAGATTCTCAGAAATATAGAATGATGATTCGTCAATAAAACATACTAATTTCGTAAATAAAGCATTAAGATTCGTAAATATCACTTAGAGATTCTCAGAACTATTTAATGATGATTCTCACAATAAAATATACCGATTCTCATCAATATAACATACGATTCTATAAACATCACTTAGAGATTCTCAGAAATATAGAATGATGATTCTCACAATATAACAAATTGATTCTGCTAATAAAGCATTAAGATTCGTAAATATCACTTAGAGAATCAGAACTATAGAATGTTGATTCTCACAATAAAATATACTGATTCTGTCAATAAAGCATTCAGATTCTGTAGATATCAATAAGAGATTTTGTAACTATAGATTGTCGATTCTCACAATATATATCAATGAGAGATTCTCAGAACTATTTAATGATGATTCTCACAATATATATCAATGAGAGATTCTGTAACGATTGTATTTATTTTGGCTGAGATTTCGCTCCCTCGTAATCCATACGCGGCTCGAACACGTTTTGAGTGAAACCCTAGATTGTGAATATCGGCTAAAAACTTTTCGGAAAAAATGCTGTGCGACCCCTCAGTTCTGTAAACTAGTAGAATATGAAAAGTTTTTTTCCATAATATCGTGGTTGTGGTTTTTAATAATTTGACAGTTATTTCCTTTTATACCTCTGGGCTTTTTACCTGTTTACCCTTATTTCAGTTTCTAATGTCTATTTAATTACACTATTGCCACCTTGATTTTGGCAGAATCTCAGCCTTTATTTTTATATCATGGATGGTTGATATTTGGTTCTTAGTTCTCACATTTATTTGGGTTCTCATTGAAACCGCCCATATATATATATATATATATATATATATATATATATATATATATATATATATATATATAGAGCAAGCTCTATAAACTTAAGTTGATAGGGAGTAGTGTCCTGACTTTTATATCCATTGATCTTGCCTTGGGATCCGTGAAATGAAGAGATGCACAAATCTTAAAGATGGACTTCATATCTTTCACAGATCCCAAGGCAATATTAATGGTTAGAAAAGTTGGTGGATGACTATTCCTATCAACTTAAGTTTATAGGAGCCTTGCTCTATATATATATATATATATATATATATATATATATATATATATATATATATATATATATATATATATATATATATATATATATATATATATATATATATATATATATATATATATATATATATATATATATATAGTAGATATAGCCTAATTGTCGAGTATGATAGGTGCACCAACTTTTTATCCACTCATCTTGCTTTGAGATTTGTGATGCACAAATCTCAAAGTGTCCTTTATATCTTTCACTGATCCCAAAGCAAGATGAGTGGTTAGAAAAGTTGGTGGATGACTATTCCTATCAACTTAAGTTTATAGGAGCCTTGCTCTATATATATATATATATATATATATATATATATATATATATATATATATAGAGAGAGAGAGAGAGAGAGTATGGAATATGAGGTGGCACTCATTTAGTAAAATGAGCTCCCACTCACAAACATCATACCCCACACTTAATTGATGTAACCACTAAGTGGCTCTAAATACTATACACATTAGTGGGTAGCTCATTTTACTAAATGAGATGGCGGCTCATATTCTTTTTTCCATATATATATATATATATATATATATATATATATATATATATATATATATATATATATAATAAGAACCGACGGCCGGTCCGTGGGCCGGGCGAGGGCCCGGACTCGAGCCCGAGCCCGCTCGACCCGGATTGGGCGGCTTGGGCCCGCCGGGTCCGTCCGACACCGGCCGGGCCCGGGCCTTGGGCCCAATTAGACAGCCCTAGGCCTCATACACGTTGATTTTCATAACATCTGGAGGTGATGGAGACCAAAAAGTTGGTCAATGTTGAACAATGAACTTGTGCTTAACAAACTTGGTGAATGCAGACGTAAATAAACCTCAGCGAGCTGTTAGAGCGAATAAAATTCTCAAAACCTTACACGTTTCCCGAGACATGCAAATGTGCTCCAACGTGAAGAATATTTGGAGTTGTGCTATTAAAAAGAAGGAATTGGACGTCAAACATCAATCAAAATAATATTCACTTATAGTTTTGGAGGCAAAAGTAATAATTCTTTATATTCAAAATTTCAAAGGAGATGCAGTTTCTAGCCACTTGTGTGATCTAGTAATGATCCCTTTAGTTACTTTTTTAATCATTGTTCAAATAGATTCCTATCGAGATGAGATACAGGATGGCCACAGGAGATCAAATTACAGATTGACCTGTTAAAATGTGAATGTCGACTTAATTAAAAACCCTTTGATTTAATAACTCTCTCTCTGACAAAGAAATAAAATTGATTTTCTTGTTTAGTTATTTGTTTATATTTTAGGGTAAATTACACTAAGCCCCCAAGAACTTTCAGTAGTTTGCAGTAAACCACAAATTAATTTCAAAATTGCAATAAACCCCCAATAACTTTTGCAGAAACTATAATATCTTTTGGGTACATTACACTAAACCCCCAGTAACTTTCAAAATGTGTTTTTATGTTTTGGTTCTAATTTATGGGGGTTATCTTTAGAATGCAAAAACTTATTGGAATTTTTTTATTTTTTGCAATTTCAAAAGTTATCGAGGGTTGTAGCGCAATTCTGAATATTGGGTGTTTAGTGCAAAGCGCAGAATGTTCTTCAAGATTTAGTATAATTTTACTCTATATTTTAACATGGAAGAAACAAGAAAACGAGCCTTCTCGAGAGCAGCAGTCCTGTTGTATTCTATGTTTTTTTCTTAAAGGTACGTTGTATCCTATGCATGCTTGTACTAACATTTTTCTGTCAAAATCTGACTCTCTCTGAAGTGCTGTCAAAAGTAAAGGAATCGTAGGTTCCTGTGTTTATTGTGGAGGAGAGAAGAAATTGGTATTTGTTTTTGGG
Source organism: Asparagus setaceus (assembly GCA_012295165.1). Taxonomy (NCBI): domain Eukaryota; kingdom Viridiplantae; phylum Streptophyta; class Magnoliopsida; order Asparagales; family Asparagaceae; genus Asparagus; species Asparagus setaceus. Next base: position 36,155,703 of record CM022705.1, read on the forward strand.
CTCCGGTATGAGGGTTTTCTTTCTCTTTTGCTGTGTATCAATTCACAAAGAAATTATTTCAATTTATAGAGGTTTTTCACCCAATCATCTCCTCCCCAAAAATTAGCCTCCAAATAAATTCAATTAAAAGTCATTTATCAGCACTAATTAAAATCCATTAAGAGTCTATTAATTCTCCATTACCAGCCCTTTATTGTCTAATATTATCTCATTTAACGCATTGATTTAATTTGGATAAATCTGCTAACATTTCCCACTTGGCCAAATTAACCAAATGATATGCTTCCCACTATCCTTGAGATCAGATGTTCTCTTCATACCATTACTCCTACTATCCATGAAGAGTAATTTTATTTCATTATTCATGAAATTTACTTGGACTCATTTATTCCTAAGTCCCATCAAACTCACATGTTTGATAAAAGTTTTCGTTGGTATTTCTTTTATCAAAGGATCATCAATCATATATGTAGTAGGGATGTAAGTTGATAGGAATTTAAATGTGATCCTAAAATTGCAAGTATACAACCATCAAGTTATAGTATAAAAAGTTATCGATTCCACGAGGAAGGTGTTTGTAGGAGTTAATCAAATTCGGTTCTTATGTTGTGTGTGTGACAATTAGGAGTGAAACATGATGAAAATGAATGTGGAGAAATTAGAGAGTGTTGTGATTGAATGCAAATAAAAACAAAATGAGAATGAAAGTGAGTGTGAAGAAATTAAGAGTGTAGAAGTGATAAAATGTAAATAAAAGTAAAATGAGATTGAAAATGGGAAGGTAAAGAGTGGATGTGAATATGCGGGAATAAATCAAAACAAGATTGAGAGAGAGTGAGAAGTAAAGAAAAATAAAATCAAGAAAAAAAATCAAGAATAAAGATAAAAATAAAGAAGTAAAGATGGATGATTCAATTAAAGATATGAGGAATCTAGAATTGAATCCACTAGCTTATCTCACTTATAAAATATGAATTATTATCTTATTATCACATTTTACTTTAGATTTATTAAGTATAGCCTATCCTACCACTTTTAAGTCAAGCTTAACCTATCCTATTATCATCCAAGCAAAATTAATACTCATGAAAAGAATAACAAAGAGATAGTAATTCTAGAATTTATTAGCATACTCTATCCTATCACTTTTAAGGCAAGTATAGATTATCCAATTCTTCTTCTATCAATTAGTTCTCTAGTTGATTATCCTAAACATGATCATTTAAGCACAAGAGAATAATCCATAAATTATAAGAGAGATTAATACTAGTTTCATGCAATTCTCTATTCCTACAAGAGTTTAGTTCCACAACTTTAGAAAATAAAACAAAGAAATAAAAAGAGAGATGAAAAAGAATAAAAAGAGAAGGAGAGGAAATAAAACAATCTAAACTATTGGCAAGAAAATAAATCTATACTACAAAGTAAAAACATTATATGAAAGTAAACACATGAAATTAAAGATGTGAAAGTAAAGACATAAATGTAAATCTATTCTACAAAGCATTAAGAAATAAACAAGAAAAGAAAATAAGAAAAGAAAAACATAAACCCACATATTCAATTCTTCATCTTCATCCTCTTTTCATCCTTGGACAAAGAGAAGAAAAGAAAATATGAATGGGTGAAAATATTTTTTTATTAATTGCAACTAAAAGTTATAAATTTAGAAGATCTTCTCAATTAAGAATAGCTCTCCTCTCCAAAAGGAGTTATTACAAAATATTTCACACTTTAAGCCCTCACTCTACCCCTCTATTTATAGATAACAAGAATCTCTCATAACCTTTGAATTTGTCTTGGCCTCCAAGTAACCCTCACAACCATAGGATTTGGCTTTGGCCCCAAGCAACCCTCAAAGCCATAGGATCTCTCAAAATAATCTAGACCATTGATTTTATACTTGAGAGATGGGTTTGTGGGCTTTATTTCTTTTGTATTTAATTCATTTAAGACTCTTGGGTTTCTCTTAAATGCTCTTGGGCTTCTTAGAATTTAACTTGGCCTTCAAATAATTGAATATAAATCAATTAAATTCAGATTTCTATCATAACCTGTTGTTGCTGATGAAATTTTTAGAATTTGATAATATGAATAGCTCCGTCTCGTCGAGATAGGCGATTTTTATATATAATATGTTGAATTCTGCTTTTCGGATTGGGAGATATCGCATTTTCTTTGCGGTTGACCATCCTGAGTACGAATTTGACTTTATTTTTTTCTATATTTGATTTGGTTCTCAATTGTAGGCCAAGTTATTAATAATTCTGATCAAGAAAGTGATGAGTGCTGAGATTTTGCTTCTAAACTTATTCGTGGGCTTTGGATTTAGGCATTCTGGACGTCATTAGAGATCTTTTGGGCTTGAAATAATCTTCATTTAAGCTCTTATTCAATAATTCTATATTACCAGCAAATTAAGATAAACAAATATTATTAGCAGATATATTTATTTAAATAAAATTGATAATGAGGGTATAAAAATGCAATAAAATGTGATAATCATAAGTCACTTTAACTTCTCCCTTTTCAACAATATCTCGAATATAGTGATCCTGGAGCTCAATGTGTTTTCCTTTGGAACTATTCGCTCCAGTATTGATCAGGCTAATCGCTGCCTGGTTATCATAATAAATATCAATAGGTCATTCTAACAAATTGAGATCTAGATTAACAAAAAACAATCTTATCCAGACAGTATGTGTAGTTGCCATACTACAAGCTACATATTCAACTTCTTGTATATATCTAACAACACACCCGTATTTCTTGCTACTCCAAGAAATAGCTCCTCCTCCAAAGATGAACAAGTGTCCCGAAAGTGGACTTTCCATCATCTTTATCACTTCTGAAATCAGCATCAGAATTACCGAGGACTTCAAGCGAACTCGCTTTATAAACCAATTTATGAGTCAATATGCCTCTGATATACTTCATAATCATTTTAACAGTTTCCCAATATGCTGGTCCTGGATTACTTTGATATCGGCTAACCAGATTTACAGCATAAGCTAAATCAGGTCTGGTGCGTAACATTGTATACATCAAGCTTCCAACTGTCTGAGCATAAGGAACATCTAATGGCTATTGCCCCTCTCCAGGGCTTTGCTCTTTACAAGATCTCCTTTTCATGACCAACGCAGTTGGTGCCGGATTGAAATTCTCCATTCCAAATCTTTTAAGAACTGATCTTAAATATTTTTCCTAGTTTAAACTTAGCATTCTAGACTTTCTATCTCGAATTATTTGAATTCTAAGAATATATGATGCATCTCCCATGTCTCTCATCTCAAACTTTTTGCTAAGATCTACCTTGGTTTTATTAAACATTTTCATGTCATTTCCGGAGAGCAATATATCATCCACATATAAGGATAATATAGTAAATTTTCTCCCACGTTTCAAGACATATACACAATTATTTAATTTAGTTTGAATAAAATTAAGTTTGGTGACTGAATCATAAAATTTGAGATACCATTGTCTAGAAGACTGTTTTAAACCGTATAGAGATTTTATTAATTTATAAACTTTATGTTCCTGTCCTTTCACCTGAAAACCTTCAGATTGTTGCATATATATCACTTCCTTCAACTATCCATTAAGGAATGTTATTTTAACATCTATTTGGAATAACTCCAAATCAAGATATGCAACGATAGCTAAAATAATTCTAATGGATGCAAATTTAGCTACAAGAGAATATGTCTCCTGAAAATCTATTCATGCCTTCTGGTTGTAACCCTTAGCAACTAACCGTGCTTTAAATTTATCAATAGATCCATCAACACGGTATTTCTTTTTAAGCACCCATTTGCGTCTATGGCTTTTCTATCTTTCGGTAGATCACATAACTCTCAGACCTTATTCTTTTCTATAGAATCAAGTTCTTCTCTCATGGCTTCTAGCCATAAAGCTTATTCATGCTATTTTATCACATCAGAGAAAATTAAGGGATCTTGTTCTTCTATATTTGTATCTACCGAGAAACAAGATGGCTCACATGAATACAAATAGTAATCATCCATCCATGAAGGTGGTGTTCTTAGCCTTTTGTTACCTACAACCGGTTGATGATGTACATCATTTTTCATAGGTATTTCATCATTTTCAAGGTTAGGTTCATTCATAATATCTGGATCATTAGTGGGAACAACACTGTAATAATTATCATCTATTACAGTTAGAGGTTCTGTTTCGTCTTGAATTTGTTCCTCTTTCTCTAGATTCTCTAAAAATATAGTATCTCTGCTTTCACTGACCCCTTTTTCTTTATTGTAGAACCTATAACCTTTTGATTTTTCTGAATACCCTATGAATCTACATTTTAATATTTTAAAGTCTAACTTATCTCTACGTTGACTTGGAATGAGAATATGGGCTATACATTCTCATTTCCTGAGATGACTCAGATCTGGTTTTCGCTCATTCTATAACTTATAAGGTGTAGATGCAACTGATTTGGTCAAAATTCTATTTAAAATGTAGTTTGCAGTTAATAATTCTTCTCTCCAAAATTTCTTAGAGAGACCTGAATGAGACAACATGCATCTAACTACATTTAACAATATTCTATTCTTTCTTTCAGCTACACCATTTTGGTGTGGTGTGTACGTCATTGTTGTATGCCTTTTAATTCCAGTGGCGGAGCCAGGAATTTCGTCAAGGGGGTCCCAAAAATAATAAAACTCAATAACAAGACTTTGAACTGGGGTATAGATTTATACCTATTTGTGCATTGGAGTCATTTTTATTCATGTACTTTTGTCAAAAAGAGGCTCGATCCTCATTCTTTCCTATGTCAAGGGCGAGTTAACTCAAATCCATTCTTTGATTCAACTGTAAATCGAAACGGTCGTCACATGACGAAGTTAAACCTATAAATCTAATCTTAGGGGAAAAAAGGTTAAATAGCACTCAAATACCATATAGTTTCACTCACTTTGCGCTTTTATACCCTCACTTGTTTTTTTGTTTAAAATTGGTACATTAATACTCTATATGCAAATATGAAAATTGCCACATAGGGTCCAAACGTGAAAATTAGAATGAGTGTTGCATGAAAATTTTTAGGGAAAATTCCCGTGTTTGCATAACTAAAGATATTTAAGTGCAAGTTTTAATAACTTTAGGATATTTAAGTGCAAGTTTTAAGTACTTTTAGGGTATTTTGGTGCAAGTTTTAAAACTTTAGGGTATATAAGTGCTGCCAAAAACAAGTGAGGACATCTAAGTGCAAGTTTTGAAAACTCTAGGGCATTTAAGTAATGCCAAAAATAAATGAGGGTATATAAGTGCAAGATAGGGGAAACTATAGAGTAGTAAAATGCAATTACCCTAGCTTTCTTTTTTTTAATATATCCAAGGGGGGCTAGGGCCCTGTTGGGCCCTATATGGCTCCGCCCCTGTTTAATTCCATGCTGAATACAATAACTCTCAAATTTATAGAGGCCTTTCACCCAATCACCTCCACTCCAAAAATCAACCTCCAAATAAATTCAATTAAAAGCCATTTATCAACCCTAATTAAAACCCATTAAGAGCCTATTTATTCTCCATTAACAACCTTTTATTGTCCAATATTATCTCATTTAACACATTAATTTAATTTGGATAAATCTGCTAACATCCTTCACTCAATTTCACTATTCTTTAAATTTCTCTCCTCCTTCGTTTATGAAGGTACTGATATTTTACGTACACCCGTAATAATCTCCATTCTTAACCTTACCCTATCGCGTGAAATATGGGGTCAGCTTTGTCCTAGGAATGTAGGACTCACTTAGGGGGGGGGGTTATTGGTTGGTGTAATATGGGGATAATTGAGATAGATTTTGGGACAATGCTTTTGGTGTTATTGGTTAAACATATATTGTAATATAGATTTATAGTATAACGCAACATACTTTAACATATATTATATTATTGAAAATTTTTGGTGTTATTGGTTAAACATATATTGTAATATAGATTTATAGTATAACGCAACATACTTTAACATATATTATATTATTGAAAAATTATATTAAATATATTATTCGTATATTATATCAATTATTATATAATATAGCATACTATTATAATATAATATAATATAATAATTAATAATATTACTTAGTAATTATAGTATAACATGTTGTATTTTAGTATAAAGTAAAATAATGTATTATATTATAATAACATACTAAATAATTTGTTAAACCAATTGGCCGGATAAATTAATTTAGAATTAATTGATAGATAAATATTATATTTTAATAAGGTGTCACATCATCAATTATCCCACATGAATTGTCAAATCAAAACTTCAAATAATCCCATTATCCCACTTTACCCCCACTCAAAATATCTCAAAGAAATAAAATTATTCTATTGGAACAATTATCCCACTTGGCCCCAACTTGTCCCAACCAATAACCCCCCCCCCCCTCCCTCACCTCTTATATGACGGCCGCATCAGCGTATTAACATGAAAGCTCATGTTTCATGTGCCCTTTGTTATAGACATTTTTCTTTCATCTATAGAGCACGTTTGGCAGGTGGTCAAAGTGGTTTATAAGTTACTTTTATGATTTATAAGAGAGTTTGACATGTTTGGTAAGTGGCTTATTTTTATTTGTAAGCCACCAAAATATAAGTTGAGGTACCCTAGTTATTTTTCTGGTGGCTTATAAGCCACAAGGTTTGATCATGTAAAAGACCAATATACCTAAGAAAATTACAAGCCTTATTTATCTCTCTCCTACCCCATAAAATACTTTTTGGTCATTTTCACAAGAATGATGACTTATAAGTCATCTATTTGCCAAACACTCTACTATTAAAAAAGTTTATAATCTACTAAATTTACCAAACACTTTGACTGATAATCAGAAAGTTTAAGATTATAATACAAGCAGATTATAATCCAAAGTTGCCAAACATACTCTTAATACATATAAACTATTATATATGTATATACACATGTTTCTTTATTCATTGCACTATTATATATGATGTTACCAACAATAAAGAGACACCCAACATGCACAAAAACAAAAAAATTAAAAATTAAAAATTAAAAATTGAAAAAAATTAAAAATAAAAGAACAAGGAAGAGCTATAGTTATTTAAAACTATATAATCATTAGATTATTTCTTATAAAAAGCATAGGCTGAGATAAGTTTATTTAAAACTATATAATTATTACATTTCTTATTTCTACTTTGATGTATCTTATGGAATTTAGAATGAAACATTTAAACCTCTTTGGGCAAAAAATAAAATAAAATAAAATAAAATAAAAACAAAACTAGGCTTCCTCATGATTTTGATCTAATTATTATAGTTTCATTGCTTATTTATTTATTTATTTTTCTTATCTTGTATCAACTTATAGTGTTCTCACAAGAAAATGGACTTAACATAAACCCATATTCCTTAAATAATCATTGTAACTTTATGTTTCAAAACATAAAACTTTGAGTATTCCTTAGTCAAATTATGATAATTAAATCATCTATGGATGAACACCACATCATAAGGGTCGAACCAATTAAGTAATTAATTGACAAATTAGGTACAATAAATAAGAAAAAAATCTAGAAAACAATATCTCAGTTAAGTTTGTCCAGTAACATGATATTTATGACACATTTTGAAAAATTATAATTGAAAACATACAATAGATCCAACGCAAGTTTAGTGGTGAAAATGGGCGGGACAACAATATAGATTATTCAATCAATCACAGATAAAAAGAATATATTTAACTTGCAAGATAGAGAAGCGCAACCAATTGATTCAAATTTCATTGTTGTTGTTTTTCTTTCGTTCATTCAACCAATTGATTCAAATTTTATTATTATTGTTTTTCTTTCATTCATTTATTTATTTTGCATCAGCATTTTGTGCTTAAAAAAAGAGTTGAAATTATTGATTTGTCTTTCGGAGGCTAAACAAGAAAGGCCCATGTGATTTCCGCAGCTTTTGCCACAATGATCATGATTCATGGCATTTTTCATGATCTATGGCATTCTCGTAGTTTTCTTAAAATTGAGGTTTTTTTTTTATGAGAAGCAAGAGATAGGAAGAACTAAACGAAGCTTTTAATGTGAGAGATTTGAGGACAGAACGTGGACATGCAAAAATAAATGCAGCAATTAATCTCAAACTTTAATGTTTTCAATTGAATTTATTACTGAAGTTACGTGGACAAAACATTATGAATGACGAGTTTAACCTCTACCATTGTTGTCTTTTACTGATTTAGATACTCTACCGGAAATTTCCATGTAAATCTAGATCGCTGTATAATTTTGGACAGTCCTAGATTTATTGAACATGAAATAATATCTAGATTCAAATTAAGTTATGATTATGTTTAAAACAAAGCAAGGGGGGAAACAATAACTGGACCGAACCTTTCTTTTATAAAATTTAGCAATTCTTCAATAAGACAACAAAACGTCCAGCTTATAGATTAGCGCCCGATAAGGAGGGGGCACCTCATTGTGAGCCCATTAACATATGCTCAAAATATGACAATTTAGCTCAAATTAAAAAGTCCACTGACATTCACAGTAAAAGGAGTTACAGTTTAACGAGGCATTATTTGGAGTAACTTTTGTGTTGTAATGGAGGAATAAGAGGTTATTTATCTCTGATTCACCTGTGGATTCTTCGCAAGTGAATTGCTTAGTGCTCGACACTGCAAGCTTTGAAAGACTCGATTCTCTAGTTTTATTTCCTTTGTATATGCTTGTTTTTTCTTTGTTGCTGGTATAGCTCCGGACTTGATTCTTATGAACTAGTTATCATGTCTTGTATTTTGTTCTTTGCTTTTATCTAAGAAGGTAGCTCACCTTGCTCCATACTCTAGCAAAAGAAAAACAAATTAGAAATATGAATATTTGGATGTATATTACACAGTTGACAAAGGTTGGTTGTTTAATATGACAAAAGACCCTACAATAATAGAGGATCCATAGCTTCTTTGAAGGGGAAAAAAAAGAAAAAGAAAAAAAATCAAACAAGCTAATAAAGAGCAACTCCTAGATGCAAATAGTGTGGACCCACATTAAGAACATTAACCTCATCAATAACCTAAGTAAACCCTCTATAGGTCGTCTCCTATCTATTAACTCCTACATATTTAAAAAAAGAAATATTTTTTTCAACTGTTTTTATCTCCCTTTTATTCCATTTTCTTACCCTTTAACCCTTTTTTTTCCCAACCTTGTCCTTTTCCGCGTCTTTCTCGTTCCCCTCTCCTATATATATATAACTCTCTCCTCCCTCCTCTCACGATTCTCTTTCTCATCCTCACTACACCCAAAACCGACCCACTTTCTCACCCAATGGGATCAGAAGGGCCCACCAACTCCACCGCCAACGAATTCCCTCCACGAAAACCAATCAAAAGTACCACACCGGTCAATTCCAACGCCGACGACGAGTGCACAACCCCAAAGTCGGATGGTCACGTGCTGAGGCCCCCGGCCACGTGCCCGCCGGCGCCGAGGAAGCCGAGGCCAGCTAAGAGGAAAGATGCGGGGTCCACTCCTCCCAAGGACTTCTTCGTCGACGTCCCTCTCCATCTCTCCGCGGTTTTCCTCGCGATCCCAGATGAGAAATCGAAGAAGAGAGTTCGGGTTTCTTTGTTTTTGTAATTTATGGCGGTAAATTAGGCCAAAAGGCCAATTTGGTCCCTGCTTGGGGCCCTCATACTCAATTTGGTCCCTGCACTTATTTTTTTTTCAACTTGGTCCTTGTACCCTTACCTAGATGTAAACTTAGTCCTTTTTAGACACCCATTATAAATGAGTGTTAACTTTTTCGTTTATGACCGTATTACCCTCAATAACATTGCAATAGTGGTCCTTATACTTTATTTAACCTTTAGGTTGTATTTGTTGTTGCAAATAATATCTGATTAGCTACAGGTACATTTCACATGAGCAATTCCCATGAAGTTCTCTATTTATGTATCATTTTTATCAACTGTAGCTAATTTTATAGTCCATCTAACAAATGAATATAATGGAATTTTTATGTTCTATCATTGATATTATGAACTAATACATGCACCAAAGAAATGAATGGACTTAGGCCTAAAGTTTTATCTTTTGGTTCAAAAAAGATTATAGTGCTACAGGTTTTCAATTCAAAAGAGATTATAATAGTGCTATAGGATACTGGAGCAAGATTTGATGAGTTTTGGTAGATAAACTTAGGAGTGCAAATGAATGGTCTTACTCTAGCTAGTTATCAAATCAAGCATGAGAAACAATCTTGGATTAGATTATTTCAATAGATTTCAAACCGACATGGCACATGCATTAGTTTTGACATGTTTAACACATCCGATTCAAACTTAACCAACCGTAAAGGAATGACGAAACTTTTTCCTCTTTCAAGTTAAGGGAACTTCCCAATAAGTCTCACTCTATAAATAAGTTTTTCCCCTTGAAATCCTTTTCCGACATTTATCGAGTTTTTGTTCATTGAGCAAAAATATATCCAATACCGAATTCTCTTTAGGTTAGAATCCTCAATGAAAATACTCCAAATTAGATAGGATGGTAAAAAAAAAAACACATGGTAACAAATGGTAGTTGTTGATGTATATAATCACAGTCACTTGTTCGCGGTAAAAGTCGGTTTGATTGTCATTGATTTGAACTGTTACAAACTTCAATCGCCTTTCGATTGAAGATCTAACGTTGACTGAACTTGTGCTCGCCGTTGCTCGTAACCGCATACCGACACTGTAGATCTCGCAAGAACTCTTCAGAAGTCCGAGCCTTTGAAAGATCCCAAAAATCCAATCGGAAGCCCGCTCCAAATCCCCTTTCGACGTGCCCTCGAAGATGACACCCCCCCCTATTTATACAATGGAAGGGGGTGCCCGGCCACCTTGGTGGCTCGGCCAAAGTGGCCGAGCCACCTCGGCCAAGTTGGCCGAGGTGGCTCGGCCAAAGTGGCCGAGCCACCTGGGCCACTTTGGCCGAGGTTTATCGCGGCGCCGTCTTTGCGGCGTTTTCCGTCGTTTTGCGTCGTTTCTCCGTCGATTCTTTTGGTCTTCCGGCTTGGTTTTGCCCGGTGATGTTGCCGTTGTGTTTGAGTCCGCGTCTCGATCAACTTTCGTGAGCTCAAACAGTTCGCTTGCATCGACGGACTAAGTATGGTTGATTCCGTCTCATCGACGTTTGAGTTTAATCAACTCGCACGCCGCTTCATTGGCTCGACGCCTTGCCGACTCACTTCATGTGCTCGCCGACTCGCTTCACGCGCTTTGGCGGCGTGATGCGTTTTCGCGGCGTCGGTTTGTCGAATGGATCGTCGGTTGTCAACCCATCGCCACGAAGTTTCGCTCGCACCGATAAGCAATTTTTATGCCTACAGATACCCCTCCAAAGCATCTCGCCTCGATTCTTGATGAGTCCGATGCTTTGGACATGATGGTTCCGCCTTCGCCTACCGAGGGTCCCAAAGATAGCTTCAAATCTTCGATTCTTTCAGATCATCCAGCTTCTTTGTAGGATTCCCGATAAGATCACGGTGCTGCATTTATTGTCTGACCGCTTGTTATCTTGACTCGAAGCTGGTGGGTGAGTTTTGTTTGTAACTCGTGTCGGTTGGTCGTTGTTTGACTAACCATCAGATTTTTGGACTTCTCCGTATGTCGGCGAACTCCTTGTTGGCAACGCTATCGTGGTCGAATACATGGAACTTCATAACCCTCACTCGGCTAATCCCTTCATCATCACGTGCGTTGTTGGTTTAGCTACAGCGGGAGGATATGATTATCCGATGTCAACATGACTTTCACTCCTCGTTGAAATTTTGGAAACAGCTTTATACTGTAATCCTAGTTGAGTAGGATTGGGCGACGCTGATCGGCCGATGCAATTCGCATGATCGAAGTTATCCCTAAGAATATTTTTGTGAAAATATTCTTCCTGAACTTCGATAAATTAGGAAGCGGTTTATACTCGTAATCCTAGTTGAGTAGGATTGGGCGACGCTGATCGGCCGATGCAATTCGCATGATCGAAGTTATCCCTAAGAATATTTTTGTGAAAATATTCTTCCGAACTTCTCGATAAATTAGGAAGCGGTTTATACTCGTAATCCTAGTTGAGTAGGATTGGGCGACGCTGCTGATCGGCCGATGCAATTCGCATGATCGAAGTTATCCCTAAGAATATTTTTGTGAAAATATTCTTAGAACTTCTCGATAAATTAGGAAACAGTTTATACTCGTAATCCTAGTTGGAGTAGGATTGGGCGACGCGTTGATCGGCGTCGGTGGTGACCTTCGCGAGATGTTATTCTGCCGAATAAATCTTCAGAATCTTTCCAAACTTGGTGGAGGGGGTAGGAGCCAATCAACGGACTGATTTGGCACTTATTTTGACATCCGGATAAGGTTCCAATTAGGACTCCTAATTAGGGGCTGATTAGAGTCCTAATTAGAATTGGTTTGGGCCCATTAGGAGTTGTTATAAATACCCATACCCCCTCTTTGCCTCTGACCTAGGCCGGCCCCCCTGTGTTCTCTCTCTCTTGTTTTCTCATCTCGTCTCTCGCCGTCTCATCTCTCTCGAACAACAAGGTATGTATACAAGTGTTTTCGCGGCGTTTTCGTCGTTTCTCCGTCGATTCTTTTGGTCTTCCGGCTTGGTTTTGCCCGGTGATGTTGCCGTTGTGTTTGAGTCCGCGTCTCGATCAACTTTCGTGAGCTCAAACAGTTCGCTTGCATCGACGGACTAAGTATGGTTGATTCCGTCTCATCGACGTTTGAGTTTAATCAACTCGCACGCCGCTTCATTGGCTCGACGCCTTGCCGACTCACTTCATGTGCTCGCCGACTCGCTTCACGCTGCTTTGGCGGCGTGATGCGTTTTCGCGGCGTTTTCGTCGTTTCTCCGTCGATTCTTTTGGTCTTCCGGCTTGGTTTTGCCCGGTGATGTTGCCGTTGTGTTTGAGTCCGCGTCTCGATCAACTTTCGTGAGCTCAAACAGTTCGCTTGCATCGACGGACTAAGTATGGTTGATTCCGTCTCATCGACGTTTGAGTTTAATCAACTCGCGACGGCGCTGAATGCACGCCTCCTTCTTTCTGCAGGCGCCATCATCATATTCTCGTACATATATGCGTTGTATCCCCGCTTCGTTCTCCTTTGTGAGGCGATTGGGAAGAGCCGAAATCCTCCTTTGTGGGGACCGACGCTTCAGATTGTGCACGTTCGTTATGACCCCGCTTCGTTCTCCTTTGTGAGGCGATTGGGAAGAGCCGAAATCCTCCTTTGTGGGATGGAAGCTTCAAATCTTCGATTCTTTCAGATCATCCAGCTTCTTTGTAGGATTCCCGATAAGATCACGGTGCTGCATTTATTGTCCGACCGCTTGTTATCTTGACTCAAGCCGTCTCTCTCTCTCTCTCTCTCTCTCTCTCTCTCTCTCTCTCTCTCTCTCTCTCTCTCTCTCTCTCTCTCTCTCTCTCTCTCTCTCTCTCTCTCTCTCTCTCTCTCTCTCTCTCTCTCTCTCTCTCTCTCTCTCTCTCTCTCTCTCTCTCTCTCTCTCTCTCTCTCTCTCTCTCTCTCTCTCTCTCTCTCTCTCTCTCTCTCTCTCTCTCTCTCTCTCTCTCTCTCTCTCTCTCTCTCTCTCTCTCTCTCTCTCTCTCTCTCTCTCTCTCTCTCTCTCTCTCTCTCTCTCTCTCTCTCTCTCTCTCTCTCTCTCTCTCTCTCTCTCTCTCTCTCTCTCTCTCTCTCTCTCTCTCTCTCTCTCTCTCTCTCTCTCTCTCTCTCTCTCTCTCTCTCTCTCTCTCTCTCTCTCTCTCTCTCTCTCTCTCTCTCTCTCTCTCTCTCTCTCTCTCTCTCTCTCTCTCTCTCTCTCTCTCTCTCTCTCTCTCTCTCTCTCTCTCTCTCTCTCTCTCTCTCTCTCTCTCTCTCTCTCTCTCTCTCTCTCTCTCTCTCTCTCTCTCTCTCTCTCTCTCTCTCTCTCTCTCTCTCTCTCTCTCTCTCTCTCTCTCTCTCTCTCTCTCTCTCTCTCTCTCTCTCTCTCTCTCTCTCTCTCTCTCTCTCTCTCTCTCTCTCTCTCTCTCTCTCTCTCTCTCTCTCTCTCTCTCTCTCTCTCTCTCTCTCTCTCTCTCTCTCTCTCTCTCTCTCTCTCTCTCTCTCTCTCTCTCTCTCTCTCTCTCTCTCTCTCTCTCTCTCTCTCTCTCTCTCTCTCTCTCTCTCTCTCTCTCTCTCTCTCTCTCTCTCTCTCTCTCTCTCTCTCTCTCTCTCTCTCTCTCTCTCTCTCTCTCTCTCTCTCTCTCTCTCTCTCTCTCTCTCTCTCTCTCTCTCTCTCTCTCTCTCTCTCTCTCTCTCTCTCTCTCTCTCTCTCTCTCTCTCTCTCTCTCTCTCTCTCTCTCTCTCTCTCTCTCTCTCTCTCTCTCTCTCTCTCTCTCTCTCTCTCTCTCTCTCTCTCTCTCTCTCTCTCTCTCTCTCTCTCTCTCTCTCTCTCTCTCTCTCTCTCTCTCTCTCTCTCTCTCTCTCTCTCTCTCTCTCTCTCTCTCTCTCTCTCTCTCTCTCTCTCTCTCTCTCTCTCTCTCTCTCTCTCTCTCTCTCTCTCTCTCTCTCTCTCTCTCTCTCTCTCTCTCTCTCTCTCTCTCTCTCTCTCTCTCTCTCTCTCTCTCTCTCTCTCTCTCTCTCTCTCTCTCTCTCTCTCTCTCTCTCTCTCTCTCTCTCTCTCTCTCTCTCTCTCTCTCTCTCTCTCTCTCTCTCTCTCTCTCTCTCTCTCTCTCTCTCTCTCTCTCTCTCTCTCTCTCTCTCTCTCTCTCTCTCTCTCTCTCTCTCTCTCTCTCTCTCTCTCTCTCTCTCTCTCTCTCTCTCTCTCTCTCTCTCTCTCTCTCTCTCTCTCTCTCTCTCTCTCTCTCTCTCTCTCTCTCTCTCTCTCTCTCTCTCTCTCTCTCTCTCTCTCTCTCTCTCTCTCTCTCTCTCTCTCTCTCTCTCTCTCTCTCTCTCTCTCTCTCTCTCTCTCTCTCTCTCTCTCTCTCTCTCTCTCTCTCTCTCTCTCTCTCTCTCTCTCTCTCTCTCTCTCTCTCTCTCTCTCTCTCTCTCTCTCTCTCTCTCTCTCTCTCTCTCTCTCTCTCTCTCTCTCTCTCTCTCTCTCTCTCTCTCTCTCTCTCTCTCTCTCTCTCTCTCTCTCTCTCTCTCTCTCTCTCTCTCTCTCTCTCTCTCTCTCTCTCTCTCTCTCTCTCTCTCTCTCTCTCTCTCTCTCTTGTTTTCATCTCGCTCGCCTCATCTCTCTCGAACAACAAGGTATGTATACAAGTGTTTTGCGGCGTCTTTTTCTTGTTTTTCTTCTCACTCTCCTTTTGCATGCATGCGGCCGGACCGCGAGGAAAAGTGGTGTGGCAGCGGCGATCGGCGGCGCCAGCGGCGGCAGCGGTGAAGCGTCAGCCCATGAAGTGCCAGCGAAGCGCGGCCATGGCTGAAGCGCCAGCGCCTATGAGTACTATGAAACGGCGTTAGGCGCCAGCGCCTAGCGAAGCCCAGCAGCTGGCGGCCAGCTGGCGCCAGCGCCTGAATCGCGCCAATGGCCACCGGCATCATCGGAGTGCATGGTTCGGTCGCTTGGTTGTGTTGCGGCGTCGGGCGTGTCGTCCGTTGGTGCCTCGGTTGTGGCGGCGAGCACGACCTGACCAAACGGCCTTTTTGTTATATTTGTTGATTTTAGCCATGCGTCGACTCTTCGTCGTGTTTTGCGGCTTAGATGTCGTCGGAAGATCCGCGTTCGAGTCGATCAACTCGCCGCGGCGTGAATGCGCCTCCTTCTTTCGGTGGTGCGCCCGGCGTCATCATATTCTCATACATATATCGTTGTATCCCGCCGTTCTCCTTTGTGGCGATTGGGAAGAGCCGAATCCTCCTTTGTGGGGACCGACGCTTCAGATTGTGCACGCTCGTTATGACCCCGCCGTTCTCCTTTGTGAGGCGATTGAAGAGCCGAAATTCTCCTTTGTGGGATGGAAGCTTCAAAGATCACCGTCTCGATGTTTTAGCGGGGCGATTTCACCGTACTCTGCATGCGTAGAGCGGAATATATTGCCGCTTGGATTATGCGGCTATATTTTTCGTTCTCCGGGTATTATCTGGATGAAATCATCATACCGTTATAAGGTCGTGACTTCGATCTCATGGGTTTCGAGAAGAGTTCGCCTTATCTTTGTTTCCTTTTCAAGATATTCCTTCTAAATGATCCGTTAACCCTTTGTTCTCTTGTGGTGGCGGATGCTCCGGCGATTATTCGCCTATTTCAAGGCTCCAAATGTCAAGTCTCGATTCTTAAGGTCATCAGGAAGACCTCTTTCCACCGAGGAAGCGAACCGCAATGTAGGCTTAACACCCGCAGGAAGAAACCCGGCTCGAGCCTACTATCATAATTTGGGATGGCGAGTTTGAGGATCGTTTCCATCATCCGCTCCACGCCTCCCTTGCGGCCTTGGCGGCAGGATTTCCGACCCTTCGAGTATAGGGCTGGAGGCCCCAGTTAATCTTGACGGACCACTTCCACGAATTCAACCTATTGCGAGATTGCCGGGCCAAAATCTGCCGTTCGACTCGGTTACGTGATGGGTCTCCTTCATTTGTTGGAGAATGGTTTGAAGCAGCGATCTCTATTATCGAGGTTAGATGGGCGACTTTATGGTCTTCGCCCATTCATATTGAGTATCTTGGAGGAAATTCACGTGTTGGTGGCCCTCGGCTAGCTAATCGTTGTGAGCAAAGCTCACTAGCCGGCTAACTCTTGCATACCGTAGATGATTTAGCCTTTTTGAATCATGCGATGAGGTGATACGACTTCGTCGGCGAAGCTTCGGATCAAGGTTTCGTGAAGCGTTTTTGCGAGAGGAAAATATCGAGCAAGAGATCATATTTTCGAACTCATATGGCGACAACGTCGATTGCGGTAAGATAAACTTGTACCACACCCATGTCGAGCGTCTGAGGATCGGGGACATTCAAGGGGAGAAGACGTTGAAGGATTTCGCAGCGTGAGTGCACGAGTCGGGATGTCGCGAGCGTGAAAGCAAGTCCTCGAGGCCGGGAACATGCGGCCGCTA
This sequence comes from Asparagus setaceus, assembly GCA_012295165.1. Taxonomy (NCBI): domain Eukaryota; kingdom Viridiplantae; phylum Streptophyta; class Magnoliopsida; order Asparagales; family Asparagaceae; genus Asparagus; species Asparagus setaceus. The sequence continues at coordinate 36,172,798 of CM022705.1, forward strand.
TTGCCGCTAACTCAAGAGGAACTTGAGAAGGAAGCCAAGGCTCGGGTTCGAGCGATCCAGAGGAAAATTAGCCGCCAAGGCTGACCTTGCTTCCTTCACATTACCGATTGCGCCAATGAAGTCGATGTCTTTGCGAGACTTTTCGTCCTCTTTGTTCGGCCAGTCGTTCACGATTTTTATTTAGATGTATTATCATAACTTTGCTTGAATCAATTGTCTCACAATTGTAGCTCCTTCTATATTTGCTTCAAATGAATAAGATTTATTCCCTTCATTGCTTATAATGATTCTTTTATTTCGTCGAAATAATTAACCATAATACTTATAGGATTTTGGCAAACCCTCACCATCAACGGGTTTGATGAGCCTTTACCAACTACCGCTTGAGTTGGGCTAGCATGTAGATTATCTAAATCCGTTCTACACACAGCGTTGTGCTAAAAGAATGAAACTCTTCTAGACTTGTTGCTATGATATCGAATACATAGGCCGTGCGCTCTTTCGGGCAAGAGACCACCCGACAGCGTGTGGCGTTGGCTTTATCCCTTCTTAGGCTTCGGATAAAATGCCCCAGTCGAACTCGGTGTCTTCTTCAATCGGAGAAAGACTAAACCGGCAGCAGCGTGTGGCGTTGGCTTTATCCCTTCTTAGGCTTCGGATAAAATGCCCCAGTCGAACTCGGTGTCTTCTTCAATCGGAGAAAAGACTAAACCGGCAGCAGCGTGTGGCGTTGGCTTTATCCCTTCTTAGGCTTCGGATAAAATGCCCCAGTCGAACTCGGTGTCTTCTTCAATCGGAGAAAGACTAAACCGGCAGCAGCGTGTGGCGTTGGCTTTATCCCTTCTTAGGCTTCGGATAAAATGCCCCAGTCGAACTCGGTGTCTTCTTCAATCGGAGAAAGACTAAACCGGCAGCGTGTGGCGTTGGCTTTATCCCTTCTTAGGCTTCGGATAAAATGCCCCAGTCGAACTCGGTGTCTTCTTCAATCGGAGAAAGACTAAACCGGCAGCGTGTGGCGTTGGCTTTATCCCTTCTTAGGCTTCGGATAAAATGCCCCAGTCGAACTCGGTGTCTTCTTCAATCGGAGAAAGACTAAACCGGCAGCAGCGTGTGGCGTTGACTTTAGGGTTATTGGCCAACCCCACCCTCAACGGGTTTGATGAGCCTTTACCAACTACCGTTTGAGTTGGGCTAGCGTCGCGGATCATCGGATCCGTTCCACCGTGGCGTTGTGCTAAAAGAATAAAACTCTCTTAGACTTAATGCTACGATGTTGAATCATGAAGCCGTCTTTTGGGAAGACTAGCGACAGCAGCGTGTGGCGTTGGCTTTATCCCTTCTTAGGCTTCGGATAAAATGCCCCAGTCGAACTCGGTGTCTTCTTCAATCGGAGAAAGACTAAACCGGCAGCAGCGTGTGGCGTTGGCTTTATACCTTCACCGGCGCTACCTAAGATGAAGATGGAACTAAGAGTGGGATCTCCACCGAGAACCGAAGAGACTCGTGACCTTCACGGACAACCCGGTTCGAAAATCCCTACAAGATACCTTCACCGGCGCTACCTAAGATGAAGATGGAACTAAGAGTGGGATCTCCACCGAGAACCGAAGAGACTCGTGACCTTCACGGACAACCCGGTTCGAAAATCCCTACAAGATACCTTCACCGGCGCTACCTAAGATGAAGATGGAACTAAGAGTGGGATCTCCACCGAGAACCGAAGAGACTCGTGACCTTCACGGACAACCCGGTTCGAAAATCCCTACAAGATACCTTCACCGGCGCTACCTAAGATGAAGATGGAACTAAGAGTGGGATCTCCACCGAGAACCGAAGAGACTCGTGACCTTCACGGACAACCCGGTTCGAAAATCCCTACAAGATACCTTCACCGGCGCTACCTAAGATGAAGATGGAACTAAGAGTGGGATCTCCACCGAGAACCGAAGAGACTCGTGACCTTCACGGACAACCCGGTTCGAAAATCCCTACAAGATACCTTCACCGGCGCTACCTAAGATGAAGATGGAACTAAGAGTGGGATCTCCACCGAGAACCGAAGAGACTCGTGACCTTCACGGACAACCCGGTTCGAAAATCCCTACAAGATACCTTCACCGGCGCTACCTAAGATGAAGATGGAACTAAGAGTGGGATCTCCACCGAGAACCGAAGAGACTCGTGACCTTCACGGACAACCCGGTTCGAAAATCCCTACAAGATACCTTCACCGGCGCTACCTAAGATGAAGATGGAACTAAGAGTGGGATCTCCACCGAGAACCGAAGAGACTCGTGACCTTCACGGACAACCCGGTTCGAAAATCCCTACAAGATACCTTCACCGGCGCTACCTAAGATGAAGATGGAACTAAGAGTGGGATCTCCACCGAGAACCGAAGAGACTCGTGACCTTCACGGACAACCCGGTTCGAAAATCCCTACAAGATACCTTCACCGGCGCTACCTAAGATGAAGATGGAACTAAGAGTGGGATCTCCACCGAGAACCGAAGAGACTCGTGACCTTCACGGACAACCCGGTTCGAAAATCCCTACAAGATACCTTCACCGGCGCTACCTAAGATGAAGATGGAACTAAGAGTGGGATCTCCACCGAGAACCGAAGAGACTCGTGACCTTCACGGACAACCCGGTTCGAAAATCCCTACAAGATACCTTCACCGGCGCTACCTAAGATGAAGATGGAACTAAGAGTGGGATCTCCACCGAGAACCGAAGAGACTCGTGACCTTCACGGACAACCCGGTTCGAAAATCCCTACAAGATACCTTCACCGGCGCTACCTAAGATGAAGATGGAACTAAGAGTGGGATCTCCACCGAGAACCGAAGAGACTCGTGACCTTCACGGACAACCCGGTTCGAAAATCCCTACAAGATACCTTCACCGGCGCTACCTAAGATGAAGATGGAACTAAGAGTGGGATCTCCACCGAGAACCGAAGAGACTCGTGACCTTCACGGACAACCCGGTTCGAAAATCCCTACAAGATACCTTCACCGGCGCTACCTAAGATGAAGATGGAACTAAGAGTGGGATCTCCACCGAGAACCGAAGAGACTCGTGACCTTCACGGACAACCCGGTTCGAAAATCCCTACAAGATACCTTCACCGGCGCTACCTAAGATGAAGATGGAACTAAGAGTGGGATCTCCACCGAGAACCGAAGAGACTCGTGACCTTCACGGACAACCCGGTTCGAAAATCCCTACAAGATACCTTCACCGGCGCTACCTAAGATGAAGATGGAACTAAGAGTGGGATCTCCACCGAGAACCGAAGAGACTCGTGACCTTCACGGACAACCCGGTTCGAAAATCCCTACAAGATACCTTCACCGGCGCTACCTAAGATGAAGATGGAACTAAGAGTGGGATCTCCACCGAGAACCGAAGAGACTCGTGACCTTCACGGACAACCCGGTTCGAAAATCCCTACAAGATACCTTCACCGGCGCTACCTAAGATGAAGATGGAACTAAGAGTGGGATCTCCACCGAGAACCGAAGAGACTCGTGACCTTCACGGACAACCCGGTTCGAAAATCCCTACAAGATACCTTCACCGGCGCTACCTAAGATGAAGATGGAACTAAGAGTGGGATCTCCACCGAGAACCGAAGAGACTCGTGACCTTCACGGACAACCCGGTTCGAAAATCCCTACAAGATACCTTCACCGGCGCTACCTAAGATGAAGATGGAACTAAGAGTGGGATCTCCACCGAGAACCGAAGAGACTCGTGACCTTCACGGACAACCCGGTTCGAAAATCCCTACAAGATACCTTCACCGGCGCTACCTAAGATGAAGATGGAACTAAGAGTGGGATCTCCACCGAGAACCGAAGAGACTCGTGACCTTCACGGACAACCCGGTTCGAAAATCCCTACAAGATACCTTCACCGGCGCTACCTAAGATGAAGATGGAACTAAGAGTGGGATCTCCACCGAGAACCGAAGAGACTCGTGACCTTCACGGACAACCCGGTTCGAAAATCCCTACAAGATACCTTCACCGGCGCTACCTAAGATGAAGATGGAACTAAGAGTGGGATCTCCACCGAGAACCGAAGAGACTCGTGACCTTCACCGGACAACCCGGTTCGAAAATCCCTACAAGATACCTTCACCGGCGCTACCTAAGATGAAGATGGAACTAAGAGTGGGATCTCCACCGAGAACCGAAGAGACTCGTGACCTTCACGGACAACCCGGTTCGAAAATCCCTACAAGATACCTTCACCGGCGCTACCTAAGATGAAGATGGAACTAAGAGTGGGATCTCCACCGAGAACCGAAGAGACTCGTGACCTTCACGGACAACCCGGTTCGAAAATCCCTACAAGATACCTTCACCGGCGCTACCTAAGATGAAGATGGAACTAAGAGTGGGATCTCCACCGAGAACCGAAGAGACTCGTGACCTTCACGGACAACCCGGTTCGAAAATCCCTACAAGATACCTTCACCGGCGCTACCTAAGATGAAGATGGAACTAAGAGTGGGATCTCCACCGAGAACCGAAGAGACTCGTGACCTTCACGGACAACCCGGTTCGAAAATCCCTACAAGATACCTTCACCGGCGCTACCTAAGATGAAGATGGAAAGAACCCTTCCGCTTATCACGAAAGGATCTTACGCTTGGAGAGGAAGAATTTTATATTCTATCTCCGTAAAAGGATTTTGATTGGGCCTCTTGTTCATAGAAGGAATCAAGAGGAGATTGCGGCAATGTACCAGAAAATTTGTAGGCCCACCGTCAAGGAATTTGATCGGTGGGGGAAATTATGATGGAGGATAAATCTAGGGTTATCCTCAAGGAAAGTGGGTAACACATCCCACGAGGAACTTCCCGTTGAAACGGGTTATCCTGAAGATACTAAGGGTAGTATTTCTTCAGGAACTTCCCATTTATCGGCATTAATTGCCGGTCGCCATTTAGGGTAATTAGGCGATACGCACCATTGGAGTAGACCGTTTCTATTACAAACGGGCCCTCCCATTTAGGTTCGAATTTACCTTTCTTTTTGGAAGTGAGGATTATCGGTCGTCGAGCAGCGAGGACCAAATCTCCTTCTCTAAAGGTTCTCTGTCGAACTTTCTTGTTGAAAGCCCTCGACATCCTAGCTTGGTAGAACTCAATGCATTGTTGAGCCTCGAGCTTCTCATCTAACATCTCAAGCTCTTGAGGCGTTTTGATGTTGTTCTTGGTCGTCATCTCTTTTGAAAGGCGTCGTGTGAGTCACGAATTTCCAGGGAGGGCTTAGCACGTAAACCCGAGGATGCAGGGTCTCTCGGTTGGCGTCGCGTCTGATCGTCGCGATCGCCCGAGTGCTTCTCGAGTTTATCATCCCAGCCTCGCTTGTTACTCTTCACAAGCTTCAATTTTAACGATGGTCTTGTTGAACGCCTCGCCTAATCCATTTCTTCTTTGGATTATAAAATTTGTTGGCGAGACATCTTGTATCTTGAATTTCTCACAAAACGATGAAGGAATTGCCGATAAATTGGGGACCATTATCATGCACGATCCGTTTGGGACACCATGTCGATAAATGACATGGTGTTTGATAATTGGCGGCGATTTTCGCCTTGACTTCTTTTAGCGGGATTGCTACGCCCACTTGGAATGTCGGTGATCGCTAGAATGAAGCGACGCTTTGACCGACGGAGGAAAAATGGGACCTACCGTCCATTCCCCATGTCTCGAATGGCGAGGATGTGGCGAAGGATGCAAGCCTTTCGGGAGGCGATGCATATAATTCGCGGAATTTGACACGCGTGGCATTTCGGCGTATTATTGCGTCATTAATCATTGTGGGCCAAAAGTAACCCATTCTTCCGATTCGATCGTAGAGTTTGGGACCAGGCTGGTGTGCACCACATTCACCCTCGTGTGCTTCCCGAAGGACCTCTTCTGCCTCCTTGTTTGAAAGGCATCGGAGTAAAAGACCATCGTACCCCCGGCGATATAACATCACGGGTTTGAGTGTCATAAAGAATCTTGGAGCTCTTAGCGGATTGACTCTCTCTCCCTCCGTCTTCGTGAGAATGCCATGTAAGACGTAGTCGATGATAGGAAAGCGCCAATCTCGGGGCTCCAACTTGGTTTGGGTTGCATGTACTTCTTTGGTAACTACCCCCTTATCTTCTTGTGCCTCATCATATATTGGTACGAAGAGTTGGTGAGTCCTGACCGTAACTAATTGCTCGGTCTCTGAAGGTTGTGCTAACGACACAGCTAACGCCGCCAGTGCATCCGCATAAAGCGTTTTGGAAGCGGGATATATTCGATGAAAAATTCTTCAATGAGTCCGCTATTTCAACAGCCTATCCGATGATAGGGGATTAGATCAGTTCGACCGTAGTCACCACGAACCCGCTTAACTATCAATTGCGAATCGCCAGATGCTTGAGATATTGACCCCGGCTCCTTGGCGAAACTAAGTCCAATAAGTAGCGCATTGTATTCGACTCGTTATTGGGACGGTGGTGCGAATAAGCCGAGGGCATGACATGATTCCGGAAATCAAGACAACTCCGACTCAATGAGATTTTAGAACGCCCGGGTACTTGCCACATTGGTGGCAGACTCCGTCAAAATACAATCGCCATATTTGTTGGTGCGATGTAGTGTTGACTTCTTGAACTTCATCCGAAGATCATCATATAGCTCAAGCGCATCCGTTGTCGGTGGCGACCAAGAGATCACAAATCGCTTGTCCTTTGACCGACTTCGTTGTTTGAAATACAAGTCATATTGGGACAAGAGCAAGGCCCATTTCGCCAAACGCCAACTCATCGAGGCCGGTGGTCATGAATATTCGGACCGGATTCACGTTGGAAATAACATAAATCGTCTGTCCGACTAAATAGTGCCGCATTTTCTGAATCGCGAACACTAATGCAAGGCACTGCTTCTCGACCATTGGATATCGAGACTTCGGCCGCGACTAATGTTGAAGCCGGTAATACTTTACTGGCTGTGACATGCGTCGTCATCTTGCGAGTAAAGCGCTTAACGAGTGATCCGTTGCCTTGACGTAGATCAAAAACGGTTTTCCCGACCGCGGTGCAACAAGAACAGGAGGTTTAGCGAGATACGATTTGATCTCTTCAAACGCTTTCTGACAGGTGTCGTCCCAAATAAACGACACACCCTTCTTGTTCAACTTGGAGAACGGTTGGCACTTCCCGGATAGGTTCGATATGAACCGTCGGATGTCATGTCGTCCTTGTAACCCCCTGAGTTCTCTCAGATTTCTCGGAGGTTGCAACTCTTGAATTGCCTTCACTTTGTCAGGATCGACGTGGATTCCTTTGTCGGTGACGACGAAGCCGAGGAACTTGCCACTGGACATCCCAAGGAAGGATTTGGCAGGGTTCATCTTTAGCTGATGAGTCCGCATGAGTTCGAATACCGTTCTAAGATCTTCGATGTGATCTCCTTTGTCACGGCTTTTCACGACCAAATCGCCGACGAGCATTCGACCTTTTCCAAGATGATCCCGAAAATCTCCGCCATTGCTCTCTCGGTATGTTGCGCCAAGATTTTGAGGCCGAACGGCATGACCGTGTAGCAATATATGCCGATGGAAGTTACGAGCGGGTGTGTTTGGCGTCATCGGGGTACATCTTGATCGATTATACCGAAAAGCCATCCATAAAGGACATCCTCTCGAATCCACATGTATTGTCAACTATGACGCCGGTGATTGGCGAGGGAAATCATCCTTTGGGCAAGCGGCGTTTAGGTCTGTGAGTAAACCGATCCTAATCGAACCATTCTTCTTCATGACCGACTATATTCGCCACCCAATCCGGATGTTGAATTTCCTCGGCGAATCCGATTCTATGAGTTTCTTCGCCGTCAACAATTGCCTCCAATATTTGTGGACTAAACCGCCTTTGCCGTTGCTTGACAGTTTGACATCCGCCTTGATGTTGAGGCGATGTGTTGCCACATTAGGGTCGAGTCCCGCATGTCCTCGTAACTCCGTGCTAATACATCGATATACTCCCGATTAGGGCAATCAACTCTTCCTTTTCTTCGAAGAGTATTGCTGATGTTTATGAGTTTGGGATGCTCTTCATCACCCATATTAACTGGACTACCTCATCCTTAGTGGGGGTTCTCTTTGTTCGAACCTATCCCCAAACCGCTCGAGTTGATGGATCCATGGGTCTTCCCATGTTGGCATATCTTCATCACCCTCAATAGTAGCGTGCTCGATCGTGGCCATATTCGACATCAAAGCCTTGAAAGCTTCTCAGAGGTGGTGTCGAATCCCAAGCCAAGAGTCGACGAATGTCCGCTCTCACCGGGTGGATTATTATCAATCGCCCACGAGCATTCATCTTCGAGGAGGATTAGTATCCCAATCCCTTCTAAATGCATAGTAGTTATCCGGCTTTCCTCTTGGGACATATGCCGCTTAGGAGGGGTTCGAGGGCCTCGTCCAAACATAGACCTTCCCTCGTGTCAAGTCATACCCCATCTTTTCATGATACCCGGTGTTTGGACTATATCGAATGTGTGGAGGATAGGCCCATTGTCATCTTCACCTTCTTCAAAGAAATGATTCGTTGGGCGCATCTCCTTTTAGTAAACCAAGTCTCTTTCACTACTTGATCTTCGTGGGATGACAAGTGTTGTCCCAAAGGAGTCCCGAATCGCTTTGTGTGAAGCAAGATGATCGAGTTGGCAGGTGCAACTCGATCATTGTATAATCTGTTATCACATCATTCAAAGATAAAGGATACTCTAAATCGCCATTTATTGATTCATCGGCAATTTGCCAATTACAATGTTCATCCGACGATTCTTCATCGCCAAGATTGATTACAAGGGGTACAATGTCATTTAAAACCAAACCTCCACTATAACCAAGCCGGTTTGGTGTCGGCTTCTTCACGCTGTCCGGTACCTTGGGCGATGATTGATTTGGACTCATTACCGTAGAGGAGAGAATCGGTGAAATAATTCTCCATCCCCTTAAACGGTTATTTGTCCGCACCACCGCCTTGACTCATTATTCGTGTCTACATATTTGAGACACCGATGAAGAGTAGACGGACTATAACGCTATTGTGGATCCAAGGTCGACCCAACAATAAGTTATAGGAAGTCTGCGTCAATCACATAGCGGTGACTTCGACTTTAAGTCCCCATTTGGCACTTAATCCGATTTTACCAAGTGGGCGGACCCACCGGTGTTAAATCGGTAGATCATTGTGCCGCTTGATGCTAGCTTGTCGGGTGAATTCGTGATGATACATGAGGCGCAGGGCATGATGCTCATATGAACCCGGATCGACTTGGATCGGTTAACTTCACTAGAGCCAATATACGGTGAAGTATAGCGGCCTATCGTGCTTGGAATTCCTCGTCTGCATATCCTCCTTTGTAAACGTGATGCAGGGGAAGTGTTTAGTCGCAAGGTTGCATTGCTGGGCCGACTCTTCTGGACTCGGCCTAATCTGGGTGAGGAAGACTTCTGAATCGGCGAGGGCTTCTTGAAGAGCTTCTCTCGTCTCTTTTGATAAGCGCAGCAACTCATAGAGAGTGATCCTTGCGGGGATATTGGCTAATTGGGCCATGACGTCGAAGCGGTATGGAGAGTTCGAAGTTCCCGGTTTATCTCTTCCAATCGGGCGACCAATCGAGACCGCCGAGTTGAACTTCATCGCGGTACGCTTTCTTTGTAGCTTCTTTGGCGACTACACTGTTGTGCGCTTTCTCGTGAGTGAGGGGATTTGTTGGTACCCCGGCTCGAGGCGTCTTGGCATTAGGGTCGGGACTTCCGGTACTTGTACTTGTACTCGTGTCCACTCACGGTGGCGTGGGCTTGAGTTCCCCCGGACGGTGGAATGTTACCACTGTTCATCGTCTCCCTCGAGTGCGGAGTAGCATGGCATGCCTTTCCCTTACGCCCGGCTTTTCTTGAAGAAGAGGCTACCCATTGCTCATCTTCCAATAAGTTCGGTGGACCCACAAGACTTCGCCATTCGGGTCAGATAATGATACAAGTCCTTTACGGCGTTGCTTGTGTGGGTCGCCATTCACCGCCTTCACCGCAACTTTGACCACCGGTTCAGTTCAAACCATGTCAATGGCACCGACCAAACTTATGGATACCGTGATTCGCCCGACCTTCTTCTTCTTCTTCTTCTTCTTCTTCTTCTTCTTCTTCTTCTTCTTCTTCTTCTTCTTCTTCTTCTTCTTCTTCTTCTTCTTCTTCTTCTTCTTCTTCTTCTTCTTCTTCTTCTTCTTCTTCTTCTTCTTCTTCTTCTTCTTCTTCTTCTTCTTCTTCTTCTTCTTCTTCTTCTTCTTCTTCTTCTTCTTCTTCTTCTTCTTCTTCTTCTTCTTCTTCTTCTTCTTCTTCTTCTTCTTCTTCTTCTTCTTCTTCTTCTTCTTCTTCTTCTTCTTCTTCTTCTTCTTCTTCTTCTTCTTCTTCTTCTTCTTCTTCTTCTTCTTCTTCTTCTTCTTCTTCTTCTTCTTCTTCTTCTTCTTCTTCTTCTTCTTCTTCTTCTTCTTCTTCTTCTTCTTCTTCTTCTTCTTCTTCTTCTTCTTCTTCTTCTTCTTCTTCTTCTTCTTCTTCTTCTTCTTCTTCTTCTTCTTCTTCTTCTTCTTCTTCTTCTTCTTCTTCTTCTTCTTCTTCTTCTTCTTCTTCTTCTTCTTCTTCTTCTTCTTCTTCTTCTTCTTCTTCTTCTTCTTCTTCTTCTTCTTCTTCTTCTTCTTCTTCTTCTTCTTCTTCTTCTTCTTCTTCTTCTTCTTCTTCTTCTTCTTCTTCTTCTTCTTCTTCTTCTTCTTCTTCTTCTTCTTCTTCTTCTTCTTCTTCTTCTTCTTCTTCTTCTTCTTCTTCTTCTTCTTCTTCTTCTTCTTCTTCTTCTTCTTCTTCTTCTTCTTCTTCTTCTTCTTCTTCTTCTTCTTCTTCTTCTTCTTCTTCTTCTTCTTCTTCTTCTTCTTCTTCTTCTTCTTCTTCTTCTTCTTCTTCTTCTTCTTCTTCTTCTTCTTCTTCTTCTTCTTCTTCTTCTTCTTCTTCTTCTTCTTCTTCTTCTTCTTCTTCTTCTTCTTCTTCTTCTTCTTCTTCTTCTTCTTCTTCTTCTTCTTCTTCTTCTTCTTCTTCTTCTTCTTCTTCTTCTTCTTCTTCTTCTTCTTCTTCTTCTTCTTCTTCTTCTTCTTCTTCTTCTTCTTCTTCTTCTTCTTCTTCTTCTTCTTCTTCTTCTTCTTCTTCTTCTTCTTCTTCTTCTTCTTCTTCTTCTTCTTCTTCTTCTTCTTCTTCTTCTTCTTCTTCTTCTTCTTCTTCTTCTTCTTCTTCTTCTTCTTCTTCTTCTTCTTCTTCTTCTTCTTCTTCTTCTTCTTCTTCTTCTTCTTCTTCTTCTTCTTCTTCTTCTTCTTCTTCTTCTTCTTCTTCTTCTTCTTCTTCTTCTTCTTCTTCTTCTTCTTCTTCTTCTTCTTCTTCTTCTTCTTCTTCTTCTTCTTCTTCTTCTTCTTCTTCTTCTTCTTCTTCTTCTTCTTCTTCTTCTTCTTCTTCTTCTTCTTCTTGGGGTTGGAGTTGGAGCGTTTGGTTCGCAACCGCCGTCTTGGCTTGCTCTTTCCCTTTGCGCGTGGGACAAAGTTACGCCGAGCTTCCGCCGCTCGGTGACCTCTCTCGCCTTTTTCCTTTTGAGGAATCTCTCGGCTTGCTCTCCACGAACCTTCAAGTCCTTCCACGCTATCGATGGTGCTGTACCCATTGCTTCAAGCACATCTATTGATAAGTTCTTTGTGGCGGGTTTGGAGGATGAACTCCTCGTTATTGGATCCGGCGGTTCATTGCCTTGTTAGAATCGTTTAACAAAGATGTCCACGGTTTCTCCATCTTTACGCTTCGTCGAACAGCGTCGATCGATACCTCGGTATCGCCATCAAAGAAATTGGTAAGGAAGCTAGATTCCATGTCGCCCCACCGTGAATGCTCCGGCGAGGCGGTACCATTCGGCAGCCCCACGAAGGGTGCTAACGAATGACCGAACCATAAAGGGTTCGTTGCCAGAAATAACTCCGAGGTGTGACTTGAAATAAATCAAGTGCTGCGTCGGGGAACCCTTCCCGTCAAATGGTGTGAAGTTTATTAAGTTAAACTTCGACGGGTAAGGGATTGATTCCCACTCCCTCGGGTATGGGCAAGGAATACCTGTCTTCTTTACTTCTTGAGCGGAAATCAACGAATTGATTTTGCTCTCCAAGTCTTTGATCTTCTCTCTCATGAACATGGCGTGTTGTTCGGGGGTTATCATCTTCTGGTGCTTCCTCCTGATCCGAATCGCTATCATCTTCATCGACGTTGACGCGCTGACTCGATTCACCTTGATGTTTTGTCAGGGCTTGGATCTGTTGGTCGTGCATTTCTCTCATCGTCTGCATGGCCAACTCCATTTCTAACTTGAAGTTTTCCGTTGTTTATTCAACGCCGCCTAGCATTTTGGCCACTTGATGCATGCGATCATAAGTGTTTCTTGGGGCTCCTTCGCTAGATACAAGATGATCGGATGCGATTGCGGAGCCAATATCGGCGCATCATCCTCCGCGGTAACCCTTCGAAGCTTATCGTATCACGGACCGTCGGATAGTCGGACCATAAGCGAGTTAGCGTTGCGTCTTGTGGGAATAGCCCGTGACGATGGTTCTTGGCGGTCATATTATTAGTGACCTCGGCAACTCACCCTCTCTCGAGGTCATCCTTTGCGAATCGCCTTGACCTAGGTCTCGGCATCTCCGTGGTGAGTCTCTCGAAGACCGACACCCTTTCTCGAGCTTCGATGGCAATTGCACTCGAGAGCATCGCCTTAATGAGCTTGAGCACAAGCATGGCTGCGTCAATTTGGGGAATCCTTCGAGATTGTCTCGCACTTTGTACGGTAGTACACTCATCGGTGTGTGTACCGGAGCAACTCGCCGATGTCGGCGCGATCTTCGTATAACGCCCTCATCGCCGATGAAAACGCTCCTTCCGAGGACGGGTCAATCCATCGAAACTTCCGAAAGTGACTCGCCTAGACTTTCGCCGATGTGGGCGCGAAGTCTCGGCAGACTCTCGGACTTCGATTTTCAATCCGATAGGAGAGGCTGCACGAATCTTCTTGTCCTTGTTGGAACGGGTGCGACCTCCTGCATGAGAAGTGACTCGTGATTCTCTTCGAGGACCGAGACGATCCTTGATAGTCGGTTTGGTGGTGGTGACGGGAGTTGGCTTCACCAGATTCGAATCTGAGCGCCTTTGTCTTTGGCGTCGTCGGTCTTGGACTTTGGCGTTGGATTTACAGCGCTGTATCCTTCGGCTTAAGCGAGGCGGGAGTGTGGGTAATCGAGGTTGGGGCACCATTAGACTTGGGCCTCCAAACACGGCGATGCGTTGGTGGCTTCTTTGCCACTTCCTTCTTTAACTCACGAGCCTGCTGTACCAAAGCTCGTGCTTGCGCAAGGAGTGCGCCGCGCTTCCGGATGCGCTCCTGAAGTGTGGAGCGGTTCCGTTTGACACGGACCCACTCGTTGGTTGACGGCTTGGGTAAATCGTCGATCACTTGAGGTGAAGCCTGCGTGAGTTTGATCTTAGATCCGCCGTAGCGGACCCCATCCATGGATTGCATGGCCTTGGCAAGTTTGCGCCATGCTTTGTCGTCGCCTTTGGCGGGCTCGCTTGGAGGCCGGCGCATCATCGGCGTTCATCGGGCACCATGGACTTGAGCGCCGAAGGGATTTCTCGCTACTGCGGCGGCGGGGTTGGACTCGCCGGCCCCGGGCTCTACATCGAGGCCCATCGGGTTCTCCTTGCGGCGGAGACCTTCTTGGAGCGGCGGGGAACTGGATCTCGAGGAGGGTGAGGATAGGTACTCCTCGAACTTCTCTTGGTCGAACTTCGAACTTCGACCTCTTCTTCCACCGGATAAGGATCCGCGGTTATGCACGACGACCTCCGATCGAGGCGGTGGCTCCCAATGATCGCCCGGCTTGTTCGCGGTAAAAGTCGGTTTGATTGTCATTGATTTGAATCGTTACAAACTTCAATCGCCTTCGATTGAAGATCGGCGTTGGTGAACTTGTGCTCGCCGTTGCTCCGAGAACCGTCGCCGATTACTCGTAGATCTCGCAAGAACTCTTGAAGTCCGAGCCTTTGAAAGATCCCAAAATCCAATCGAAGCCCGCCCAAATCCCCTTGACGTGCCCTCGAAGATGACACCCCTATTTATACAATGGAAGGGGTGCCCGCCACCTTGGTGGCTCGGCCACTTCACGAGCCACCTACAGTGGCCGAGGTGGCTCTACCAAAGTGGCCGAGCCACCTGGCCACTTGGCGAGGCACCTCGGCCAAGTTGGTCGAGGTGGCTCTACCAAAGTGGCCGAGCCACCTGGCCACTTGGCGAGCACCTCGGCCAAGTTGGTCGAGGTGGCTCTACCAAAGTGGCCGAGCCACCTTGGCCACTGGCCAGAGTTTTGAAGTCTTCGCGGCGTTTTCGTCGTTTTCGTCGTTTCTCCGTCGATTCTTTTGGTCTTCGGGCTTGGTTTTGCCCGGTGATGTTGCCGTTGTGTTTGAGTCCGTGCGATCAACTTTGAGCTCAAGCGGTTCGTTTGCATCGACGGACTAAGTATGGTTGATTCCGCCTCATCGACGCTTGAGTTTAATCAACTCGCACGCCGCTTCATTGGCTCAGACGCCTTGCCGACTCACTTCATGTGCTCGCCGACTCGCTTCACGCGCTTTGGCGGCGTGATGCGTTTTGCGGCGTCGGTTTGTCGAATGGATCGTCGGTTGTCAACCCATCGCCACGAAGTTTCGCTCGCACCGATAAGCAATTTTTATGCCTACATCACTAACATCGGATGAGTTTAGCTTTAAAGAGAGCGGAGTCCGCTTTTTCTCCTAAAGCCGGCAGCTCGATAAAGGATCGCCTATGAGAAAGAAGGACTGCGGAAGAGGCGGAGTTGGGATCTCCTGGTTCCTCCGACGGTCAAGTTAGTGGAGTGGGGATAGTCTAATAGAGCAGAATTCACTCGTAAGAGATTGCTTACCTTGTTAGTCGCTCACGCTTTTATAGGTAGGGTTAAGGGGTATTTCCGCCTTTCCATTAGTTTGGGAACCACGGTGAGTCACCCTCCCCTCCACGCGTGAGCCGAGGATTGGTGAACATCCCTCCACCGCTAGAGTGGTGGCCTTTACAGTGTCAAATTGGGCGACCGAGGGTTGGTGTGGTCTATTCGCTATTAATGGGATGGGATTGGCTACCAGAATGCATGGGTCCGAGGTGCCTTAAATACCGTGGAGAGATGGGGAATTAGGGGCCGCCGCTGCATTTAATGCGATGTTGATGGGCTCGAAAATCGTGGTGGCCGCTGCTTGAGTGGAGAGAATCACGCAGGTGAGAGGGGGAGCCGTGGCGGATGGCCGACTCATGCGCCTCTTAGGGCGCCCCTTGGGATGATTTGCCGAGGGGACAATTGGGGCGCCTTATCGTCGCCCTAGAGGACGAAAGTGGCCGAAGGGTAGGCCCGATTCGCTCCACATTGTTTGGAGAGGTCGGCAACTTGTAGGAAGGGATCGTGAACGGGCGCGGACGAAGGACGACCGACACCGCCTTCCGCCGTCCGAGAGAATCGCCGATGGCCGACTCGCACCGCTTCGCTCGGTCATGGCGATGGTCGCCTCGATGGACCGGACTGGCCGGTACATGCAGCCGGCCGGTGGGTTGAGTGTGGAGGTTCTTATCGGTCCTCATTGGTAAACAAGCGTTCGTTGGTCGGTAGCAGCTTTTCTCTTTAATCACCGATTAGTGGTTATGACCATAACAAGAGTTGTTTATGTAATATGAAATAATTTCAGTTATGAACATTGCCAATATTTTCTAAGTCTTAACATGTAATCAATTTTTGAGGAACTAAAAGTAAAAATAAGGAAACACGATTAACTGATACATAACTTTAGATTTAGGATAATTTTGTCCTTTCAAGTTTTATTTATTGGAAGTTTTAATGGAGAGTTGAAAAATGGCTAACTTTACATCTAATAAGGGGTACAAGGACTAAGTTGAGAAAAAGAAAGTATATGGACCAATTTGAGTATGAGGCCCTAGTACAGGGACCAAATTTGCATTTTAGCCCGTAAATTATATCACGAATTTTTTTGGGGTAGGCTATTAGAATTTAATATAGAGGTGAGTATATAACAAAAGTATATTGTTTGTGATTGTCAATTATTTATTTTCTCATTGTGAATAATTAATGGGCATATTTCTTGGAAAACTCACAGTGAGATTTTTATTCCTTATAAATTTTGTCTCTAATCAGTTTGATTGAAACTTTGTTGGAGGTATAATTAATGGATTGTTATGATGAGTTTTGATTAATTAGCTTGGTTTTGATTTTTTGAAAATAGGACTGAGAAAGTATGCAATGGTTTTCTTTTTCTTTTTCTTTTCCTATTATTTTGTTGTTTTTTCTCATATGTAATTTGATCGTGAATTTGGTTTGGGTGTAATATTATAATTTTTAAAATGAAGTTTGATTAATTAAGTAATTGAAATTATAAAATAAATGTAGAGAAACAGGAGAGATTTTTATTGAGAGGGACAAAGCACATGAAGGAAGTGCTGCTGTAGCTTGGTGAACAAACAAAGGACATAGTTGTTCATCAAATTTCAAGAATGCCATAGTTTTTTTTTGCTTGCTATTGCATGTTTGAATTTAGGCTTATGCTCAATATTCTGATATTCATCACTCTGCAGTGAATAGATAAATTAAACATTCGTATTTTATTTCATAGAAGATATGATGACATAAAAGAATCAAAATATATGATGATAGTTATATTTAAAATAAATCATAGTTAGTGCGTAATGATTTGCAATTGTCTCTTGCTGCCTTTTTTGAAGTACAAAAAGTTTCAATTCTAAAACAAAGGTTTTCTTCTCTAATTTGGTGATATAAAGTAATCAAAATATAATGGACATGCAAATATAACTCCATGATTAAAGGTAAAGAATTAAGGTTTTCTTCTACTAGGATTTTGAACATGAATATTGTTAAATAGATGATTAAAAATTGGAAGCACTTTTCTTTAAAATAATGAATAAGTACTTAAGGGTGTATGTTAAATAAGAAGATTTTCCCCTTCTCTAGGACCCTAAAGTTAGCTATATGTGATACCCAATAAATCTTACTATTTCGAGGGATATTAGTTAGAATTTCCGAGATCCATATTAGTATTAAAGAGATATAGTTATGAAAAAATTCTCTTGCTATGGTTCTTGTTTACGAAAATAATAATAATAATAAATGAAAAATTAGTAGTGGGTGACCCACTATTTCTAAATATAACTCCATGATTAAAGGTAAAGAATTAAGGTTTTCTTCTAATTTGGTGATATAAAGTAATCAAAATATAATGGACATGCAAATATAACTCCATGATTAAAGGTAAAGAATTAAGGTTTTCTTCTAATTTGGTGATATAAAGTAATCAAAATATAATGGACATGCAAATATAACTCCATGATTAAAGGTAAAGAATTAAGGTTTTCTTCTAATTTGGTGATATAAAGTAATCAAAATATAATGGACATGCAAATATAACTCCATGATTAAAGGTAAAGAATTAAGGTTTTCTTCTAATTTGGTGATATAAAGTAATCAAAATATAATGGACATGCAAATATAACTCCATGATTAAAGGTAAAGAATTAAGGTTTTCTTCTACTAGGATTTTGAACATGAATATTGTTAAATAGATGATTAAAAATTGGAAGCACTTTTCTTTAAAATAATGAATAAGTACTTAAGGGTGTATGTTAAATAAGAAGATTTTCCCCTTCTCTAGGACCCTAAAGTTAGCTATATGTGATACCCAATAAATCTTACTATTTCGAGGGATATTAGTTAGAATTTCCGAGATCCATATTAGTATTAAAGAGATATAGTTATGAAAAAATTCTCTTGCTATGGTTCTTGTTTACGAAAATAATAATAATAATAATAATAATAATAATAATAAATGAAAAATTAGTAGTGGGTGACCCACTATTTCTAAATTTAAATCAATCTGAATTCAGTGGGAATTTGAAGGAATATTTGGTTGAGCCTAGCTACTCTAATTGCAAAGCTATTGATGGTTATGATTAAATTCTATTTGTGAGTGTCAGCAAATGACATTAACTTAGCCTATTAGTTTACGCATTTTCTATTACAGAGTTGGACAAGTCACTAAAATTTAGACAATTTTGGTGAAGTGTATAAAATTGTATAAGTTTGGTCATCATGAGATGACCAACTTATCTTTACTCCCCTCATTAAGTCTTATATAACTTCGCAAATGTCAATAACTACTCTACTTATAATTTTGAATTTTAAAGTAGTACATTTCTTAAAGTTGGTATCAGAGGAGGTCTAGAGAGATTCTGATTCAAATCTCGTCGCTATAAAAATTTAAACTACGATTATTGTCTTCCATGTGTTTTTCCCATGGTCAAATTTCCATATGAAGATTAGCATGGAGAACTATGTTAGCTCTTATACACAAATTAAATTTTGATTAAGGCTAGAAAAACCACCTTAATTCTGGACAATTATAAGATAACCTCCACAACTTTCAAAATATCAGTAAACCCCTCTTAAGTTTTGGGGTTACCAGAAAACCCCTTAAACTTTAATTTTTTTTATACATAAAACAACGCTAATGGCATTAAGTACAATTTTGACATGAGCGGGTGGAAATACACAGGAGAATATTTTGCTAGTGAAAGTTTGTAGTTCACGCTTTTAGGAGAATTTTTTGAAAAATGTTGAATGTTGAAGGGATTTTCTGATAATCTCTAAACTTTGTGTGTGTCCGTGGTGGTGGGGGGTTGTTATCCGCTAATTGTTCAAAGTTAAGGGTTTATTATTATTATTATTATTATTATTATTATTATTATTATTATTATTATTATTATTATTATTATTATTATTATTATTATTATTATTATTATTATTATTATTATTATTATTATTATTATTATTATTATTATTATTATTATTTTTGAAATTTAGCCCTTTGATTAATGACTTCTTAGTTCTTAATCAATTAAACATACTTTCAAGTTTCTCCTTCATATCTCACTCAACTTCAGGAGCTAACTGTTGCGCATGAGTATTGCCTGCATAGCTCAAACTCAATTTATATATATATATATATATATATATATATATATATATATATATATATATATATATATATATATATATATATATATATATATATATATATATATATATATAAAGTGAGCAGCCTATGAACTTGTTTAATGACAGTGGTGCATCAACTTTTCTAACCACTCATCTTGCTTTGGGATCCGTGAAAGATATAAAGACCACTTTGAGATTTGTGCATCACAAATCTCAAGGCAAGATGAGTGGATAAAAAGTTGGTGCACCACTATTCATTATGAACTTAAGTTCATATATATATATATATATATATATATATATATATATATATATATATATATATATATATATATATATATATATATATATATATATATATATATATATAGAGCTCCTATGAACTTAAGTTCATAATGAATAGTAATGCACCAACTTTTTATCCACTCATCTTGCCTTGAGATTTGTGATGCACAAATCTCAAAGTGGGCTTTATATCTTTCACGGATCCCAAAGCAAGATGAGTGGTTAGAAAAGTTGGTGCACAACTATTCATTATGAACTTAAGTTCATATATATATATATATATATATATATATATATATATATATATATATATATATATATATATATATATATATATATATATCAAGGCTCTATAAACTTAAGTTGTTAGGAATAGTCATCCACCAACTTTTCTAACCATTGATATTGCCTTGGGATCCGTGAAAGATATAAAGCTCATCTTTGATATTTGTGTGCATCTTGATTTCACCTATCCCAATGGAACATCAATGGATATAAAAGTTGGTGGACACTATCTCTTATCAACTTAAGTTTATAGGAGCTCTCTCTCTCTCTCTCTCTCTCTCTCTCTCTCTATATATATATATATATATATATATATATATATATATATATATATATATATATATATATATATATATATATATATATATATATATATATATATATAGAAGCCTTATGAACTTAAGTTCATAATGAATAGTAATGCACCAACTTTTTATCCACTCATCTTGTCTTGAGATTTGTGATGCACAAATCTCAAAGTGGGCTTTATATCTTTCACGGATCCCAAAACAAGATGAGTGGTTAGAAAAGTTGGTGCACCACTATTCATTATGAACTTAAGTTCATATATATATATATATATATATATATATATATATATATATATATATATATATATATATATATATATATATATATATATATATATATATATATATAATTTTTCTTTCAGTTTAAACTTTTTGCGCTTATAAATGTGATAGAAATGAGTAACAATTGTACATGACAAGAGTATAATAGGAATGTCTTTTAACATCTTTCTCACTAGTAGAGATATCCAAAATATGCCCATCAATATAAGAAGGACCTTGTCCTTGTCGCCCAAACCCAAAAGACATGTCCCATGTTTCTAGTTAAATAAATTATCAAATATTTTCGTATTTAATGTCTATTGTCATATGGATCATATACACTACGTACTTTTTTAATACAGTAAATTGTATACTTAACTATTGCTATAAAATAGCCATGTGCCTTAGCAAAATCTGGCTACATGCATGTCCAAAAAGCCCGCTGCCCAGGTCCAACCCGGAATCTGGCCCGGTTTTGTTCAGGCCAGGACCCTTCTTGGGCCCGGAAAAAACCTGAAAAATCGGGCTCGGTTCCGGGCGCTGGGCTTAGAACCCCGGGCTGGGTCCTGGTAGCCTAGACCCGGACCCAAGCCAAACGCTAGTTATCTAGCCGTTGGGGAAAAATAGGGTCAGAACCCAGCCGGACAAGGTCAAAACCTGGTTCGACTCGGCCGGACCATCTCTGTGGTTTTCTAGTTGGCTGAAGCGTCGGCTCGGCCCGATTCGGACAGCCCAATGGCTATTGTTTTGACCAAAATACCCTAAAAACTATCAAAAAAGGTTAAAATTTGAGGGGATTTTGATCATTTGCCTATGGGGCTGCCTCTATAAAGAGAAGAGAATTTTTATTCATTTTCTTGTCCCAAAATCACTTCTCTTCTCTCTCAATACTCTCTAATACTCTTCAATACTCTTAAATACTCTCTAGTCTCTAGTAATCCTCTCTAATTCTCTCAATTCCAAATCTCCAACGGCTTCCTTACCCGATTATGAATGCTTCGATGATGAGAATGCAACTTTGACTCCCGATATGAGTCCTCCTAATACCGAAATCGGCAATCCACCCCCAGAAGCCGAACCCGAAGATCCAACACCAACATCTAAAAGGCCGAGATCGGGAGTGTGGGAATTTTTTGAGAAGATTGAAGTAAAAAAAATAGTAACAGTAGTATTCTCGACCAAAATGTGAAATGTGCTCTTTGCGGCAAAGTATTGAAAGCTCATCATAAGTTGGGGACTAGCCACCTCAAACGATATTTAGCAAGCCACAATAGAGGGCAAGGATCCACTCAACCCTATATCCGCTAATCTCTTCTCTCTCAATCATCGGAGTAATCGGTTTATGGACCTACGATGCAATTTGATCAAGGAAATGCATCATTAGGTTTGTTGTTCTTAAAAATATTCCTTTTAAAATGGTAGAAGATGATGATTTTAAAGGTATGATGAAAGAGGGTCATCAACCTGCTTTTCAAAAAATTTCTCGTCAAATTTGCCAACGTGATATTTTAAAACATTATCGCGATGAAAAAATAAAATTAGTTGCTTATTTTCAAAGTTTAATTGTAAATTTTCTCTAACTTCGGATATCTGGATATCTAAAGCACAAACCGGTTATTTATATATCACAAAGACACTAGATTGATGATAATTGGCAAATACTTAAAAGAGTTATTTCTTTTATTTTATTTGAAGAATCACAAACCGGTATAAATATTGCAAATTTAATAATGGAAGAACTAACAAAATTAAAAATCTCGAAAGAATTTTTACTCATTCACTAGTAAATACAAAGACTAATAATGCAACAAAAATCATATCAAATCATCTTTGTTATCACCATATTAGATGCATGTGTCATATTTTGCATTAAATTGTGCAAAGTGTATTTAATGAAATTAGATTAGTGATAAATAGAATTAGGAACATTACATATTTTCTAAATGCTTCAATAAGTACTTAAAAATAAAAACAACTTTGTAGAAGCAAAAAAAAAAAAGTGCTAAAAAATTTCACAAGATGTTGGTCATAGGTGGAATTCCACATATTTAATGTTAAATGTAGCAAGAGAGTATAAAGAAATTATAAATAATTTTATGAAGTTTTATATTTCTAGTTCTAGTTCGCTTCTAGTTCTTCCTCTTATAAAATAACTGAAGAAGAATGGAACAATATAACTTGTGTAAAGAATATGCTACAAGTTTTTTATGAAACTACTCTCCTTTTATCCGGTTTTATTACCTAACCATAATTCAAGCCACTTCACAAGTTTTCAAAATCTAAAAGTTTTTAATACTTATCACAATCATATCATTTTTTTAAACATGATTACACAAATAGAAGCAAAATTTAATAAGTATTTTAGAACCATTCATTCTATTTTTTAGTTTGGGCGTTCTTACTGATCCATGCTTGAAGAATGTTGGGCTCCAAAATTTATTGAACTCTTTATATGGCAACGCGAAAATAAGTCATAATGAGGTGGGCGGGCGGCGTGAGCCTATTATTGCTCTTATTCATCATAACACAATCAAAATTTATTTTCAAAAATTATATAAAGAGTATGCAGCTGGACATGGTGGAGGTTCTCAAGCTACGGCTCCTACTATGGCGTCAAGCTCTTTCCCAAGTTCGGGGCCATATTCATTTGAAATTGACAAGCAGATGCTATCGACAAAGGTAAGTTTTTGAAATTAAATAATATTTTGCTGCACGTTTACTTAGGTGGTACTGATGGAGCAAGGGAAGTATCTGAAATTGAACAATATTTTGCTACAGTTTACTTAGGTGGGTCAAAATGGACAGATATGCGATATTTTGTAATGGTGGAAAGTATATGAAACAAATTCATATCTTGTGCTTTCCATCATGGCTCATGTTTTGCTAACAGTGCAGGTTTCTACCGTAGCTTCAGAATGCACCTTCAGCGCATCAAGATGGTTGATTGATGACCACATGACATCACTGGATCTGGCTACCATGTAGGCGGTAATGTGCTTACAAGATTGGTGGCCATCAAAAAAGAAACGTCAAAACCTCAATCGTGTTGCTAATATCCAAGATAGGTTTTAAGATTTGTCAATAGCAGATGCTGCAGTAGAACAAGAACATAAGGTGCCAAGCTATCTAGTTGTGATGTACTCATGTACTCATCTGTGATAAATTCTTTTGGAAAGAGTTGTAAATGATATTGATATGGATGGGTATGTGCCAACATAGTTGGGATATATTTATCTATTGTGATGCGATAATTTCCAAAAATATTATAAATTTATAATTGTTAGAGAATATGAGATTATTAATAAAATAGAATTTCTTTGCCAGTTGTAATTTGTAAATACTTCTAAATTCTAAAGTTATTATTATTATTTTTGCAAAAAATCTAATTTTTTAAATTTGTTGTTAAAAACAGAACATTTGGTGGGGAAGGGGGAAGATGTTGAAAAATGCAGGCCGGCTTGGATCCTGGCCCAGACCAGGACCCGGACCCAGCCAGGCTGGTCTAGGCCCGGGTCTGGGCAAGGCTTGTAATCCGGCACAGACCCGAATTTCCGGCTCAGCCCACCTGGACATGCCTATCTGGCTAGAAACACCATAGTCTATCTTTATGAATTTTTTTTAATATTCAGAGTTCAAGGAAATTATTAAATTTTTTCTAAAAAGGAGCGTCATATATATAACCATGGCAAAACTAGAATTTGATATTAGGTAGGACAACAAAATACACTCACTCACTCAAGAATAACTAGAAAAATCTAACCTTTCTTTGCAACAGCTAACAAGACTTTGCTTTCTTCCTTCACCAGTATTTATTTATTAGTTTATTTATTTATTTATTTTGGCTTTATATTTTTCTTGGTAGTCTTAAGTAGTAAATGAGCAAAATTGACCAGCGCGATGCCGCGACATTACTATGGAGACAACAAAAAATAATTTAAATATTTGATTTAAAAATACACCGTATCTAACGGTTGGAACAAAATTGGGTTAAATTAACAAATTGGTATTTGCAAGTTTAGGGTTAGTTGATTTCTTCAGTTTAAATCTTTGCTTTCTCATCTAAAATCCTTCGATGTCATCTAAAAATAGCCGCTTCAGCCTTCTAACACCCTAAAGATTACATCACGTGAGGTCACATGCTACTCACTCGCATACAATTTGTTCGATGGTGAAAAAATAGGTCTTTGTGCACTTTTGGTTCACTTTAAATACTAAAAAGTAGTCGAAGAAATTTTTAATACCAAACCAGTTGAGGGGGATTATAAAAAGTAACATTTTGGTGGTTTTAGCTGAACAAAAAATATAGCAATTAATAGCAAAATTTTTTTTTACACTGTATATCGAGCTATAGAAATATAAAATAGATTTAAAAATAATTCAATTGAATATTTCGTGTGTAGGAGTAATTTTGGAAGTGTGTGGGTTTGAAAATAAATGGGCGTAAAACTTGAGTTTATAAAAAAAATTTAGAGGTTGGGTCAGTTTAAAAATAAATATGGATAATATTTTAGGTCTACAGGCTAAACGTCAATCTCTCTATGTGTCATGCTATTACTGTGATAAAGTTCAAAAATAGTCCGAGCATTTGGTTCAAAAATACATTACATTTCTATTGCTTTAGAACAAAAACATATGAAGTTATAACAAAATATAGAAATTTACATGTATACCTAACTATTGAAATATAAAGTGGATTTAACATTAGTTTGAAGGAGTATTTTGGGTTCCAGAGTGAAGTTGCGAAAGTATGGTAGGTTTAAACATAAATGAAGGTAAGTCTTCGGGCATATATGCAAAAGATCCTTTTATGAAGTGGGTGAATCTAAAAGTAAATGAGGATAAATTTTTTTTGTACATATTTGGTTTAAAATTACATCGTATACCTAGCCACTCACGAGGCACAACAAAAAATTATAGATTTAAAAAAAAGCGACTTACCTAATAGGAAACTGCTAGTATAAGAGTGATTTTTGAAGTAGGTAGCTTTAAAACTAAATTGTTTGTGTGTGGGGTGGGGGGCTATGATGGTAAAATCCTAAACATAATGCTTGAAGAATTTCGTTTAATACATCACATCCCTAATGACTTGGAAAAGAAATACATCAAGTTAAAGTGAAATATAGCAACTTAAACCATATGTCAAATACAAAGTGAGTTTAAAAATAATTAATTTTTAGTATTTTGAGTCTAAGAGTGATCATGGAAGTGAGTTTAAAATAAATAGAGCTTAAACTTTGGGTTTATAGGTTAAATTATTTTTCTAACTGGGTGGGTTTGAAAATAAATAAGAATAAGCCTTTGAATTTACAGGTAAAATATCTTACCTTGGAGCCAACACTGCATAGAAAATCCATGAAATACAAAGTCTGTTTGCAAATAATTCATTAGGGTAATTTTGAGCCTAAGAATGACTCTGAAAGTAGGTGGATTTAAAAGTAAAAGAACTCGAGCTTATAGGTTAAAAAAAAACTTCTTATATTGTCCTTCATTATATTATTATATTATTTTATTGCTGATGGTGCATTTTAGGCTTAAACTTGAGTGTTGAAGTGAGTGGATTTAAAGTAAACTGGTTCACACAATTGGGTTTTTAAAAAGAAAGCAATTTATTATTATTTGTTTTAAGGGTAAAGTGTAGCATCCAAGTTGCCGAGCTACAATACAAATCCATTGTACATTTTGTTGTTAATGTAGATCATTGAAGTGGGTAGGCTTAACCGTAGCATTAGTTATAGCATTGGGTATATAGACAAAAGCCCTTTTATTAATTATTTCTTTTAACTAGGGGTGGAAACGAATCGAATTTGATCAATATCTGTAAATTCGAATTCGAATTCGAATTCGGTTTATTCCAACGAATTCGAATTCGAAAATTCATGTCGAATGGGTGTAAGGTGTTCAAATTCGATTCGCTATATTAATTAGCTATTCGGTAATTATTCACGAATATTTGTTAGCACATTTGGTTAAGGCACTAGCATCTTGAATAAGAGGCTAGGTGTTTGAATCCGATGTTGGTAAATATTTGTTTTATTTTCTTTTACATGTTGCATAAATACTTACTGATTATTATGATATATTTAGTACTAAAATTATAAAATTATTATGATATCTTACTACTAATATTATAAAATTCATATATTTATAAATTATTAATTTATATATTTATCAATAGTAATATTAACATAAGAATTAGTATAAAGTAATAATATAGAAGCAAAAACCTCTCATTAAAGATTTTAGATCTACATGAATTCATTTTCTATCAAACTTTTTAGCAACTTAAGAATGTAATCTAAGCTAAAGTTTGCATAAGAATTTATTTCCATTTATTTCTAATAGATATTTTGTTATGATATACATAGATATGGTAAATATCTCAAGTGCAACTTTAAAAGAAAAATATTCTATGATAATTAAACTTAGAGGAATAAAATGTAAAACATAAATGAATATTTAATAATCAACTGAATCGAATATACCTTTGGTTAAATTCTATTCGCTTGTAAGCCTAATACTAAAAATATTCGTTTATAATTAATTGAACTATCGAGTCGAATATGACCGAATATCCGACTAATAATAACCTAACAGCTTTATTAATTATTTGGTTCATTTCCACCCCTACTTTTAACTATGAGCTATTCAAGGGGTACTGTAGAATGAACAAAGGCCAAACTACTGTACTAACCCCAATAGCTTTAGTATATAGATAAAAGCCCACAATAACTCAAAAGCATGGAGGATGTTCAAATGTTAGGGGCTGTTTGGTTCACCTATTTTATAGAAAAGTTTTGGGAAAATACGTAACAATGACATTATCATGAATAATAGATTTCTATAAACTGTGTTTGGTTTTAAAAAATTATAGAAATATTTTCAATTAAGTAGGGGAAAATGTACTATTTTATAGAAATCAACTTCCTCCCCAAATGGGCTGAAATTGTAAGGAAATCTGATATTTATGTTAAAATAGTAATAAAGTACACCATACCACTTTTCCATAAAATTTAAAATTGCCTAGAAATTTCAAATTGCCTAGTTTCACTTTTCCATAAAATTTTCTTATCCAACCAAACAAAGAAAAAAAATAACCTATTTTCAATAAAGTTAGAAACTCAGTTTCATATTTTGAACCAAACAAAGAAATAGTAACAAATAAGAAAAGTAATACTTTTGAGTTCTATAAACTTCTCCTATAAATTTTATAGAAATACAAGAAAACTTTTCCTTTTCCTTTTTTTAAGAAATTGAACTAAACAGCCCCTTAGGGAAAAAGGACAAATGGACCATAATAGTGTGGGCTAAATTACCGGACTAGTAATTTTTTGGGGTTTTTTGGTATATACCCCTCAAATTATAGTTATTTTAAAAGTGCCCCACAAATCATTGTAATTTTAAAATTACCCTCTGAATTGTTTTTTTCAATTTTGCCCTCTAACTTAACTGACCTGAATCTATATGGAATATTCTGTTAAATTCATTAAGATACTTAAAAAGTATAAACTACCCTTAAATAATTTAAATTAAGTATTTATCTATCCTATAGTGTTGATTCCACTTTATAACCTCGCTCACATAGCCTTTCCCTACTGCAGTCCACGACCAAAGATTGCTCCTTTCCTCATCCTTGGGTAATCATCTAATCAAAAGCTTTAGATGTAGAGCTCCTTTGTTTCTTCTAGATTACAACTGTTGTGAGGTGGCTCTACCAAAGTGGCCGAGCCACCTTGGCCACTTTGGCCGAGGTTTATGCCGCCTCGGTAGGCTTTCTCCGCTTTGGCGCTTTCTGCCGATTCTTTTGGTCTTCCGCTTGGTTTTGCCCGGTGATGTTGCCGTTGTGTTTGAGTCCGCGTCCCGATCAACTTCGTGAGCTCAAACAGTTCGCTTGCATCGACGGACTAAGTATGGTTGATTCCGTCTCATCGGCGTTTGAGTTTAATCAACTTCGACGCGTCGTTTCATTGGCTCGTCGTCTTGCCGACTCACTTCATGTGCTCGTCGACTTCGCTCTACAGCGTTTTCGCGGCGTGATGCGTTTTCGCGGCGTCGGTTTGTCGAATGGATCGTCGGTTGTCAACCCATCGTCACGAGTTTCGTTCGGGTACTGATAAGCAATTTTTTATGCCTACATCACTAACATCGGATGAGTTTAGCTTTAAAGAGAGCGGAGTCCGCTTTTTCTCCTAAAGCCCAGCGACGCTGACTCCAGCCAAAGGATTCGCCTACAACAGAAAGAAGGACCTGCGGAAGAGGCGGAGTTGGGATCTCCGGTGGTTCCTCCGACGGTCAAGTTAGTGGAGTGGGGGATAGTCTAATAGAGCAGGAATTCACTCAGAAGAGATTGCTTACCTTGTTAGCTGTTCACGTTTTTCTTTTATAGGTAGGGTTAAGGGGGTATTTCCGTCTTTCCATTAGTTTGGGAACCACCGGTGAGTCAGCCCTCCCCCCTCCACGTGTGAGCCGAGGATTGGCTGAACATCCCTCCGCCTGCTAGAGTGGCTGGCCTTTACAGGTGTCAAATTGGGCGTAATCTGAGGGTTGGTGTGGTCTATTCGCTATTAATGGGATGGGATTGGCGGCGCCTGTAGCTGCATGGGTCCGAGGTGCCTTAAATACTGTGAGAGATGGGGGAATTAGGGGGCTGTCAGTGCATTTAATGCGATGTTGATGGGCTCGAGTACTGTGTGGCCGTCGTTTGAGTGGAGAGAATCACGCAGGGTGAGAGGGGAGCGTGGCGGATGGCGACTCATGCGGCCTCTTAGGGCGTCCCTTGGGATGATTTGCCGAGGGGACAATTGGGGCGCTTATCGTCGCCCTAGAGGGCGAGTGGCGAGAAGGGTAGGCTGGATTCGTTCCACATTGTTTGGAGAGGTCGGCAACTTGTAGGAAGGGATCGTGAACGCGGCGGACGGAGGACGACGGACACCGCCTTCAGCGTCGTCCAGAAGCTGTCGATGGGCCGACTTCGCACCGCCTTCAGCGTCGGTCATGGCGATGGTCGTCGATGGGCCGGGGCTGGTACATGCGAGGCGGTCGGTGGGTTGAGTGTGGAGGTTCTTATCGGTCCTCATTGGTAAACAAGCGTTCGTTCGGATCGGTAGCAGCTTTTCTCTTTAATCAGCGATTAGTGGTTATGACCATAACAAGAGTTGTTTATGTAATATGAAATAATTTCAGTTATGAACATTGCCAATATTTTCTAAGTCTTAACATGTAATCAATTTTTGAGGAACTAAAAGTAAAAATAAGGAAACACGATTAACTGATACATAACTTTAGATTTAGGATAATTTTGTCCTTTCAAGTTTTATTTATTGGAAGTTTTAATGGAGAGTTGAAAAATGGCTAACTTTACATCTAATAAGGGGTACAAGGACTAAGTTGAGAAAAAGAAAGTATATGGACCAATTTGAGTATGAGGCCCTAGTACAGGGACCAAATTTGCATTTTAGCCGGTAAATTATATCACGAATTTTTTTGGGGTAGGCTATTAGAATTTAATATAGAGGTGAGTATATAACAAAAGTATATTGTTTGTGATTGTCAATTATTTATTTTCTCATTGTGAATAATTAATGGGCATATTTCTTGGAAAACTCACAGTGAGATTTTTATTCCTTATAAATTTTGTCTCTAATCAGTTTGATTGAAACTTTGTTGGAGGTATAATTAATGGATTGTTATGATGAGTTTTGATTAATTAGCTTGGTTTTGATTTTTTGAAAATAGGACTGAGAAAGTATGCAATGGTTTTCTTTTCTTTTTCTTTTCCTATTATTTTGTTGTTTCTTCTAGATTACAACTGTTGTCAATTGCCCATGGTGAAAGTTTTTGAAGAAGAGATTAATAGTAATCGTTGCATTAGGATTTAGGAGAGTTTGTGAATTAAAAAGATAGAAGAACAGTTTTCAGTTGAGAAAGGATCAGCATAGGAAGAGTCTTAAACATTTACAGGGACACAAATGTAATTATAATTCAAAATTGTTAAAATCTTAACAGTATGTAGGTTGGAGGGCAAAATTTAATAAATGAAACCATATAGAGGGATAATTTTAAAATTGCAATGATTGAGAGGCAAATTTAGAAATAACTATAATGTAGGGGGCATGTGTCAAAAAAACCCATTTCTTTTATACCCTCTCAGCTGTTTCGGTTTTTTTTTCTGCCCCCCTCATGGCAACAAAGGCTAATATCAAAACCTCGCTGGAGAGGAAAAAATTACCATACAGGGTATAGGGTCCTAAAAAGTTACCAATTTATCAATTTAGACTAATAGTGTGTGGACCAACATATGGGCAGCGGCGCAACCAGGATCTGAAGTTTGAGGCGGCACTCTCATTCCTTTGCTTAAAAAAATACTTTTTGAAAAAAAAACTAGTCTCAAACTCGATAACCCAAGAAAATATTATATATATAAAATGATTGTTTACAAAAAAAAAATAGTACTCCCAACTCCAAAAGCACAATCATATAACTAGCTTTCAAAAAATAATGAAATCAAGTTAAAATATCAGCTACAAACTATCCCGACGATTTGCCATGTTTTAAAATCGTTGTATAATTGCATCATTACTAACAGCCTTAAAAACATCAGATTCGATGTATATTACTAAGCAGTCATTCATCCATTGATCTCCCATGCTATTACGCAGTTTGCTTTTCACAATATTCATAGCTGAAAATACTCTCTCAACGCTTGCAGTTGCCATGGGCAAAATTAGTGCAAACTTTACAAGCTTGTAGATAAAAGAATAGATCACATCTTTTTTCATTTCCACCATCTTTTTGGTAGGACTTGAAATTCCATTCAAGTGTAGAAACTCGCTTTTGGAACGCACATCATGGATGAATGTCTCAAGTTGATTGTCGAGAATTATAAGGTCTGATGGTGAAAAATCAAGAGGACAAAACTCAGCAAAGCGAATTATCTTTTGCTTGTTGAATGCACCTAAAGAATTGCTAGGATCTAGACATGCTACACAAAGAAGTAACTTAGTATTTGCCTCAGTAAAGCGATTGTTTAACTCTTGAACTTGTAGATCTATCACGGTATTAAACAATTCATAGCGATAATGATGCAAGTTGGTAAAGCTCTGAGCATTGCGTCGCGATCTCCCTTTAGGAACAAATAACTCATTCATGTTTGGAACATCAATATCATGTTTGGCACAAAATTGTGAAACTTGTTCAAGAAAAGAATCCCAACCATCAAATCTCATTTCTTGAAATCGGCGCTTAGATATTTGCACAAGATCAATGGCGTTCACAATATCTTGATCTTTCCTCTGTAGTGCTAGTGACAACTCATTAGTAATCCCCAACACATTCTTCATCAAATGAATAGAAAATGCAAATTCAAAAGTTTGCATCATTTGCAATACTAATGTCGCTTCTTCTCTTTTTTCAGCAGATGGTATATCCTCTATACTCTCAAGTGCAACCATTATAGATGAGTATATAACAATTAAGTTGACCAATGAATAAAAATGAGAGCCCCAATGTGTATCACCAGCTTGCTTGAGCCCTATTTCTTAATTCAAACCTCTCCCAGTATTGAGTTCACCACTGTTAAGTGCTTTAAAAATCTCAGCGGTCTATGCTTCTCGAAGAATGTCACAGAGTTTTGCATAAGCCCCAACAATATTGGAGATATTTGCAATAACTGTGAATACCACTTCCATCTTAAAATGATTTTAAACCATGACTACTAATGCCGTGATTTTGGTGAGCAAAACAATGGATATAAAATGTTGATTTATTTTCATTCAAAATAAGAGTTTTAAGTCCATTGAATTGGCCTCGCATGTTACTTGCCCCATCATATCCTTGTCAGCGTAATTTTGATATGCTCAGTCCATATCTTGAAAATATAGCACCAATTGCTGTCTTTAGTGTCTTGGCACTAGTATGTTGAGCATGTAAGATCTCTAAAAATCTCTCAATAACATGACCATGCTTATCGACATAACGCAAGACAATTGCTGTTATGGTTATAACCACTAACCAGTGATTTAAGGAGAAAAACGAGGCACTAACACGGATAAGCATGCGTCAATGAGCGGGCTCGAGCCTCCGTGCGGACCAAGGCGACACCGCACCTCACCCCACCATGGTCCATCAAGCGACTATCACCATAGCCGGCCTGAAAGCGGTGCAAGCGGTCCGGCGGCAACTCTCAGGCGGGGCGGCAAGCGTGGTGATGCCGCCCGGCCGATTGGCCTCGGAGCTATTCCGTCGCTCGTCCCACCGGCCGAGCGGAGGAGGCGGCAGAGTCGATCTTCCGGCCGGTCGCGGCTCGGCGGCGGCGGTAAATCCTCTGACCCGTCACCCATTATAGTCCCACCCATCGCCCGGCCTCTCCGGGCAATACGAGCGAGCACGGGCCCCTCTTCTCGGCCGCCAATCCTCTAAGGCGTAGGCGGCCCAGTGCGTCCCCTTGATTGATTGCCCAAGGGCGTCGAAGGCGGTCGCGAGCCGGCCGCGACCTCGGCTCCCCATCTGTCCTCGTGATTCCTCCACTCTAACGGCGGTTATCACGATTTTCGAGCCCATCGCCATTAAATCGTGGCGGCCCTTAACTCCCCATCTCTCATATTTAAGGCACCTCGGACCCATCGACTCTGGTAGTCAATCCCATCCCATTAATGGCGAATAGACCACACTAACCCTCAAAGTACCCGGTTGACACTGTAAAGGCCGGCCACGTAGCGGGCAGAGATGCTCGGCCAATCAGGCTCGCAGCGTGGAAAGAGTGACTTCGGCAATGGTTCCTTAGCCAGCGGAAAGCGAAAATACCCCGCAACCCTAGGTATAAGTAGCGTGAACATCGAACCAAGTAAGCAATCTTTTACGGTGAATTCTGCTCCATTACATTATCTCCTACTCTACTAACTTGGCCGAGTCGGAGGAACCACAGGAGATCCCAACTCCGACTCTTCCACGGGTCCCTCTTTCATTGCGAGGCAAGTCCCTTGATGCAGTCGTCGTGGCTTTAGGAGAGAAGGCGGACTCCGCTCTCTTAAAAGCTAAACTCACCCGATGGGGCCCACCGTGGGGCCTCCTTTCTTCTTCTTGCGGTATGTCCAGTGGCGATGATCTTTAGGGTCAGGGAACCTCTGGCGGGCTATGTCACTCAAGCCTCCGGGGAATCCCAGAGAGGATCACCCAAGCCATGCGAGCCACCATGCAAACCGGCTGAGCCTGCGGATGACCTTTTCACTCGCCTCCCTGCTCTCCCGCGGCAGCGCCATCAGCAATGGCGGCGGATCGACCGCGTGGCCATTCTACTTTCGGCGATCGCCAGCCGTCATGAGGCAAATTCCATTCCGGAAACTCCTCACATCGACAAGTTAGAAGAGACCGCAAGCGTGCCGTCTCACCCTGAGGCAGTGACCGGTAGCCAATGCTAAGCCGCCCCTGCCCCGACCTCGCGGCGGGAGAGTCCTACAACATCCCTGGAACATAGAGCACCTCAGGAAGTTTTTTCAATAATTTTATGTTGTAAATTCAGTTCATTCCCTCCCGATACAATTGATACTCTGCCTCTAATTATTCTTGTTTGTCATGAGTTATGCGAAGCGTCAAAATCACCGTTGGTAGAATCCAGCCGATCGACCCCTCATCGGCGTAGGCCCCGGTAGCTACTCGAATTAGGAAAACCCAACCGCGGCGAGTCAGGCAATTTTCTAGTCGAGAAGCGGCCGAGGTGATCACATCGCTAGCGAGTCAAAAACCCTTCTCACTAAAGGAGTCAAGAAACTCTTCTCGTTTAGCCAGGAGTCAAGAAACTCTTCTGCTAAGCAGGAGTCAAGAAACTCTTCTCGTTTAGTCGAGTCAAAACTCTTCTCGCTTGGTCATGGCGGGTGATCTTACCCATTCCACTAAGAAAGCGAGTACTAGCCCGGTAATCGGATTATCCTTCCTCGATAGGCGAGGCCACTGCTTCGCTCAAGAACCCAGGAAGCCGCGGTCTTAGAGTAAGACCTAGAAGCGTAAGTCCAGGCACCCGACCTCTGTGATGGCCCTCCCACGGAGTCGTCGCTCCCGGGGCCAGGCTCGAGCTTGCTCTTTGCCTCAAAGCAGGCCCGGCTTTAGAAGTAAGACCTAGGCGCGTAAAGTCCCTAGGCACCGACCTCTGGGAGTGGCCCTCCGCGAGTCGTCGGCTCCCGGGAGCCGGCTCGAGCTTTCTCTTTGCCTCAAAGCAGAGGCCAGGCTTTGCCAAGTAAGACCTAGAAGCCACGTAAGTCCTAGGCACCCGACCTATCATTGGCCCTCCGCAGTGGATCGGCTCCCGGGGGCCGGCTCGAGGCTTGCTCTTTGCCTCAAAGCAGAGATCGGCTCTGGAGTAAGACCTAGAAGCGCGTGAAGTCCTAAGGCACCCGACCTTGCGGGTGGCCCTCCCGCGAGTCGTCGGCTCCCGCGGGGCCTGGGCTCGCTTGCTCTTTGCCTCAAAGCGAGATCGGCTCCAGGAAAGAACTGGCGCGTAAGTCCTAGGCACCCGACCTCTGCGATTAGCCCTCCATGGAATCGTGGCTCCCCAGGGGACCAGGCTCGAGCTCCGCGCAGAATGAAGATCGGCCTGCGCCAAAGGATCACAAGCGAAGATCGAGCGTAAGGCGGGCCTTCGCGACCGACTTCTTGGTAGAAGGTGGACCCAAATGCCCCGGTGCAAGCGGACCAATGTGGTAGACCAAGCCTCCGGGGGCGACCGTTTTCGGTCTACTTATTGTGTTCATTGTAAGCCCCAGCGGGGCCGCCCATTCGATGCACTTTATTATGTTCATTGTAAGCCCCACAAGGGCCGACCGTTTCGATGCGCTTATTGTGTTCATTGTAAGCCCCAGGGGGCCGGCCGTTCGATCACGCCTATTATGTTCATTGTAAGCCCGCGGGGGCGACCGTTCGATGCGCTTATTATGTTCATTGTAAGCCCGCGGGGGGCGACCGTTCGATCTGCTTATTATGTTCATTGTAAGCCCGGTAGACTCATCTTTGATCTACTTATTATGTTCATCGTAAGCCCCAGGGGCCGACCGTCTTCGATCTACTTACTCGTTCATTATAAGCCCTTGAGTATCGGCTTCGTTACCGACCACACAAAAGGGGAAAAGAGAAAGAGCCAAAATGAGTCGAATAGACAACCACCATCGCTAAAATGCAACCTCTCATTGATATTCCAAGCAAAATTTACAAGGGTCTAAAAAAAAAAACAACAACAGCGCCAAGTCAAAGGCGTTCGGTCGCTACTCTTGACTCCCTCTCTTTAAATGCGTCCCCTCATCCGTCTCGATTGCTTTCGCGCCGGTCTCCTCTCCGGTGCTCCCTCGGGGAAAAGAGCATAATAGTTCGAAGTGAATGAAAGGCCATGGTAAAGCGAAACCATGGTTTCATATCGGCTAATAGCCGCGAAACCCATGGTTTCATATCGACCTGATGGCAAAACCCATGGTTTCGTATCGACCTAATAGCAGGAACCCGGATGCAAACAAGGCTCTTCCTCGGAGAAACACTTTCGGCGCTCAACTATTCCTCATTAAAAGCGAGCACAGGCGGCGAGGAGCGTCCCCATCACGGGTACAAACAAAGGGATTTCCCCTTCTCCTGGATGATCCGAAACTCATAGGCTCCCAATTTGAGACCTCAAAAGTGATGAGTAGAGGCTGAATCAATTGCCAATCTACGAGAACCACAAGTAATGGTCTCCTCCCTATTATAATAGAGCCCATAAATGCTAAGCCCCTGGAAGGTCCTTGAGAGGGAATTAATAGCGATGGAACTTCGAGGCACCACCTCGAAAAACGAGGGCTCGAATCGCGCGCCTGTAATTAATTGCCAGCCTCTTTGCTTTAAATGAGATTTACCCATCCATCGAAACCTAAAAGTCG
Organism: Asparagus setaceus; assembly: GCA_012295165.1. NCBI lineage: Eukaryota > Viridiplantae > Streptophyta > Magnoliopsida > Asparagales > Asparagaceae > Asparagus > Asparagus setaceus. The sequence continues at coordinate 36,209,047 of CM022705.1, forward strand.
ACAATTAGAAGGCGACCATGAGATGACATCTGGCGGCTCCACTCGAAAGCGAGCGGGCTCCCCTCATGGTGTCAATGACCATCCGCCGATGGTCGACCCAGACTCACCTAGGGTCGACCACAAATCAGCGAAGTTACCAATCGGGCCGGTGAGCTATGACCAGCTCGACCCATTTGTCATATCGTTACAAAGCATAGATGGCGGCCATTAAAGCCAAAGTCGCTATTGTCACAAAGCCTAAGAAAGGGCATCACAAAAAAGGGGTTCGGTAAAAAAAAACACAAACTAAATTTTCATTTACAAGTAAAATGCATTACAAATACATGGGGGCGTTCTAGTCAAAACAAAGCAAAGAGAATGAACAAAGTGCGAGCGACCTAATCTCCTCCCTCGCCGCCATCTCCCTCCTCTCCATCTTAGTCCTCGTCCTCCTCGTTAGTCCTCATCCTCATCGCGGATGGAGTCCTCCGGCACTAAGTTGCCCCGCGGCTTCCAGGCCTTGCGAGCAGCGAGAGAACCCTCCACCCTAGGAGGATATCACGAGGCTCAATGTCGAGCGCTTGGGAGGAAGTTGGGCTTTAAGTAGTCGTAGCCGCTTTGTGGCTAGGGACAGCTCTACTTTCCCCATAGGCCCTTGCCTCTTCAACGGCCTCCCTTGCTTGCCCTCCTCCGTCGCAAACTGAGTGCGGTTCGATCGACTTGGCGTCGTCCAAAGCCGATCGATGAGCGCGACTCATCGAGGCGACCCTTAAGTCCGGCCCTCAAGCCTCGCGACCCCGGGGTCACTCTCGGCACCCGACTTGAGCCTTCCACTCCTCGATCTCCCTCTCGGGCCTTCAACCGTCCTCTTCAGGTGGGGACCTCTTCCTTCAACTTATCGATGGCGGCCTTTGCTTTGAATGGTGGGTGCGGAGGTCGACAATCGTGGGTGCTTAGCCTCAGTCGGTAGCGCCATTGGCGCCGACCTCTCCCTTCCGCCTCAAGGGTGGCCAACCTCTTCTCCAATCCCTCTGGGTCCCCTTCTCCAGTAAGCCTCTCGCCAAGTGGGCAACCGTCTTCATCGTACATGGCGGGTTGAAAAGCTCCTCCCGAGGAGCCCCTGGGTGCAGGAGCTTCCGGGAGGAGCCAGCCGAGAGGCGGTCGAGGGTGTCTCCTCCAGAACTCCCTATCATGAGGGAGGGTGAGCTGATGAGCGACGAGCCCCCACCCGGAGAGAAGCACCGTACCCTCCTTGTGGAGGAATGGTCGAGGAGCGAACCGTTCGCTTGGGAGGTTCCTCTCTCGGAATACCCTTCCCACGAGATCAAGCGAGGAGGATCGTAGCTCTTTCCACCTCGAACCGCCCGCCCGGCAATCCGGTGGCAAAAGGCTCTATGCGAGATCCTTGAGTAAACTCAAAGGGCCCAGCTCCGGAGCCGAGTCATCCGAGATGGCCGCCTCCTTCCCCGACCTTTGAGTGGGCTCGTCGGAAGACACCTCCGCTGCTTGGCCGGCAGGGGCCTCTTCGTTCGCCACAGCGACCCTCGGCGCCGATGGACTGGGAGCCTCGCCGGCCTGAGGACGTGATTCCCCCTCAGACACGCCCTCGCCAGGTTGGGGCAAGGGAAAGAAGGTTCCCGAGGGCGACTCTCCCCCAGCAATTGGAAGTTCCCCCGCGATACCCTCGGTCTGCTCGAGAGCCGCCGCTTCGGTCGCCCCCTCAAAAGTCGACCCCATCGACTTTTTCGTCTTCTTCTTCTTCTTCTTCTTTGGTTGGTCGGCCCCGGACGCTGGAAGAGCCCTCTTCACCTGCAACCTAGACGCCAACTCTTCAAACCTCTCCTCCACTGCTTTGCCTCCGCGTAGGCAGCCCTCCTCCCACGACTTTCTTAGCGGAGTTGCGGTTCGATTGCTTTGGTGGTGGAATCCCCACTCTTGGGGTCTTCAACCCGTGGGGAACCTCCTAGCAACCCTTTCTCTCTTTCTTCATCGACCCGGTCGGTCGAGCGAGCGACAACCCGCTACCCTCGGCGTTGTCGAACAAGTTGTAGCCCTTGACCACGAATAGAGGCGTAACTTGTCAGTGCGGCCTGCGTCGCGGAAGATTCCGAGGCCGTCCTTGTTGATCTCAGGCCGCGAGCGGCAAGCCAATTCGGTCGGCGAAAACCGAGCGAACTTGTTCTTCGGTCCTTGTTAGTCGAATGTCAACAAACCGGCCCCCACATACGAAGAAGAAATGGCGTCTTTCTTCCGTCGCCCTCACCTTGGCGAGATTGTAGAAGAGGCTGAAGAGTCGGCACCACCTTCACTTTCGATGGCGGATCACGAAGCGCCATTATCGTAGCAATGGCGTTAGAGGTAGCTACATCGGGGACACCCAGCTTCGCTTCGCCGGCCTCTTCCGCAAACAAAGGAAAGGAGCGATCCGTTGTCCAAGTCATGTATAATGGCGGCTTATCAGCGCCATGATCAACAATAGCGTGTCCTTCTCTGGAAGAAGCGTAAATCCTCGGGAGATCGTGCCTCTCCGCGAGCCCCTCCGGATCCTCTTCTCTGCCTTTGGCTGAACTTGAGCTTGGCGATCACATCAATAAGGCGAAGCGGCGACCATGTGAAAGCTCTTTAAAGTATTCAGTTGAGGCGAGTCTTTAGAAAGTCGCGAAAAACCCCCAAATAGGGTAAGAGCATATATAGACACCCAGCATGCGTGTCCATTCACGGGCCGGCGGTTTAACCGAAATCCAGCGGTCGGGATTGGCTCGGATCTGAACGCCTCTTGAAAATTGAAAATCCGCCTTTATGACCCACGTCTCCTCGCTCGAAATTCCGAGCGCCTTTGGCGCTAGAGTATCGGCGGCGTCAAGCCTTATCCCCTCTGATGCGCCCTGTTGTGCCTAGAAAACTAAACCCGTTATTTGTGCGGGCAGGAGCGGCTCCACTCGGCAGGCCCGATGAACTAGCAGGCGAAGAACAAGTAATCTCGAGAGGCAGACCCAACCCCCGTGGATTGACCATCTTCTGGAAGTCCATGCTAACCCTTCAAGGCCTGGCGATCAAGTCCACGGCGTCAACCAATCAATTCACCGAATGCCTCGACCATAGAAAGCAACACAAAGCACAACTCTGAAAGCGAAAAAACTCTCCTTTGCATTCATTTCTTTGGATACAGTACAAAATATACACACCAATTACATTACAAATGAATGATTAAAACCTAAGCTCTTGACCAGTCGGCCTCACTCAAGAACCATCGGCTTGATCGTCCTCCTCTCCCTCCTCGTCGTTGTCACCGGTGCGTAGCACCGCCGCCTCAAACCTTGAAAGGGAGACCTGCTCGGCTATACGGGAGAATCAGCGAACGACACAGGACACCACGATACTCGGTGGCGGTTGCTTAACCATGAAATCGCAGCCAGCCTTGCGGGCAAGAAGCGACTTCAACCTTCCCTGCGCACTGCTGGGTATTCGCCGATGATGGCGGTCGGCTCTTTTCTCGAGGGGCGGCGATGATCGGCGACTCGAATGCCAGCCCTTTCCTCCGCCCTACTCAGGATTCCTTAAGTTGGCGCACTCCTAGCTAGTCGTTCCGCAGGCGACCGACTCCTCATGGCCGGAGCCTTGGCGTCTTCGCGCAACACGCCTTTCAAGCGCGACTGCGCCATGCCAGAATCCGCGCTCTCTATAAACCGGCCGGAAGACCCGAATTAAGCCGCCCGTTTGAAGCTGACGGAGTTCTCAAGCTCGGCACGCATTTTCTCCTTGGACTCTTTAAGCCCCGCAATGACTTGATCCTTGACCTCCGTTTGGCGTCGCCCGATCATCGAGCTTCGGCTTGCTTAATCGAAAGTTCCTTGATGCTTCGGTCAAGATCCTCGTTGGAGCAGCCCTCGAATAGATGCTCCTTTGAAGCCTTTCATAGGCTTGGTGGCCTGAGCATAACCGACCAAGCGGCTCGTCCTCCACTAAACAACCCACGGTCAAGTAACTCCAGCGGGGATGATATGCGAGCGACGCCGGGAATCGTCTTCAAAATCTCCCGATCGCGGGCGAGTTGAGCTGCTCTGCCGCCTTTCCTTATGCGTAACTTCGACCTTATCACCAGATGAGCGAGCATCCATATACCATCGCGGCTATATGATGCTCGCGCATCGAGCTCCCCATCATAGCGGCGATGGGAGAGTCCCCATCATCGATCCACTCACTTTGTTCCGAGTCCTCACCCTCAACCGTAGCGATAGGGGAGGGCCACCCGGCGGAACAAAACACGTTCCACGACCATGTGGTTCTTTTCCTGTCGGTGAGCCACCCACGATGATCGACCGGCGTCCGGGCTCTGCGCCACTCCCGCGTGGGATACCACCCCGGGAATCTCCCCGGTGTAGCTCCGGGGCCACACACGTGACTTCGGGGCCGACCTCCCCGGCCTCGGCCAGATGGTCGGTCGTCCTCATGTTCCTCCGACTCCATAGCTCCTCTTCTATCGGGTGCTCGCACTCTCCCCGCCCGATCTAGCACCGGGGCCGCGGCTGGTCTTCTTTAGCGAGTCCTCCGATGCTTAGTGTCCCCAAAGCCCAGCCGGGCATATGTTGGCGTCAGCGGTCGTCCCCATGTTGGCCCTCTGCCTCCTCCCGTGAGGCGAACTCCCTCAAGGCGACTTCGGCGCCTGCTGGCGTTTGGCGGTGAGCAAACCCCTCTTCGGGTTCCTCCGGGAACTCCTCATCCAGTGGGATCGGCCCTCAGCAGCTCTCCCAATTCCACCCGAGAAGTCACGTTATGAGCCCTGCGCCTCATCGGAAGGGCAGGAGGGTGGAAGAAATCCCATGGAGCCGCCAAGGCCCGTCTGTCAAACGCGTCCATCGTCGTGGCCCGTGTATTGGAGGATCTGCTCAATTCCGCGGCGGTGCTTTCGGTGACAAGGGTTTAGGCTCGGGGTTTCTCTCTAATCTCCCGCCAAGAGGCGCACCCTAAGTTAGTGCGTCCCCGGTGACAAGCGAACTGTCTTTCCACCCCTTGATGGACTTGGGCAAATCAAGGGCGACCTTGAATGCCGACATCGAAGATAGTAGTGGCGTCTTACGGACTTGACCAAGTGGCTCAGCGCTCATCATTGGCGAATCGAGAGCCGGTGGCGGATGTGGTGAAGCCGACCAATATGGCTATCGAGTTTGGCGTCATTTATCTTGGAGACACACCTAACTCATCGAACACTTTTACGGGGTGCGGCGGTGGCCGAGAGCGCACTCAAGTGCTTGAGATCTGAAGGAGCCCTCGGCCATGTAGGCCCTGCAGGAGATGATTTGGCGGGACCTCCAACTTGTAACCCGCCGAATGTCAAACTTGGCGCAAAGACTTCATCTGCGCTGAGTAACTACCGAGCGGAACTTCGTCAAGCTGCTTATGATGATGAATCCATAACGGTCGTATCACTTTCAGGGAGAATTGCACGGATTTCGCGGTTGGAAGGAAGCGGATGCCTTCTCCCCACTCACCACTCGCATTTATATGATGGAGCCTGACACCACACCTTTTGGCGATCAGCGGAGGAGATTGAAACCCACTCTGGCCGAGGAAAAGCAACCCTACCTATTCGAGGGCCCCACTTCGGCGTCCGGAAGCGCCAATTGAGGCGCCGTGACATCGACCCGCGTCCCATCGATGAAATGTTGAACCCCTCACGGAACCCTCTCCTACCCGGTGGCGATATTCATTTCACTTGGACTCGTTTCCAGGACTCCAGCGAAAGGAGCCATTGTTATGGTCATAACCACTAACCGGTGATTTAAGGAGAAAAGCGAGGCACTAACGGATAAGCGGCATGCGTCAATGAAAGAGGCTCGAGCCTCGTGCGACCCGCAGGCGGCACACCTAAACCCCACCATGGTCCATCAAGCGACTATCACCATAGCCGGCGAAGGCGGTGCAAGCGGTCCGGCGGCAACTCTCTCGGCGGACGGCAGCGAAGCGGTAACGATCGTCCCCGCGTAGATTGACGCCTGAGCTATTCCGTCGCTCGTCCCACCGACCGGCGTGAGAGGCGTTTCAGCCGTCGTCTTCAACGCTCGATCCGCTCGAGCGGCGAAAGCGGCGTTAAATAGATCCTCCACCCGTCACCCATTATAGCCCCATCCAACCAATGCCGGCCTCTCCGGACAATGCAGTAGAGCACGGGCCCCTCTTCTCGGCGCCAATCCTCTAAGGCCGGTGGCAGTGCGTCCCTTCGATTGATTGCCCCAAAGGGCGTCAGAAGCGGTCGCGAGCCGACCGCCCGACCTCGGCTCCCCATCTCGTCTGCGTGATTCCTCCACTCTAACGGCGGTTATCACGATTACTTTCGAGCACATTGTGAGGGAAAGTTGGTTTGTTATTCATTGCTTTCGTTTGAATTAGTTTTACGGCCGTTGGCCTACAACAAAATTTCAAACAAAAGAAATGCCTTTATTTTAGAATACAATGAAAGCGAAAATTACAACTCTCTTCCTTTTGTGAACAAACACGAGGATCTCTATTTCACGGGATCACAAGCTTGCGTGGGTTCTTTGCGTGTTGGGGACTTTTTTCGTCAGTTGACCACGGCGCAATCCGATCTGGTGTAAACCGGGTTCGGAACTCTGAGTAGTAGAGGGCTCGTTTCCGAAGAAATGGCGCTGAGGGATCACACTCCACGAAGGAGAGGATGCGCTGCGGGGATCGCACTCCGAAGGAGGATGGCGGGCGGGTGAATCTACAAGGAGAAATCCGGCTATCCACGAGGTTAAGGCGAAGCTTAACCTAGAGGGTATCGTAGTTCGACCGAGTTTGTTTAACTTCCGCTGCTCGATCGGCGTCGGCCGGACTTGAGCTCGCCGGTGCTTTCGGAACCGTCGTCGTAGAGATCTCGCGAGAGCTCGTCGCCAAAAACCCAGAAAATCCAACCTCAGCAAATCCAACCCCCTTCCAGGCAAGACCCCCATTTATACAAAAAGTGCTTGTGACAAGTGGCTCGACCACTTGGTAGAACCGACGAGGTTAGTAGGGTGGCTCGACCATGTGAAACCACCTCGGCACTGCCAGAGCACCGACCATGGCAGGTACCTCGGACAAGTTGGCGAGCACCTCGAGCATTGGCCGGTGGCTTCGACCAAAGTGGCCGAGCCACCTTGGCCATTTGGTAGAGGTGTAGCCTCGCGTCGCTTTTCGCCGTTTAGTTTCTCCGTCGATTCTTCGTCGATTTCGAGTCGACTCTTTGGGTCTTAGGGCTTAGTTTTGCTCGGTGATGTGCGCGTTGGGTTTGAGTCGTGTCAGATCAACTTTCGAGTTCAAGCGGCTCGTTTGCATCGGCGGACTAAATGCGGTTGATTCGTCGGCGTTTGAGTTTAGCCAACTGCGCCTCGTTGAGCCGTCGTCGGGTTTTCTCCACGACGTGTCGTTTCGGCACAAATGCGCCTCGCCGACTCACTTCATGGGTTAGATCGAGCTTCGCTTTATCGTTTTCGCGGCGTAATCCGCGTCGGCGGCGTTAAGGTGTGGCCGTCGGATGGATCGTCGGTTATCAACCCACCGTTCACGAGTCTTGTTGGTCTTGATAAGCAATTTTTAGCCTCTGGATACCTCCAAAGCGTCGGTCTCGATTCTTGATGAGTGCAGGATGCTTTGGACATGATGAACCCTTCACTCTTTAATGGTGATAGGACTTGTGAATGACCACGGCGTTTGATCTCTCCATTCCCTTGATCTTTCCGGTGCTTTGTAGGATTCTTTGAAGATATGCGATCTTGCATTTTTTGTCGGCCGTTGTCGAAATCGACGAAGTCGATAGATGAATTTCTTTTGAGGTTGGCTTATTTGATTCCTCTAATTCTCGAGTTCTCCGGTGCTTTGTAGGACACGGGGTGTTCTGATCTTTGCATTTATTGCTTGACGTTGTCGAATTTCAAGCGTAGCTAATTGAGTTCATTCTTTGTTGACTTCGTGTCGGTGGATTATCGTCAATTGACCCTCGAGATTCCTCCGTTGATGGGGAATTCTTTTGTGGATCGAACCGTTGATGGTGAATCCTTCATCGACGGCGTGTTGGTTGGCGTCGCTCTTGCGTACTTCGTTGCGGTGTGTTCATCCGGATGGGAGGTATTCTTCCCAATTGTTGATTGGTAGGCCCTCGGTGGGCATGCATAATCGGCGCGTCTGATGGGAGAGTCCTTTGAGTAAGAAGCGTTGTCCGTCGATAAACCTCGTCGAAATTTTATCCCTCCTTGAGGTCCCGGTGGAAGGAAATTGAGGGTTATCGAGTTATCCTTAAGAATATGGTAATATTCTCGGGAACTTCGTTAAGAACGAGAATTAGTTTATACTTCGTAATCCTATTTGGAGTAGGGCATGGGAGAATATCACGGAAGATTAGATGCTTGAGGCCACCTTGCGATGATTTGACCATTTAGAGTTAAGCTCCAAAGTCTACAAGATTTTGAAGTAGCGGGCTCGCCTCATATATCGAGCTCGCCCGGCTTAGCGGATGCTAGCGTTATTCTTGGACTCGAAGTTCAAATCTGTGGCGGGCAGTGCATCATTTGGATCTAGCATTCTTTGAAGCTTCATCTTAGTGGGACATTTTGGTCTTGTGTCCTTCTTTGGAGAAGCGAGGATAGTAGAGCTCGAGCAGGGAGCTTCAAGCGAGGAGAGCGATCGTCTTGAAGGCGGCGAAGGCCAATAAAGAAAAGACTCTGCGGTCGTGCAGGAATTTGAACTCTCAAGCGAGGCTGGTTGACACGAAGAAGGCTTGCGGAGGCCTTAATGGTAGCGAGGAGACTTCGGGGGAGCTTGGGAGGAGAACTTCAACAAGCTTTCCTCAATAAAGTATTTGAGTTAAAGCAAAACATATTTGCCCTCTTTTGTGCTCTATTATGATTCTTTTATTTCGTGAAATAATTAACCATAATACTTATAGGATTTTTAGCAAACCCTCGGCCGTCAGCAGTTTGGTTAGCCTTTACCAACTACCGTTTGAGTTGGGCTAGCGTCGCGGATTATCACGGATCCGTTCATGCGTAGCGTTGTCTTTGGAAGAATGAAACTCTTCTAGACTTGTTGCTATGATATTGAATACATGGGCTGCGCTACTCTTTTCGCGGGCGAGATCGCGGCAATGCGTGTGGCGTTGGCTTATCCTTCTTAGGCTTGGATGAAATACCCGAATCGAACTTCACGGTGTCTTCTTCAATGGAAAAAGACTAAACGGAAGCAGCGTGTAAAGCGTTGACTTCGAGATTATTGGCCAACCCCGCCTTCAGCGGGTTTGATGAGCCTTTACCAACTACCGTTTGAGTTGGGCTAGCATGTAGATTATCTAAATCCGTTCCACACACAGCGTTGTGCTAAAAGAATGAAACTCTTCTAGACTTAATGCTACGATGTTGAATCACGTGAGGCCGTCTTTTATCACGAGAATAGACTACGACAGCAGCGTGTGGCGTTGGCTTTATCCCTTCTTAGGCCGGGATAAAATGCCCCGTCGAACTACGGTGTCTTCTTCAATGGAGAAAAGACTAAACGACAGCAGCGTGTAAGTTGGCTTTATCCCTTCTTAGGCTTGGGATAAAATGCCCGAATCGAACTCACGGTGTCTTCTTCAATGGGAGAAAGACTAAACCGACAGCGTGTGGCGTTGGCTTAATTACTCTTAGGCCGGGATAAAATACCCCAAGATGAATCTTGGCCTTCTTTGGCGGGAGAAGTTGAACCAGGCATAAGGTTGATTGAGGTGGGAAAGGAAGAATGTATTCTATTTCAGAAGGTGGAGAGGAAGGAGGATCTTGTCTCCTATCTCAGGGTGGGATGAACAAGAGAGGAGGTTTTGTATCCTATCTCTTGCCGGTGAGGAGAGGAAGGTTTGTGTCCTATCTCGGTGCTCACGAATTTAAAATAAGAGAGGAAGGTTTTGTATCCTATCTCTTATTGATGGAGAGGAAGGAGGATCTTGTCTCTATCTCAGGATATTGGAAAGGAAGGATTTTTGTCTGTTTCGGTGGGAGAGACTAAAAATGGGATCTTCATTTTGAGAATCTTGAAAGATGAGACTAAGAGTGGGATCTCACTCCGAGAATCTAAGACAAGAGAGGAAGAATGTATTCTATCTCTTGCTTCGGAGAGGAAGAATGTATTCTATCTCGGGTAAAATGTGGAAAAGAAAGAATGTACTCTATTTCCCGATGAGAAACTAAGAGTGGGATCTCCACTCGAGAATCTTGGAAAGTGCGGATAGCTTTGGCTTTTGTAGGATTGCTAACGAGAATTTGAAAGTGGACCTCGTTAGGTGGAGGAATCGAGAGGGATTTCTTGGTGGTTGGACCGGGGAGATTTTAGTGGGCCCACCGTCAATGAATGTCGGTGAGAGAATTTTGGAGAAAACACAATAACTTAGGGTTATCCTCATGAAAATGAGTGAGATATTCTCGAGGAACTTCCCATCAAGCGGGTTATCACGGTATTAAGGATAATACTTTTTCAACTTCCATTTATCGGCATTAATGCGGTCGCCGTCGTGTGATAAGGCGATATGCACCGTTTGAATAGGCGGTGTCTATTATAATGAGTCCTTCCCATTGGGTTGAATTTACCTTTCTTTTGGAGTTGAGAATTATCGATTCGTCTGGCGGGGGCGAGATCTCCCTCCCTAAGATTGACCACCTGCCACCTTGTCGATGATTTCACCATTTAGAGGTTAAGCTCCAAAGTCTACAAGATTTTGAGGTAGCTCGCCTATATATCGAGGGCTCGCCCAGCCTTTGGCTCTGATGTTTGCGCTATTATCGACTGTTCAAATGCGCAGGCGCTGCATCATTTGGATATCAGCCAAGCTTCATCTTCCGTGGGACATTTTTGGTCTTGTGTCACCGCTGGAGAAGGAGATAGTAGAGCTCGCAATGAGCTTCAAGCGGCGCAGGGAGAGCCCGACCGCCTTGAAGCCGACGGAAGGCCAATAAAGAAAAGACTCATCGTCGTGTCCGGTGAATTTGAACTCTCAAAGCGTAAGTCGGCCGGACACCAAGAAGGAGATCGCGAGGCCCTTAATGGCAACGAGGAGACTTTCGTACGAGCTCGGAGGAACTTCAACAAGCTTTCCTCAATAAAGTATTTGAGTTAAAGCAAAACATATTTCTCCCTCTTTGTGCTCTATTATGATTCTTTATTTCGGTCAAATAATTAACCATAATACTTATAGGATTTTTTGGCAAACCCTCACCGCCAACGATTTGGTTAGCTTTACCAACTACCGCTTGAGTCACAGCGCGGATTATCTCGATCCGCTCAACGCTAACGCTGTGCCGAAGAATGAAACTCTTCTAGACTTGTTGCTATGATATTGAATACATAGGCTCGCTACTCTTTACGCCGATCGCGCCCAAGAATGCGCGGTGAGGCGTGGCTTAATCCCTTCTTAGGCTCGATGAAATAATTCCAACCAACCGTGTCTTCTTCAATCTAAAAGATTCAAACCCAAGAACGCTGCTGGACTGATTATCAACCCCCACCCTCTCTTCAACGGGTTTGATGAGCCTTTACCAACTACCGCTGAGTTGGGCTAGCATGTAGATTATCTAAACTGCTCCACACAACGCTGTGCTAAAAGAATGAAACTCTTCTAGACTTAATGCTACGATGTTGAATGTTGCAGCTTCGGCTTTATCACGGAATAGACTACCCGCAACGCTGCGTGAGGCGCTGGCTTTATCCCTTCTTAGGCTTCGATAAAATGCCCCATCCAACTCGTGTCTTCAATCGAAAGAAACCGGCAACGCAGTATGCTGGCTTTATCCCTTCTTAGGCTTCGGATAAAATGCCCCGTGACCGAACTCGGGTGTCTTCAATCGGAGAAAGACTAAACCGCAACGCTGCGTGAGGCGGGCTTAACCCCCTTCTTAGGCCGGATAAAATACCCCAAGATGAATCTTGGCCCCTTCTTTGACCGAGAAGGGTTGAACCGCATAAGTTGATTGAGGTGGGAAAGGAAGAATGTATTCTATTTCCAAGGTGAGAGGAAGGAGGATCTTGTCTCCTATCTCCTGTAAGGGATGAACAAGAGAGGAAGGTTTTGTATCCCATCTCTTGCCGAGAGGAAGGTTTTGTGTCCTATCTCCAGGTGCTCACTTAATTTAAAATAAGAGAGGAAGGTTTTGTATCCTATCTCTTATTGATGGAGAGGAAGGAGGATCTTGTCTCCTATCTCCGATATTGGAAAGGAAGGATTTTGTCCCGCTTCCGGGGAGAGACTAAATGGGATTCTATTTGAGAATCTTGAAAGATGAGACTAAGAGTGGATCTCCACTCCGAGAATCTAAGACAAGAGAGGAAGAATGTATTCTATCTTCTTGCTCGAGAGGAAGAATGTATTCTATCTCCAGTAAAATGTGGGAAAGAAAGAATGTACTCTATTTCCAATGAGAAACTAAGAGTGGGATCTCCACAGAGAATCTTGGAAAGTGCGGATAGCTTTGGCTTTTGTAGGATTGCTAACGGAATTTGAAAGTGGACCTCTGGTTAGGTGGAGAATCGAGAGGATTTTCGGTGGTTGGACCGGGGAGATTTTAGTGGGCCCACCGTCAATGAATGTCGGTGAGAGAATTTTGGAGGAAAACACAATAACTTAGGGTTATCCTCATGAAAATGAGTGAGATATTCTCTGAGGAACTTCCCATCAAACGGGTTATCCTGAATGTATTAAGGATAATACTTTTTCAGAAACTTCCCATTTATCGGCATTAATTGCCGGTCGCCATTCTGTGTGATAAGGCGATATGCACCGTTTGAATAGACCGTGTCTATTATAAGCGGTCCTTCCCATTGGGTTCGAATTTACCTTTCTTTTTGGAGTTGAGAATTATCGATTAGTCTGGCGGCGAGGACGAGATCTCCCTCCCTAAAGGTTCTCTGTCGAACTTTCTTGTTGAAAGCCCTCGACATTCTAGCTTGATAGAACTCAATGCATTGTTGAGCCTCCAGGCGCTTCTCATCTAACATCTCAAGTTCTTCGAGACGTTTTTGATGTTGTTCTTCGGTCGTCATCTCTGCTGCAAGGGCGAAGTGACGGAATCGATTTCCAACGGAGAATTGCTTCACACCCGAGACCGTAGAGTACGGGTAGCTCTGCCACAGTATCGCACGCAGCGATATGCCCGTGAGTGCTTCTCCGAAGTTTATCGTCCCAGCCTCGCTTTGTTATTCTTCACAAGCTTCGACAAAATCTTGATGATCGCCTTGTTGAACGCCTAACCCATTCGCCGCCGATTATAGGTCACGACGACATCTTGTATCTTGAATTTTTCGAAAACTTGATGAAGGAATTGCCGATAAATTGGGGACCGCTGTCATGCACGATCCGTTTGGGACACCATGTCGATAGATGACATGGTGTTTGATGAATCTGATGACGGCATTTTGACCTCCTTTAGTGGGATTGCTTCACCACTTGAGAAGTAGTCTGTGATCGCTAGAATAAAGCCGATCTCCTTTAACCGACGGAGGAAAATGGGACCTACAACGCCCATTCCCCATGTCTCAATGGCCTGATGCGGCCGGCCGATGCAGTCGCCGATGCATATAATTCGCGGAATTTGACACGCATGGCATTTCCGAAATGCATCGATCAAGGCCATTAATCATCGGGCCAAAAGTAGCCCATTCTCCGATTCGCCAGAGCTTGGGACCAGGCCGGTGCGCACTACATTCACCTTCGCGTGCTTCCCGAAGGACCTCTTCTTTTGTTTGAAAGGCATCGAGTAAAGACCATCGCACTCACTCATATAGCATCCGGTTTCGTGTCGTAAAGAATCTTGAGCTCTTCACGGATTGACTCTTCTCCTTCACGCCTTCCGTAGAATACCATGTAAGACGTAATCGATGATAGGAAAGCCAATCTCGGCTCCAACTTGGTTTGGGTTGCATGTACCTCTTTGGTAACTACCCCTTCATCTTCTTGTACCTCATCATATATTGGTACTAAGAGTTGGTGAGTCCCGACCGTAACTAATTGCTCGGTCTCGGGTTGTGCTAACGACACGCCTAACGCCGCTAGTGCATCCGCGAGCGCTTTGGAGGCGCGGATATATTCGATGAAGAATTCTTGAATGAGTCCGCCATTTCAGCGGCTACGATGATAGGGGACGGATCGGGTTCCTCACCGTAGTCACCGCGGACACCTTAACTATCGGTTGTGAATCTCCATGCGGCGAGATATTGACCCCGGCTCTTTGTGAAGCTAAGTCCGATAAGTAGCGTTGTATTGACTCGTTATTGGAGCGAGGTTGGTGAGTGAATAAGCAGGGCATGACATGATTCCGGAAATCAAGACAACTCGACTCAGTGATTTTAGAACGTCGGGGCTTGCTACATTAGTGGCCGAAGCTCCGTCAAAGTACAATCGCCATATTTGTTGGTGCGGCGTAGTGTTGACTTCACGGACTTCATCGGAAGATCATCATATAGCTCGCCGTCCGTTGTCGGGTTGGCGACCAAGAGATGCCATCGCTTGCCCTTTGGTGACTTGTGTTTGAAGTGCGAGGTCAATTGGGACAAAGCAAGGCCCATTTAGCCAAGCGCCAACTCATTGAAGCGGTGGGTCATAAATATCCGGACGGTTTCGTTAGAATAACATAAATCGTCGCCCGACTAAATAGTGTCGCATCTTCGAATCGCGAACACTAATGCAAAACCTGCTTCTCGACCATTGGGTATCGAGACTTCGCGCCGACCAATGTTCGACTCGGGTAATACCGCACGTTCGTGACGGTATCGTCGTCTGTAGCGAGTAAAGGCGAATGATCCGTTGCCTTGACATAGATCGAGAGCGGTTTTCCCGCTGCGGTGCAACAAACGAGGAGGTTTAGCGAGATCTGATTTGATCTCTTCAAGCGGCTTTACGGCGTCGTCCCAAATAAGCGACCGCCCTTCTTGTTCAAGGAATTTGGCACTTCCCGGATAGGTTCGATATGAACCGTCGGATGTCATGTCGCCCTTGTAACCCCGAGTTCTCAGTTTCGGAGGTTGCAACTCTTGAATAGCCTTCACTTTGTCGGGATCGGCGTGGATTCCTTTGTCGGTGGCGGCGAAGAGGAACTGCTTTGGACATCAAGGAAGGATTTGGCGGGGTTCATCTTTAGATGAGTCGCGCGAGCTCGAATACCGTTCTAAGATCTTTGATGTGATCTCCTTTGTCACGGCTTTTCACGACCAAGTCATCGGCGTAGCATTCGACCGTTTTCGGAGATGATCTGGAAAATTTTAGTCATTGCTTCGGTATGTTCTTGCGGCGTTCTTTAAACGAGCGGCATGACCGTGTAGCAAAATATACCGATGGGCGTTCGAGCGGCTGTGTGTTTGGCGTCATCGGGGTGCATCTTGATTTGATTGTAACCGAGAAACCATCCATAAAGGACATCCTCTGAATCCACCGCGTATTGTCAACTATGGCGTCGGTGATTGGCGGAAATCATCCTTTGGGCAGCGGCGTTTAGGTCTCGTAGTCGACAGTCCTAATCGAACCATTCTTCTTCATGGCCGGGACTATATTAGCCACCCAATCCGGGTGTTGAATTTCCTCGATGAATCGATTCTATGAGTTTCTTTGCCGTCTCGATGCGCTGTAAGATTTGTGGGCCGAAGCCGTCTTCGCGATTAGCGGGTTTGACATCCGCGTTGATGTTGGCGTGTATGCGCCACATTAGGGTCGAGTCTGGCATATCCTCGTAGCTCGGGCAAATACATCGATATATTCCTGATTAGGCGATTAACTCTTCCTTTTCTTGGGGGAGTATTCGATGTTTATGAGCTTAGGATGCTCCTCATCACCCATATTAGCTTTGGGTTACCTCGTCCTTAGTAGGAGGGTCTCTTTGTTCGAATCTATCCCCGCTCTCAGGTTGATGGATCCATGGGTCTTCCCATGTTGGCATATCTTCATCACCCTCAATAGTAGCGAGGATCGATGTGGCCATATTAGACATCAAAGCCTTGAAAGCTTCTCGGTGTCGAGTCCCAAGCGAAGAATCAGGACAAATGTCGTCTCCCTCATCGGTGGATTATCATCAATTAGCCATGAGCATTCATCTTAAGGAGGATTAGTATCGATCCCCTTCTAAATGCATAGTAGTTATCGGCTTCCCTTTTGGGACATATCTTTAGGAGGGACTTCGAGGACCTAGAAACATAGACCTTCTCCTTGTGTGAAGTCGTGCCCCACTTCTTCATGATACCCGTGTCTCGGACTATATTTGAATGTGTTGAGGATAGGCCCGTTGTCATCTTCATCTTCTTCTAAGAAATGGTTGACGTTGGAGCGCCTCTCCTTTAAAGTAAACCAAGTCTTTTTCAATACTTGATCTTAGGTGGGATGGCGAGTGTTGTCCCAAAGGAGTCTTGGAATTGCTTTTGTGTAAAGCAAGGCAGGAGTTGGTAAGTGCAACTCACGGATGGTTGTATAAACTGTCATTACATCATTCAAAGACAAAGGGTACTCTAAATGCGTCATTTATTGATTCATCGGCAATTTGCCAATTACAATGTTCATCGGCGATTCTTCATCGTCAAGATTGATTACAAGGGGTACAATGTCATTCAAAACAAAACCACCACTATAATCAAGCCCGGCCGGTATCGGCTTCTTCATTTGTCGTGCCTTGGTAGATGATTGATTTCGGACTCATTACGGTAGAGGAGAGAATCGATAAAATAATTCTCTACCCCATAGCAATTTTGTCGCGACCGATCTTGACCTCATTATTAGGTGTCTACATATTTGAGACACCGATGAAGAGTAGATGGGACTATAGCGTTCAGTGGATCAGAATTGACCAACAATAAGTTATAGGAAGTCTGCGTCATCATCATAGCGGTGACTTAGGACTTTAAATCCCCATTTGGCACTTTATCCGGATTTTACCAGCAGAGACCGGCGGTGTTAAACCATAGATCATTGTGCGGTTGGCCGACTTCTTGAGGGATTCAAGGTGATACATGGCGGGGGCATGATGCTCTGGAACGGGATCGACTTGGATCGGTTAACTTCACTAGAAACGATATACGGTGAAGTATAGCGGCCTATCGTGCTTGGAATCTCCGTGCATATCCTCCTTTGTAAAAGTGATGCGAGGGAAGTGTTTGGTTGCCAAGTTGCATTGTTGTGTAGATTCTTAGAATCGGCGATCAGATGAGCTCGGAATCGGCGGAGCTTCTTAATAGAGCTTCGGGTTTCCTTTGACAATCGAACGCTTCGTGAGAGTTATTACGGCGGGATGTTCGCCGGTGGGCCATGGCGTCAGCGGTATGGAGAGCCGATGTTCCCGGTCTATCCCTCCTGTCAGGCGATTGATCGGAGGCTTGCCGGAGTTGAGCTTCTGGACTGAAACGTTTCTCCTTTGCTTTAGCTTGCTTTTCTTTAGCGGTATGCCTGCATTGTCCTTTCTCTGCTTACGGTGAGGAATTAAGTGGTCACCCAGTTACGAGTGTCTTAGCATTTGGGTTTGGAGCCTCGGGATATTTGTAACTATATTAGTATCCGCTCTAGTAGCGAAGACTTGAGGCTCCTCTTGAGGAAGTGGAAGGTGGCTACTTTTTCATCATCCTTCTCGGAATTCTGAGCGGCATGGCATAAGCTTGCCTTTTTCCTTGGTCTTCCTTTTGGCGAGGATGTAGTCCTTGATCGTCTTCCGGCAAGTCGGGGTGGACCCAAAGTTTCTCGTTTTGCCGGGTGTGCGATGCGAGCCCCTTCTTCGTTGCGTGAGGATCTTCATTCACCATCTTCATTCCTACCTTCACAACCGGCGCCGGTTGGAACCAATCCAAGGAACTGATCCGCTTATAGAGACCGTGATTTGCTCCCACCTTCTTCTCTTTAGAGGGTTTCGAGTAATGACTCAACATCGATCAAGGCCCAATCTTGTCCTTGAGATGGTAGCGTAACTTTGTAGGATGATACCGCCTCGCGGTAAGCACAAGATTTAGATCCAGAACCTTGTTTGCCTCCCTTGGTTTACATCGGGGCAACCGGATTTTGTTGTTTTCCGTAAGGTATTTGAAGATGCCCGAACTTCCTCGCCTTTGAACGAGTAAGTCTGGGGAACCTCAACCGATGGTTTCGGTTCGAGTTTGTTGGCCATTGAGGCCGCTGATTGTCGCGGGTGCACGCTGTTGCGACCGCCGCTGTGGTTGCATTTCGAACGCTTGATTACGCCACGACTTTGCCGGCGCTTTACCTTGCCACGGGGACAAAGTTCTCGCTTGTGAACATCCACCATAGGCCGACTTCTCCGCTTTTCCTTCTCGTGAATCGCCGCTTTGTCTCCACGTATCCTAAATCTTTCTGTGTCTCTGACGGCGCTAGCTCCCATTGCTTCCAACACGCCCAATGACAGGTTGCTATGACAAGTTTGAGGATGAACTTCTCCGTATCGGTCTCGCAATTCATTGCCTTATTTCAACCTCTTGACGGTTATCCATCGCTTCTCGCCCTTCGCTTTCGTCTAACAAAGAACCGGGATACCTCGTGTCATCGCCGAAAAATTGGTGAGAAACATGGCTCCATATCATCCCAGCCTATTAACGCCTCGGTTTGAGACGCGGTACCAATCGGGCGCTCCCACGAAGGGTGCCAACGAATGACCGAACCATCAAGGGCTCGCGTCGAGATAACGCCTAGATGAGACTTGAAGTAGATCAAGCGTCGAGGGTGATCCCTTCCGCCAAATGGCGTAAAGTTGATGAGGTTGAACTTTGTCTGATACTGGATTGATTCCCACTCCCTTTGCAAGGACATGGTATACCGTTTTCTTTACCTCTTTGAGCGGAAATCAAAGTATTGATTTTGCTCTCGAGGTCTTTTATTTTTCATTTTCCCACGCTCCGCTCGTAAACTTGGGGAGGAACGACAAGTTATCGCTAGCGCTTTGCCGACAAGATGATCATCTACGCTCCGCCTTCTCTCGTCCGTCGCTATCCGTTAAATTGACATTATTGCAACGACTTTGCTCGCTCTGGCGTTCATTATCGCCGATCCTGGTCATGCATTGCTTCATCCGCCGCATGGCAGCCCATCTCGCTTAAAGTCTGTCTTTTGCTTGGTTAGGCCTTTCATCCGGGACACTTGATCCGCTGATCATGAACGCCGCAAGGTTGTCCTATGCCGAAATTGTATTATCTAAGCCATTGCGAGCCCAGATCCGACACTTCATCATCCGAGGGTAATCCTTCGTGATCTTGCGATAATTGTCGCCTAACAGCCCGACCGCAATCAGTCATTCGCTATGATGCCCTCGAACGCATGTGACGACGCCCCTCACGGGTCATATTGATGGTAACACTCGCACCATCACCCCGGAGGCTTCCATCTCTTTTTGCTAAAGTGTCTTGACTTGGTTCGCATTCTCGCGTCGAGCCTATCAAAACCGACATTTTTCCTGAGTCGCTTTAGCGAATTGCACCGATAACACCGCCTTTGATCGCCGAGCACAAGCAAGGCATGTTTGATTCGGGCGCCTCTTCGAGATTTACCAGACTTCAAAGACGATAGTACAA
This sequence comes from Asparagus setaceus, assembly GCA_012295165.1. Lineage (NCBI taxonomy): Eukaryota > Viridiplantae > Streptophyta > Magnoliopsida > Asparagales > Asparagaceae > Asparagus > Asparagus setaceus. Next base: position 36,228,562 of record CM022705.1, read on the forward strand.
CCTGCCCTTGGTTTACAATTGGGGCAACCGATTTTGTTGTTTTCCGTAAGGTATTTGAATATGCCCGAACTTCCTCGCCTTTGAACGAGTAGGTCTTGGGAACCTCGAACCGGATGGTTTCGGTTCGAGCTTGTTGGCGCCATTGAGGCCGCGATTGCCGTGGTGCACGCTGTTGCGACCGCCGTTGTGGTTGCATTTCGAACGCTTGATTAGCGCCCACGACTTTGTCGGCGCTTTACCTTTGCCACGGGGACAAAGTTCGCTTGTGAACATCCACCATAGGCTGACCTCTCTCCGCTTTCTTCCTTCTCGTGAATCGCCGCTTGCTCTCCACGTATCCTTAAATCTTTCCGTGTCTCGACGGCGCAGCTTCCCATTGCTTCCAACACGCCCAATGACAGTTGCTATGACAAGTTTGAGGATGAACTTCTCCGTTATCGGTCTCGCAATTCATTGCCTTATTTCAACCTCTTGACGGTTATCCATCGCTTCCGCCCTTCGCTTTCGTCCAACAAAGAACCGATGGATACCTCGTGTCATCGCCGAAAAATTGGTGAGAAACATGGCCTCCATATCATCCCAGCCTATTAACGCCCTCGGTTTGAGACGGCGGTACCAATCAAGGCGCCCACGAAGGGTGCCAACGAATGACCGAACCATCAAGGGCTCGCGTCGAGATAACGCCTAGATGAGACTTGAAGTAGATCAAGTGTCGAGTGGGTGATCCCTTCCACAAATGGCGAAAGTTGATGAGGTCAACTTTGTCTGATACGGATTGATTCCCACTCCCTTGGGTAAGGACATGGTATACCCGTTTTCTTTACCTCTTGAGCGGAAATCAAAGTATTGATTTTGCTCGAGGTCTTTTATTTTCTCATTTTCCCTACGCCTCCGCTCGTAAACTTGGGGAGGAACGACGGTGTTATCGCTAGCGCTTTGCCGACAAGATGATCATCTACGCTCCGCCTCCTTCTCTCGTCCGTGTCGCTATCCGTTAAATTGACATTATTGCAACGACTTGGCTCGCCTCGGCGTTCATTATCGCCGATCTGTTGGTCATGCATTGCTCTCATCTGGCGCATGGCGGTTCCATCTCAAGCTTAAAGTCGCCCTTTGCTTGGTTAGGGCCTCTTCAAGCATCCGGGACACTTGATCCGCTGATCATGAACGCCGCAAGGTTGTCCTATGCCGAAATTGTATTATCGAAGCCATTGCGAGCCAGATCCGACACTTCATCATCCGAGGGTAATCCTTCGCATCTTGCGATAATTGGGTCGTTTAACAGCCCGACCGCAATCGAAGTCATTCGCTGCATGCCCCGAACGCATGTGACGACGCCCTCACGGGTCATATTGATGGTAACACTCGCAATTCATCACCCCGAGGTTTCCATCTCTTTTGGCGAAAGTGTCTTGACTTGTTCGGCATTCTCGCGTCGAGCCTATCAAAACCGACGATTTTTCCGAGTCGCTTTAGCGCAATTGCACTCGATAACACCGCTTTGATCGGGCCGAGCACAAGCAAGGCATGTTTGATTCTCGGGCGCCTCTTCGAGATTTACTGACTTCAAAGACGATAGTACAACTCGTCGGCATGAATACCGAGCAACCTATCGTGGTGTTGGCACGACTTCTCGTGTATAACGCTGTCATCGCCGATGCGAGCCGCCTCCTTCGAGAACAAACAGGCCTTTCATAAGTCACCCGCCGCCGCGCGTAGCGCCAGCGGTGTGATTCTTCGACGCTCTCTGACTTCGATTTGAAGCCCGGTCGCGGCGGCGGGTTTCTTCTTATCTTTGTGGGTACGACCAGATAGGAGTGACCCGCGATTCCTTTAACGGACCTAGGCGATCCTTGACGGTAAGCCCGCCGGTCGTGGCGAGTTAGCTTCACGAAGTTCTGCACGACGCCGGAGGTGACTTCGTGTCAACGGCACTTTGCCGAGGTGCTCACAATTTCGATTTGAGCACGGAGCGTGAATTGGCCTGCTGGCGAGCTAGGCTTGATGTTGGGTTCGTCGGGTTGAAGCCTCGACGGACTTGGGCTTCCAAGCTAGCCGATTTGTCGACGACTTCGTCAGCCCTTTCAACTCGGGCTTGTTGCACCAAAGCCCGTGCTAGCGAGGCCTTGCGGCTTCGGGATCGTTCACGGCGTGGATCGATTCCGCTTGACTCGACCCATTCGTCCGTCGCCGCCTGTAGGAATCGGCTACAATCTCGTGATTTCACCGAGTCAACTTGATCTTAGATCCGCCATAGCGACCCCATCCATTGATTCTTTCGCCTGGGCTAATTGTTTCGCCAGGCGCTGACGTCGCCTCTGACGGGCTCTCTTGGAGAGAGTCACGACGCCATTGGCGAAATCGACCCCCTGCGAAGATAGAGGCTCTAAACATTTGGCCGTTGTTAGGGCGGGGGAACCACCGTTGTCTGCAATCTTGACGGCGGTGTTGGTGGATCTTCTCGCTTCCGCATCTGAGGCCGATCGGGTCTTCCTTGCAGCGGAGACCATCTTGGACTTATGGGGAACTGATCTCGACGAGGAGGAGAGGTATTCTCATACTTCTTCGGTCGAACTCGAACTCGACCTCCTCGATGACCGGATCGGATCCGCTGGTTGCGACACGACGCTTCTTTGTCGAAGCCGCTGGCTCCCATCGTGGTCGCCAGCCTTGTTCAGGGAAAGTTGGTTTGTTATTCATTGCTCGCTTGAATTCATTTACGCCTTCGCTGGCCTACAACAAAATTTCAAACAAAAGAAATGCCTTTATTTTAGGCGCATAAATGAAAACGAAAATTACAACTCTCTTCCTTTGTGAACAAACACGAGGATCTCTATTTTACGATCCTCGCTATGCGGGTTCTTTGCCCGTGTCGGGACTTTTATTCGTCCGCTGACCACCGCAATCCCGATCCCGTGTAAACCCGTTCCGAACTACAGACGAGGGGCTCGCTTCACGAAGGAAACGGTTACCGAGGGGATCACACTCACGGCGAGAGGATCGCCACGGGATCACACTCACGGCGAGAGGATCACGAGCGGTGAGATCTACAAGGAGAAATCACACGCTATCCCCGAGGTTAAGACGGCTTAACCTAGAGGGTATCTCAGAGTTCGACCCGAAGTTTGTTTACCTTCCGCCTATAGATCCGACGCCGACCGACTTGAGCTCGCGGTGCTCTGAACCGCAAGGCCGAGATCTCGCGAGGGCTCTTCAAGTCCGCCAAAACCCGTAAAATCCAACCTCAAAGAACCAACCCCTTCCATGAGCAAGACCCCCATTTATACGCAGGCAAAAACAGTAATGCGGCTTCGTTTGTGCCACCTTCTACCACTTGGTCGAGCCACGCACGGTTGGTCGGTGGGAGCCAAGCTTAAGTGGTCGCAGCCCCTCCTACTCGATCGAGGCACTCTACCAAGTTGTGGCTCGCCAGTGGTCGGTGCCACCTTGGCCATTTGGTCGTGAGGTGTCGCCACTGCTTTCTCACCGCTTTCCCGCCGATTCCGATTCACGACTCTTTCGTCTTCCCGCTTAGTTTTGTTCGTGATGTCGCCGTTGGGTTTGAGTCCGTGTCCGATCAACTTTCGAGTTCAAACGCCGCTTGCATCGACGGACTAAGTACGGTTGATTCCGCCTCGCCGACGCTTGAGTTTAGCCAACTCGCCTCGTTGAGCTTCGCCGTCCGGTTTTCCACGACGTGTCGCTTTCATTGGTTCAGACGCTCGCCGACTCACTTCATGGGTTCGCCGACTCGCTTTGGCGCGCTTTGCGGCGTAATCACGCCGACGGCGTTTCGGTCGCGCCGCCGGATGGATCGTCGGTTATCAACCCACCGCTACGAAGTCTTGTTCGCATCGATAAGCAATTTTAACTCCTACAGAGCCCATCAAGATCGATTAAATGCGCCGACACTCTTTAACTCCCCATCTCTCACGGTATTTAAGGCACCTCGGACCCATGCAGCCTACAAGGCCAATCCCATCCCATTAATGGCGAATAGACCACACTAACCCTCAAAGTACCCGCAAGTTGACACTGTAAAGGCCACCACCGTGAAAGGCATGAGAGATGCTCGGCCAATCACCGCTCACGCTATGGAAGAAAGGGTCGACTCAAAGATTGGTTCCTTAGCCAACGGAAAGACAAAAATACCCCCGCAACCCTAGGTATAAGTAGCAGCGTGAACATCGAACCAAGTAAGCAATCTTTTCTGAGTGAATTCCTGCTCCATTACATTATCTCCTACTCTACTAACTTGACCGTCGGAGGAACCACCGGAGATCCCAACTCCGACTCTTCCACAGGTCCCTCTTTCCGCTGCAGGCAAGTCCCTTGATCGGAGTCAGCGTCGCTGGGCTTTAGGAGAGAAGGCGGACTCCGCTCTCTTAAAAGCTAAACTCACCCGAGGTTAGTGACTGTGATTATATACATCAACAATTGCCATCTGCTCTTTGGTTGATACATCTCGAGACTCATCAATTAAAATAGCAAAATAGTCATTGCTAATATTGCTTATTATTGCATTTCTAGTTTCTGTTGCAGCAGCAGACACAATATCTTTCTGAATATCAGGTGATGTCATTTTTAGATTTTCAGGAGCATTTTCTAAAACAGCCTTTTTTTTATCTCATCATTGTTATTAGCAAGAACTTGTAAAAGCTCTAGAAAGTTACCTCTATTTTTAGAATTCAAAGATTCATTATGTCCACGAAAAGCTAATCCTTGTCGCAGAAGATACCGAATAGAATCAACTAATGCGTTCAATCGGGTCTTGTATTCAATTCGAGCTCGACTTGAATGTCTTGAGATTGAATTATCAATGTGCTGGTCTTATTTCAATAAGCTCTCCCCCTTTTCACTGCTAGATTATGCGAGCTATTTGGGCCACCAACATGAGCATCCAATTTCTCTCTTGATTTCTTCCAGTTTTTGAATCCTTCGACAATAAATGCATTCCCACCTGATTGTTCATTTTGGCCTTTAAAAAGATAACAATATAAGCAAAATGCTGCATATTTTTCAACACTATACTCCAACCAATTCGGATACATATCAAACCGTGCTGGATTGAATCGCCGATATTTATTATTAAATTGTGTTTGGGGAAATTCCTGCAAATGAGGTTGCAAAGGACCTTTCTGCAAATGTGCCCTTCGAATGCGATCTTGCTCATTAGGAGTGTAATCACATATGCGAGGTCGTAGTGCAGGATTTGCGGGAAGTTCTTCTAAGTTCACTTCTATACGTCTTTGCTTAAGTCGAGGTTCGAAACTCTTAGAAGTTTTTAGACAATTTGGTTGAGGTTGAATAGCATTTTCTTCCATGCTCGAATTTTGCTTAGGTTTTGGTTTTCTTATCAAAAATTTATCCATACCTATAATAGAGTTTAAGAGTTAGAGAAAAAGATAATGAAATTCACTAACTCAATAACAATATTAAACAATAATAATAAATTTAACATACGACTAACTGATTGCTTATGCGACTGCCGACTAAAAGCAATAAAGGAAAATATAATGCCATTTTTTATTTGTAATCCAGATTACGTCCTATTCCAATATAATAGCAAACGAGTGTAGGTCAGCTAAACGCCTAAAACACTATCACAAAGAAAGTGTGTCAACATACTCTTTCTTCATTGATTCAATATTTACAATTTGATCCTTTAAAAGGTTTTGGTCTTATAAATACTAATATATTACACCCAAAGTACAAGATTTTTGGAGGTAATTTTGTTACACATATCAAGATTAATATTTTACTGTATTTATAAAATGAATAAATAATCAAATGCATTAAACTTTCACACAAGTTGAAAACTAAGATAATTTTCAACCCAAATCCTAGAAATAAACTTTTCAGAATAAAAACTTAAAAAAAGAAAGAGAAAATTTTAGGTTTGACCGAATTACCTCGCCTCAAATCAAAATTCTGAATCTCCAAAGTCTAAACTATCTCGTCTAAGATGAAATTCAGTGTTTCTGATCAGAAGAGAAATCTAGGGTTTATAAAAAGGAACTCAAATTGTAGAAGAAGGGAAAATATCAAGTAGATTAGGAGACAGGTTATTGAAAAGTATAAAAAATAAAGAGATCCGTATTGCTACAGTAAATAGACCTCCCAAACATGAGGGCCTTGTACTTTCATTCTAGTGGCATTGGGCCTCAAGATTTTTAGTGGAGTATTGCTAAATACATAGGCCCAATTCTACTAAAATAAATATAAGGCCCATGTATTAAGTGGGCAAAGAGTGGGCAATTCCTTTCATCAGTCAACTTAAATAATCAAAAGATAAAAATAAAATAGACTCCTAGTAAGACTAGAATTATAAAAAATAGAAAATATCAAATTCTACCCTAAAAACTCCTATAATATAGAAAATAAATCAGTCCTAATTAAATCAAAATTGATTTTATTTCCTAATCTAAATTGACTCTAACTTTATTACTAAAATAAACTAAAGGCTAATTATTTTCGGATTTCAGTCAAAACTGGATATTACTGATGAGATTTTAAAATCTCATCTGTAATACCCAGTTTTGGCTAAAATTCAAAAATAATTAGCCTTTAGTTTATTTTTAGTAAAAAGTTAGAGTCAATTTAGAATAGAAAAATAAAATAGACTCCTAGTAAGACTAGAATTATAAAAAATAGAAAATATCAAATTCTACCCTAAAAACTCCCTATAATATAGAAAATAAATCAGTCCTAATTAAATCAAAATTGATTTTATTTCCTAATCTAAATTGACTCTAACTTTATTACTAAAATAAACTAAAGGCTAATTATTTTCGGATTTCAGTCAAAACTGGATATTACTGATGAGATTTTAAAATCTCATCTGTAATACCCAGTTTTGGCTAAAATTCAAAAATAATTAGCCTTTAGTTTATTTTTAGTAAAAAGTTAGAGTCAATTTAGAATAGAAAAATAAAATAGACTCCTAGTAAGACTAGAATTATAAAAAATAGAAAATATCAAATTCTACCCTAAAAACTCCCTATAATATAGAAAATAAATCAGTCCTAATTAAATCAAAATTGATTTTATTTCCTAATCTAAATTGACTCTAACTTTATTACTAAAATAAACTAAAGGCTAATTATTTTCGGATTTCAGTCAAAACTGATATTACTGATGAGATTTTAAAATCTCATCTGTAATACCCAGTTTTGGCTAAAATTCAAAAATAATTAGCCTTTAGTTTATTTTTAGTAAAAAGTTAGAGTCAATTTAGAATAGAAAAATAAAATAGACTCCTAGTAAGACTAGAATTATAAAAAATAGAAAATATCAAATTCTACCCTAAAAACTCCCTATAATATAGAAAATAAATCAGTCCTAATTAAATCAAAATTGATTTTATTTCCTAATCTAAATTGACTCTAACTTTATTACTAAAATAAACTAAAGGCTAATTATTTTCGGATTTCAGTCAAAACTGGATATTACTGATGAGATTTTAAAATCTCATCTGTAATACCCAGTTTTGGCTAAAATTCAAAAATAATTAGCCTTTAGTTTATTTTTAGTAAAAAGTTAGAGTCAATTTAGAATAGAAAAATAAAATAGACTCCTAGTAAGACTAGAATTATAAAAAATAGAAAATATCAAATTCTACCCTAAAAACTCCCTATAATATAGAAAATAAATCAGTCCTAATTAAATCAAAATTGATTTTATTTCCTAATCTAAATTGACTCTAACTTTATTACTAAAATAAACTAAAGGCTAATTATTTTCGGATTTCAGTCAAAACTGGATATTACTGATGAGATTTTAAAATCTCATCTGTAATACCCAGTTTTGGCTAAAATTCAAAAATAATTAGCCTTTAGTTTATTTTTAGTAAAAAGTTAGAGTCAATTTAGAATAGAAAAATAAAATAGACTCCTAGTAAGACTAGAATTATAAAAAATAGAAAATATCAAATTCTACCCTAAAAACTCCCTATAATATAGAAAATAAATCAGTCCTAATTAAATCAAAATTGATTTTATTTCCTAATCTAAATTGACTCTAACTTTATTACTAAAATAAACTAAAGGCTAATTATTTTCGGATTTCAGTCAAAACTGGATATTACTGATGAGATTTTAAAATCTCATCTGTAATACCCAGTTTTGGCTAAAATTCAAAAATAATTAGCCTTTAGTTTATTTTAGTAAAGAAACAATCATATCTTCTAATCACGGAAGGATTGACATATTATATATGTAAATCGCCTATCTCGACGAGAGACAAGCCAACCAGATTGTCAGATTTTTAAAATCTCATCTGTAATACCCAGTTTTGGCTAAAATTCAAAAATAATTAGCCTTTAGTTTATTTTAGTAAAAAGTTAGAGTCAATTTAGAATAGAAAAATAAAATAGACTCCTAGTAAGACTAGAATTATAAAAAATAGAAAATATCAAATTCTACCCTAAAAACTCCTATAATATAGAAAATAAATCAGTCCTAATTAAATCAAAATTGATTTTATTTCCTAATCTAAATTGACTCTAACTTTATTACTAAAATAAACTAAAGGCTAATTATTTTCGGATTTCAGTCAAAACTGGATATTACTGATGAGATTTTAAAATCGACAATCTGTTGGCTCCGCCTCATCGAGATAGGCGATTTACATATATAATATGTCGAATTCCTGATTAGAAGATATGATTGTTTCTTTGCGGAAGTCAATAATACGTATGAGTCGGGATTTAGCTCGTGATTGCCCCACTCCTCCATGAAATTGTCCGTTAAGCATTCTACATCAGTCTCCCCTTGTTGAAAGAAGCTCGACCTCGAGCTTATGTTTGCTTGAATAGTAGCTTCATCGATAAATATTTTTCTTCTCCTGCATCGATCAGCATCCGCATTGTACTTAGCATTGATTTTCTCCATTTGTTCTTTTACCTCCTCGGCTAGGATTTCTTCTGAATCAAATTTGTATATGAATCTTTCCCACATCCTGTGTATTTTATTGGCGGCATGTGGATCTGCAGTTGACTTGAAAAGCTCCTCAAAATATGTTCCATGTTGCTTCTTATATTCTACTGCTGGAAGTATCATCAAAATCTTCTTGAAATTATTCACAACCTTTGCTTTCAGAAAAGAAAATTCTCCCTCAAACTCCTTGCACAATTCTTTCATCTTCTTTGCCTCGAGCCCTCCACCAAGCAAGTTACACATATCATCAATTGTCTGGCCCGCTATTATATCCTTCTCCTCCACTGGGACAACATCAGTATGTGTAATATCACTCACAATAGCTTCAGAAGTTTCATGCATAATGCCCATCTTCACTAACATATTTTCATCAACATCAAGAATCTCAGTCACAATAGGGGTTTGCACCTTAGGAGGAATTTCAGTAGGGGCGGGCTCTTCTTTTCTAATTACAACCTAGTCATAGACCTCTTCAGATTGCTTCAAGTCTTCGGCTAAAGTCTTGTTGTCTGCCACCAAAGGTTTCTTCTTCTCAGTAACCTCTATCTTGGATTGTTTCTTTTCTGTAAGAGGCATGAGTGCAACTCGACGTCCATCTTTCTTGAAGACATAAACAATATCTCTGCTTTTGTGGGTGGCACCAACATCGAACTGCCATGGCCTACCTAAAAACATATGACAAGTATTCATCTCGACTACATCACATAATACCTCATCAACATAGCGGCCTATGAAAAAAGATACCCAACACATCTCATCATTCTGCACATTATTGCCCTTGTGAATCCAGTCGATCTTGTAGGGAGGTGGGTGTTTCTCTGTCTTCAAACCTAACTTATTTACCATACGTCGAGAGACAAGATTCTTACTTATGTGACTATCAATGATAACATCACAAACCTTTTGCATCACAGTGCATCTCGTGCGGAAGATATTGTGCTCTGGAGGTGGTTCTTCTCTCTTTGTTACTTCTTTAGTGCTCTTCCCAACTCCAGGGTCTTGCTTAGGGTCACGGTCGCTGTTGAATTTGTCCTGTGGAGTCAGATCACGTCGTTGGTGACTATTAACACGATTTTAAACTCCTGCCGTGTTCAGACGCTCTAGTACCGAAGCAAGTCGATCTACGGTAGTCTTAATCTGATTAACATCGGTCTTCAACTCATCAAACTCGGCTCGAGAAAAAGGGGCTTCATCGCCTGCCATCGGATCGGAGGAACAAGGCTCTGATACCAATTAATACAGCGCGGAAGTAAAAACCTCAGAATCCACCAAGGGTTGCTCTCTGAATCCACAAAGAGCGATCTCCGAATCCACGAAGAGCTTCGAATCCACGAAAAAAAATATAATAAACGAAATTTATTTGATAAAAAGTTATATTGATTCTAGGATTACATGACTCTTCTTAAATAGAAAAATAAAATAGACTCCTAGTAAGACTAGAATTATAAAAAAAATAGAAAGTATCAAATCCTACCCTAAAAAGACTCCCTATAATATAGGAAACAAATCAGTCCTAATTAAACCAAAATTGATTTTGTTTCCTAATCTAAATTGACTCTAACTTTATTACTAAAAATAAACTAAAGGCTAATTATTTTTGGATTTCAGTCAAAATTGGGTATTACTGATGAGATTTTAAAAATCTAACAATCTGGTTGGCTCCGTCTCGTCGAGATAGGTGATTTACATATATAATATGTCAGAATCCGTCTTCCGGATTAGAAGATATGATTGTTTCTTTGCGGAAGTTAATAATACGTATGAGTCGGGATTTAGCTCGTGATTGTCCCACTTCTCCATGAAATTGTCTGTTAAGCATCCTACATCAAATGTGCAAATAACCCCCTGTGATATTATTATTATTATTATTATGATTATTATTATTATTATTATGCATTTCATGATACTTATTGCCTTGTGTTACTGACAGAGGCAAGAGGCCACCACTCTCTTTCACCGTTCTCGCATGGGCTTTCGTCATTGGATTTTTACAGTTAAGCCCTCTCTCATTTTTTCCCCTTCTGATTTTGGGAGACAACGATCCATGTTTCATTGAATCTAGATTTTCTGCAACTGGACTTGGTCTTGATGTTCGAGGATTTTGAAATTCATGGATGGCTCAAGCTCCATTGTCCCTTTTTCTTCGAAGCCCGAATAAACATTTTGGCCGATAGAGGAAAGAGTTTGCAGGGAATTAGATTTACGTTGTTAAGTTTTGAGCAGATACCAATAAGAGAGAAAATGAGGTCCATGAAATCAGGAAGAAGAATTCCATGAAAGCTGTTTTCATTGAGAAGTAGCAGTTAGTTGTCTGTATCAAACATTTTTTTTTTTGTTGATAAAATTGTCTGTATCAAACTTGAGTACCATTATGTTTGGCATGAGTTCCTACTTCCTAATCTGGATGCTTGTTGGCTTTCTCTTCCACTGGTCATAACAGTTTTGAACCTTGATGAGCCCCCGCAAAAAATAAAATATTGGCAACTGTTATTTTACATTTGTTAAATATAGCATATTTGACCTCTTTGTTTAGTCCCACATCGGGTAGAGTACTAGAAGCAATGTTACTCACGTTGTATAAATAGACCTCAATATCAATGAATACAATTACTCTTTTTTCCTTAATTTGCTCTACTTCTAACATGGTATCAGATACAGGTTCTCAATCCTAGAGAAACCACTTTCTTTCTTCTCGATCTCAGGGCCGCCGAGGGGGTTATGCCCGCACTATGCGCTTCCCGTTGGCGGCCTCCACACCGGCCTTGACATTGGCCTCGACACTGGCCTTGACACCGCCTTCGACAGGTCAGTCCTAGAACTGATGAGAGGAAGAGTGTATATCTCACTTTACTGAGATATATCACTGTCAATTCTTGTTTTCCTAGTGAAACATGGATTTAGTTATGATCATACTCTCTTGTTGTGCACCAGAGGTGCTGTCGAAATTTCCGCTGCGCACAACAAGACTTCATAGATCTCAGACCTTCACAGATCTTGCGCCAATCATTTGGCTTAATAACTAGATCTTCATAGATCTTGCGCCTAATCAATTAGGTCTCCCTCATCGGTCTCATCGCATGCACACAAGGTGTTTGACAAATTGCCTTAGCGAGATTTCTCCCTCATTGGCTAGCCTCTGGCCAAGCTCTCTCCTACCAAGCGTTTCTCGATCACCGATGATTGCAAGATCCTGTCACCACGCCTCCTCTCGCGACCCAAGGTCAGCCCTCTCGCGACCACCGTGCGTGACCGCCGATCACTACTGCAACATCATACATCGCCGCTTGCAAGATCCAGTCACCGTATCTTCTCTTGCGACTACAGGTCCGCCCTCTCGCAACCACGGTGCATGACTGTCGATCACCAATAACATGATCTCGCCTCATGCAATTCTCATCACCGACGTGCTTCAATTAAACCAATTCTTGCCAAGTCACGCCAATTATCATCTATGCAAATTTGGCTTATCTTATCCAAACTCTCGGTTCTTTACCGACCGTGAGCTTGACAGGGGGTGTTAAATATAGCATATTTGATCTCTTTGTTTAGTCCCACATCGGGTAGAGTACTAGAAGCAATGCTACTCACGTTGTATAAATAGACCTCAATATCAATGAATACAATTGCTCTTTTTCCCTTGATTTGCTCTACTTCTAACAACATTAACGTTTTTTTGCAGGAAATAAAATGCAATTGTAACCGGGACTAAACATATGACAGAGACGAACAAAACAGTGTATTTCCCTAGGATTGCAGGCAGAGATAGTTAATAACTCGGATTGAGGTTGAGATTGTTGAGTATCCATGTGTGAGTATAGTCCTACATCGGATAGGATCATAAAGAGTTATTGATGTAAGACGCTTAACGGATAATTTCATGGAGGAGCGGGGATGTAGGACTCTTAACGGACAATTTCATGGAGGAGCGGGACAATCACAAGCTAAATACAAATACACACATGTTATTGACTTTCGCAAAGAAACGATCATATCTTCTAATCCGGAAGGCAGATTCCGACAAATTATATATGAAAATCGCCTATCTCGACGAGACGAAGCCAACCAAATTGTCAGATTTCCAAAATCTCATCAATATCACCAGCTTTGAGTAGAAATCCAAAAATAATTAATATTTAGTTTATTTTTAGTAATAAAGTTGGTGTCTATTTAGATTAGGAAACAAATTCAATTTTGATTGATGTTAGACTGATTCGTTTTCTATATTATAGGGAGTTTTTTTAGAGTAGGATTTGATACGTTCTATTTTTTTTTATAATTCTAGTCTTAGTAGGAGTCTTATTTGTTATTCTATTTAAGAAGGGGCATGTAACCCCAAGAAATATATCTTTTTTATCAATAAATTTCTCTTTAATATTTTCTTCGTGGATTCGAAACTCTTCGTGGATTCGGAGATCGTTCTTTGTGGATTCAGAGAGCACCCCTTGGTGGATTCCGAGGTTTATCACTTCCGCGCTGTGTTAATTGGTATCAGATAGGACACAGTCAGAAGCAGCAGCTGGGATCCAATAAAAATTATGGTTCATGCTTTTAGATGTTTTCTGATAACTCCGAAACATAAGGGCGTTTCTTAAGATTTAGGAAGCTAATAGGACAAAAGCATAAAAATCTACCATTGCGTTCACCTGTCAAACTGTACAAAGCTATGTATATGTGAATGTGAGGAAACCAATAACTCACGCTCTCCACAACTAACAAAAACCCAACAAAAAAAAAAAAAAAGAATACGAAGGTCGCTTAGAAACCAGAAAGCAACGACAATGGCCGATATGGGACTATTATTTTCTGCTTCACTGCCTTACCTTATAATGACTTTGTCTCAACTCTTCCTCGCTTTCCTGCTCCTCTTCCTTCAATCACTCCTCGCCGATGGCGTCAACGCCACCGTGTTGGTTGTCTTCGGGCAAATCATAAGCGCCACCTTCCTCTCCTGCAGTGCTCTCTTCTTCGACAAGTAATTTGCAAATAACCCCCTGTGATTTTTTGTTTTTGCTTTTTGCATTTCATGATACTTTTTGCCTTGTGTTACTGACAGAGGCAAGAGGCCACCACTGTCTTTCCCCGTTCTCGCATGGGCTTTCGTCATTGGATTTTTACAGTTAAGCCCTCTCTTATTTTTTTCCCCTTTTACTTTGGGAGACGACGATCCATGTTTCATTGAATCTATTTGTTTCAAAGGATTATCTCTTGTACTATCTGAGCCAAGGATGCTACTGAGGCTTTTTTTTTCGCCTATGATCCCAAGATCTATCCTCACCTATTTTTTCACTTACCCACTTTCAGTAGCTTGGTATACAATATTATTTTAGTAAGTTGTCATATTTGGTTATAATTTGCTGTATTTTGCCATAAGTGAATATATAATCTGTATGCTAGAATATAAAAATATAGCTCTCAACATTTTGCCACAACTTTGGAGTTTTGATGCAATGGTTAGGTCATTTAACATTGTATGTTCATGCATATTAACCAACTTAAATACACATGATAGGTTTAAAAATAATTCAAGAGAGTGTTTTTGAAGTAGGTAGGCTTAAAACTAAGTGAGATTAAAATTTTGGGTTTATAGTCAAAACTAATGAATTTTCTTCCAAAATAATACTAAGGATTTTCAGTTAATCCTAATAAAATATTGAATAAAGATATCTACACTACTCTCCTATATTATTTTTACACTACAAGAGATAGATGTGTGGGCACTCCTTGACAAGTCACAATTTTGTAAAATATTGATTTTAACGGGCCTTATATTTTTCTCGTCTTGTAGTGTAACTAAATTATTAGTACTGAGATATTGTGTTAACTTTGACAAATGAAACTCATTTAAGAAAACCTTTTCAATGGTTGTTTTTGGGTTATTTTGATATTAGCCCTCCAAACCTTCAATGTTTTGATATTCGCTCCCCAAATCTTTGAAATTGACCTCGGGCCCCCCAAATCCTACTAGTATATTGAAATAAGTCTTCTTAGTTAAAATCTAATGATTGTTTTGTTTTTGGTGGGGGGGGGGTTGTGGAGGATATTCTGTTTACTTTAATTTTTTCCTATGATTTGCCAGTTATAGTCTTTTAACACAAACCCAAGCACATTAATCATTTTAATTTATACTTGTTAAGCTCGTCAAATCTGTTTAATAAAACCCTAACTCAAACTCATTTTCCATTTCATCTTCGCAAATGTCTTCCCAACGGGAATCTAACCGTTGTAAATTTGGGATTAGGGCTGAAGAGAGCCAGTGGGGAAGGCGTTAAAGAAGATGAAATGGAAAATGTTTTGAGTTAGAGTTTTATTAAGCAGATTTGGGAGTTTAACAGGTATAAGTTAAAGTGATTAATGTATTTGAATTTGCGTAAGAGGGGTATAACCGACAAATCATCAAAAAATGATAAATATTACAACATACTAATCGGGTTTGGGTGGTTTGAGATCAAATTCAAAGATTTAGGGGCTAATATCAAATTATTAAAGATTTAGGGGGTCTACGATCAATTTCAAAGATTTTGGCGGCTAATATCGAAATAGCCTTCTTTTTTTATGGAATCACTTTTAGAACACCAAAGGTCAGTTTGAATATAAAAGCGGGCGGGACCGTCTGGCCGCTTATGTTCTAAACTGGTTTTCATTTGGACCAGCTCCCCCTTGGTCCAAATGGAAACTAGTTTAGTGTCACTATTTGGGCTTAAAAATTGGGGCCAGGTCTACCCTAAAACTTTGACAAACAAAAACAACACAAAATTGGGACAGGTTCAGTCCTGACCTAATTTTACAAAGTAGCCAAACACAACCCAAGTAACGAAAAGTAATTGGATTGACCCAAAAAGGAGGAAACGCGTTCCCTAGCTAATTTGTCGGAAATGAGTGATAACCCCATTTCCAGCATTTTTTTTTTTTGGAATTGAGTTTCCTTGTTTCTTAGGAAAACAAACAAACAACTTAGTACTACGGGCGTGTTTTCAATGAATTTAATATTTCGAAAATATGGCTTTAATATTGAAGGATTCCACTAGGGGAGCTGATGGCAACGGCGAGCCTCCGTTACATAACGCCTACATTCGAGTCGGTAGCATTCAACACAATACCAACAGTGGTTTTCGTGCTAGCAACATTTACGGGACAAGAGAGCTTCAGGCTTCGGAGCTTGAATGGGTTTGCAAAAGTATTGGGTATATTGACCTCCACTGCAGGTAAGAATGAGTAGACGTTCGGTGATCAGTCAGTACGAAATTATGTAGCTTTTGCGCTAATTTTTTTAAACCAAACACTAAATTTGCATTGGAAATCTATTTCTTAGAATATAATTGTAAACTTTCAAACGGTGAATTTGAAGTTGATTTTCTACAGCAAATATTGCATGCAATATTTGTTGCTGCAAAATTTCTTACAATTTATTTTGGCAGCAATCCAAACGTTTTATAGAGAACTGAAAGAACGGTTAGTTCAATTGCTTCGAGTAGTAACTTTTCCAAATGGAATCAATCCAGACATATTTAAAATAGACCTGAAATGTCGACTTTAGTCTGTTTGATCAGTTTAATCGGTGCAAATCAATTAATGCTCACCTTTATATATGTGCAGGAGCTACTGTTTTGGTATTCATTTCGGATCCTACACTTTCGGATTCGGGTTCTACGTCAGCGGGTGAACGATGGATAGGACGCGGTTTGGTTGGGATTGCGGTCCTTGGGATGTCCACGTCGAGTCTTTTGGTGGTAGGTTGAATTTTGCGTAGGAGTGGTGGGCGGTGGTTCAGGCTCGTGACCCGTAGGGTTTAAGGCCGGGGGCTTGACCCCAGCCCAGCCGGGTCAGAGTGGGCCGGACCTACTTCTCGATCCAGTGCGGGGCTGGACCCGCCACCCCCACGACCCCTTGGGTGCGGGCAGTCACGACCCGGCTCGTGGGTGGTGGTAAACCCATGAGTTTTTCGTCCAATATTTTTTTTCTTTTTTTTTTTTACCTTTTTAATTATAATAAATTTGTATTTGCAATTATAAAATTACTTCTAATTTATTTTTTAGTAATTTAAAATTGTATTAAACTATTTTTTAACTTGTATGAAACTTTTTAATCCTTTAAAGTAGATAGCATCGAGCTTAAAGATCGTTGTTTTGTTTCTCAATAGGCCAAAATGTCCACGAGCCAAAGAGCTATGGCCTTTTGGCTTTGTTGGCAGCTAGCTGCAGAGCCAAAGGGCTAAAAGAACAGTTAATCTAACTAAAAGATATATCATGAGCGGCGGTAAGTGGTAGATGGTACGGCTGGCGTAGAGGTGGCTCTGACCCCACTGGTTTGGTTTGGACCCGCGACCGATGGCGGATATCATGGGCGGGTCGGGCCCCGACCCTCTGGTCGGGCGGTACATAGCGTTTGGTGAGTCGGCCTTACAGTGGGCCAGGCCCACGCCAACCCTAATTTTGCGTGTTAGCCCTTGAATTTAGTTACAATTGTAGATAGTGGGGTATTGGGACCTATACCTTTTAGTAGTAGTACAGGTTGAATTTAGTGATTGGGGACCAGGTTTGTTGGATCTCGAAAGTGAGAGTTAAGACAAGTTTATTGCGCACGCCATGCATGAGGTCTTTACTCTGTGTGAGAGAATACATTTTAAGGGTTTTAAAATGTTAGAATATCCTTTTCAAATAAATTTAAAAAATTAGAAGATCCCCTTGAGTTAGGGATTTTAAGGGGCTATCAGAAAATCACCCTTAACTTTAAAAATTTCTTACAATTTATTTTGGCAAAGAATCCAAACGCTTTATAGAGAACTGAAAGAACGGTTAGTTCAATTGCTTCGAGTAGTAACTTTTCCAAATGGAATCAATCGGACATATTTAAAATAGACACGAAATGTCGACTTTAGTCTGTTTGATCAGTTTAATCGGTGCAAATCAATTAATGCTCACCTTTATATATGTGCGGGAGCTCTTGTTTTGGTATTCATTTGGATCCTACACTTTCGGATTCGGGTTCTCGTCGTGGTGAACGATGGATAGGACGCGGTTTGGTTGGGATTGCGGTCCTTGGGATGTCCACGTCGAGTCTTTTGGTGGTAGGTTGAATTTTGCGTAGGAGTGGTGGGCGGTGGTTGGGCTTCGTGACCCGTATAGGTTTAAAGTCGTAGAGCGGCCTGGCCAATGCAGTCCAGTGGTAGGACCTCTTACGATCCGATCACGGGGCCCGGACCCTATAGCCGCGACCTGAGTCTTGAATGGCGAGTTTACTGCGGTACGGCTCGTGGGTGATGGTAAATGAGTTTAGATCCAATATTTTTTTTTTTTTTTTTACCTTTTAATTATAATAAATTTGTATTTGCAATTATAAAATTACTTCTAATTTATTTTTAGTAATTTAAAATTGTATTAAACTATTTTTAACTTGTATGAAACTTTTAATCCTTTAAAGTAGATAGCATCGAGCTTAAAGATCGTTGTTTTGTTTCTCAATAGGCCAAAATGTCCACGAGCCAAAGAGCTATGGCCTTTTGGCTTTGTTGCTTATTTAAGCTAGGCCAAAATTAAAGAACAGTTAATCTAACTAAAAGATATATCATGTAGTCGGCGGGTAAATGAAGTAGATGGTAGAATGGTTGCTTTACTCGACCCTAGTTTGGTACGGACCCACTGACCAGGTGGAGGGTATATCATGGGCGGGATCGGTACACTCTGGTCGGTAGGGGCGTGGACCCATAGCGGGCTGGGCCGAGTCAGCCTTCTGGTCGACCCGGCCCACGCCCAACCCTAATTTTGCGTGTTAGCCCTTGAATTTAGTTACAATTGTAGATAGTGGGGGTATTGGGACCTATACCTTTTAGTAGTAGTACAGGTTGAATTTAGTGATTGGGGACCAGGTTTGTTGGATCTCGAAAGTGAGAGTTAAGACAAGTTTATTGCGCACGCCATGCATGAGGTCTTTACTCTGTGTGAGAGAATACATTTTAAGGGTTTTAAAATGTTAGAATATCCTTTTTCAAATAAATTTAAAAAAAATTAGAAGATCCCCCTTGAGTTAGGGATTTTAAGGGGCTATCAGAAAATCACCCTTAACTTTAAAAATTTCTTAGAAAATTCTTATTAACTTTAAGACTTTATTTATTAAAAAAAACCACAAGAACATAAACCACAATTTCCGCCGGCGCGAATACGGAATTTTACCCACCCATAACGTTAAGATTTTATTAGAAAACCCCATAAGAGCGTTAACCACAATTTCCACTGGCAAATACGTAATTTTACCCACCTATGTGAAAATTGAGGTTAATGTTGTTTGAGGGGTTTTCTGATAAAATGTTAATGTTAAAGAGAATTTTCTAATAACCCCTGGCATAAATGGAGGTTTTTGATATTTTGAAAGTTATCAGGGTTATTTGATAATGACCCAAAGTTAGAGGGGTTATCTAATATATAGCCTTATCTGAAAACAAGCAATTTTCTTATGAGAACCTTTATCAACAATCCGAAAATTTTGACATATTGCTTTGAGTTACATAACTTACATTCCTACATAAGCTTATATTGCTTTGAGTTGCATAACTTACATTCCTACATAAGCTTTGTGTTTTTTATAACGGTATATTTTTGTATTCTTTTATTATTATAGGAAAGGTTGGCTTTGAAGTACCAAGCGGACCTCACCTTGACTGCTATAATGGGAGCGTTCGGGACCCTCCAGACGCTAATCATAGCAGCATCAATTGAAAGAAACCCTTCCTCATGGGGGATTAGATGGAACAATAGCCTACTAATACTTACCATCTTATATGCGGTAACTCTTGATATCTTTTATATATTGTTAAAATCTAAAGTAGGTTTAAAACAGAAATTGAAACCGCTGCGTGAGTTTAGGTTTTGACCCGCAGGAGCATGTTATAATTTAAAATTATAACTCTCAACACAATCTTGGAGTTTTAGTGCAACGAGATGGTCTGTTTGACACATATAAAGAAAGTTAGATATAGGCAAGAATATAAAAAAGGTTAATTGTGGATAAAACCTTGTAGTATCGCTATTTGAACTTACTATCCATCTAGTTTTAGGGGCTGTTTGGTTTGCTGCAAAAATAAACTGTGGCAAATGTTGCAGCAACGAATGTTACATGCAACATTTGCTGCAGGAAATAAACTTCAAATTCACCATTTGGATGTTTGCAATTATATTTTAGGAAATATATTTTCAATGCAAAAACACTGAAAATAGTTAGTGCAAAAGCTACATAATTTTGACATATAAGAAAACTTTGGTGGTGGTAGCTTTCTATTTAGATTTAAATTTTTTTTGATGAGGTGGAATATATATATATATATATATATATATATATATATATATATATATATATATATATATATATATATATATATATATATAAGTTTTCTTTTTAAATCATGCACTTTTCCTCCCATCAAATTGGTCATAGCATTTGTTGCAAATTTTTTCTACAAAATGCAAGTCCATTTATCTTTCCTAATGATAAATTATAAACCAAGCAATGTATTTACAAATCCATTTGCTCTATTTAAATCTGGTTGCTCTATTTACACTTGCAACTCTATTTCTATCCAACCAAACAGCCTTGACTCTTGTCACAGAAAGAGAATTCTTTGACATTATACCCTCTTAAGGGTAAACAACACTAGAGGAGTAGTAAGTTGCGACACCACGGGGTCTATTCACAATTAACCCAAAAGAAAAAGGAAATTCCATAAACGTATATTTGATTATCTTATGTTCAACAGGGAATTGTTACAGGTGGGCTGTGCTATTTCGCTAGTAATTGGTGCGTGCGCGTAAAAGGCCCAGTTTTTGCATCAGCATTCTCACCATTGCTCATCGTCTTCTCATTCCTACTGCAGACTATTTTCTTCGGAGCTTCTGCACAACCTTGGAGGTTATTTTTGCACCACTTGAATAATTCTTGCTATCTTTTTGTTGCAAGAGCTAGGAAACTCTAACTCATTGTTGATTTCTTACTGGAATCAAATATTTGATCCTTGAATCTTTTGTTCAGCATCACTGCGGCTCTACTGGTTATCGGCGGTCTGTATCTCCTCCTATGGGCAAAATCGAAAGACGATGCAAAAGATGAACAAAAACATTCACCAGAGATTCTGATCAGAGAGCCATTGATGGTGAGCAGGACAGCGTAGATAATGATAATTAGCCTGCCAAAACTTGGCTTGTTGTTGCACTGAATACCCAGAAATAAAATCACCCGTAAATCTATATTTTCTGTAACTAGACTCGGTCTTGATGTTCCAAAAATTTGAAATTCATGGATGGCTCAAACTCCATTGTCCTTTTTTCTTTGAAGCAATAAACATTTTGGCCGATAAAGGAAAGAGTTTGCCTGGAATTTCATATATGTAGTTAAGTTTTGAGCAGATACCAATAAGAGAGAAAATGAGGTCCACGAAATCAGGAAGAAGAATTCCATAAAAGCTGTTTTCATTGAGAACTAGCAGTTAGTTGTCTGTATCAAACTTGAGTATCATTATGTTTGGCATGAGTTCCTACTTCCTAATCTGGATGCTTGTTGGCTTTCTCTTCCACTGGTCATAACAGTTTTGAACCTTGATGAGCCCCCGCAAAAAATAAAATATTGGCAACTGTTATTTTACATTAACGTTTTTTTGCAGGAAATAAAATGCAATTGTAACCGGGACTAATTATATGACAGAGACGAGCAAAACAGTGTATTTCCCTAGGATTGCAGGCAGAGATAGTTAATAACTCGAATTGAGGTTGAGATTGTTGAGTATTCATGTGTGAGTATAGTCCTACATCGGATAGGATCATAAAGAGTTATTGATGTAGGACGCTTAACGGACAATTTCATGGAGGAGCGGGACAATCACAAGCTAAATACAAATACACACATGTTATTGACTTCCGCAAAAGCGATCATATCTTCTAACTGAAGGCGATTCGACATATTATATATGAAAATCGCCTATCTCGACGAGACGAAACCAACCAAATTGTCAGATTTCCAAAATTTCATCAGTATCACCAGCTTTGAGTAGAAATCCGAAAATAATTAATATTTTATTTATTTTTAGTAATAAAGTTGGAGTCTATTTAGATTAGGAAACAAATTCAATTTTGATTGATGTTGGACTGATTTGTTTCCTATATTATAGGGAGTCTTTTTAGGGTAGGATTTGATACTTTCTATTTTTTTATAATTCTAGTCTTAGTAGGAGTCTTATTTGTTATTCTATTGTAGAAGAGGCATCTAACCTCAAGAAATATATCTTTTTTTTATCAATAAAATTTCCTCTTTAATATTTTCTTCGTGGATTTGGAGATCGTTCTTTGTGGATTCAGAGAAAAACCCTTGGTGGATTCTGAGGTTTTTACTTCCGCGCTGCGTTAATTGGTATCAGAGACTTGTTTTCCCGATCTGATGGCAGGCGACGAAGCCCCTTTTTCTCGAACTGAGTTTGATTAGTTGAAGACTGATGTTAATCAGATGAAGACCGATGTTAATCAGATTAAGACTACCGTAGATCGATTTGCGTCGGCACTGGAGCGTCTGAACACGGTAGGAGTTTAAAATCGCGTTGATGATCGCCAACGATGTGATCTGACTCTGCAGGATAAATTCAATAGTGACTGTAACCCTAAGCAAGACCCTGGAGTTGGGAAGAGCACTAAAGAAGCGACAAAGAAAGAAGAACCACCCTCGAAGCACAATATCTTCCGCACGAGATGCACTGTGATGCGGAAGGTTTGTGATGTTATCATTGATAGTCACAGTTGCAAGAATCTTGTCTCTCGGCGTATAGTGAATAAGTTAGGTTTGAAGACAGAGAAACACCCACCTCCCTACAAGATCGATTGGATTCGCCAGGGCAATGATGTGCAGAACGATGAGATGTGTCGGGTACATTTTTCTATCGGCCGCAACTATGTCGATGAGGTGTTGTGTGATGTGGTTGAGATGGATACTTGTCATATGCTTTTAGGTAGGCCATGGCAGTTAGATATTGGTGCCACCCACAGGAACAGAGACAATGCTTGTATCTTCAAGAAGGATGGACGTCGAATTGCACTCATGCCTCTTCCAGAAAAGGAGATATCCAAGATAGAGACTACTGAGAAGAAGAGACCATTGGTGACAAACAACGAGGCTTTAGCAGAAAACTTGAAACAATCTGAAGAGGTCTATGATTTAATTGTAATTGAGAAAGAGAACCTGCCCCAATCGAGATTCCTCTTGATGTGAAAGCCCTTATTGCGACCAAGATTCTTGATGTTGATGGTGATATGTCAGTGAAGATGGATGTTATGCATGAAATTCTCAAAGACGACGTGAGTGCTGTTACACATATTGATGTTGTCCCGTTGGAGGAGAAGGATAAATTAGAGAGTGAGACAAATGATGATATGTGTCAGTCATTTGGTGAAGGGCTCGAGGCAAAGGAGATGAAAGAATTATGTATGGAGTATGAGGGAGAAAATTATTCTTTGGAAGCATTGATCATCAATAATTTCAACAATGATGAGATGATAACACCGACACTAGAATATGAGAAGCAACAAGAAAAATATTTAGAGGAGTTTTTCATGTCAACTACAGAGCCACATACTGCCAGTTACATATACATGCCGTGGGAAAGATTCATACACAAGTTTGATTCTAAAGAAGCCCTAGCTGAGAAGGTAAAAGAACAGATGGAGAAAATCAATGCTAAGTATAAGGCGGACGCTGATCGATGCAGGAGAAGAAAAGTGTTTATCAAGGAAGCTGCTATTCAAACAAATATAAGCTCGGGGTCGAGCTTCTTTCAACAAGGGGAGACTGATGTAGGACGCTTAACGGACAATTTCATGGAGGAGCGGGGATGTAGGACGCTTAATGGATAATTTTATGGAGGAGCGGGGATGTAGGACGCTTAATGGATAATTTTATGGAGGAGCGGGACAATCACAAGCTAAATACAAATACACACATGTTATTGACTTCCGCAAAGAAACGATCATATCTTCTAATCCGGAAGGCGGATTCCGACATATTATATATGAAAATCACCTATCTCGATGAGACGAAGCCAACCAAATTGTCAGATTTCCAAAATCTCATCAGTATCACCAGCTTTGAGTAGAAATCCGAAAATAATTAATATTTAGTTTATTTTTAGTAATAAAGTTGGAGTCTATTTAGATTAGGAAACAAATTCAATTTTGATTGATGTTAGACTAATTTGTTTCCTATATTATAGGGAGTCTTTTAGAGTAGGATTTGATACGTTCTATTTTTTTTATAATTCTAGTCTTAGTAGGAGTCTTATTTGTTATTCTATTTAAGAAGGGGCATGTAACCCCAAGAAATATCTTTTTTATCAATAAATTTCTCTTTAATATTTTCTTCGTGGATTCGAAGCTCTTCGTGGATTCAGAGATCGTTCTTTGTGGATTCGAGAGCACCCTTGGTGGATTAGGGTTTATCACTTCATGTGCGTTAATTGGTATCGGATAGGACAGTCGAGCAATTTGGGATCCAATAAAATTATAGTACATGCTTTTAGATGTTTTCTGATAACTCCGAAACTTAAGGGCGTTTCTTAAGATTTAGGAAACTAATAGGACAAAAGCATAAAAATCTACCATTGCGTTCACCTGTCAAACTGTACAAAGCTATGTATATGTGAATGTGAGGAAACCAATAACTCACGCTCTCCACAACTAACAAAAACCCAACAAAAAAAAAAAAAAAGAATACGAAGGTCGCTTAGAAACCAGAAAGCAACGACAATGGCCGATATGGGACTATTATTTTCTGCTTCACTGCCTTACCTTATAATGACTTTGTCTCAACTCTTCCTCGCTTTCCTGCTCCTCTTCCTTCAATCACTCCTCGCCGATGGCGTCAACGCCACCGTGTTGGTTGTCTTCGGGCAAATCATAAGCGCCACCTTCCTCTCCTGCAGTGCTCTCTTCTTCGACAAGTAATTTGCAAATAACCCCCTGTGATTTTTTTTTTGTTTTTTTGCTTTTTGCATTTCATGATACTTTTTGCCTTGTGTTACTGACAGAGGCAAGAGGCCACCACTGTCTTTCCCCGTTCTCGCATGGGCTTTCGTCATTGGATTTTTACAGTTAAGCCCTCTCTTATTTTTTTCCCCTTTTACTTTGGGAGACGACGATCCATGTTTCATTGAATCTATTTGTTTCAAAGGATTATCTCTTGTACTATCTGAGCCAAGGATGCTACTGAGGCTTTTTTTTTCGCCTATGATCCCAAGATCTATCCTCACCTATTTTTTCACTTACCCACTTTCAGTAGCTTGGTATACAATATTATTTTAGTAAGTTGTCATATTTGGTTATAATTTGCTGTATTTTGCCATAAGTGAATATATAATACTGTATGCTAGAATATAAAAATATAGCTCTCAACATTTTGCCACAACTTTGGATTTTTGATGCAATGGTTAGGTCATTTAACATTGTATGTTCATGCATATTAACCAGCTTAAATACACATGATAGGTTTAAAAATAATTCAGTAGAGTGTTTTTTGAAGTAGGTAGGCTTAAAACTAAGTGAGATTAAAATTTTGGGTTTATAGTCAAAACTAATGAATTTTCTTCCAAAATAATACTAAGGATTTTCAGTTAATCCTAATAAAATATTGAATAAAGATATCTACACTACTCTCTCCTATATTATTTTTACACTACAAGAGATAGATGTGTGGGCACTCCTTGACAAGTCAGCAATTTTGTAAAATATTGATTTTAACGGGCCTTATATTTTTCTGTCTTGTAGTGTAACTAAATTATTAGTACTGAGATATTGTGTTAACTTTGACAGCAGAAACTCATTTAAGAAAACCTTTTCAATGGTTGTTTTTGGGTTATTTTGATATTAGCCCTCCAAACCTTCAATGTTTTGATATTCGCTCCCCAAATCTTTGAAATTGACCTCGGGCCCCCCAAATCCTACTAGTATATTGAAATAAGTCTTCTTAGTTAAAATTTGATGATTGTTTTGTTTTGGTGGAAGTTGTGGCGGATATTCTGTTTACTTTAATTTTTTCCTATGATTTGCCAGTTATAGTCTTTTAACACAAACCCAAGCACATGAATCATTTTAATTTATACTTGTTAAGCTCATCAAATCTGTTTAATAAAACCCTAACTCAAACTCATTTTCCATTTCATCTTCGCAAATGTCTTCCCAACGGGAATCTAACCGTTGTAAATTTGGGATTAGGGCTGAAGAGAGCCAGTGGGGAAGGCGTTAAAGAAGATGAAATGGAAAATGTTTTGAGTTAGAGTTTTATTAAGCAGATTTGGGAGTTTAACAGGTATAAGTTAAAGTGATTAATGTATTTGAATTTTGCGTAAGAGGGTATAACAGACAAATCATCAAAAAATGATAAATATTACAACATACTATTCGGGTTTGGGTGGTTTGAGATCAAATTCAAAGATTTAGGGGCTAATATCAAATTATTAAAGATTTAGGGGGTCTATCAATTTCAAAGATTTTGGCGGCTAATATCGAAATAGCCTTTTTTTTTTTTGGAATCACTTTTAGAACACCAAAGGTCAGTTTGGCAATTACTAAAGCGGTAGGACGTCTGGCCCGTTATTAACTAGTTTTCATTTGGACCAGCTCCCCCTTGGTCCAAATGGAAACTAGTTTAATCAATATTGAGCTTAAAAATTGGGGCGGGTCTACCATAAAACTTTGACAAACAAAAACAACACAAAATTGGGACAGGTTCAGTCCTGACCTAATTTTACAAAGTAGCCAAACACACCCCAAGTAACGAAAAGTAATTGGATTGACCCAAAAAGGAGGAAACGCGTTCCCTAGCTAATTTGTCGGAAATGAGTGATAACCCCATTTCCAGCATTTTTTTTTTTTTTGGAATTGAGTTTCCTTGTTTCTTAGGAAAACAAACAAACAACTTAGTACTACGGGCGTGTTTTCAATGAATTTAATATTTGGAAAATATGGCTTTAATATTGAAGGATTCCACTGGGGGAGCTGATGGCAACGGCGAGCCTCCGTTACATAACGCCTACATTCGAGTCGGTAGCATTCAACACAATACCAACAGTGGTTTTCGTGCTAGCAACATTTACGGGACAAGAGAGCTTCAGGCTTCGGAGCTTGAATGGGTTTGCAAAAGTATTGGGTATATTGACCTCCACTGCAGGTAAGAATGAGTAGACGTTCGGTGGTCAGTCAGTACGAAATTATGTAACTTTTGCGCTAATTTTTTTAAACCAAACACTAAATTTGCATTGGAAATCTATTTCTTAGAATATAATTGTAAACTTTCAAACGGTGAATTTGAAGTTGATTTTCTACAGCAAATATTGCATGCAATATTTGTTGCTGCAAAATTTCTTACAATTTATTTTGGCAGCAATCCAAACGTTTTATAGAGAACTGAAAGAACGGTTAGTTCAATTGCTTCGAGTAGTAACTTTTCCAAATGGAATCAATCCAGACATATTTAAAATAGACCTGAAATGTCGACTTTAGTCTGTTTGATCAGTTTAATCGGTGCAAATCAATTAATGCTCACCTTTATATATGTGCAGGAGCTACTGTTTTGGTATTCATTTGGATCCTACACTTTCGGATTCGGGTTCTCGTCGTGGTGAACGATGGATAGGACGCGGTTTGGTTGGGATTGCGGTCCTTGGGATGTCCACGTCGAGTCTTTTGGTGGTAGGTTGAATTTTGCGTAGGAGTGGGCGTGGGCCAGGCTGGTTCAGGCTCGTGACCCGACTGGGTTTAAAGGGCTAGGGCTTGACCACAGCGCCCAGGGTCCGAGGAGGGCGGACCTACTTCTCGATCCAGTGCGGGGCTGGACCCGACCACGCCCACGACCCGCTTGGGAGTGTGGCCAGTCGACCCGACCCGCGGCTCGTGGGTCGTGGGCCGGCCCATGAGTTTTTCGTCCAATATTTTTTTTCTTTTTTTTTTTACCTTTTTAATTATAATAAATTTGTATTTGCAATTATAAAATTACTTCTAATTTATTTTTTAGTAATTTAAAATTGTATTAAACTATTTTTTAACTTGTATGAAACTTTTTAATCCTTTAAAGTAGATAGCATCGAGCTTAAAGATCGTTGTTTTGTTTCTCAA
Source organism: Asparagus setaceus (assembly GCA_012295165.1). Classification (NCBI taxonomy): domain Eukaryota; kingdom Viridiplantae; phylum Streptophyta; class Magnoliopsida; order Asparagales; family Asparagaceae; genus Asparagus; species Asparagus setaceus. Next base: position 36,256,625 of record CM022705.1, read on the forward strand.
TAGGCCAAAATGTCCACGAGCCAAAGAGCTATGGCCTTTTGGCTTTGTTAGCGGTAGGCTGCGAGCCAAAGGGCTAAAAGAACAGTTAATCTAACTAAAAGATATATCATGAGTCGGCCGGTACAGTATGAAGCCGTGATGGTGGCTACTCTCGACCCTAGTTTGGGGTTTGGACCCGGCGACCAGGTGACCGGGTATATCATGGGCCGGGTCGGGCCGCACTCTGAGTCGGGCGGTGACCCATAGCGAGTTTGGTAGAGTCGACCCACAGTCGACCAGGCCCAACCCTAATTTTGCGTGTTAGCCCTTGAATTTAGTTACAATTGTAGATAGTGGGGGTATTGGGACCTATACCTTTTAGTAGTAGTACAGGTTGAATTTAGTGATTGGGGACCAGGTTTGTTGGATCTCGAAAGTGAGAGTTAAGACAAGTTTATTGCGCACGCCATGCATGAGGTCTTTACTCTGTGTGAGAGAATACATTTTAAGGGTTTTAAAATGTTAGAATATCCTTTTTCAAATAAATTTAAAAAAAATTAGAAGATCCCCCTTGAGTTAGGGATTTTAAGGGGCTATCAGAAAATCACCCTTAACTTTAAAAATTTCTTAGAAAATTCTTATTAACTTTAAGACTTTATTTATTAAAAAAAACCACAAGAACATAAACCACAATTTCCAGCGGCAAATCGTAATTTTACCCACCCATAACTTTAAGATTTTATTAGAAAACCCCATAAGGCGTTAACCACAATTTCCAGCGGCAAATCGTAATTTTACCCACCTATGTGAAAATTGAGGTTAATGTTGTTTGAGGGTTTTCGATAAAATGTTAATGTTAAAGAGAATTTTCTAATAACCCCGGCATAAATGGAGGTTTTGATATTTTGAAAGTTATCGGGGTTATTTGATAATGACCCAAAGTTAGAGGGTTATCTAATATATAGCCTTATCTGAAAACAAGCAATTTTCTTATGAGAACCTTTATCAACAATCCGAAAATTTTGACATATTGCTTTGAGTTACATAACTTACATTCCTACATAAGCTTATATTGCTTTGAGTTGCATAACTTACATTCCTACATAAGCTTTGTGTTTTTTATAACGGTATATTTTTGTATTCTTTTATTATTATAGGAAAGGTTGGCTTTGAAGTACCAAGCGGACCTCACCTTGACTGCTATAATGGGAGCGTTCGGGACCCTCCAGACGCTAATCATAGCAGCATCAATTGAAAGAAACCCTTCCTCATGGGGGATTAGATGGAACAATAGCCTACTAATACTTACCATCTTATATGCGGTAACTCTTGATATCTTTTATATATTGTTAAAATCTAAAGTAGGTTTAAAAGAAATTGAAACCATTGCGTGAGTTTAGGTTTTGACCATGAGGAGCATGTTATAATTTAAAATTATAACTCTCAACACAATCTTGGAGTTTTAGTGCAGCGAGATGGTGCATTTGACACATATAAAGAAAGTTAGATATAGGCAAGAATATAAAAAGGTTAATTGTGGATAAAACCTTGTAGTATCGCTATTTGAACTTACTATCCATCTAGTTTTAGGGGCTGTTTGGTTTGCTGCAAAAATAAACTGTGGCAAATGTTGCAGCAACGAATGTTACATGCAACATTTCTTTGCGAAATAAACTTCAAATTCACCATTTGGATGTTTGCAATTATATTTTAGGAAATATATTTTCAATGCAAAAACACCGAAAATAGTTAGTGCAAAAGCTACATAATTTTGACATATAAGAAAACTTTGGTGGTGGTAGCTTTCTATTTAGATTTAAAATTTTTTTGATGAGGTGGAATATATATATATATATATATATATATATATATATATATATATATATATATATATATATATAAGTTTTCTTTTAAATCATGCGACTTTTCCTCCCATCAAATTGGTCATAGCATTTGTTGCAAATTTTTTCTACAAAATGCAAGTCTATTTATCTTTCCTAATGATAAATTATAAACCAAGCAATGTATTTACAAATCCATTTGCTCTATTTAAATCTGGTTGCTCTATTTACACTTGCAACTCTATTTCTATCCAACCAAACAGCCTTGACTCTTGTCACAGAAAGAGAATTCTTTGACATTATACCCTCTTAAGGGTAAACAACACTAGAGGAGTAGTAAGTTGCGACACCACGGGGTCTATTCACAATTAACCCAAAAGAAAAAGGAAATTCCATAAACGTATATTTGATTATCTTATGTTCAACAGGGAATTGTTACAGGTGGGCTGTGCTATTTCGCTAGTAATTGGTGCGTGCGCGTAAAAGGCCCAGTTTTTGCATCAGCATTCTCACCATTGCTCATCGTCTTCTCATTCCTACTGCAGACTATTTTCTTCGGAGCTTCTGCACAACCTTGGAGGTTATTTTTGCACCACTTGAATAATTCTTGCTATCTTTTTGTTGCAAGAGCTAGGAAACTCTAACTCATTGTTGATTTCTTACTGGAATCAAATATTTGATCCTTGAATCTTTTGTTCAGCATCACTGCGGCTCTACTGGTTATCGGCGGTCTGTATCTCCTCCTATGGGCAAAATCGAAAGACGATGCAAAAGATGAACAAAAACATTCACCAGAGATTCTGATCAGAGAGCCATTGATGGTGAGCAGGACAGCGTAGATAATGATAATTAGCCTGCCAAAACTTGGCTTGTTGTTGCACTGAATACCCAGAAATAAAATCACCCGTAAATCTATATTTTCTGTAACTAGACTCGGTCTTGATGTTCCAGAAATTTGAAATTCATGGATGGCTCAAACTCCATTGTCCTTTTTTCTTTGAAGCAATAAACATTTTGGCCGATAAAGGAAAGAGTTGCCTGGAATTTCATATATGTAGTTAAGTTTTGAGCAGATACCAATAAGAGAGAAAATGAGGTCCACGAAATCAGGAAGAAGAGTTCCATAAAAGCTGTTTTCATTGAGAACTAGCAGTTAGTTGTCTGTATCAAACTTGAGTATCATTATGTTTGGCATGAGTTCCTACTTCCTAATCTGGATGCTTGTTGGCTTTCTCTTCCACTGGTCATAATAGTTTTGAACCTTGATGAGCCCCCGCAAAAAATAAAATATTGGCAACTGTTATTTTACATTAACGTTTTTTTGCAGGAAATAAAATGCAATTGTAACCGGGACTAATTATATGACAGAGACGAGCAAAACAGTGTATTTCTCTAGGATTGCAGGCAGAGATAGTTAATAACTCTAATTGAGGTTGAGATTGTTGAGTATTCATGTGTGCGTATAGTCCTACATCGGATAGGATCATAAAGAGTTATTGATGTAGGACGCTTAACGGACAATTTCATGGAGGAGCGGGACAATCACAAGCTAAATACAAATACACACATGTTATTGACTTCCGCAAAGAAACGATCATATCTTCTAATCTGGAAGGCGGATTCCGACATATTATATATGAAAATCGCCTATCTCGACGAGACGAAGCCAACCAAATTGTCAGATTTCCAAAATTTCATCAGTATCACCAGCTTTGAGTAAAAATCCGAAAATAATTAATATTTAATTTATTTTTAGTAATAAAGTTGGAGTCTTTTTAGATTAGGAAACAAATTCAATTTTGATTGATGTTGGACTGATTTGTTTCCTATATTATAGGGAGTCTTTTTAGGGTAGGATTTGATACTTTCTATTTTTTTATAATTCTAGTCTTAGTAGGAGTCTTATTTGTTATTCTATTGTAGAAGAGGCATCTAACCTCAAGAAATATATCTTTTTTTTATCAATAAAATTTCCACTTTAATATTTTCTTCGTGAATTTGGAGATCGTTCTTTGTGGATTCAGAGAACAATCCTTGGTGGATTCTGAGGTTTTTACTTCCGCGCTGCGTTAATTGGTATCAGAGACTTGTTTTCCCGATCTGATGGCAGGCGACGAAGCCTCTTTTTCTCGAACTGAGTTCGATGAGTTGAAGACTGATGTTAATTAGATGAAGACCGATGTTAATCAGATTAAGACTACCGTAGATCGATTTGCGTCGGCACTGGAGCGTCTGAACACGGTAGGAGTTTAAAATCGCGTTGATAATCGCCAACGATGTGATCTGACTCTGCAGGATAAATTCAACAGTGACTGTAACCCTAAACAAGACCCTGGAGTTGGGAAGAGCACTAAAGAAGCGACAAAGAAAGAAGAACCACCCTCGAAGCACAATATCTTCCGCACGAGATGCACTGTGATACGGAAGGTTTGTGATGTTATCATTGATAGTCACAGTTGCAAGAATCTTGTCTCTCGGCGTATAGTGAATAAGTTAGGTTTGAAGACAGAGAAACACCCACCTCCCTACAAGATCGATTGGATTCGCCAGGGCAATGATGTGCAGAACGATGAGATGTGTCGGGTACATTTTTCTATCGGCCGCAACTATGTCGATGAGGTGTTGTGTGATGTGGTTGAGATGGATACTTGTCATATGCTTTTAGGTAGGCCATGGCAGTTAGATATTGGTGCCACCCACAGGAACAGAGACAATGCTTGTATCTTCAAGAAGGATGGACGTCGAATTGCACTCATGCCTCTTCAAGAAAAGGAGATATCCAAGATAGAGACTACTGAGAAGAAGAGACCATTGGTGACAAACAACGAGGCTTTAGCAGAAAACTTGAAACAATCTGAAGAGGTCTATGATTTAATTGTAATTGAGAAAGAGAACCTGCCCCAATCGAGATTCCTCTTGATGTGAAAGCCCTTATTGCGACCAAGATTCTTGATGTTGATGGTGATATGTCAGTGAAGATGGATGTTATGCATGAAATTCTCAAAGACGACGTGAGTGCTGTTACACATATTGATGTTGTCCCGTTGGAGGAGAAGGATAAATTAGAGAGTGAGACAAATGATGATATGTGTCAGTCATTTGGTGAAGGGCTCGAGGCAAAGGAGATGAAAGAATTATGTATGGAGTATGAGGGAGAAAATTATTCTTTGGAAGCATTGATCATCAATAATTTCAACAATGATAAGATGATAACACCGACACTAGAATATGAGAAGCAACAAGAAAAATATTTAGAGGAGTTTTTCATGTCAACTACAGAGCCACATACTGCCAGTTACATATACATGCCGTGGGAAAGATTCATACACAAGTTTGATTCTAAAGAAGCCCTAGCAGAGAAGGTAAAAGAACAGATGGAGAAAATCAATGCTAAATATAAGGCGGACGCTGATCGATGCAGGAGAAGAAAAGTGTTTATCAAGGAAGCTGCTATTCAAACAAATATAAGCTCGGGGTCGAGCTTCTTTCAACAAGGGGAGACTGATGTAGGACGCTTAACGGACAATTTCATGGAGGAGCGGGGATATAGGACGCTTAATGGATAATTTTATGGAGGAGCGGGACAATCACAAGCTAAATACAAATACACACATGTTATTGACTTCCAAAAGCGATCATATCTTCTAATCCGGAAGGATTCGACATATTATATATGAAAATCACCTATCTCGATGAGACGAAGCCAACCAAATTGTCAGATTTCCAAAATCTCATCAGTATCACCAGCTTTGAGTAGAAATCCGAAAATAATTAATATTTAGTTTATTTTTAGTAATAAAGTTGGAGTCTATTTAGATTAGGAAACAAATTCAATTTTGATTGATGTTAGACTAATTTGTTTCCTATATTATAGGGAGTCCTTTTAGAGTAGGATTTGATACGTTCTATTTTTTTTATAATTCTAGTCTTAGTAGGAGTCTTATTTGTTATTCTATTTAAGAAGGGGCATGTAACCCCAAGAAATATATCTTTTTTATCAATAAATTTCTCTTTAATATTTTCTTCGTGGATTCGAAGCTCTTCGTGGATTCAGAGATCGTTCTTTGTGGATTCAGAGAGCACCCCTTGGTGGATTCCGAGGTTTATCACTTCCGCGCTGCGTTAATTGGTATCAGATAGGACACAGTCAGGAGCAACAGCTGGGATCCAATAAAAATTATAGTACATGCTTTTAGATGTTTTCTGATAACTCCGAAACTTAAGGGCGTTTCTTAAGATTTAGGAAACTAATAGGACAAAAGCATAAAAATCTACCATTGCGTTCACCTGTCAAACTGTACAAAGCTATGTATATGTGAATGTGAGGAAACCAATAACTCACGCTCTCCACAACTAACAAAAACCCAACAAAAAAAAAAAAAAAAAGAATACCAAGGTCGCTTAGAAACCAGAAAGCAACGACAATGGCCGATATGGGACTATTATTTTCTGCTTCACTGCCTTACCTTATAATGACTTTGTCTCAACTCTTCCTCGCTTTCCTGCTCCTCTTCCTTCAATCACTCCTCGCCGATGGCGTCAACGCCACCGTGTTGGTTGTCTTCCAGCAAATCATAAGCGCCACCTTCCTCTCCTGCAGTGCTCTCTTCTTCGACAAGTAATTTGCAAATAACCCCCTGTGATTTTTTTTTTGTTTTTTTGCTTTTTGCATTTCATGATACTTTTTGCCTTGTGTTGCTGACAGAGGCAAGAGGCCACCACTGTCTTTCCCCGTTCTCGCATGGGCTTTCGTCATTGGATTTTTACAGTTAAGCCCTCTCTTATTTTTTTCCCCTTTTACTTTGGGAGACGACGATCCATGTTTCATTGAATCTATTTGTTTCAAAGGATTATCTCTTGTACTATCTGAGCCAAGGATGCCACTGAGGTTTTTTTTTTCGCCTATGATCCCAAGATCTATCCTCACCTATTTTTTCACTTACCCACTTTCAGTAGCTTGGTATACAATATTATTTTAGTAAGTTGTCATATTTGGTTATAATTTGCTGTATTTTGCCATAAGTAAATATATAATACTGGTATGCTAGAATATAAAAATATAGCTCTCAACATTTTGCCACAACTTTGGTGTTTTGATGCAATGGTTAGGTCATTTAACATTGTATGTTCATGCATATTAACCAGCTTAAATACACATGAGAGGTTTAAAATAATTCAGTAGATTGTTTTTGAAGTAGGTAGGCTTAAAACTAAGAGATTAAAATTTTGGGTTTATAGTCAAAACTAATGAATTTTCTTCCAAAATAATACTAAGGATTTTCAGTTAATCCTAATAAAATATTGAATAAACATATCTACACTACTCTCACCTATATTATTTATACACTACAAGAGATAGATGTGTGGGCACTCCTTGACAAGTCAGTAATTTTGTAAAATATTGATTTTAAAGGGCCTCATATTTTTCTGTCTTGTAGTGTAACTAAATTATTAGTACTGAGATATTGTGTTAACTTTGACAGCGGAAACTCATTTAAGAAAACCTTTTCAATGGTTTTTTTTGGGTTATTTTGATATTAGCCCTCCAAAACCTTCAATGTTTTGATATTCGCTCCCCAAATCTTTGAAATTGACCTCGGGCCCCCCAAAACCTACTAGTATATTGAAATAAGTCTTCTTAGTTAAAATCTGATGATTGTTTTTTTTTTTTTTCCTGGGGGGGGCGGGGCGGGGCGGGGAGGGTTGTGGAGGATATTCTGTTTACTTTAATTTTTTCCTATGATTTGCGAGTTATAGTCTTTTAACACAAACCCAAGCACATTAATCATTTTAATTTATACTTGTTAAGCTCGTCAAATCTCTTTAATATTTTCTTGTGGATTGAAGCTCTTCGTGGATTCAAGCTCTTCGTGGATTAGAGATCGTTCTTTGTGGATTGAGCACCCTTGGTGGATTAGGGTTTATCACTTCACACAAGATTGGTATCGATAGGACACGGTCGGGGCAACATTTGGGATCCAATAAAATTATAGTACATGCTTTTAGATGTTTTCGATAACTCCGAAACTTAAGGGCGTTTCTTAAGATTTAGGAAACTAATAGGACAAAAGCATAAAAATCTACCATTGCGTTCACCTGTCAAACTGTACAAAGCTATGTATATGTGAATGTGAGGAAACCAATAACTCACGCTCTCCACAACTAACAAAAACCCAACAAAAAAAAAAAAAAAAAGAATACCAAGGTCGCTTAGAAACCAGAAAGCAACGACAATGGCCGATATGGGACTATTATTTTCTGCTTCACTGCCTTACCTTATAATGACTTTGTCTCAACTCTTCCTCGCTTTCCTGCTCCTCTTCCTTCAATCACTCCTCGCCGATGGCGTCAACGCCACCGTGTTGGTTGTCTTCCAGCAAATCATAAGCGCCACCTTCCTCTCCTGCAGTGCTCTCTTCTTCGACAAGTAATTTGCAAATAACCCCCTGTGATTTTTTTTTTGTTTTTTTGCTTTTTGCATTTCATGATACTTTTTGCCTTGTGTTGCTGACAGAGGCAAGAGGCCACCACTGTCTTTCCCCGTTCTCGCATGGGCTTTCGTCATTGGATTTTTACAGTTAAGCCCTCTCTTATTTTTTTCCCCTTTTACTTTGGGAGACGACGATCCATGTTTCATTGAATCTATTTGTTTCAAAGGATTATCTCTTGTACTATCTGAGCCAAGGATGCCACTGAGGTTTTTTCGCCTATGATCCCAAGATCTATCCTCACCTATTTTTCACTTACCCACTTTCAGTAGCTTGGTATACAATATTATTTTAGTAAGTTGTCATATTTGGTTATAATTTGCTGTATTTTGCCATAAGTAAATATATAATACTGGTATGCTAGAATATAAAAATATAGCTCTCAACATTTTGCCACAACTTTGGTGTTTTGATGCAATGGTTAGGTCATTTAACATTGTATGTTCATGCATATTAACCAGCTTAAATACACATGAGAGGTTTAAAATACCAAACACACCCCAAGTAACGAAAAGTAATTGGATTGACCCAAAAAGGAGGAAACTCATTCCCTAGCTAATTTGTCGGAAATGAGTGATAACCCCATTTCCAGCATTTTTTTTTTTTTTTGGAATTGTGTTTCCTTGTTTCTTAGGAAAACATACAAACAAGTTAGTACTACGGGCGTGTTTTCAATGAATTTAATATTTGGAAAATATGGCTTTAATATTGAAGGATTCCACTAGGGGAGCTGATGGCAACGGCGAGCCTCCGTTACATAACGCCTACATTCCAGTCGGTAGCATTCAACACAATACCAACAGTGGTTTTCGTGCTAGCAACATTTACGGGACAAGAGAGCTTCAGGCTTCGGAGCTTGAATGGGTTTGCAAAAGTATTGGGTATATTGACCTCCACTGCAGGTAAGAATGAGTAGACGTTCGGTGATCAGTCAGTACGAAATTATGTAGCTTTTGCGCTAATTTTTTTAAACCAAACACTAAATTTGCATTGGAAATCTATTTCTTAGAATATAATTGTAAACTTTCAAACGGTGAATTTGAAGTTGATTTTCTACAGCAAATATTGCATGCAATATTTGTTGCTGCAAAATTTCTTACAATTTATTTTGGCAACAAACCAAACATTTTATAGAGAACTGAAAGAACGGTTAGTTCAATTGCTTCGAGTAGTAACTTTTCCAAATGGAATCAATCCAGACATATTTAAAATAGACCTGAAATGTCGACTTTAGTCTGTTTGATCAGTTTAATCGGTGCAAATCAATTAATGCTCACCTTTATATATGTGCAGGAGCTACTGTTTTGGTATTCATTTCGGATCCTACACTTTCGGATTCGGGTTCTACGTCAGCGGGTGAACAATGGATAGGACGCGGTTTGGTTGGGATTGCGGTCCTTGGGATGTCCACGTCGAGTCTTCTGGTGGTAGGTTGAATTTTGCGTAGGAGTGGGCGTGGGCCAGGCTGGTTCAGGCTCGTGACCCGGCCCGCCGGGTTTAAGGCCGGGCCGGGCTTGACCCTGGCCCAACCGGGTCAGAGTGGGCAGGACCTACTTCTCTGATCCCGGGTCTGGGACTGGACCCAGCCCTGCCCACGACCCGCCTAGGTGCGGGCCAGGTCTGACCCAGCCCACGGCCCGTGGGTCGTGGGCCGGCCCATGGGTTTTTCGTCCAATATTTTTTCTTTTTTTTACCTTTTTAATTATAATAAATTTGTATTTGCAATTATAAAATTATTTCTAATTTATTTTTTAGTAATTTAAAATTGTATTAAACTATTTTTTAACTTGTATGAAACTTTTTAATCCTTTAAAGTAGATAGCATCGAGCTTAAAGATCGTTGTTTTGTTTCTCAATAGGCCAAAATGTCCACGAGCCAAAGAGCTATGGCCTTTTGGCTTTATTGGCAGCTAGCTGCAGAGCCAAAGGGCTAAAGGAACAGTTAATCTAATTAAAAGATATATCATGAGTCGGCCCGGGCCGGGTTGGCCGTGGGCCGGGCTGGCGTGGGCTGGCCTACTTCTCTGACCCCTAGTTTGGGGCTGGACCCAGCCCGACCAGTGACCCGGGTATATCATGGGCCGGGTCGGGCCCGTCCCACTACAGATCGGGCCGGGTTGTGACCCATAGCGGGCTGGGCCGAGTCAGCCTTCTGGTCGACCCGGCCCACGCCCAACCCTAATTTTGCGTGTTAGCCCTTGAATTTAATTACAATTGTAGATAGTGGGGGTATTGGGACCTATACCTTTTAGTAGTAGTACAGGTTGAATTTAGTGATTGGGGTCCAGGTTTGTTGGATCTCGAAAGTGAGAGTTAAGACAAGTTTATTGCGCACGCCATGCATGCGGTCTTTACTCTGTGTGAGAGAATACATTTTAAGGTTTTAAAATGTTAGAATATCCTTTTTCAAATAAATTTAAAAAAAATTAGAAGATCCCCCTTGAGTTAGGGATTTTAAGGGGCTATCAGAAAATCACCCTTAACTTTAAAAATTTCTTAGAAAATTCTTATTAACTTTAAGACTTTATTTATTAAAAAAAACCACAAGAACATAAACCACAATTTCCGCCGGCGCGAATACGGAATTTTACCCACCCATAACTTTAAGATTTTATTAGAAAACCCCATAAGAGCGTTAACCACAATTTCCATCGGCAAATACGTAATTTTACCCACCTATGTGAAAATTGAGGTTAATGTTGTTTGAGGGTTTTCGATAAAATGTTAATGTTAAAGAGAATTTTCTCGATAACCCCGGCATAAATGGAGGTTTTGATATTTTGAAAGTTATCGGGTTTATTTGATAATGACCCAAAGTTAGAGGGGTTATCTAATATATAGCCTTATCTGAAAACAAGCAATTTTCTTATGAGAACCTTTATCAACAATCCGAAAATTTTGACATATTGCTTTGAGTTACATAACTTACATTCCTACATAAGCTTATATTGCTTTGAGTTGCATAACTTACATTCCTACATAAGCTTTGTGTTTTTTATGACGGTATATTTTTGTATTCTTTTATTATTATAGGAAAGGTTGGCTTTGAAGTACCAAGCGGACCTCACCTTGACTGCTATAATGGGAGCGTTCGGGACCCTCCAGACGCTAATCATAGCAGCATCAATTGAAAGAAACCCTTCCTCATGGGGGATTAGATGGAACAATAGCCTACTAATACTTACCATCTTATATGCGGTAACTCTTGATATTTTTTATATATTGTTAAAATCTAAAGTAGGTTTAAAACAGAAATTGAAACCGCTGCGTGAGTTTAGGTTTTGACCCACAGGAACATGTTATAATTTAAAATTATAACTCTCAACACAATCTTGGAGTTTTGGTGCAACGAGATGGTCTGTTTGACACATATAAAGAAAGTTAGATATAGGCAAGAATATAAAAAGGGTTAATTGTGGATAAAACCTTGTAGTATCGCTATTTGAACTTACTATCCATCTAGTTTTAGGGGCTGTTTGGTTTGCTGCAAAAATAAACTGTGGCAAATGTTGCAGCAACGAATGTTACATGCAACATTTGCTGCAGGAAATAAACTTCAAATTCACCATTTGGATGTTTGCAATTATATTTTCGGAAATATATTTTCAATGCAAAAACACTGAAAATAGTTAGTGCAAAAGCTACATAATTTTGACATATAAGAAAACTTTGGTGGTGGTAGCTTTCTATTTAGATTTAAAATTTTTTTGATGAGATGGAATATATATATATATATATATATATATATATATATATATATATATATATATATATATATATATATATATATATATATATATAGTTTTCTTTTAAATCATGCAAATTTTTCCTCCCATCAAATTGGTCATAGCATTTGTTGCAAATTTTTTCTACAAAATGCAAGTCCATTTATCTTTCCTAATTATAAATTATAAACCAAGCAATGTATTTACAAATTCAGTTGCTCTATTTAAATCTGGTTGCTCTATTTACACTTGCAACTCTATTTCTATCCAACCAAACAGCCTTGACTCTTGTCACAGAAAGAGAATTCTTTGACATTAGACCCTCTTAAGGGTAAACAACACTAGAGGAGTAGTAAGTTGCGACACCACGGGGTCTATTCACAATTAACCCAAAAGAAAAAGGAAATTCCATAAACGTATATTTGATTATCTTATGTTCAACAGGGAATTGTTACAGGTGGGCTGTGCTATTTCGCTAGTAATTGGTGCGTGCGCGTAAAGGCCCAGTTTTGCATCAGCATTCTCACCATTGCTCATCGTCTTCTCATTCCTACTGCAGACTATTTTCTTCGGAGCTTCTGCACAACCTTGGAGGTTATTTTTGCACCACTTGAATAATTCTTGCTATCTTTTTGTTGCAAGAGCTAGGAAACTCTAACTCATTGTTGATTTCTTACTGGAATCAAATATTTGATCCTTGAATCTTTTGTTCAGCATCACTGCGGCTCTACTGGTTATCGGCGGTCTGTATCTCCTTCTATGGGCAAAATCGAAAGACGATGCAAAAGATGAACAAAAACATTCACCAGAGATTCTGATCAGAGAGCCATTGATGGTGAGCAGGACAGCGTAGATAATGATAATTAGCCTGCCAAAACTTGGCTTGTTGTTGCACTGAATACCCAGAAATAAAATCACCCGTAAATCTATATTTTCTGTAACTGGACTCGGTCTTGATGTTCCAGAAATTTGAAATTCATGGATGGCTCAAACTCCATTGTCCTTTTTTCATATATGTAGTTAAGTTTTGAGCAGATACCAATAAGAGAGAAAATGAGGTCCACGAAATCAGGAAGAAGAATTCCATAAAAGCTGTTTTCATTGAGAACTAGCAGTTAGTTGTCTGTATCAAACTTGAGTATCATTATGTTTGGCATGAGTTCCTACTTCCTAATCTGGATGCTTGTTGGCTTTCTCTTCCACTGGTCATAACAGTTTTGAACCTTGATGAGCCCCCGCAAAAAATAAAATATTGGCAACTGTTATTTTACATTAACGTTTTTTTGCAGGAAATAAAATGCAATTGTAACCGGGACTAATTATATGACAGAGACGAGCAAAACAGTGTATTTCCCTAGGATTGCAGGCAGAGATAGTTAATAACTCGAATTGAGGTTGAGATTGTTGAGTATTCATGTGTGAGTATAGTCCTACATCGGATAGGATCATAAAGAGTTATTGATGTAGGACGCTTAACGGACAATTTCATGGAGGAGCGGGACAATCACAAGCTAAATACAAATACACACATGTTATTGACTTCATAAATAAAAGCGATCATATCTTCTAATGCGGAAGGATTCGACATATTATATATGAAAATCGCCTATCTCGACGAGACGAAGCCAACCAAATTGTCAGATTTCTAAAATTTCATCAGTATCACCAGCTTTGAGTAGAAATCCGAAAATAATTAATATTTAGTTTATTTTTAGTAATAAAGTTGGAGTTTATTTAGATTAGGAAACAAATTCAATTTTGATTGATGTTGGACTGATTTGTTTCCTATATTATACGGAGTCTTTTTAGGGTAGGATTTGATACTTTCCATTTTTTTATAATTCTAGTCTTAGTTGGAGTCTTATTTGTTATTCTATTGTAGAAGAGGCATATAACCCAGAGAAATATATCTTTTTTTATCAATAAAATTTACTCTTTAATATTTTCTTCATGGATTCGAAGTTCTTCGTGGATTCGGAGATCATTCTTTGTGGATTCAGAGAACAATCCTTGGTGGATTCCGAGATTTTTACTTCCGCGCTGCGTTAATTGGTATCAGAGACTTGTTTTCGATCGATGGCGGTAACCCTTTCTCGGCGAGTTCGATGAGTTGAAGACTGATGTTAATCAGATGAAGACCGATGTTAATCAGATTAAGACTACCGTAGATCGATTTGCGTCGGCACTGGAGCGTCTGAACACGGTAGGAGTTGAAAATCGCGTTGATGGTCGCCAACGACGTGATCTGACTCTACAGGACAAATTCAACAGTGACTGCGACCCTAAGCAAAACCCTGGAGTTGGGAAGAGCACTAAAGAAGCGACAAAGAAAGAAGAACCACCCTCGAAGCACAATATCTTCCGCACGAGATGCACTGTGATGCGGAAGGTTTGTAATGTTATCATTAAGAGGATCGCCGGGGATCACACTCACGAAGGAGAGGATCGCCGGGGATCACACTCACGAAGGAGAGGATCGCCGGGGATCACACTCACGAAGGAGAGGATCGCCGGGGATCACACTCACGAAGGAGAGGATCGCCGGGGATCACACTCACGAAGGAGAGGATCGCCGGGGATCACACTCACGAAGGAGAGGATCGCCGGGGATCACACTCACGAAGGAGAGGATCGCCGGGGATCACACTCACGAAGGAGAGGATCGCCGGGGATCACACTCACGAAGGAGAGGATCGCCGGGGATCACACTCACGAAGGAGAGGATCGCCGGGGATCACACTCACGAAGGAGAGGATCGCCGGGGATCACACTCACGAAGGAGAGGATCGCCGGGGATCACACTCACGAAGGAGAGGATCGCCGGGGATCACACTCACGAAGGAGAGGATCGCCGGGGATCACACTCACGAAGGAGAGGATCGCCGGGGATCACACTCACGAAGGAGAGGATCGCCGGGGATCACACTCACGAAGGAGAGGATCGCCGGGGATCACACTCACGAAGGAGAGGATCGCCGGGGATCACACTCACGAAGGAGAGGATCGCCGGGGATCACACTCACGAAGGAGAGGATCGCCGGGGATCACACTCACGAAGGAGAGGATCGCCGGGGATCACACTCACGAAGGAGAGGATCGCCGGGGATCACACTCACGAAGGAGAGGATCGCCGGGGATCACACTCACGAAGGAGAGGATCGCCGGGGATCACACTCACGAAGGAGAGGATCGCCGGGGATCACACTCACGAAGGAGAGGATCGCCGGGGATCACACTCACGAAGGAGAGGATCGCCGGGGATCACACTCACGAAGGAGAGGATCGCCGGGGATCACACTCACGAAGGAGAGGATCGCCGGGGATCACACTCACGAAGGAGAGGATCGCCGGGGATCACACTCACGAAGGAGAGGATCGCCGGGGATCACACTCACGAAGGAGAGGATCGCCGGGGATCACACTCACGAAGGAGAGGATCGCCGGGGATCACACTCACGAAGGAGAGGATCGCCGGGGATCACACTCACGAAGGAGAGGATCGCCGGGGATCACACTCACGAAGGAGAGGATCGCCGGGGATCACACTCACGAAGGAGAGGATCGCCGGGGATCACACTCACGAAGGAGAGGATCGCCGGGGATCACACTCACGAAGGAGAGGATCGCCGGGGATCACACTCACGAAGGAGAGGATCGCCGGGGATCACACTCACGAAGGAGAGGATCGCCGGGGATCACACTCACGAAGGAGAGGATCGCCGGGGATCACACTCACGAAGGAGAGGATCGCCGGGGATCACACTCACGAAGGAGAGGATCGCCGGGGATCACACTCACGAAGGAGAGGATCGCCGGGGATCACACTCACGAAGGAGAGGATCGCCGGGGATCACACTCACGAAGGAGAGGATCGCCGGGGATCACACTCACGAAGGAGAGGATCGCCGGGGATCACACTCACGAAGGAGAGGATCGCCGGGGATCACACTCACGAAGGAGAGGATCGCCGGGGATCACACTCACGAAGGAGAGGATCGCCGGGGATCACACTCACGAAGGAGAGGATCGCCGGGGATCACACTCACGAAGGAGAGGATCGCCGGGGATCACACTCACGAAGGAGAGGATCGCCGGGGATCACACTCACGAAGGAGAGGATCGCCGGGGATCACACTCACGAAGGAGAGGATCGCCGGGGATCACACTCACGAAGGAGAGGATCGCCGGGGATCACACTCACGAAGGAGAGGATCGCCGGGGATCACACTCACGAAGGAGAGGATCGCCGGGGATCACACTCACGAAGGAGAGGATCGCCGGGGATCACACTCACGAAGGAGAGGATCGCCGGGGATCACACTCACGAAGGAGAGGATCGCCGGGGATCACACTCACGAAGGAGAGGATCGCCGGGGATCACACTCACGAAGGAGAGGATCGCCGGGGATCACACTCACGAAGGAGAGGATCGCCGGGGATCACACTCACGAAGGAGAGGATCGCCGGGGATCACACTCACGAAGGAGAGGATCGCCGGGGATCACACTCACGAAGGAGAGGATCGCCGGGGATCACACTCACGAAGGAGAGGATCGCCGGGGATCACACTCACGAAGGAGAGGATCGCCGGGGATCACACTCACGAAGGAGAGGATCGCCGGGGATCACACTCACGAAGGAGAGGATCGCCGGGGATCACACTCACGAAGGAGAGGATCGCCGGGGATCACACTCACGAAGGAGAGGATCGCCGGGGATCACACTCACGAAGGAGAGGATCGCCGGGGATCACACTCACGAAGGAGAGGATCGCCGGGGATCACACTCACGAAGGAGAGGATCGCCGGGGATCACACTCACGAAGGAGAGGATCGCCGGGCGGGTGAGATCTACTAGGAGAAATCACGCTTATTCTCAGAGCCAACTGAAGTTCGCTTACCTCGCGGTTTGTAGATCGGACGCTCGCGTCGCTCTAACCGTAAGGCCGACGGCTCGTGGATCTCGCGAGGGCTCTCTCAAGAATATCAGAAAATCCAACTCCCAAAAATCCAGCCCTCTGCAAATGAGCACCCCCCAGCCTATTTATAGGAAACAAGAGGGGGGGTTATGGCCGGCCGGACACCATTTGGTGTCCGGCGGACACCAATGGTGTCCGGCCTTGGCCGGACACCAAATGGTGTCCGACCTTGGCGGACACCAAATGGTGTCCGGTGGACACCTATGGTGTCGGCCTTGGCGGACACCAAATGGTGTCCGGCCTTGGCGGACACCAAACGGTGTCCGGTTTCGCCGAACGCTTGGCTCCTCGGTTTGGTTTGGTTTTGGACTTTTCGCGGCGTTCGTTCGATCTTGTCATTGTCGTTATGAGTCCGCTTGGTTCACTTGATTGGTTTCATCCCGTCAGCGGTTTAAGTGGCGATCGGTCGATGTTCAAATCCGATCGTTGGCGTTTGAATCCGATCGATCTCGTTGAAGCTTTGCTTGTCGGATTCATTCCCTAACACGTAGCCTCGTTGATTAAATGCGCCTTGCGACCCACTTCATGAGTTCGTCGGCTCACTTTCTGGCGTTATCGCGGCGTCGGTTTGTCGAATGGATCGTCGGTTGTCGACCCACCGTTACGAGTCTTGCTCGGGTATTTGACAAGCAATTTTTTATGCCTACAGATACCCCCTCCAAAGCGTCTCAGTCTCGATTCTTTGGCGAGTCTGGGATGCTTTGGACATGATGAGCCCTTCACCCTTCGATCGGCGTGATGGGTCTTGTGAATGACCTTGGCGTTTGATCTCTCCACTCCTTTCAGTCTTTCCAGTGCTTTGTAGGATTGCTGAAGGTATTACGGTACTGCATTTTTTGTCTGACCGTTGTCGAGATCTTGACCAGAAGTCGGTAGATAAATTTCTTTTGAGATTGGCTCTAGTATTTGATTCCTCCAATTCTCGCAGGTTCTCCAGTGCTTTGTAGGATTCTTTGAAGGTATTACGATCTTGCATTTATTGCTTGACCGTTGTTGGAATTCGAACTATAGCTAATTGAGTTCATTTGTTGTTGACTTCGTGTCGGTGGATTGTCGTCCAATTGACCATCGAGATTCCTCCGTTGATCGGGAATTCTTCACCGCGGCCGCGTTAGTGGGCGTTGAACCATATAGGTTTTAGCCTTCAATCGGCAAATGCAACGCGTTGACTGGCGTACGATCTTACGTGGATTCGAACCGTTGATCAGTGAATCCTTCAGCGGCGACGCGTTGGTTGGCATCGCTACTGTATTACTCCTCGTTGGAGTGCATTCATCCACGGTGGAAGGTATTCTTCCTGGGATTTGTTCGATCCTCAATTCGATTGATAGGCCCTCGGTGACGCGAATCGGCATTGTCTGATGGGGAGTTCTTTCCAGGTAGAACGCGTTGTTCGGCGTCTATATAAGTCTTGGCAGAATTTATTAACTTTTTCCACAGCGGGAGGAAATTGAGGATTATCGAGTTATCCTTAAGAATATGGTAGTATTCTCCAGGAACTTCTCGTTAAATTGGGAAATAGTTTATACTCATAATCCTAGTTGGAGTAGGATTAGACGACGCGTTGATTGGCGTCGATGCAATCCGTACGATCGAGTTATCCCTAAGAATATATTTTGTGAAAATACTCTTCCGGGAACTTCTCAAAAAATTAGGAAACAGTTTATACTCGTAATCCTAGTTGGAGTAGGATTAGACGACGCGTTGATTGGCGTCGATGCAATCCGTACGATCGAGTTATCCCTAAGAATATATTTTGTGAAAATACTCTTCCGGGAACTTCTCAAAAAATTAGGAAACAGTTTATACTCGTAATCCTAGTTGGAGTAGGATTAGACGACGCGTTGATTGGCGTCGATGCAATCCGTACGATCGAGTTATCCCTAAGAATATATTTTGTGAAAATACTCTTCCGGGAACTTCTCAAAAAATTAGGAAACAGTTTATACTCGTAATCCTAGTTGGAGTAGGATTGGGCGACGCGTTTGATTGGCGTCGATGGGCCTTCGCAAGGTGTTATTCTGCGGAATAAATCTTCAGAATCTTTCCAAATATAGCGGAGGGGGTAGGAGCCAATCAACGGACTGATTTGGCACTTATTTTGACATCCGGATAGGGTTCTAATTAGGACTCCTAATTAGGGGCTGATTAGAGTTCTAATTAGAATTGGTTTGGGCCCATTAGGAGTTGTTATAAATACCCATACCCCTCCTATTCTTCTGACCTAGGCCGGACCCCCCCTGTGCTCTCTCTCTCTCTTGTTTTCATCTCGCTTCGCCGTCTTATCTTCCTCGATCAACAAGGTATGCACGAGAGTTTTACAAGATCTTTTCATCTTTTCCTCTCTCTTTTTTTCTTCTCTCTTTTTTGTTGTTGGTGTATGCATGCGGGAGGAGAGAATTGGCGTCGGCCCGAGCGGGCAGCGGCGGCGATAACGCCAGCGTCGGCCGGTGGCGGCCGAGCGGCCGTTAGGCGCTTCGGTCGTGACCGGCGCTGGCGTAGGCGCTTCGGTCGTGACCGGCGCTGGCAATGGCGCTTCGGTCGTGACCGGCGCTGGCAATGGCGCTTCGGTCGTGACGGCGCTGAGTCTTTGGCGGGCTTGGTTGTTCGGTGTGTTGTGTCGGACTCGTCGTCGTTGGTGCCGGTCGTGGTCAATGAGCCGCGACGACCAACAGGGAGCTCTGGCTGTTATACTCGCTGATCTTTTAGCCATGTATTTGACTTTTAAATGCGTGTTTTGCGGCTTTCGATGTCGTCGGGAAGATCCGCAGCTCAGGAGCCGACCGTCTACTCCGTCTCGTGATGGCGTGCCACCATCATTATTTGGTGAGGTTTTATGTTAAATTGCTCATTCACAACTTGTATTTGTAAATTGCGGCCTTGATTCCTCCTTCGTGGGGAGCGGCCCATATAGCCTTGATTTCTCCTTTGTGAGAATCGGCCTTCATACGACCTTGATTCCTCCTTCGTGGGGAGCGGCCCATATAGCCTTGATTTCTCCTTTGTGAGAATCGGCCTTCGCCTTGATTCCTCCTTCGTGGGGAGCGGCCCATATAGCCTCGATTTCTCCTTCATTGAAAATCGGCTCATATTCGGCGGCGATGGGGGCGATTTGGTACTACGATTAGGCGGATAGGATGCATCGTCATTTTATGTGACGGGTATATTATCGATCAATGTAGTGTTCGGATTGATCTTCCCATTATAATGCGTGACTCTATCTCACGAATCTCGTGAGATGAGTTCAACGTCTTATATATATATGTTTCTTTGGGTTCGACTCATTCCTATTTCATCTTTTTGGTTGAGTATCCCTGCAGTGCGCTCCTTAGCATGCGGTTGGCGGGCGTCGTGGTGACCAATTCTCCTCCTCGATGACCCCACTATTCTTATTTAGCCCGGTTTAGGCCGGATCATACGGAGGTGACCCGATTGGTACTTGGGGAAGTCCTCGTGTGTTGAGATCGTGATGGCGGCGCCACTCGAGAAGATGCGGTTCTTCCCAACCTTTGGGCAAGGCGGACTATTTATTTGGCGACTCAATCGAGGACCGGATCGACTTTCATTGAGTGAGCAATGGGCACAAGGATGATGGTGGATTCTTATATCTCCCTTGGGTTCCTCGGCACCGTTGTTTGGCGGATTCGTCATCGAGTCGTCACGGAAAATGTCGTGGTGCGGCGGAGGGCGTGGCGGCATTCATTGCGGGTTTATCACCCATCGGTTGGTTCTGGCTCACTCGAGGTCGGGTTATTGGGCGCACCACGGTATATTGGGGCTGGATTCTCCGCCTCGTGGCGAGCATTTCATCAGCAGTGATTTTGAAGAACCGCCTTGCCTGTTGGGGCCGGGAGATCGCGGCATCTGGTCATAGATTCTTGGTGGGTTCATTCTGCGGATAAGCTTTGGTGGACTCGTCGGTAGTCCGCGTTCTCGGCCGATGGGGCGAGGACCTTCGTGCTGTGGTTTATATCTTTGCGATTCGTGCCACCATGTATGGGCTCGATCGGCACCAACCACTTCTTCGCTTTATCGGACTTTATGATCTGATTGAACACATTCTTAACCGGGCATGGCGAACTTGGATTGGCTTTGCGAGATGCACGGGTCGGGTTTACCTATGGGAAGGATGCTCTATCGGGAATATTTCCCTTCGGCCAAGAATTGGGTCGTTGAAGGCTACTCTGCGGCCGTTATGACACTCTGTGGGACCTCCGTGCCATTATCACATTGCTCTATACGGATAGAGCCGTCGATAAAGAGGAAGTCGATTATAAGCACGAAGCGATTCGCCAATTATTTGTTCAAACATCACGGAGGGCGATTACGATGGCGGTTGTGGTGGCTCCTTCTACCCTTGAAGTTAATCGTTGATCAAAAGTCCGGCTAAGTCTTATACCTCGAGTAGCCGATGCGGTTTTCAGCGGGGACCAAATTCTCGACCTTCTTATGGCATGCAGTAAAACGCATCCGGCCGATGACTCTCTTAGCCGGCTTTATCGCCATCTGGTTAAAGAAATGTGTGATGCGTGTCGACCTAGCGGCGCTTTGCGTTAGAGTTACTCTATCCTGCGGTTCGGTGGCTCATAAGAAGGCTGTCTCTTCTTCGGTGATGGTGGCTAACATTCGCCGGGGACTTAGATCAAATAGCCCTTGCCTTTACTCGGAGGAAAAACAAACCGTCGGTGAGATTCCTCATGTCAAAGTGGAACCGCCAGACACCTACTTGATGGCTTGGTTCGTCCTTCATCGACCGATATGATGACAACGCCAAACTTGCAGATCCGTCTGTCCCTTTTATCAATCTTTGGAGAAATGTAAATGGCAAAGCGGATTTTTAGCGATGCAGGCGGTACAAATCCACAAGGGTTGGGTCTTACGTAGGTGTTTTCCTCGGTTCTCCGGTCGATGCGGGGAGGCCTTGATTGATGAGGAGAGACACAAAATGAACGGACTTTACTTGGCGTTGGTACATTTTAATTGGTGACCAACATCCGACTGGTTATCTTATTTGCGAGTGAAAGCGAGTGCTACATTGAGCCTTATTTCCCTTCTCGTTTATTTCGTCGGTTCGGTTCACGACCCGCTTTACGTTGGGAACCCGAACCGAGCTCCGGACTCGCGGTTTGATCGATGGTGTCGGCGTGGTAATAGATAGCGGGTTGTACCGATGCTAAATTTAGCCTCCAGTGCGTCGCCGGTTAGATCGACATATTTATCTGCGGTTGGCTTTTGGCGCCCGGCGAACTTCGTTCTGTGAAGTCCCTTGGCCAGTGAAGAAGGCTTCGGTGACACTTTCGGTATTCGGGCTGCTGAGACCAGGCGTCGCCGTGCATGAATCAGGCAGTCGATGGGGAGATTCATAGTTCGTGGCGATACTTGAGGAGATGACCAGAGGAGATTGCAACTCATGAAGAGGACTCGGTACTCTCTCCTTTACTCTCATTATTCCCCTCCTATGATATCCTAGTCGACTCGATCTATCTTTTCGGGCATCTTGGAAAGAGATGCGGTCGCCCTTGCGATGGGGACAAACTCCGCAATGGAGTTCCTCTTAAGCGAAAGAGACTTGTCCACAGATCTCGACACGCCTCTCGGACCATTAACTTGGATTCGACAGCGAAGACTCTGCCGGTGATAGGGGTAATGTTGGCTAACCCATAACCTTACGTTTATCCGGCCTTTTATGAGTCTCACGATTTCCTCTGTCGCGGAGAATTTGGTGGGGATGCCAATTTTGATTTTCCCTTCCACGACTTTGCGCGTCGGCCGTGGAGCAAGTACCGGGCTGTGGACGGAGCAGAGAATACCGACATAGGACGAGTTGGAAAATCCGGTTAGATCTAATATTGGTATTCTTCTACCGTACATCACTTGCAAAGACATGAAATTTGTTTCCCTGCGGTTCTCATCTATACTTAGCACTCTTATGCGGCTTTTTCGATGGAGGAGTTCGAGGATTTGATCTTGTGATTTACCGAGGCGGCTCCTCCTCACAGCGATCTTGAGCTTGAGTTAGGAATTCCTAGGGATATCGGTGATTCCTTTGAAGGTAAAGCTTCCCTTCGATAATCATAGGACTATTCAATTTTAAATAGTTAGTCTATGATGAAAATGTCTCCCATTTGATAACAGACTCGCCCCGGTGACATTGAGGCGCTATTCCTCGAGTCGGCTTCATAACCGTTGATATGTCGGACGTGCGGGTTGAGATACCGATTGAGGCTGTTGATCGCCACCATTGCTTCTTTGTTTAGCCGGTTTCATTAGGGCAAGGCTGGCTCTGGTATGAACCCTTCCACGCCAATACTCATATTGAGTTTATTTTTTGGGGTTTTAACCCTTTTCTTCCTTTTCGCGAGTGCATCCGACTCTTCCGACTTAGTGAGAGCTTTGATGTCGGCGGCGATCCATCTCGGCTTATTATCCGGGTGGAAATTAGTTCGTTCTTTTCCTATTTGGCCATAGTGGTAGACACACTTCGGTACCGGGCTTTCTCTTCGTCGGTTCGGCCATTCCTTGATCCTAGGGTAACCACGATACGAGATCGCGGGTTATCGAGTGGCCGGACCATTCTTGATGATCTCGATCATTTGGAGGTTAAGCTCAAAAGTGCGCAAGACTTTGAGGCGGCCGACTCTCCTCATATATAGAGAGCGAGCGAGGCTCGCTGAAAGCTTGGCGTGATGCTCGCGTCATTACTGGACTCGAAGTTCAGATGCAGCAAGACCGGGTGCGTCTTTTGGAGACTGCTGTCACCGAAGCTTCGTCTTCCGTGGAGCATTTTCAATCTTGTGTCGCTGCTGGGGAAGCGAGGATAGTAGAGCTCGAACAGGAACTTCAAGTGGCGAGGAGAGTCGATCATCTTGAAGGCGACAAAGGCCAACAAGGAGGAGACTCTTGCGGTCATGTCAGAAAAGCGAGTTTTCAAAGCGGAAGCTGGTCGAAGTCGAGGAGGAGACCGTAAAGACCCTTAATGGCAGCGAGGAGACTTTCAGGGCCGAGCTTCAGGAGGAACTTCAACAAGCTTTCCTCAATAAAGTATCTGATTTGAAACAGCAAATTTGCTATCACAAATTTGATGTTTAGAAAACTTTAACCAGTCTTTTATCAATAAAGCGTGTTTCTATCCTCTTTTGTGCTTTATTACGATTCTTTTATTTCGTCAGAAATAATTAACCGTAATACTTATAGGATTTTTGGCAAACCCTCAGCCGTCAACGGATTTGATTAGCCTTTACCAACTACCGTTTGAATTGGGCTAGCGTGTGGATTATCTGGACCCGTTCCGCACGTGACGTTGTGCTGGAAGAATGAAACTCTTCTAGACTTGTTGCTATAATATTGAATACATAGGCTTGGTACTCTTTTACGGGCAAGAGACCACCCGACAGCGTATTACCGTAGACTCATCCCTTCTTAGGCTTGGGATGAAATACCCGAATCGAACTCGGTGTCTTCTTGATCGGAGAAAAACTAAGCCGACAGCGTGTGGCGTTGACTTTAGGGTTATTGGCCAACCCCGACCTTCAGCGGGTTTGATGAGCCTTTACCAACTACCGTTTGAGTTGGGCTAGCATGTAGATTATCTAAATCCGTTCTACACACAGCGTTGTGCTAAAAGAATGAAACTCTCTTAGACTTAATGCTACGATGTTGAATCACGTGACTTGTCTTTTCACGGGAAGACTAACCCGACAGCGTATTACCGTAGACTCATCCCTTCTTAGGCTTGGGATGAAATACCCCAAAATCGAACTCGGTGTCTTCTTCAATCGGAGAAAGACTAAGCCGACAGCAGCGTGTGGCGTTGGCTTTATCCTTCTTAGGCTTGGGATAAAATGCCCCAAGATGAATCTTGGTGTCTTCTTTTGACGGAGAATGGTGAACGGATTAAGATTGATTGAGGTGGGAAAGGAAGAATGTATTCTATTTCGAATGTGGAGAGGAAGGAGGATCTTGTCTCCTATCTCGGGTGAGGGCGAACAAGAGAGGAAGGTTTTGTATCCTATCTCTTGCCGATGGAGAGGAAGGAGGATCTTGTCTCCTATCTCGGGTAAGGGATGAACAAGAGAGGAAGGTTTTGTATCCTATCTCTTGCCGATGGAGAGGAAGGAGGATCTTGTCTCCTATCTCGGGTGAAATGTGGGAAAGGAAGAATGTATTCTATTTCGAATGTGGAGAGGAAGGAGGATCTTATCTCCTATCTCGAGGCGTTTGGAAAGGAAGGATTTTGTCTGTTTGGTGAAAGAAACTAAAAGTGGGATCTCCGCCGAGAATCTTGAAAGCGAAACTAAGGCGGGATCTCCACTCCAAGAATCTAAAACAAGAGAGGAAGAATGTATTCTATCTCTTGCTTGAAGAGGAAGCATGTGTCCTATCTCGGTGAATATGGGAAAGGAAGAATGTATTCTATTTCCGATGAGAAACTAGGCGGGGTCTCCACTCACGAGAATCTTTGGAAAGTGCGGATAGCTTTGGCTTTTATAGGATTGCTAACGAATTTGAAAGTGGACCTCTGTTAGTGGAAGGAATCGAGAGGAGATTTTCTTGGTGGTTGGACGAGAGAGGTTTTAGTGGGCCCACCGTCAATGAATTTGATCGGTGAGAGAATTTTGGAGAAAACACAATAATTTAGGGTTATCCTCATGAAAATGAGTGAGATATTCTCGAGGAACTTCCCATCAAAATGGGTTATCCTGAATGTATTAAGGATAATACTTTTTCAGAAACTTCCCATTTATCGGCATTAATTGCCGGTCGCCATTCTGTGTGATAAGGCGATATGCACCGTTTGAATAGGCTGTGTCTATTACAAGCGGTCCTTCCATTGGGTTGAATTTACCTTTCTTTTTAGAGGTGAGGATTATCGGCCGTCGAGCAGCGAGGACGAGATCTCCCTCCTTAAAGGTTCTCTGTCGAACTTTCTTGTTGAAAGCCCTCGACATTCTAGCTTGATAGAACTCAATGCATTGTTGAGCCTCAAAGCTTCTCATCTAACATCTCAAGCTCTTGAGGCGTTTACGATGTTGTTCTTTGGTCGTCATCTGTTGAAGGCGTCGCGAAGTGGCGAATCTGGATTTCCAGCGGAGAATTGCTTCACCGTAGACCGAGTGCGGGGTAGCTCTGTCGGCGTGCGTATCGTTGTGCGATATGCCCGAGTGCTTCTCAGAGTTTATCGTCGGTCTCACTTGTTATTCTTCACAAGCTTTGACAAAATCTTGATGATCGTCTTGTTGAGCGCCTCGGCTAACCCATTATTTCTTTGGATTATAGAGGCATCGGCGAGGCGTCTTGTATCTTAATTTCTGCAAAACGATGAAGGAATTGGCGATGAATTGGGGACCGTTGTCATGCGATCCGTCTTGGGACACCGTGTCGATAGATGACATGGTGTTTGATAAACTTGATGGCGGTACTTCGCCTTTACTTCCTTTAGCGGGATTGCTTGACCCACTTGGAGAAATAGTTGGTGATCGCTAGAATAAACCGATCTCCTTTAGCGGCGGAGGAAAAATGGGACCTACAGCGTCCATTCCCCATGTCTCGAATGGCGAGGATGTGGCGAAGGATGCAAGCGCTCACGGAGGTGATGCATATAATTGGCGTGAATTTGACAGCGTGGCATTTCGGCGTGCTCGGCGTCATTAATCATTGTTGGCGAAGTAGCCCATTCTCGATTCGATCGTAGAGCTTGGGACCCGGTGGTGTGCACCACATTCACCTTCGTGTGCTTGAAGGACCTCTCTGCCTCTTTGTTTGAGAGGCATCGAACAAAGACCATCGTACCCGGCGATATAACATCACGGGTCTCTATGTGGTAGAAGAATCTTGGAGCTCTTGGCGGATTGACTCTCTCTCCTTCCGTCTTCGGCGAGAATACCGTGCAAGACATAGTCGATGATAGGAAAGCGCCAATCTCGGGGCTCCAATTGGTTTGGGTTGCATGTACCTCTTTGGACACCATCCCTTTGTCTTCTTATGCGTCATTATATATTGAGTGCGAAGAGTTGGTGAGTCGGCCGTAATTAATTGCTTTCGGTCTCGGAAGGTTGTGCTAATGACCGCATACGCCGCCCGGTGCATCAGCGTGGCGTTTGGGCGTGGAATATATTCGATGAAGAACTCTTGAGCGAGTACGCCATTTCGATTGCTACGATGATAATGAATTAGATGCGGATTTACGTCTTCGTAGTCTCGGCGGATCGCCTAACTATCGGTTGTGAATCGCCGTATGCTTGAGATATTGACCCCGGCTCCTTGGCGAAGCTAAGTCCGATAAGTAGCGCGTTGTATTGACTCGTTATTGGAACAAGGTTGGTGAGTGAATAAGCACGGGGCATGACATGATTCCGGGAAATCAAGACAACTCCGACTCAGTGGAGATTTTAGAACATCGGGGGTACTTGCCACATTTATGGCCCGAAGCTCCGTCAAAATATAATCGCCATATTTGTTGGTGCGATGTAGTGTTGACTTCACGAACTTCATCAGGAGATCATCATATAGCTTCAACTGCGTCCGTTGTCGGGTTGGCGACCAAGAGATCATTGTTTGGGTGAAAGTTGATTTCTTTGTAAAACTTGAGAAAATTACACTTTTGGTTCTCGGTTACATGAAAATGAGTGAGATATTCTCGAGGAACTTCCCATCAAAATGGGTTATCCCGAATGTATTAAGGATAATACTTTTCGTAAACTTCCCATTTATCTAAGATTAATTGCCTACGCCATTCTCAGGTGATATATGATATGCACCGCTTGAATAGATCGTGTCTATTACAAACGGTCCTTCCCATTTGGGTTCGAATTTACCTTTCTTTTAGAGGTGAGGATTATCGGCCGTCGGCGGCGAGGGCGAGATCTCCCTCCTTAAAGGTTCTCTGTCGAACTTTCTTGTTGAAAGCCCTCGACATTCTAGCTTGATAGAACTCAATGCATTGTTGAGCCTCAAAGCTTCTCATCTAACATCTCAAGCTCTTGAGGCGTTTACGATGTTGTTCTTTGGTCGTCATCTGTTGAAGGCGTCGCGAAGTGGCGAATCTGGATTTCCAGCGGAGAATTGCTTCACGCGTGAACCCGAGAGTACGGGGTAGCTCCTGTCGGCGTACGTATCGTTGTGCGATATGCCCAGAGTGCTTCTCCGAGTTTATCGTCCGAGTCTCACTTGTTATTCTTCACAAGCTTTGACAAAATCTTGATGATCGTCTTGTTGAACGCCTCGGCTAACCCATTATTTCTTTGGATTATAGAACATCGGCGAGGCGTCTTGTATCTTGAATTTCTCGCAAAACCCGATGAAGGAATTGGCGATGAATTGGGGACCGTTGTCATGCACGATCCGTCTTGGGACACCGTGTCGATAGATGACATGGTGTTTGATAAACTTGATGGCGGTACTTCGCCTTTACTTCCTTTAGCGGGATTGCTTGACCCACTTGGAGAAATAGTTGGTGATCGCTAGAATAAACCGATCTCCTTTAACCGACGGAGGAAAAATGGGACCTACAGCGTCCATTCCCCATGTCTCGAATGGCGGGATGTGGCGAAGGATGCAAGCGCTCACGGAGGTGATGCATATAATTGGCGTGAATTTGACAGCGTGGCATTTCGGCGTGCTCGGCGTCATTAATCATTGTTGGCGAAGTAGCCCATTCTCGATTCGATCGTAGAGCTTGGGACCCGGTGGTGTGCACCACATTCACCTTCGTGTGCTTGAAGGACCTCTCTGCCTCTTTGTTTGAGAGGCATCGAACAAAGACCATCGTACCCGGCGATATAACATCACGGGTCTCTATGTGGTAGAAGAATCTTGGAGCTCTTGGCGGATTGACTCTCTCTCCTTCCGTCTTCGGCGAGAATACCGTGCAAGACATAGTCGATGATAGGAAAGCGCCAATCTCGGGGCTCCAATTGGTTTGGGTTGCATGTACCTCTTTGGACACCATCCCTTTGTCTTCTTATGCGTCATTATATATTAGTGCGAAGAGTTGGTGAGTCGGCCGTAATTAATTGCTTTCGGTCTCGGAAGGTTGTGCTAATGACACGACTAGCGCCGCCCGGTGCATCAGCGTGGCGTTTGGGCGTGGAATATATTCGATGAAGAACTCTTGAGCGAGTACGCCATTTCGATTGCTACGATGATAATGAATTAGATGCGGATTTACGTCTTCGTAGTCTCGGCGGATGCGCTAACTATCGGTTGTGAATCGCCGTATGCTTGAGATATTGACCCCGGCTCCTTGGCGAAGCTAAGTCCGATAAGTAGCGTTGTATTGACTCGTTATTGGAACAAGGTTGGTGAGTGAATAAGCACGGGGCATGACATGATTCCCCGGGGAAATCAAGACAACTCCGACTCCAGCGGAGATTTTAGAACATCCGGGGGTACTTGCCACATTTATGGCCCGAGAAGCTCCGTCAAAATATAATCGCCATATTTGTTGGTGCGATGTAGTGTTGACTTCCTGAACTTCATCCGGGAGATCATCATATAGCTTCACTGCGTCCGTTGTCGGGTTGGCAGCCAAGAGATCGCTGTTTGGGTCGAAAGTTGATTTCTTTGTAAAACTTGAGAAAATTACACTTTTGGTTCTCAGTTACAAGAAAATTAAATAACTCTCTCACAAACTCGAACAAAAGACGCTACAAGTGTAGATCTCTTGTTTTTTTTGTGGGACTTTGCCTGTGCCGGGGACGCGTAATCCGTGGACCACCGAGCAGCGATCGTCGAATCGACGGGGTTTAGTTAGTGCTTCGCAAAGGAAACAAGAACTTCAGCAAATATCTTAGCAAGGTAAGATATCTACTCTTCTCAAGAATAAGTCAAGGCTTAAACTCGAGGAATCTCGCGTGGATCGTGTTCTTGAACTCCGGAAGCTTGGATTTCTGACTTTTCCCTTCGATGGCCGACCCCGCCCAAGTGGGCGTAGGAGGTATTTATAGTCTTTGGGAAGCGTGCCCACGGGTGTCATAAGTCTTTGGAGATTTTGCAATTAAGCGGCAGCTGAAGCTACCTGGCTAAGGCTACCTCGCTCGCTGGCGGCGGTGTCGGCTACCTGTTGGCGGCGGCGATATGAAGGCTGCCTCATTGGCCGGCGGCGATCTTCCTCATTTCTTTATGCGGTTTTCTGCTTTTAGGCGCGATTAAATGCCTAGAATTACGCCTAGTGGGCGTATCTTCGCGATGTAACCGCCTATTAGCGATGTCACGAGCGTCTCTGCATTGATAAAGTCAAGTGGGCCCCATCGGCATTGATTTAGACCCTTCAAGAGCTCGTTCCAAGTATTACGGGTGTCTGCCGGTTAGCGAGACACAAATAAAGTGCCTGCGCCTATAGCGAGACACATCAAGATGTCTCGCTTCGTGCAAGGCACACACAAGTGTCTGCTAATAGCGAGACACATCAAGATGTCTCGCTTCGTGCAAGGCACACACAAGTGTCTGCTAATAGCGAGACACATCAAGATGTCTCGCTTCGTGCAAGGCACACACAAGTGTCTGCTAATAGCGAGACACATCAAGATGTCTCGCTTCGTGGCGAGACACAAACAAAGATGTCTCGCTTCGTGGCGAGACACAATCTCCCCATGTGTTGACTTCTTGAGATTTCGACGACGTTGTTCTTCGATCTTCTCATGATTTAGTCATTGTTAGCGGTAAAAGTAGACTTGTTATTCATTGCTTTCGTTTGAACTTGTTTACGCCTTCGCTGGCCTATAACAAAATTCAAAACAAAAGAAATGCCTTTTATTTTAGGCGCATAATGAAAACAAAATTACAACTTCTTCCTTTTGTGAACAAACCACGAGGATCTCTATTTTACGGGATCACCGCTTGCGTGGAGTTCTTTGCTGTCTTGGGGACTTTTATTAGTCCGTGGACCACGGCGCAATTCAGATCAGTGGAAACCGGGTTACGGAACTCTGACCTTGAGGGGCTCGTTTCCGCGAGGAAGCGAAGCGCTGAGGATCGCACTCCGCGAAGGAGAGGATGCGCCGGGGATCACCTCCGCGAAGGAGAGGATCGCCGAGTGGGTAAGATCTACTAGGAGAAATCCGGCTATTACGTAGCCGACCGAGTTCGTTTACCTGCGTGGTTTGTAGATCTGTCGTGCTGCGGTGCTTTCGGGGTGTCGTCGGCGGCTCGTGGATCTCGCGAGGGCTCTCTCAAGAATATCGAGAAAATCCAATCTCCAAAAATCGGCCCAAAATCCACCACTTTCGTCAAAATGAGCACCCCACTATTTATAGGAAAACAAGAAGGGGGTATGCTCGACGGTAGGACACTTTTGGTGTCGGCCAAGCCGAACACTTTAGGTGTCGGGTCATGGCGGACACTTTTGGTGTCGGCCAAGCCGAACACTTTAGGTGTCGGGTCATCGCGGACACCTTTGGTGTCGGCCAAGCCGAACACCATTTGGTGTCGGGCTATGGCCGAACACCAAATGGTGTCGGCCAAGCCGAACACTTCGGTGTCGAGTTCTCGGCGATCATTTGTTTTGCCCAAGTTCGATTGTTTTCGGACTTTTCGCGGCGTTAGTTCGCTCTTGTCGTCGTCGTTCTAAATCCGTGCTTGGTTCACTTGATCGGTTTAATCCGTCAGCGGTTTAGCGGCGATCGGTCGATGTTCAAATCGATCTCGTTGGCGTTGAATCCGATTGATCTGGCTGAAGCTTAAGCTTGTTAGTTTCATTCCATAACCGTAGCCTGCGTGGGTCGCGCCTTGCTAACCCACTTCGCGGCGTTGGCGGACCGGCTTCGCATTTGCGACATAGTTAATCGTCGGCGTTTGTCGATGGGTTGTTGGTTGTTAACCCACCGTCCGCGAGTTTCGTTGAGATGCGATAAGCAATTTTTAGCGCCTCTGAGATACCCCTCCAAAGCGTCTCGGTCTCGATTCTTTGGCGATGCGGGATGCTTTGGACATGATAAACCCTTCACCCTTCGATCGGTGATGGGTCTTGTGAATGACCTTGGCGTTTGATCTCTCCACTCCTTTCAGTCTTTCGAGTGCTTTGTAGGATTGCTAAAGGTATTACGGTGCTGCATTTTTGTCTGACCGTTGTCGAGATCTTGACCAGAAGTCGGTAGATAAATTTCTTTTGAGATTGGCTCGGTATTTGATTCCTCCAATTCTCGGGTTCTCCGGTGCTTTGTAGGATACACAGGGGTGTTGCGATCTTTGCATTTATTGCTTGACCGTTGTTGGAATTCGAGCTGTAGCTAATTGAGTTCATTTGATGTTGACTCATGTCGGTGGATTGTCGTCCAATTGACCATCGAGATTCCTCCGTTGATCGGGGAATTCTTCACTACGACGCGTTAATTGGCTTCAAACTATGTGGGTTTTAGCCTTCAATCGGCGAGTGTAGCGTTGATTGGCGTCGCGATCTTCGTGGATTCGAACCGTTGATCGGTGAATTCTTCGTCGATGGCGTCGGTTGGCGTCGTTCTTGTATTACTTCGTTGAAGTGTGTTCATTCCGCGGTGGGAGGTATTCCTCCCAATTGTTGATTAGTAGGCCCTCGGCGTCGGCATGAATGTGTCTGATGGGGATTCTTTCAAGGTAGAAACGCGTTGTTTGGCCCATATAAGCCTCGTCGAATTCATCAACTTTTCCTGTGGGAGGAAATTGAAGATTATCGAGTTATCCTTAAGAGCGTGATAATATTCTCCGGGAACTTCTCGTTAAATTGGAAGCGGTTTATACTCATAA
Source organism: Asparagus setaceus (assembly GCA_012295165.1). Taxonomy (NCBI): domain Eukaryota; kingdom Viridiplantae; phylum Streptophyta; class Magnoliopsida; order Asparagales; family Asparagaceae; genus Asparagus; species Asparagus setaceus. The sequence goes on from CM022705.1 coordinate 36,289,353, forward strand.
TCCTAGTTGGAGTAGGATTAGGCGTTGGTTGGCGTCGGCGCAATTCGTCTTGATCGAGTTATCCTAAGAATATTTTTCGTGAAAGTATTCTTAGGGAACTTCGACAAATTAGGAAATAGTTTATACTCGTAATCCTAGTTGGAGTAGGATTAGGCGTAGCGTTGGTTGGCGTCGGCGCAATTCGTCTTGATCGAGTTATCCTAAGAATATTTTTGTGAAAATATTCTTAGGAACTTCTCGACAAATTAGGAAGCGGTTTATACTCGTAATCCTAGTTGGAGTAGGATTAGGCGTAGCGTTGGTTGGCGTCGGCGCAATTCGTCTTGATCGAGTTATCCCTAAGAATATTTTTCGTGAAAGTATTCTTAGGGAACTTCTCGACAAATTAGGAAGCGGTTTATACTCGTAATCCTAGTTGGAGTAGGGCTAAGCAACACAGGAGAATATCACGGAAGATTGATGCGCCCATCCACATTGCTGATGATTTCGACCATTTAGAGGTTAAGCTCCAAAGTCTGTAAGACTTTGAGGCAGCCGGGCTCCCCTCATATATAGAGGCAGAGAGCGGGCTGCGGCTGGCGTGATGCAGGTGTTTTCTTGGACTCGAAGTTGGATCTGTGAGACGGGTGCATCATTTGGAGGCTAGCTGTCGCTGAAGTTTCATCTTCCGTGGGACATTTTCAGTCTTGTGTATTTCTTGGAGAAGCGAGAATAGTAGAGCTCGAACAGGAACTTCAAGCGGCGAGGGAGGTCGATCATCTTGAAGGCGACAAAGGCCAACAAGGAGGAGACTCTTGCGGTCATGTCAGAAGCTTGAGTTCTCAAAGCGTAAGCCGGTCAAGTCGAGGAGGAGACCGCAAAGACCCTTAATAGCGGCGAGGAGACTTTGGGGCGAGCCGGGAGAACTCAACAAGCTTTCCACAATAAAGTATCGAGCTAAAAGCGGCAAATTATTTGTTACAAATTTGATGTTTAGAGAATTTGTGTAACCGATCGTTTATCAATAAAACATATTTCCATCCTCTTTTATGTTTTATTATGATTCTTTATTTAAATCGAAATAATTAACCATAATACTTATAGGATTTTGGCAAACCCTTAGCCATCAGCAGTTTGATTAGCCTTTACCAACTACGTTTGAATTGGGCTAGCGGATTATCTAGATCCGTTCATGCGTGGCGTTGTCTTTGGAAGAATAAAACTCTTCTAGACTTGTTGCTATGATATTGAATACATAGGCTTGGTACTCTTTACGGGCAAGAGATCGTCCGACAGCGTGTGGCGTTGGCTTTATCCTTCTTAGGCTTGGGATAAAATGCCCGAATCGAACTCACGGTGTCTTCTTCAATCGGAGAAAGACTAAACCGACAGCAGCGTGTGGCGTTGACTTTAGGGTTATTAGCCAACCCCGACCTTCAGCGGGTTTGATGAGCCTTTACCAACTACCGTTTGAGTTGGGCTAGCATGTAGATTATCTAAATCCGTTCTACACACAGCGTTGTGCTAAAAGAATGAAACTCTCTTAGACTTAATGCTACGATGTTGAATCGTGAAGCCGTCTTTTATCAGGGAATAGACTACCGACAGCAGCGTGTGGCGTTGGCTTTATCCTTCTTAGGCGGGATAAAATGCCCGAATCGAACTACGGTGTCTTCTTCAATGGAGAAAGACTAAACCGACAGCAGCGTGTAAAGCGTTGGCTTTATCCTTCTTAGGCCGGGATAAAATGCCCGAGTCGAACTCACGGTGTCTTCTTCAATGGGAGAAAAGACTAAACCCGACAGCAGCGTGTAAAGCGTTGGTTTTATCCTTCTTAGGCCGGGATAAAATGCCCGAATCGAACTCACGGTGTCTTCTTCAATCGGAGAAAGACTAAACCCGACAGCAGCGTGTAAAGCGTTGGCTTTATCCTTCTTAGGCTTGGGATAAAATGCCCGAGTCGAACTCACGGTGTCTTCTTCAATCGGAGAAAGACTAAACCGGCAGCAGCGTGTGGCGTTGACTTTAGGGTTATTAGCCAACCCCGACCTTCAGCGGGTTTGATGAGCCTTTACCAACTACCGTTTGAGTTGGGCTAGCATGTAGATTATCTAAATCCGTTCTACACACAGCGTTGTGCTAAAAGAATGAAACTCTCTTAGACTTAATGCTACGATGTTGAATCGTGAAGCCGTCTTTTATCAGGGAATAGACTACCGACAGCGTGTGGCGTTGGCTTTATCCTTCTTAGGCGGGATAAAATGCCCGAATCGAACTCACGGTGTTTTCTTCAATCGGAGAAAGACTAAACCGACAGCAGCGTGTAAGGCGTTGGCTTTATCCTTCTTAGGCCGGGATAAAATGCCCGAGTCGAACTACGGTGTCTTCTTCAATCGGAGAAAGACTAAACCGACAGCAGCGTGTAAAGCGTTGGTTTTATCCTTCTTAGGCCGGGATAAAATGCCCGAATCGAACTCGGTGTCTTCTTCAATCGGAGAAAGACTAAACCGGCAGCGTGTAAAGCGTTGGCTTTATCCTTCTTAGGCTTGGGATAAAATGCCCGAATCGAACTCACGGTGTCTTCTTCAATCGGAGAAAGACTAAACCCGACAGCAGCGTGTAAAGGCGTTGGCTTTATCCTTCTTAGGCGGGATAAAATGCCCGAATCGAACTCACGGTGTCTTCTTCAATCGGAGAAAGACTAAACCGGCAGCGTGTAAAGGCGTTGGCTTTATCCTTCTTAGGCCGGGATAAAATGCCCGAATCGAACTACGGTGTCTTCTTCAATGGAGAAAAGACTAAACCGGCAGCAGCGTGTAAAGCGTTGGCTTTATCCCTTCTTAGGCGGGATAAAATGCCCGAGTCGAACTCGGTGTCTTCTTCAATCGGAGAAAGACTAAACCCGACAGCAGCGTGTGGCGTTGGCTTTATCCTTCTTAGGCTTCGATAAAATGCCCGAGTCGAACTCACGGTGTCTTCTTCAATGGAGAAAAGACTAAACCCGACAGCAGCGTGTGGCGTTGGCTTTATCCCTTCTAGGCTTCGGATAAAATGCCCTTAATCAACTCGTGTCTTCTTCAATCGAGAAAGACTAAACCCGACAGCAGCGTGTAAAGCGTTGGCTTTATCCCTTCTTAGGCTTAGGGATAAAATGCCCGAATCGAACTCACGGTGTCTTCTTCAATCGGAGAAAGACTAAACCCGACAGCAGCGTGTAAAGGCGTTGGCTTTATCCTTCTTAGGCGGGATAAAATGCCCGAGTCGAACTCGGTGTCTTCTTCAATCGGAGAAAGACTAAACCGGCAGCGTGTAAAGCGTTGGCTTTATCCTTCTTAGGCTTAGGGATAAAATGCCCGAATCGAACTCGGTGTCTTCTTCAATCGGAGAAAGACTAAACCCGACAGCAGCGTGTGGCGTTGGCTTTATCCTTCTTAGGCCGGGATAAAATGCCCGAATCGAACTCGGTGTCTTCTTCAATGGAGAAAAGACTAAACCCGACAGCAGCGTGTAAAGGCGTTGGCTTTATCCTTCTTAGGCCGGGATAAAATGCCCGAGTCGAACTCACGGTGTCTTCTTCAATCGGAGAAAGACTAAACCCGACAGCAGCGTGTAAAGCGTTGGCTTTATCCTTCTTAGGCTTGGGATAAAATGCCCGAGTCGAACTCGGTGTCTTCTTCAATCGGAGAAAGACTAAACCCGACAGCAGCGTGTAAAGCGTTGGCTTTATCCTTCTTAGGCTTGGGATAAAATGCCCGAGTCGAACTCGGTGTCTTCTTCAATCGGAGAAAGACTAAACCCGACAGCAGCGTGTAAAGCGTTGGCTTTATCCTTCTTAGGCTTGGGATAAAATGCCCCGTAATCAACTCGTGTCTTCTTCAATCGGAGAAAGACTAAACCCGACAGCAGCGTGTAAAGCGTTGGCTTTATCCTTCTTAGGCCGGGATAAAATGCCCCGTAATCAACTCGTGTCTTCTTCAATCGGAGAAAGACTAAACCCGACAGCAGCGTGTAAAGCGTTGGCTTTATCCTTCTTAGGCTTGGGATAAAATGCCCGAGTCGAACTCGGTGTCTTCTTCAATCGGAGAAAGACTAAACCCGACAGCAGCGTGTAAAGCGTTGGCTTTATCCTTCTTAGGCCGGGATAAAATGCCCGAGTCGAACTCACGGTGTCTTCTTCAATCGGAGAAAGACTAAACCCGACAGCAGCGTGTAAAGCGTTGGCTTTATCCTTCTTAGGCTTGGGATAAAATGCCCGAGTCGAACTCGGTGTCTTCTTCAATCGGAGAAAGACTAAACCCGACAGCAGCGTGTAAAGCGTTGGCTTTATCCTTCTTAGGCTTGGGATAAAATGCCCGAGTCGAACTCACGGTGTCTTCTTCAATCGGAGAAAGACTAAACCCGACAGCAGCGTGTAAAGCGTTGGCTTTATCCTTCTTAGGCCGGGATAAAATGCCCGAGTCGAACTCGGTGTCTTCTTCAATCGGAGAAAGACTAAACCCGACAGCAGCGTGTAAAGCGTTGGCTTTATCCCTTCTTAGGCTTGGGATAAAATACCCCAAGATGAATCTTGGCCCCTTCTTTGACCGAGAAGGGTTGAACCGAATAAGGTTGATTGAGGTGGGAAAGGAAGAATGTATTCTATTTCGAAAGTGGAGAGGAAGGTTTTGTATCCTATCTCTGCCGATGGAGAGGAAGGAGGATCTTGTCTCCTATCTCAGGGTGAAATGTGGGATGAACAAGAGAGGAAGGTTTTGTATCCTATCTCTTATTGATGGAGAGGAAGGAGGATCTTGTCTCCTATCTCAGGGTGAAATGTGGGAAAGGAAGAATGTATTCTATTTCGAAAGTGGAGAGGAAGGTTTTGTGTCCTATCTCCGTGTGCTCACGAATTTGAGATAAGAGAGGAAGGTTTTGTATCCTATCTCTTATTGATGGAGAGGAAGGAGGATCTTGTCTCTATCTCGGGTCTTTGGAAAGGAAGGATTTTTGTCCTGTTTCCAGTGAAAGAGACTGAAAATGGGATCTCCATCTTGAGAATCTTGAAAGATGAAACTAAGAGTGGGATGAACAAGAGAGGAAGGTCTTGTATCCTATCTCTTGCCGATGGAGAGGAAGGAGGATCTTGTCTCCTATCTCCGGGTGAAATGTGGGATGAACAAGAGAGGAAGGTCTTGTATCCTATCTCTTGCCGATGGAGAGGAAGGAGGATCTTGTCTCCTATCTCCGGGCGTTTGGAAAGGAAGGATTTTTGTCCTGTTTCCAGTGAAAGAAACTAAAAGTGGAATCTCCACTTCGAGAATCTTGAAAGGCGAAACTAGGCGGGATCTCCACTGAGAATCTAAGACAAGAGAGGAAGAATGTATTCTATCTCTTGCTTCTGAAGAGGAAGGATGTGTCCTATCTCCAGGTGAATGTGGGAAAGGAAGAATGTATTCTATTTCCCGATGAGAAACTAAGAGTGGGGTCTCCACTCTGAGAATCTTGGAAGGGTACAGATAGCTTTCGCTTTTATAGGATTGCTAACCGAAATTTGAAAGTGGACCTCTCGTTCGTGAGAGGAATCGAGAGGGGATTTTGATGGTGATTGGACCAGAGAGATTTTTAGTGGGCCCACCGTCAATGAATTTGATCGGTGAGAGAATTTTGGAGGAAAACACAACAAATTAGGGTTATTCCCTGAGGAACTTCCCGTAACAATGGGTTATCCTGAAGATACTAAGGGTAGTATTTCTTCAAGAACTTCCCATTTATCGGCATTAATTGCCGGTCGCCATTCTGTGTGATGAGGCGATATGCTCCGTTTGAATAGACTGTGTCTATTACAAACGGTCCTTCCCATTTGGGTTCAAATTTACCTTTCTTTTTAGAGGTGAGGATTATCGGCCGTCGAGCAGCGAGGACGAGATCTCCCTCCTTAAAGGTTCTCTGTCGAACTTTCTTGTTGAAAGCCCTCGACATCCTGGCTTGATAGAACTCAATGCGCTGTTGAGCCTCCAGGCGCTTCTCATCTAACATCTCAAGCTCTTCGAGACGTTTCTGATGTTGTTCTTCGGTCGTCATCTCTGTTGAAAGGGCGATGCGAAGAGACGGAATCTGGATTTCCAACGGGAGAATTGCTTCACACCCGTAGACCAGAGAGTACGGGGTAGCTCCTGTTGGCGTACGTACCGTTGTGCGATATGCCCAGAGTGCTTCTCCGAGCTTATCGTCCGAGTCTCGCTTGTTATTCTTCACAAGCCGACAAAATCTTGATAATTGTCTTGTTGAGCGCCTCGGCTAATCCATTTCTTCTTTGGATTATAAGTGTCGGCGAGACATCTTGTATCTTGAATTTCTCGCAAAACCCGATGAAGGAATTGCCGATGAATTGGGGACCGCTGTCATGCACGATCCGCTTCTAACACCATGTCGATAGATGACATGGTGTTTGATAAACTTGATGACGGTACTCGCCTTGACTTCTTTTAGCGGGATTGCTTCTGCCCACTTGGAGAAGTAATCGGTGATCGCTAGAATAAACCGATCGCCTTTGACCGACGGAGGAAAAATGGGACCTACGACGTCCATTCCCCATGTCTCGAATGGCCAGGATGTGGCCGAAGGATGCAACTGCTCAGGAGGCTGATGCATATAATTTGCGTGAATTTGACACGCGTGGCATTTTCGAGCGTACTCGACTGCGTCATTAATCATCGTGGGCCAAAAGTAGCCCATTCTCCTGATTCGCTCGTAGAGCTTGGGACCAGTCTGATGCGCACCACATTCACCTTCGTGTGCTTCGCGAAGGACCTCTTCTGCCTCCTTGTTTGAAAGGCATCGGAGTAAAAGACCATCGTACCCCCGGCGATATAACATCACGGGTCTACGTGTGGTAAAGAATCTTGGAGCTCTTAGCGGATTGACTCTCTCTCCTTCCGTCTTACGGTAGAATACCATGTAAGGCGTGTCGATGATAGGAAAGCCAATCTCGGGGCTCCAACTTGGTTTGGGTTGCATGTACTTCTTTGGCAACTACCCCTTACCTTCTTGTGCCTCATCGTATAATGAGTGCGAAGAGTTGGTGAGTCTGACCGTAACTAGTTGCTTTCGGTCTCGGAAGGTTGTGCTAACGACACATTCTTGCCGCCCGGTGCATCCGCATAAAGCGTTTTGGAAGCGGGATATATTCAATGAAGAACTCTTGAGCGAGCTCGCCATTTCAACGACCATCGATGATAGGGAATCAGATCAGTTCGACCGTAGTCACCACGAACACCTTAACTATCGATTGCGAATCGCCGTGCGCTTGAGATACTCGACCCCGGCTCTTTGGCAAAGCTAAGTCCGATAAGTAGCGTTGTATTGGCTCGTTATTGGAGCGAGGTTGGTGAGTGAATAAGCGCGGGGCATGACATGATTCCCGGAAATCAAGACAACTCGACTCGGTGGAGATTTTAGAACGTCAGGGGTACTTGCTACATTAGTGGCCGAAGCTCCATCAAAATACAATCGCCATATTTGTTGGTGCGGCGTAGTGTTGACTTCTGGACTTCATCGGAAGATCATCATATATCTCAAGCTGCGTCCGTTGTCGGGTTGGCGACCAAGAGATCGCAAATCGCTTGCCCTTTGGTGACTTGTTGTTTGAAGTGCAGTCGATTGGGACAAGAGCAAGGCCCATTTTGCCAAACGCCAACTCATTGAAGCCGGTGGGTCATAAAGATTCGGACGGTTCGTTAGAGATAACATAAATCGTCTGTCCGACTAAATAGTGTCGCATTTTTGAATCGCGAACACTAATGCAAAACCTTGCTTCGACCATTGGGTATCGAGACTTCGGCACCGACCAATGTTGGCTCGGGTAATACCTTGCTGTTAAGTGACGTATGCGTCGTCTGCCCGGTAAAGCTTAACGAGTGGTCCGTTGCCTTGGCGTAGATCGAGCGGTTTTCGGCTGCGGTGCGGCGAAACGAGGAGGTTTAGCGAGATCGATTTGATCTCTTCAAGCGGCTTTACGGCGTCGTCCCAAATAAGCGACCGCCCTTCTTGTTCAATTTAGAGAGCGGTTGGCACTTCGGATAGGTTCGATATGAACCGTCGGATGTCATGTCGCCCTTGTAACCCCGAGTTCTCTCAGATTTCGGAGGTTGCAACTCTTGAATAGCCTTCACTTTGTCGGGATCGGCGTGGATTCCTTTGTTAGTGACGACGGCCGGTGAACTTGCCATCGACATCCCAAGGAAGGATTTGGCGGGGTTCATCTTTAGGCGATGAGTCGCATGAGCTCGAATACCGTTCTAAGATCTTTGATGTGATCTCTCTTGTTACGGCTTTTCACGACCAAGTCATCGGCGTAGCATTGACCGTTTTCGGAGATGATCTTGGAAAATCTTAATCATTGCTTTCGGTATGTTGCGGCGTTCTTTAAGCCGAGCGGCATGACCGTGTAGCGAGAATATCTTGATGGGTGTTACGAGCGGCTGTGTGTTTGGCATCATCGGGATGCATCTTGATTTGATTATACCCGAAAAGCCATCCATAAAGGACATCCTCGCGAATCCACATGTATTGTCAACTATGGCGTCGGTGATTGGCGGAGGAAATCATCCTTCGAGACAGCGGCGTTGAGGTCTCTATAGTCGACCTGAGACCCTAATCGAACCATTCTTTTTCATGGCCAGGGACTATATTAGCCACCCAATCCGGATGTTGAATTTCCTTGATGAATCCGATTCTATGAGTTTCTTTACTTCGTCTATGATGCTTTGTAAGATTTGTGGGCCGAAACCGTCTTCGCGATTGCTTGGCGGGTTTGACATCCACGTTGATGTTGGCGGTGTGTAAGCCACATTAGGGTCGAGTCTGGCATATCCTCGTAGCTCCAGCGAATACATCGATGTACTCCCCGATTAGGGCGATCAACTCTTCCCTTTCTTCGAGGGAAGACTATTCTTGGCGTTTATGAGCTTAGGATGCTCTTAGTCACCCATATTAACTGGACTACCTGCGTCCTTAGTGGGGGTTCTCTTTGTTGAATCTATCCCCAAAGCTGCTCTCGAGTTGATGGATCCATGGGTCTTCCCATGTTGGCATTTCTTCATCATTCTCCATAGTAGCGGGATCGATCGTAGCCATATTTGACATCAAAGCTTTGAAAGCTTCTCGAGGCTAGTGTCGGAATCCCAAACCGAAGAATCGGGCAGTATCTGTCTTCTTCATCGGGTAAATGGTGGTCGATCATCCACGAGCATTCATCTTCTGAGGAGGATTTATATCCCAATCCTCGTCTAAATGCGTAGTAGTTATCTGGCTTCCCTTTTGGGACATATGCGCTTTAGGAGGGACTCGAGGACCTGCGAAACATAGACCTTCTCCTTGTGTCAAGTCATACCCCACTTCTTCATGATACCCGGTGTCTGGACTATATCTGAATGTGTAGAGGATAGGCCCGTCGTCATCTTCATCTCTTTCTAAGAAATGATTCGGCGTTGGAATTGCATCCCCTTTTCCGTAAACCAAGTCTTTTTCACTATTTGATCTTTGTGGGATGACGAGTGTTGTCCCAAAGGAGTCTCGGAGCTGCTTTTGTGTAAAGCAAAATGGCCAGAGTTGGTAGGTGCCACTCGATAACACATACGATTAGTTTGGAACACGGCCAATGCGTGTCCAATTCGGGGAAACTTCTATTTCGAGATTTACTCGTACCCCCAGCACGATAGTACCACTCATCGGTATGAATGCCGGAGCAACCCTTCGTGTGTTGGTACGACTTCTCAGGTATAACGTCATCGTCGTCCAGATAAGCGTCTCCTTCGAGGATGAGTCATATTATTAGAGGTTTCCAAGAGTCACTAGTCTCAGCGTTAAGCCTTCTTGGCCGAAGTTCGGCGGGCTCGAACCCGATCCGAATTCGGTGAGAGCAAGCTGCGGGAATCTTCTTATCCGCGGTTGAGGTGGAGTGCGACCCCGCACTAGGAGTGACCCGAACTTCCTTAACGGGCCCAATCGTTCTTTGATCGAAATTTTACCTCGATCATCATGCAATGAGACGAGGTGCTCCAAAGCCGTTTTCTTGCTCACGGGATGCATGCGGGATTGGCCAGAGCGAGCCGTTTGGATGGACATTTGGATGAAATCGCCGGAGGTGTGATCTTCTTTGAATCAAGTCACCCGTGGTGGCGAGCCTTAGTCGAATCGGTTTGAGGTGGTGATTCTTGACTAACGTTTGGCCTTCGTCGAATCGTTGTTCGGTTCGGACTCCAAACTTGGCGCATTTTGGCTTCTTGTCCACTTCTCCCTTCTTCTACATCGGGCCTCGAACACCAAATGGTGTCGGCCAAGCTGAACACCTTTGGTGTCGGGCTATGGCGGACACCAAATGGTGTCGGCCAAGCTGAACACCTTTGGTGTCGGGCTATGGCGGACACCAAATGGTGTCGGCCAAGCTGAACACCTTTGGTGTCGGGCTATGGCGGACACCAAATGGTGTCGGCCAAGCTGAACACCTTTGGTGTCGGGCTATGGCGGACACCAAATGGTGTCGGCCAAGCTGAACACCTTTGGTGTCGGGCTATGGCGGACACCAAATGGTGTCGGCCAAGCTGAACACCTTTGGTGTCGGGCTATGGCGGACACCAAATGGTGTCGGCCAAGCTGAACACCTTTGGTGTCGGGCTATGGCGGACACCAAATGGTGTCGGCCAAGCTGAACACCTTTGGTGTCGGGCTATGGCGGACACCAAATGGTGTCGGCCAAGCTGAACACCTTTGGTGTCGGGCTATGGCGGACACCAAATGGTGTCGGCCAAGCTGAACACCTTTGGTGTCGGGCTATGGCGGACACCAAATGGTGTCGGCCAAGCTGAACACCTTTGGTGTCGGGCTATGGCGGACACCAAATGGTGTCGGCCAAGCTGAACACCTTTGGTGTCGGGCTATGGCGGACACCAAATGGTGTCGGCCAAGCTGAACACCTTTGGTGTCGGGCTATGGCGGACACCAAATGGTGTCGGCCAAGCTGAACACCTTTGGTGTCCGGCTACCGAAAATTTTTTTTCTATCCGCCCTGAGGCCTTTGACTTCTTCTTCGTAGGGATGCGGATCGCGGCTCTGACAACGGCTTCTTAATTGAAGCCGTTGGCTCTAATTCGCCCGGCTTGTTGCGGTAAAAGTAGACTTGTTATTCATTGCTTTCGTTTGAACTTGTTTACGGCCGTTGGCCTATAACAAAATTCAAAACAAAAGAAATGCCTTTTATTTTAGGTACAATGAAAACAAAATTACAACTTCTTCCTTTTGTGAACAAACACGAGGATCTCTATTTTCACGGGATCACCGGCTTGCGTCAGTTCTTTGCTGTGCGGGGACTTTTTATTCGTCCGCGGACCACCGCAATTCAGATCAGTGGAAACCGGGTTCGGAACTTCTGAGCGAGGGCTCGTTCCACGAGGAAGCGAAGCGCTGAGGATCGCACTCCGCGAAGGAGAGGATCGCCGGGGATCACACTCACGAAGGAGAGGATCGCCGAGCGGTGAGATCTACTAGGAGAAATCCTGGCTATTACGTAGCCGACCGAGTTAAACTTACCTCGCGGTTTGTAGATGCATGCGTGCTCACGGTGCTTTCGGGGCTGTCGTCGGCGGCTCGTGGATCTCGCGAGGGCTCTCTCAAGAATATCGAGAAAATCCAATCTCCAAAAATCCAGCCCAAAATCCACCACTTTCGTCAAAATGAGCACCCCCACTATTTATAGGAAAACAAGAAAGGTATGCTCGGCCGTAGGACACTTTTGGTGTCGGCCAAGCTGAACACCTTTGGTGTCGGGCTATCTTGGACACCAAATGGTGTCGGCCAAGCTGAACACCTTTGGTGTCGGGCTATGGCGGACACCAAATGGTGTCGGCCAAGCTGAACACCTTTGGTGTCGGGTCATCAGCGAACACCATTTGGTGTCGGGCTATGGCGGACACCAAATGGTGTCCATTCCGGACACTTCGGTGTCGAGTTCTCGGCGATCATTTGTTTTGCCCAAGTTCGATTGTTTTCGGGACTTTTCGCGGCGTTCGTTCGCTCTTGTCGTCGTCGTTCTAAATCCGTGCTTGGTTCACTTGATCGGTTTAATCCGTCAGCGGTTTAGCGGCGATCGATCGATGTTCAAATCGATCGTTGGCGTTGAATCCGATTGATCTGTTGAAGCTTAGCTTGTTGGTTTCATTCCATAACCGCGTAGCCTCGTGGGTCGCGCCTTGCTAACCCACTTCAGCGTTCGCGGACCAGCTTTACGCATTTGCGACATAGTTAATCGTCGGCGTTTGTCGATGGGTTGTTGGTTGTTAACCCACCGTCCGCGAGTTTCGTTCGAGATGCTTGATAAGCAATTTTAAGCCCTCTGATCATATTTGAGGTTCTTGGCAATTTTCGATGCCTCTGAGATACCCCTCCAAAGTTTTGAGACTCCTCGTATTTTGTCGAAGTGCGGAATACTTTGGATAAGATCGCCTTGTTTCTTGTTCAGCGTTGAACTTTGTAGAAGAGGCCCATGTTTTGCTTGATTTCTTGAATCACGGCTCTGTGGCGTCGTGACCATACTTTGGGATCAATAGTTGTTGCATTTGTATTTGGATTGATTGAAATGTCGAAGTCGATTTTGGACTAATCATCTTCATCTTGAAAGTCACCACTTGGGTTATAATTGAAATGCCTTGAGAATCATTGAGAAAAAGCGTCGTCGGTTTTACGAATATCGATTTCGGGAAAGCTTCTATATGTAATATCTGGAATTGTCCCACTTGAAGCGGCGGGGCAATCTGAAGTGTCTCGCTCAAAGGACCACCACGAGAATGCAATGCGAGCATGCTTGAGCTACGGAGGCAATGTAATGGCACATTTGCATTAGCAATGAGTTACAAAGTGCATTAAAATCACGGTAGGAGAAAGTGCTTGACCGGCGGGGAAGAGTGAACTTCTTTGTCTCAAGTTATTGCTTGTATGATAGATATAGGATTTTTGGCAAACCCTCGACCATCAGCAGTTTGATGAGCCTTTACCAACTACCGTTTGAGTTGGGCTAGCATGTAGATTATCGAGTCCGTTCTACATGTTACGTTGTGCTAAAGAGTGAATTCTCTTAGACTTTATGCTCGATATTGAATCGTAGGCTTGGTCAATTATCACGGGGAATTGATTGCGGCATGTGTTAGATCGGACTTATCTCGATAAGGGGCAGAGATAATATCCCTATGCATGAAGGCATAGTTTAGGTGTCATTAGGTAATGACATCTATGCTCTGATTTTGAATCGTGAAGCGATCAATTACCACGGAATTGATTACCCGGCGTGTGTTAGGCGGCGTATCTCGATAAGGGGCGAGATAACATCCCTATGCATGAAAGCATAGTTTAGGTGTCATTAGGTAATGACATCTATGCTCACGATTTTGAATCGTAGGCTTGTGGAATTGTGTTTTCTCTTGGTAGCGAACCCGTTGTGTCTTCTCTTGGGGTAGCGAACCTGTTGTGTTTTCTCTTGGTAGCGAACCACATGCGGAGTAGACCTCTCAAAAGGAATCGAGAGGGATTTTGGCCGTGGTCCTAAGCTGTAGGAAGGTTTGACCAAGTGGGAGTGAAAATTAAAAATGATCCTAAGCGTAGGAAGGTTTGGTCGGGATAGGAGTTTTGAGACAATCCTAGCTGTCGGAAGGTTTGATCGCTCAATCTGGAAGTGGACCTCTGTTCATGGAAAGAATCGAGAGGGATTTTATTTGTGGTCCTAGCGTAGGAAGGTTTGACCGGGATAGGAATTTTGAGACAATTCTAGCTGTAGGAAGGTTTGATTGCTCAATGTGGAAGTGGACTTCGTTCATAGAAGGAATCGAGAGGGATTTTGATTATGGTCCTAAGCGTAGGAAGGTTTGACCGGGATAGGAGTTTTGAGACAATCTAAGCGTAGGAAGGTTTGATTGCTCAATGTGGAAGTGGACCTCTCGTTCATGGATTATCCACCCCGAGCTTTCTTTGCAAAATTGGGCTCTTATACTCATCGGAGGAATTAGGAGGAGCAGTTTAATCTCTTGTACTCATGGAGAAAAGGGCGGTTTATACTCATATACATTTGGAGTCTGAGAGGGCGGTTTATACTCATATACACAGCCGAGTCGGAGGGCGGTTTATACTCATATACATTTGGAGTCAAGAGGGCGGTTTATACTCATATACATTTGGAGTCAAGAGGGCGGTTTATACTCATATACACAGCCGAGTCGGAGGGCGGTTTATACTCATTATACTGTTGGAGTCAAGTTTGATTCGGCTTATTTGGCGTTAAGGCGCGGCTTCAACAAGGCTTGGATGATGGCCTTGAGAGCTAAGCAATCCTTTGTAGGATGGAGGATCCTCTGTAGTGCATACGATATTTAGGGTCGAAGTTTTGTTAACCTCCTCTTGATTTGTAATTGGAGGCAACTTGATTTTGTTGTTATCAAGGAGGTGTTTGAAGATGATTGGAACTTCTTAGTCCTTGAAAAGTATGTCTGTGGAATTACGATTTAGAAGCTTTTGGCGGCCGTTGTTGCGACGTTTGACCAACAGCGATCCGGATGCCTTTCCTCTATTACGAGAGGAAAAATTTATACGAGGGTCGGTAGTCTTTTAGCCTCTTCGGCTTTCTTCCTTCGAGGAAGCGTTGGCTTGTTCTCCTCGTATTTTTAGGTCTTTCCACGTAGTTGGTGGGGCGACCCCATGACTTCGGCAATTCTATAGAAAGATTGTTGTGGCAAGTCTTCAATATGAACTTTTCGATGGTGGATCCACGCAATTCATAGCTTTATTGCGGAATCGCTTGAAGGTGTCGATTGTCTCCCCACCTTTACGCTTTTAGTCTAAGAGAGTTCCAATTGAAACCGGTATCGTCATCGAAGAAGTTCTTTGAAAAGAACTTTCCATGTCCTCGGTGATTAATACTCCGGCCTTGAGTCTTGATACCAATCGAAGGCTGCTCATGAAATGCAAGCGAATGGCCGAACCATCGAGGCTCGTTTCGAGATTACCCCAAATGTGATTTGAAGTAAATCGGGTGTTGTGAAGGTGACCCTCTCCGTCAAATGGTGTGAAGTTGATCAAATTAAATTTTGGCGGGTAAGGAATTGAATCCCACTCTCGGATCACGGACCGCGGGATACCGGTCCTTTTGACTTCTGTGTGAACATCAAAGCATTGATTTTATTTTCAAGCTCTTTCATCCTTTCGCCATCATCCTCCCCTTGTTTTGGATCGCTTCCAATAGGAAGAATTGGACCATTTCCACCTTGAGCGGCGGATCGGCTTTCTTTGGAGGTTGATCGGTAAATGTGTTCATCAATCTCGAATCCTTGTCTTCAACATTATGGTGGGTTACTCCACCTTGTTGGTAGTTTGGTGGTGGACCGGGTTGTGCAACCGTTTGGGTTTGTAACTCCTCATCCGCTGCATGGCTAGCTCCATCTCTATTCTCATTTGACCTTAAGCTCTTCTCTTTGCTTGGCTAAGGCTTCTTGTAACATTTGAGCGAGGACATCGGGAGTAATGGTAAAAGCCTCCCTACGGTGACGACTCATACTTGAAACAGTACCGTCTGAAGCTATTCTTTGGCGGCGTCGGAAACTTCATCTTGGATGACTCTCCTTCATGCATTCTTCTATAGTCAATGCGTCTTGTAGCTCGCAATTGTAATCGAGACATCTGCTGGGAAACTCGGGTGCTGACTTTTCCTGCAGGAGTGAAGTCAGGGTCCTCGTCCATTGCTGGCCCTTTTCCTTTGTTCACCATATTAATGGTGACTTGAAATTCATCGATGAATGGCGGATCTTCTTTTTCTTGAGTGCGTCTTGACTCCGGCTTCAAATCTTAGTTGTTGGCAAGGAAAGCCTCTCGAATCTTGAAGCTCTTTGTGATTGGCGTTTGACTCGAACGGGCACATCGATAACAACGTCTTGATTAGTTGTGCACGAGCAAGAACAATTTATTTCGTCGATCGTCCTCTTTAGGTGTGTTGCCACTGACGATGGTGTGGTTGGTGTGGTTTATCACAAATTGCACTTCCACCCCAAGTGTAGCGTTGTCCTTAGTGGAAGACCGCGTCTTCTTTTGGTGGCGTCGATCATTCGACACAGGAAGCACTTTTGATGTTTTAACTTCATCCCTGAAGTTGTCTTGGTACAAATCACAAGTGTTTTATCATCTCTTGTGACTTCACGAATCCTGCGCCTCGAGTTCTTCCCTTTAGTAGACTTCGCGGACCCCTTGCGGGATGCTCAAGCGAGATGCAATTGGAATTACGGAGACACGAGATATTTCGACTTGCTCGGGACTCTTACGGGCGGGGTAACTCAACCGTTTCTTCATTGGTACCTTGCCTTTATTTCGAGTTGTGGACCAAGGTGATTAAACAGAAGTTAGCAGTTTTCGGACTTAACGGTTGATACCTCGGTAGAACGGAAGAAGAGGCGGAAATGTCAAATTTTAGCTAAGGCATGGAAGGCTGCCTGCGCTTTTGGCGGCGGTTCAATTCTCCATTGCCTTGAGCGGTTTACTATTTGTTGGCGGCGGCTTAAACTGTCTCGCTACTTGAGGCGGCTCAGCTATCTCGGTGAAGAATTACGGCGGCGGACTCTTGAAACCAATTTTGGCGTTGACTTGGGACCCAAACTTTGTGATTTTGAGTTGATTCCACGGTTGATTTCGACTCCTGCGCCTTGCGAACAATAGCGATGCATGAGCAGCGTGCCACGGCGCTTTAGTAGCGCTCCTTCCTGTCAATCGGGCCCTTTGGCGAGAACCCATTCTTCCCGGGAGGAGGCCGACGGATTGAGAGATTGCGCTTGTTGATGCCTTTGATCCGTGAGTTCGATAGTGAACTCCATCCGTTGACTCGGGGCCTTGGCGGCCCGGCGGGCCATCTTTTGGCGTCGTCTTTGGCGAGCCCTCTTTGTCGAGCGAGCTCGGCTTTGAGATCCACAGAGGTGTTAGAGAAATCGCCTCATGCATAGCGAAGCGAGCGAACCTCCCTCTTAAGAGATGATATCCTCCAATGTTTGCGGGGTGAGGAGGACTTGATGAGGAAGAGGAGATACTCTTGAACTTGGCTTGTCGAAGAAGTAGTCTAGTCCATCAACCATGAGGTCGGCTGATTCTTTGCAAAGTGCGACACAACGATCTCGGGCTTGAGGCCGTTAGCTCCCTTGTGGTAGCCATTGTGTTTGGGTGAAAGTTGATTTCTTTGTAAAACTTGAGAAAATTACACTTTTGGTTCTCAATTACAAGAAAATTAAATAACTCTCTCACAAACTTCGAACAAAAGGCTACAAGTGTAGATCTCTTGTTTTGTGGGACTTTACTGTCTTGGGGATCGTAATCCGTGGACCACCGAAGCGGCGATCGTCGAATCGGCGGGGTTTAGTTAGTGCTTCGCAAAGGAAACAAGAACTTCAGCTAAGATCTTTGGCGTGATCTCCTTTGTCGGTGACGACGGCCGAGGAACTTGTCACCGACATCCCAAGGAAGGATTTGGCGGGGTTCATCTTTAGTTGATGAGTCCGCATGAGCTCAATATCGCCCTAAGATCTTTGGCGTGATCTCCTTTGTCGGTGACGACGGCCGAGGAACTTGTCACCGACATCCCAAGGAAGGATTTGGCGGGGTTCATCTTTAGTTGATGAGTCCGCATGAGCTCAATATCGCCCTAAGATCTTTGGCGTGATCTCCTTTGTCGGTGACGACGGCCGAGGAACTTGTCACCGACATCCCAAGGAAGGATTTGGCGGGGTTCATCTTTAGTTGATGAGTCGCATGAGCTCGAATCTTGTCCTAAGATCTTTGGCGTGATCTCCTTTGTCGGTGACGACGGCCGAGGAACTTGTCACCGACATCCCAAGGAAGGATTTGGCGGGGTTCATCTTTAGTTGATGAGTCCGCATGAGCTCGAATCTTGTCCTAAGATCTTTGGCGTGATCTCCTTTGTCGGTGACGACGGCCGAGGAACTTGTCACCGACATCCCAAGGAAGGATTTGGCGGGGTTCATCTTTAGTTGATGAGTCCGCATGAGCTCGAATCTTGTCCTAAGATCTTTGGCGTGATCTCCTTTGTCGGTGACGACGGCCGAGGAACTTGTCACCGACATCCCAAGGAAGGATTTGGCGGGGTTCATCTTTAGTTGATGAGTCGCATGAGCTCGAATCTTGTCCTAAGATCTTTGGCGTGATCTCCTTTGTCGGTGACGACGGCCGAGGAACTTGTCACCGACATCCCAAGGAAGGATTTGGCGGGGTTCATCTTTAGTTGATGAGTCGCATGAGCTCGAATCTTGTCCTAAGATCTTTGGCGTGATCTCCTTTGTCGGTGACGACGGCCGAGGAACTTGTCACCGACATCCCAAGGAAGGATTTGGCGGGGTTCATCTTTAGTTGATGAGTCCGCATGAGCTCAATATCGCCCTAAGATCTTTGGCGTGATCTCCTTTGTCGGTGGCGGCGGTATGAACCTCGGCCATTTGGCGGCGGTGCGTCCTTCAGTGGCGTAGCGGTTTTCTGCTTTTTAGGCGCGATTAAATGTCCTAAATTACGCCTGGTGGTATCTTGGCGATGTAACCGCCTATTAGCGTGTCGAGCGTCTCTGCATTGATAAAGTCAAGTGGGCCCCATCGGCATTGATTTAGACCCTTCAAGAGCTCGTTCCAAGTATTACGGGTGTCGCCCGGTTAGCGAGACACAAATAAATGCCTCGCCTATAGCGAGACACATCAAGATGTCTCGCTTCGTCGCGAGGCACACACAAATGTCTGCGCTAATAGCGAGACACATCAAGATGTCTCGCTTCGTGCGAGGCACACACAAATGTCTGCGCTAATAGCGAGACACATTAAAATGTCTGGCTTCGTGGCGAGACACAAACAAAGTAATCTCGCAGCGTAGCGAGACACAATCTCCCATGTGTTGACTTCTTGAGATTTCGGCGGCGTTGTTCTTCGATCTTCTCATGATTTAGTCATATTTGAGGTTCTTCGGCAATTTTCGATGCCTACAATCGCAAATCGCTTGTCCTTTGACCGACTTTTGTTGTTTGAAGTGCAAGTCGTATTGGGACAAGAGCAAGGCCCATTTAAGCTAAACGCCAACTCATCGAGGCGGTGGGTCATAAATATTGGACGGATTTACGTTAGAGATAACATAAATCGTCGTCCTACTAAATAGTGTCGCATTTTACGAATCGCGAACACTAATGCAAAACCGCTTCTCGACCATTGGGTATCGAGACTTCGGCCACCGACCAATGTTATTTCGGGTAATACTGCTTTGTTCGTGACATTGTCGTCGTCTGCGTGGTAAAGGCTTAGCAGTGATCTGTTGCCTTGGCGTAGATCGAGCGGTTTTCCATTGCGGTCGCGGCGAGCGAGGAGGTTTAGCGAGATCTGATTTGATCTCTTCAAATGCTTTCGGCGTCGTCCCAAATAAGCGATCGCCCTTCTTGTTTAACTTAGAAAATGGTTGGCACTTCCCGGATAGGTTCGATATGAACCGTCGGATGTCATGTCGCCCTTATAACCACGAGTTCTCTCGATTTCTGAGGTTGCAACTCTTGAATTACCTTCACTTTGTCGGGATCGGCGTGGATTCCTTTGTCGGTTGCATGAAGCGAGAACTTGTCCTTTGGACATCGAGGAAGGATTTGGCGGGGTTCATCTTTAGTTGATGAGTCGCATGAGCTCGAATCTTGTCCTAAGATCTTTGGCGTGATCTCCTTTGTCGGTGCTTTTCGACTAAATCATCGGCGTAGCATTGACCGTTTTCAGGAGATGATCACGGAAAATTTTAGTCATCGCTTCGCTGATGCGTGGCGCTGCATTTTGAGGCGAGCGGCACGACCGTGTAGCAATATATACCGATAAAGCGTTAGAATCTTTGTGTGCTTGGCATCATCGGGGTGCATCTTGATTTGATTGTAACAGAAACCATCCATGAATGACATTCTTTCAAATCCACCGCGTGTTGTCAACTATGACATCGATGATTGGAAGAGGAAAGTCATCTTCGAACAGCGGCGTTGGTCTCTGTAGTAAACCACAGTCCTAATCGAACCATTCTTACATTAGGAATCTTGACCCCAAGATATGATTGTTTTGATGATAACAAATATTACATATTGTGTGTATTATGTGCTAACATTTGTTTTGCAGTATTAGAGCTAAATCAACAATAATATTCAAAGAGATACTCAAGACATAAGATGAGTTCAAGGCAATATGAAGCAAAGAAGAAGATATCGTAATTGTCAAAATGTAATTTTACATTTTCTTTGCTTAGAATTATTGTACAAGCCTTGATCACTCACAACACATTCACACACATTAGAGTTTAACAATATAAATCCTCTATGTTAACCATTAAAGTTTATAGATAAAGAATAAGTCTTAAATAGTTCATATATCTCATATTGACCCCTTAGTAGTCGACCAATAGGTTTTATAGTGGACTACATGCACCTGAGTCAAAATATAAGTTTACGTATTTTCTGAGTAGTAGACTAATAGTGAGTAGTAGACTAATAGTCATAGTAGTCGACTAATGACCAAAGTAGTCGACTACTAAGAAATTATCGACTTCCACGAGAATCTGTTTTGACTCGAGTAGTCGACTACTATGAGTTATAGTCGACTACAAAGGCAGTTTTACATTTGTTTGAAATTTGAATACTTGGCAGGTTTATAGCTGTTGTGTATATTTTAGGTTTTGAAAACTTGTCTTTTCAAGAGCTATAAATAGAGAAAAGCGTCGAGAAAACAAAAAAGTTTTTTGCACTTATAAGATCAAACTTTGTGCAAATTCAAGAGGCCAAAAATTCAGATTTTGCCTAAGAGTTAGAGTTAAAATAGCCTATGTTCTTGATCATTTCCTACTAATTATTTAGGCATATTTCAGAGAGTAAAACCTATAGCCATAGTGAGAATCACATTCACATCCACTTCAAGGCTTATAGGAGTTTTGTACTTTTATTTAAAGGAAGTTTCTCGGGTTTGAGAGGTCGCGATCTCTTGGTGAAGAGATTATTTACAATTGGCATGGTCTTGTCAATTGGTGTTGCAATTGCATGGGCTTGCAAATTGGACAGGTTTGCTTTGATTTTGTAAGGTTTCAAAATCATAGTGGAAACTCTCAAGCGGGATTTGCTTGGGAATTTGGATGTACAGGGAGGTGGAACCGGTATAAATCTCTTGTGTTTGTGATGTTCAATTTCGAGATTGTTGCTATTCTTTCCTTGCAATTTATAATCTACTTTGCAATTTATAAAACACTATTCACCCTCCTTCTAGTGTTTAGTGTGTTTCATTGATCGATCTACGATCCTACATTTGGTATCGAGCAAGGTTGAAAGATGGCATCGTTAAATACATCACAATTCAAGGAAGGACATTCCACTAGCGACCACCACTATTCGATGGCACGAATTACAATTCTTGGAAGTGCGAATGAAGATCTACCTTCAATCTCTTGGATATGAATTATGGAATGTAGTCGAAGTCCGAATTCCTAGACCAACCACTCCATACTCTGAATGGACAATTGTTGAAAAGGCAAATGTGAATCTCAACTCAAAGGCCATGAATGCTTTATTTTGTGCCTTGGACAAGAGCGAATTCAATCAGTGTCTACCGCTACATCAGCACATCAAATTTGGCATACATTAGAGGTAACACACGAAGGTAAAAATAAAGTTAAAGAATCTAAAATCTCTCGCTCTTGTGCAATGTGTTTGAGTTATTCAAAATGAAAGAACATGAGACGATCACTGAAATGATCACAAGATTCACTGACATCACCAACTCATTAATTGAACATGGCAAAAAATATGCACAATTGGAGATGGTGAGAAAAGTTCTTCGTGCACTCACACCGGAATGGGAGAAAAAGATGACCGCAATTGAAGAAGCCAATGATCTCTCAACACTTACTCTAGAAGATCTCGTTGGGAATCTAATGGCATATGAAGTACAACTTCAAGATAGAAGAGAAATAGAACAACCAGAGAAGAAAATTCTTGTCTTCAATACATCTTAGACAATGAAGAATCGGATGGAGATGATGAAGACATTGATGCTCTCTCAAGAAAATTCAAAAGTTCCTCATACAAAGTAAGTATAAAAAGATTAAAGATACTAACAATAATTTTATATGTTATGAATGTAATAAGCAGGACACATGAAAAAGGATTGTCCTCTTCTAAAGTCAAAGTCAAAGTTCAACAAGTTAAAAGATAAGAAGAAGAAGGCTTTGGCAATGACATGGGATGATAGCGATGCATCCTCTTTGAAGAAGAAGAAGAAGAACAAAAGAGGAATCCGCTCACATGTGCTTCATGGCACAAGAAGATGAGGTATGCAATAATATTAATAATGAAGAATTATTAGAAGCATTCAATGAATTTTATGTTAAATTTAAGGATTTGAAGTCTAATTATAAGTTATTGAAAAATGAAAATGAAAAATTAAACTTAGAATTAGTGACTTCAAATTCTTCTAAGTTGAAAATTTAAATGAACTAAATAATAATTTATTTTCTGAAAATAAATCATTGACTAGTATTTATCTAAAATCGGATGTAATAATTTGATAACTTCGTATTTCAGATTTAGATAAAGAAATAGGTTCATTTAAAGTTAAAAATGAAGAGTTATCTTTAAATATTAACAAATTTAACAAAGGTAAAGAAGACTTGACTAATTTATTATATTTTCAAAGTCTTCTAATCAAAAGTTTGGATTAGGATATGTTCATAAGAAAAATGAATATGATAATAGGACACATTATGCATCATGTAATAAAATATCTTTACATATGAAATCTATGTTCATTTGGGTACCTAAAGATACTTGCTTACATGATAGAAATGTATATTACAAATTTTAAGAAAAACATATGCAATTCTAAAAATTATGTTTATATTAATAGATGGAAACCAAATTCCTCGTGGATTTGGATTCCTAAAGGCTAATCTTTTGAATCTAAATAAAAGGGTACCTATACTTACATGATTATTTTTCAGGTACTCTAAAAATGGAAAGGATACAAGATATGCATATATTATTTTTGCTAATGACAAAGGGAGATATATAGAAAAATTTTAAATTTAAATTTTACTAATGCTTTGATGCAGGGGAGTAAAAGATTTTTAATTAATAATTTCATACAGGGGATTAAAAGTTTTTCATATATATATTAACAAAATATATTTGTCATCATCAAAAGGGGAGAATGTTAGGAATCTTGACCCCAAGATATGATTGTTTTGATGATAACAAATATTACATATTGTGTGTATTATGTGCTAACATTTGTTTTGCGATATTAGAGCTAAATCAACAATAATATTCAAAGAGATACTCAAGACATAAGATGAGTTCAAGGCAATATGAAGCAAAGAAGATATACGTAATTGTCAAAATGTAATTTTACATTTTCTTTGCTTAGAATTATTGTACAAGCCTTGATCACTCACAACACATTCACACACATTAGAGTTTAACAATATAAATCCTCTATGTTAACCATTAAAGTTTATAGATAAAGAATAAGTCTTAAATAGTTCATATATCTCATATTGACCCCTTAGTAGTCGACCAATAGGTTTTATAGTGGAGCTACATGCACCTGAGTCAAAAACATAAGTTTACGTATTTTCTGAGTAGTAGACTAATAGTCGAGTAGTAGACTAATAGTCATAGTAGTCGACTAATGACCAAAGTAGTCGACTACTAAGAAATTATCGACTTCCACGAATCTGTTTTGACTCGAGTAGTCGACTACTATGAGTTATAGTCGACTACAAAGGCAGTTTTACATTTGTTTGAAATTTGAATACTTGGCAGGTTTATAGGCTGTTGTGTATATTTTAGGTTTTGAAAACTTGTCTTTTCAAGAGCTATAAATAGAGAAAAACGTCGAGAAAACAAAAAGTTTTTTGCACTTATAAGATCAAACTTTGTGCAAATTCAAGAGGCCAAAAATTCAGATTTTGCCTAAGAGTTAGAGTTCAAATAGCCTATGTTCTTGATCATTTCCTACTAATTATTTAGGCATATTTCAGAGAGTAAAACCTATAGCCATAGTGAGAATCACATTCACATCCACTTCAAGGCTTATAGGAGTTTTGTACTTTTATTTAAAGGAAGTTTCTCGGGTTTGAGAGGTGCGATCTCTTGGTGAAGAGATTATTTACAATTGGCATGGTCTTGTCAATTGGTGTTGCAATTGCATGGGCTTGCAAATTGGACAGGTTTGCCTTTGATTTTGTAAGGTTTCAAAATCATAGTGGAAACTCTCAAGCGGGATTTGCTTGGGAATTTGGATGTACAGGGAGGTGGAACCGGTATAAATCTCTTGTGTTTGTGATGTTCAATTTCGAGATTGTTGCTATTCTTTCCTTGCAATTTATAATCTACTTTGCAATTTTTATAAAACACTATTCACCCTCCTTCTAGTGTTTAGTGTGTTTCATTGATCAGATCTACGATCCTACATCTTCTTCATGACCGGGACTATATTCGCCACCCAATCCGGATGTTGAATTTCCTCGATGAATCCCGATTCTATGAGTTTTTTTACTTCGTCAACGATTGCTTGCAATATTTGTGGACGAAACCGTCTTTGCGATTGCTTGACAGGTATGACATCCACTTTGATGTTGAGGTGATGAGTCGCCACATTAGGGTCGAGTCCTGGCATGTCCTCATAGCTCCAAGCAAACACGTCGATGTATTCCCTGATTAGGGCAATCAGCTCTTCATTCTCTTCTCAGGGAAGACTATTACTGACGTTTATGAGCTTAGGATGTTCCTCGTCACCCATGTTAACCTGGACTACCTCGTCCTTAGTGGGGGGTTCTCTTTGTTCAATCTATCCCCAAACCGCCTCGAAGTTGATGGATCCATGGGTCTTCCCATGTTGGCATATCTTCATCATTCTCCATAGTAGCAGGATCGATCGTAGCCATATTTGACATCAAAGCTTTGAAAGCTTCTCCGAGGCTAGTGTCAGAATCCCAAACCGAAGAATCAGACGAGTATCTGTCTTCTTCATCAGGTAAATGGTCATCGATCATCCACGAGCATTCATCTTCTAAGGAGGATTTATATCCCAATCCTCGTCTAAATGGGTAGTAGTCATCTGGCTTCCCTTTTGGGACATATGCCGCTTTAGGAGGGACTCGAGGACCTCGCCCGAAATATAGACCTTCTCCTTGTGTCAAGTCATACCCCCACTTCTTCATGATACCCAGTGTCTCTGGACTATATCTGAATGTGTGGAGGATAGGCCCGTCGTCATCTTCATCTCTTTCTAAGAAATGATTCGGCGTTGGAATTGCATCCCCTTTTCCGTAAACCAAGTCTTTTTCAATACCCGATCTTTATGGATGACGAAAGTGTTGTCCCAAAGGAGTCTCGAATTGCTTTTGTATAAAGCAAGATGACCGAGTTGGTAGGTGCAACTCTGGATTGTTATATAAACCTGTCATCGCATCATTCAAAGACAGAGGGTACTCTAAATCGTCATTTATTGCTTTATCGGCAATTTGCCAATTACAATGTTCATCTGACGATTCTTCATCGTCAAGATTGATTACAAGGGGTACAATGTTATTTAAAATAAATCCTCCGCTATAATCAAGCCCGGCTTCGGTATCAGCTTCTTCACCGCTGTCCGTGCCTTGGGCCGATGATTCAGTTTCGGACTCATTGCCGTAGAAGAGGGAATCAGTGAAATAATTCTCCATCCCCTTAAACGGCTGTTTGTCCGCGACCACCGTCTTGACCTCATTATTTGTGTCTACATACTTGAGACACTGATGGGACTATAACGTTATTGTGGATCCAGGGTCGACCCAACAATAAGTTATAGGAAGTCTCTGCGTCAATCACATAGCGGTGACTTGGACTTTAAGTCCCCCATTTGGCACTTAATCCGGATTTTACCAAGTGGGCGGGACCCACTGGTGTTAAATCCGTAAATCATTGTGCCACTCGACGCCATTTTACTGGCAGGGATTCCAAGATGATACATGAGGCGCAGGGGCATGATGCTCCACAGTGAACCGGATCGACTTGGATCCGGTTAACTTCGCTAGAACCAATATACCCGGTAAAGTATAGCGGCCTATCGTGCTTGGAATTCTTGGTCTGCATATCCTCCTTTGTAAAGGTGATGCAGGGTAAGTGTTTAGCCGCCAGGTTGCATTGTTGGGCCGATTCTTCCGGACTCGGCTTGACCTGAGCGAGAAACACCTCAGAGTCAGCCAGAGCTTCTTGTAGAGCTTCCCGGGTTTTCTTTGACAATCGGAGCAACTCGTAAAGAGTTATTCTGGCCGGGATGTTCGCCAACTGGGCCATGACGTCAAAACGGTATGGAGAGTTCAATGTTCCCGGTCTATCCCTCACAATCGGGCGATTGAACTGACCGCCGGAGTTGAGCTTCCCCGACTCGAGGTCGTTTCTCCTTTGCTTCACCGCTTTTAGCAACCGCTCGCTGTTGTCCTTTCTGCCGCAGTGAGAGGAGTCATGGCTACCCCCAGTTCAGATAACGTCTTCGCATTCGGGTTTGGAATCTCAGGATACTTGTAGTTGTATTCGTGCCCACTCCTTGTGGCAAAGACTTCATGCTCATCCTCCGAAAATTGGAAAGCTACCACTTCTTCATCGCCCTTTCTCGAATTGCCGCTGCTTGGCATAATTTGCCTTTTCCTTGGACTTCTTTTGGCGAAGGCGGTCCAGCGATCGTCTTCCAACAAATCGGGGTGGACCCAAAGGATTTCTCCGCTTGCCGCCGCGGTGTGTACGAGTCCCTTCTCACGCTGCCCATGAGGATCCTCATTCACCATTTTTATTCCTACCTTCACAACCGGGGTCGGTTGAAACCAATCCAAAGGAACTGATCCGAAGCTTATAGAGACTGCATTCGCCCCCACCTTCTTCTCTTTAGAAGGTTTTGGAGTGATAACTCCAATATCGATCAAGGCTTGAATCTTGTCTCGAGATGGTAGCGTAATTTCAGATGATGTACCGTGATAAGCGCAGCATTTAGGATCTCAGAACTTTGTTTGTCTCCTCTTGGTTTACAATTGGGGTAGCTGGATTTTTGTTCTCCGTAAGGTACTTAAAATGCCCTAACTTCCTCATCTTTGAACGAGTAAGTCTTGGGAAATCTCAACTAGAAGGTTTTGATTCTCGAAGTTTGTCGGGCGCCATTGAGGCCGCGATTGCCGTGGCGACGCATTGCGACCGGCTGTTGTGGTTGCGGTTCGAAGGTTTGATTGGCGTCTGAGACTTTCTTTGGCGCCTTACCTGCCAGCGTGGCACAAAATTGTTTGTTAGTGTTTGTCGCCGGTGGCCTCTTTCGCTTTCTTCCTTTTAAGGAACCTTTCGACTTGCTCTCCACGAACTTTCAAGTCCTTCCACGTTACAGATGGTGCCGTCCCCATTGCTTCGAGCACGTCTATTGATAAATTACTGTGGCAAGTCTGGAGGATGAATTCCTCTGTTATCGGATCCCGGCAGTTCATTGCCTTGTTACGGAATTATTTAACAAAAATATCCACAGTTTCTCCATTCTTCTGCTTTCGTCGAGTAATGTTCCAATGGATACCTCGGTATCGTCATCAAAGAAGTTGGAGAGAAACAAGGACTCCATATCGTCCCAGCTGTTGATGCTCCCCTGTTTAAGACGGCGGTACCAATCGAAGGTAGCTCCACGAAGGGTGCCAACGAATGACCGAACCATCAGGGGTTCATTGCCAGAAATAACCCCGAGGTGCGACTTGAAGTAAATCAAGTGTTGCGTCGGGGAACCCTTACCGTCAAACGGTGTAAAGTTTATTAAGTTAAACTTTGAAGGGTATGGGATTGATTCCCACCCCCTCGGGTATGGGCAAGGGATACCCGTCTTCTTCACTTCTTGGGCGGAAATTAACGAGTTAATTTTACTCTCGAGGTCTTTAATCTTCTCGTTCTCATGAGCAACAGCAGCGTCGCGTGGTTCAGGAGGGTTATCATCTTCTGGTGCTTCCTCCTGATCTGAGTCGCTGTCATCTTGATCAACGTCGACGTGTTGACTTGATTCTCCTCGATGTTTTGTTAAAGCTTGGATCTGTTGGTCATGCATTTCTCTCATCGTCTGCATAGCCAACTCCATCTCTAATTTGAAGTTTTCTCGTTGCTTATTCAACGCTTCGTCCAGCATCTTGGCCACCTGATCTGTACTGATCATAAGCGCTTTTCGGGGTTGTCCGTCACTAGAAGCTGTATTGTCGGATGCCATTGCCGACCCGGCGTCTGATACTTCATCCTCTGAAGGTAGCCCTCTCAAGAGCTTGTCGTAATTGGACCGTCGAATAGTCCCGGACCGCAAACGAGTTAACCGTTGCGATGCGCTGGGAATAGCCCTTGACGATGGTTCTTTGCCAGTCATATTATTAGTGACCTCTGGCAATTCATCCTCTCGGGATGCCATCCTTCTGCGGAATCTCCTTGACCTAGGTTTTGGCGTGTTGGTGCTAAGTCTCTGAAAGACCGAGACTCGTTCTGGAGTTTCTTGATGGCAATTGCACTCCGAGAGCACTGTCTTGATGAGCTTAGAGCACAAGCATGACCGTGTTAGTCTGGGAGAACCTCTTCGAGATTTCTTCGTACCCCCTGCACGGTAATACAGCTCGTCGGTATGAGTATCGGAGCAACCTGCCGTGCGTCGGCATGATCCCTCGGGTATAACGTTGTCGTCATCAGACGAAAGCGTCTCCTTCCGAGAATGGACTCGTTCATCGAAACTACCGAAAGTGACTCGCCTTGACTTTCGCTTACGCGAGCGTGAAGTCTCGGTGGACTCTCGGACTTCGACCTTTAGTCCGGTTAGTGGGACTGTAGGAATTTTCCTATCCTTCTTGGAGCGGGTGTGACTCCCTGCATGAGGAGTGACCCGTGATTCTTCTAATGGACCCAAGCGATCTTTGATGGATGACCTGGTGGTCGTGGCCGTTGACGTTGCCACAAATTTGGATGCAAATGCCGTGGTTCGTGAGGGTTATCATCTTCGGTGCTTCCTCCCGATCCGAAATACCGTCATCTTGATCAACGCCGACGGTTGACTTGATTCTCCTCGATGTTTTGTTAAAGCTTGGATCTGTTGGTCATGCATTTCTCTCATCGTCTGCATAGCCAACTCCATCTCTAATTTGAAGTTTTCTCGTTGCTTATTCAGCGCCGTCCGACATCTTGGCCACGATGCATGCGATCATAAGCGCTTTCGGGTTGTCCGTCACTAGAAGTCAGATTGTCGGATGCCATTGCCGACCCGGCGTCTGATACTTCATCCTCTGAAGGTAGCCCTCTCAAGAGCTTGTCGTAATTGGACCGTCGAATAGTCCCGGACCGCAAACGAGTTAACCGTTGCGATGCG
Source organism: Asparagus setaceus (assembly GCA_012295165.1). Classification (NCBI taxonomy): domain Eukaryota; kingdom Viridiplantae; phylum Streptophyta; class Magnoliopsida; order Asparagales; family Asparagaceae; genus Asparagus; species Asparagus setaceus. The sequence goes on from CM022705.1 coordinate 36,318,776, forward strand.
CTGGGAATAGCCCTTGACGATGGTTCTTTGCCAGTCATATTATTAGTGACCTCTGGCAATTCATCCTCTCGGGATGCCATCCTTCTGCGGAATCTCCTTGACCTAGGTTTTGGCGTGTTGGTGCTAAGTCTCTGAAAGACCGAGACTCGTTCTGGAGTTTCTTGATGGCAATTGCACTCCGAGAGCACTGTCTTGATGAGCTTAGAGCACAAGCATGACCGTGTTAGTCTGGGAGAACCTCTTCGAGATTTCTTCGTACCCCCTGCACGGTAATACAGCTCGTCGGTATGAGTACCGGAGCAACCTGCCGTGCGTCGGCATGATCCCTCGGGTATAACGTTGTCGTCATCAGACGAAAGCGTCTCCTTCCGAGAATGGACTCGTTCATCGAAACTACCGAAAGTGACTCGCCTTGACTTTCGCTTACGCGAGCGTGAAGTCTCGGTGGACTCTCGGACTTCGACCTTTAGTCCGGTTAGTGGGACTGTAGGAATTCTCCTATCCTTCTTGGAGCGGGTGTGACCCCCTGCATGAGGAGTGACCCGTGATTCTTCTAGTGGACCCAAGCGATCTTTGATGGATGACCTGGTGGTCGTGGCCGTTGACGTTGCCACAAATTTGGATGCAAATGCCGTGGGTAATTTCGGCGTAGATGCAACTTTTGTCGGGGCGCTTACAATTTCTGATTTGAGCGCCTGGGTCGAAATTGGCTTGCCAATGGAGCTGGGTTTGGATGCGGGGTTCGTCGGAGTTGACCCGTCGACGGACTTGGGCTTCCAAACTAAGCGATTTGATGGCTTTTGGCCACCTCCTCCTTTTCAATTGGCGGGCTTCTGAACTAAAGCCCTTGCTTGTGCGAGGCCTTGCGGCGTTTCGGATACGCTTCGTGAAGTGTGGAACGGTTCCGTTTGACTCGGACCCATTCATTTGTCGCCGGCCTGTAGGAGTCGGCTACGATCTCAGACTTCAGTCTCTGAGTTAACCTGGATCTTAGATCCGCCTCATAGCGAACCCCATCCATTGATTCTTTTGCCTGGGCAGTTTGTTTTGCCAGGCGTTGACGTCGCCTCTGACGGGCTCTCTTAGAGAGAGTCACGACGCCATTGGCGGGAACTACCTCCTGAGGAGACAGAGGTTCTGAAAATTTGGCCGCTTTGCTGGCCGAGGAACCACCGTTGTCTGCAGTCTTGACGGCGGTGGTGGTGGATTTTCTCGCCTCCGCATCTGAGGCCGATTGGGTCTTCCTTGCAGCGGAGACCATCTTGGACTTGCGGGGCTGGATCACGGGCGAGGAAGAGGTACTCCTCGTACTTCTTTTGGTCGAACTCGAACTCGACCTCCTCAATGACCGGGATCGGGATCCGCGGTTGCGGCACGACGGCTCCTTTGTTGAAGCCGTTGGCTCCCACTGTGGTCGCCAGCTTGTTCGCGGGGAAAGTTGGTTTGTTATTCATTGCTCGTTTGAACTCGTGTACAGCTTCGTTGGCCTACAACAAAATTCAAACAAAAGAAAATGCCTTTTTATTTCAGGCTTACAATGAAAACGAAAATTACAACTTTCTTCCTTTTGTGAACAAACACGAGGATCTCTATTTTACGGGATCCTCGCTTGCGTGGGTTCTTTGCCTGTGCCGGGGACTTTTTGTTCGTCCGTGGACTACCGCGCAATTCAAATCGGTGGAAACCGGGTTACGGAACTTCTGACGTCACGAGGGGCTCGTTTCCGCGAGAAGCGAAGCGCTGAGGATCGCACTCACGAAGGAGAGGATGCGCCGGGGATCACACTCACGAAGGAGAGGATCGCCGGGCGGGTGAGATCTACTAGGAGAAATCCTGGCTATTCTGTAGCCGACCCGAGTTAAACACCTCGCGGTTTGTAGATCGGGCGTGCTCGTCGGTGCTTTCCGGAAGCTGTCGTCGGCGGCTCGTGGATCTCGCGAGGAGCTCTCTCAAGAATATCGAAAATCCAACTCCCAAAATCCGACCCTCGCAAATGAGCACCCCGCCTATTTATAGGAAACAAGAGGGGTTATGGCGGCCGGACACCATTTGGTGTCCGGCGACACCAATGGTGTCGGCCTTGGCGGACACCATTTGGTGTCCGGCGGACACCTATGGTGTCCGCCTTAGCCGACAAAGAAATGGTATCCGGCCTTGGCCGGACACCATTTGGTGTCCGGCGGACACCATTGGTGTCCGGCCTTGGCCGGACACCAAACGGTGTCCGGGTTTCGACGACGCCGCTTGGCTCCTCGGTTTGGTTTGGTTTTGGACTTTTCGCGGCGTTCGTTCCGATCTTGTCATTGTCGTTATGAGTCCGCGCTTGGTTCACTTGATTGGTTTCATCCCGTCAACGGTTTAAGTGACGATCGGTCGATGTTCAAATCCGATCTCATTGACGTTTGAATCCGATCGATCTCGTTGAAGCTTTGCTTGTCGGATTCATTCCATAACACGTAGCCTCGTTGATTCGTACGCCTTGCTGACCCACTTCATGAGTTCGTCACTGCGCACTGCGTTATCGGCGTCGGTTTGTCGAATGGATCGTCGGTTGTCGACCCACCGTTACGAGTCTTGCTCGGGTATTTGACAAGCAATTTTTTATGCCTACACCACAGGAACAGAGACAATGCTTGTATCTTCAAGAAGGATGGACGTCGAATTGCACTCATGCCTCTTCCAGAAAAGGAGATATCCAAGATAGAGACTACTGAGAAGAAGAGACCATTGGTGACAAACAATGAGGCTTTAGCAGAAAACTTGAAACAATCTGAAGAGGTCTATGATTTGGTTGTAATTGAGAAAGAAGAACCTGCCCCAATCGAGATTCCTCTTGATGTGAAAGCCTTTATTGCGACCAAGATTCTTGATGTTGATGGTGATATGTCAGTGAAGATGGATGTTATGCATGAAATTCTCAAAGACGTCGTGAGTGCTGTTACACATATTGATGTTGTCCCGATGGAGGAGAAGGATAAATTAGAGAGTGAGGCAAATGATGATATGTGTCAGTTATTTGGTGGAGGGCTCGAGGCAAAGGAGATGAAAGAATTGTGTATGGAGTATGAGGGAGAAAATTATTCTTTGAAAGCATTGATCATCAATAATTTCAACAATGATGAGATGATAACACCGACACTAGAATATGAGAAGCAACAAGAAAAATATTTAGAGGAGTTTTTCATGTCAACTACAGAGCCACATACTGCCAGTTACATATACATGTCGTGGGAAAGATTTATACACAAGTTTGATTCTAAAGAAGCCCTAGCTGAGAAGGTAAAAGAACAGATGGAGAAAATCAATGCTAAGTATAAGGCGGACGCTGATCTATGCAGGAGAAGAAAAGTGTTTATCAAGGAAGCTGCTATTCAAACAAATATAAGCTCGGGGTCTAGCTTCTTTCAACAAGGGGAGACTGATGTAGGACGCTTAACGGACAATTTCATGGAGAAGCGGGGATGTGGGATGCTTAATGGATAATTTTATGGAGGAGCGGGACAATCACAAGCTAAATACAAATTCACACATGTTATTGACTTCCGCAAAGAAACGATCATATCTTCTAATCTGGAAGGCAGATTCCGATATATTATATATGAAAATCACCTATCTCGATGAGACGAAGCCAACCAAATTGTCAGATTTCTAAAATCTCATCAGTACTGTTGATGTATATAATCACAGTCACTAACCTCGGGTGAGTTTAGCTTTTAAGAGAGCGGAGTCCGCCTTCTCTCCTAAAGCCCAGCGACGCTGACTCCGATCAAGGGACTCGCCTACAGCAGAAAGAGGGACCTGTGGAAGAGGCGGAGTTGGGCTTTAGGAGAGAAGGCGGACTCCGCCTCTTAAAAGCTAAACTCACCCGAGGTTAGTGATCGTGATTATATACATCAACGCTAACATAAGCTGTTGATGTATATAATCACGGTCACTAACCTCGGTGAGTTTAGCTTTTAAGAGAGCGGAGTCCGCCTTCTCTCCTAAAGCCCAACTCCGCCTCTTCCACAGGTCCCTCTTTCTGCTGTAGGCGAGTCCCTTGATCGGAGTCAGCGTCGCTGGGCTTTAGGAGAGAAGGCGGACTCCGCTCTCTTAAAAGCTAAACTCACCCGAGGTTAGTGACTGTGATTATATACATCAACAAGTACCACCAGCTTTGAGTAGAAATCCGAAAATAATTAATATTTAGTTTATTTTTAGTAATAAAGTTGGAGTCTATTTAGATTAGGAAACAAATTCAATTTTCATTGATGTTAGACTGATTTGTTTCCTATATTATAGGAGTCTTTTAGAGTAGGATTTGATACGCTCTATTTTTTTAATTCTAGTCTTAGTAGGAGTCTTATTTATTATTCTATTTAAGAAAAGGCATGTAACCCCAAGAAATATATCTTTTTTATCAATAAATTTCTCTTTAATATTTTCTTCGTGGATTCGAAGCTCTTCGTGGATTCGGAGATCGTTCTTTGTGGATTCAGAGAGCACCCCTTGGTGGATTCCGAGGTTTATCACTTCCGCGCTACGTTAATTGGTATCAGATAGGACACAGTCAGGAGCAGCAGCTGGGATCCAATAAAAATTATGATTCATGCTTTTAGATGTTTTCTGATAACTCCGAAACTTAAGGGCGTTTCTTAAGATTTAGGAAACTAATAGGACAAAAGCATAAAAATCTATCATTGCTTTCACCTGTCAAACTGTACAAAGATATGTATATGTGAATGTGAGGAAACCCATAACTCACGCTCTCCACAACTAACAAAAACCCAACAAAAAAAGGAATACGAAGGTCGCTTAGAAACCAGAAAGCAACGACAATGGCCGATATGGGACTATTATTTTCTGCTTCACTGCCTTACCTTATAATGACTTTGTCTCAACTCTTCCTCGCTTTCCTGCTCCTCTTCCTTCAATCACTCCTCGCCGACGGCGTCAACGCCACCGTGTTGGTTGTCTTCCAGCAAATCATAAGCGCCTCCTTCCTCTCCTGCAGTGCTCTCTTCTTCGACAAGTAATTTGCAAATAACCCTTTGTGATATTGTTTTTTTTTTTTTAGCATTTCATGATACTTTTTTGCCTTGTGTTACTGACAAAGGCAAGAGGCCACCACTGTCTTTCCCCGTTCTCGCATGGGCTTTCGTCATTGGATTTTTACAGTTAAGCCCTCTCCCATTTTTTTGCCCTTTTGATTTTGGGAGACAACGATACATGTTTCATTGAATCTATTTGTCTCAAAGGATTATCTCTTGTAATATCTGAGCCAAGGATGCTACTATGGTTTTTTTTTCGCCTATAATCCCAAGATCTATCCTCACCTATTTTTTAACTTACCCACTTTCAGTAGCTTGGTATACAATATTATTTTAGTAAGTTGTCATATTTGGTTATAATTTGCTGTATTTTGCAGTAAGTGAATATATAATACTGTAGGCTAGAATATAAAAATATAGCTCTCAACATTTTGCCACAACTTTGGAGTTTTGATGCAATGGTTAGGTCATTTAACATTGTATGTTCATGCATATTAACCAGCTTAAATACACATGATAGGTTTAAAAATAATTCAGTAGAGTGTTTTTTGAAGTAGGTAGGCTTAAAACTAAGTGAGATTAAAATTTTGGGTTTATAGTCAAAACTAATGAATTTTCTTCCAAAATAATACTAGGGATTTTCAGTTAATCCTAATAAAATATTGAATAAAGATATCTACACTACTCTCTTCTATATTATTTTTACACTACAAGAGATAGATGTGTGGGCACTCCTTGACAAGTCAGCAATTTTGTAAAATATTGATTTTAATGGGCCCTATATTTTTCTGTCTTGTAGTGTAACTAAGTTGTTAGTACTGAGATATTGTGTTAACTTTGACAGCGGAAACTCATTTAAGAAAACTTTTTCAATGGTTTTTTTTTGGGTTATTTTGATATTAGCCCCCCAAACCTTCAATGTTTTGATATTGGTTCCCCAAATATTTGAAATTGACCTCGGGCCCCCCAAATCCTACTAGTATATTGAAATAAGTCTTCTTAGTTAAAATCTGATGATTTTTTATTTTTTTCCTCAGCGGGCTGCTGGGGTTGTGGAGGATATTCTGTTTACTTTAATTTTTTCCTATGATTTGCCAGTTATAGTCTTTTAACGCAAACCCAAGCACATTAATCATTTTAATTTATACTTGTTAAGCTCGTCAAATCTGTTTAATAAAACCCTAACTCAAACTCATTTTCCACTTCATTTTCGCAAATGTCTTCCCAACGGGAATCTAACCATTGTAAATTTGGGATTAGGGCTGAAGATAGCCAGTGGGGAAGACGTTAAAGAAGATGAAATGGAAAATGTTTTGAGTTAGAGTTTTATTAAACAGATTTGGGAGTTTAACAGGTGTAAGTTAAAGTAATTAATGTATTTGAATTTGCGTAAGAGGGGTATAACCGACAAATCATCAAAAAATGAAAAATATTTCAACATACTAATAGGGTTTGGGTGGTTTGAGATCAAATTCAAAGATTTAGGAGCTAATATCAAATTATTAAAGATTTAGGGGGTCTAAGACCAATTTCAAAGATTTTGGGGGCTAATATCGAAATAGCCTTCCCTTTTTTCTTTTTTTCCTTTTTTTTTTTTTTTTTTTGGATGGAATCACTTTTAGAACACCAAGTAACTAAAAGTAATTGGATTGACCCAAAAAGGAGGAAACTCATTCCCTAGCTAATTTGTCAGAAATGATCAGTGATAACCCCATTTCCAGGATTTTTTTTTTTTTTTTTTTTTTGGAATTGAGTTTCCTTGTTTCTTAGGAAAACAAACAAACAACTTAGTACTACGGGCGTGTTTTCAATGAATTTAATATTTGGAAAATATGGCTTTAATATTGAAGGATTCCACTAGGGGAGCTGATGGCAACGGCGAGCCTCCGTTACATAACGCCTACATTCGAGTCGGTAGCATTCAACACAATACCAACAGTGGTTTTCGTGCTAGCAACATTTACGGGACAAGAGAGCTTCAGGCTTCGGAGCTTGAATGGGTTTGCAAAAGTATTGGGTATATTGACCTCCACTGCAGGTAAGAATGAGTAGACGTTCGGTGGTCAGTCAGTACGAAATTATGTAACTTTTGCGCTAATTTTTTTAAACCAAACACTAAATTTGCATTGGAAATCTATTTCTTAGAATATAATTGTAAACTTTCAAACGGTGAATTTGAAGTTGATTTTCTACAGCAAATATTGCATGCAATATTTGTTGCTGCAAAATTTCTTACAATTTATTTTGGCAGCAATCCAAACGTTTTATAGAGAACTGAAAGAACGATTAGTTCAATTGCTTCGAGTAGTAACTTTTCCAAATGGAATCAATCCAGACATATTTAAAATAGACCTGAAATGTCGACTTTAGTCTGTTTGATCAGTTTAATCGGTGCAAATCAATTAATGCTCACCTTTATATATGTGCAGGAGCTACTGTTTTGGTATTCATTTCGGATCCTACACTTTCGGATTCGGGTTCTACATCAGCGGGTGACCGATGGATAGGACGCGGTTTGGTTGGGATTGCAGTCCTTGGGATGTCCACGTTGAGTCTTTTGGTGGTAGGTTGAATTTTACGTAGGGGTGGGCGTGGGCCGGGCTGGTTCAGGCTCGAGACCCTACTGGCCGGGTAAGGGCCGAGCTCGACTCCCCGGCCCACGGGCCGGGAGTGGGCAGACCTACTTCTCGATCCCTGTCTAGGATCGACCCACCGCCCACGACCCGCCTAGGTGTGAGCCAGGTTTAACCCAGCTTCACCACTGGTGGTCGGCCCACCCACCTGTTTTTCGGTCCAATATTTTTTCCTTTTTTACCTTTTTAATTATATTAAATTTGCATTTGTAATTATAAAATTATTTCTAATTTATTTTTAGTAATTTAAAATTGTATTAAACTATTTTTAACTTATATGAAACTTTTAATCCTTTAAAGTAGACAAAGAAATGAGCTTAAAGATCGTTGTTTTGTTTCTCAATAGCCAAAATGTCCACGAGCCAAAGAGCTATGGTCTTTTGGCTTTGTTGGCGCCTAAATGCAGAGCCAAAGGGCTAAAGGAACAAATTTAATCTAGCTAAAAATATATCATGAGCCTGCCCAGCCGTGCTCAGCGTACGGGCTAGCGTATCGTCTCTACTGACCCTAGTTTGGGGTTGACCCAGCTCGGCCAGTGACCCTGGTATATCATAGGCCGGATCGGGCCCGGCCCACTACAGGTCGGACCGGGTCGTGACCCATAGCGGGCAGGGCCGAGTCAGCCTTCGGGTCGACCCGGCTCACGCCCAACCCTAATTTTGCGTGTTAGCCCTTGAATTTAATTACAATTGTAGATAATGGGGGTATTGGGACCTAAACCTTTTAGTAGTAGTACAGGTTGAATTTAGTGATTGGGGACCAGGTTTGTTGGATCACGAAAGTGAGAGTTAACAGACAAGTTTATTGCGCACGCCATGCATGCGGTCTTTACTCTGTGTGAGAGAATACATTTTAAGGGTTTTAAAATGTTAGAAAATTCTTTGTCAAATAAATTAAAAAAAAAGTTAGAAGATCCCCCATGAGTTAGGGATTTTAAGGGGCTATCAGAAAATCACTCTTAACTTTAAAAATTTCTTAGAAAATTTTTATTAACTTTAAGACTTTATTTATAAAAAAAACCACAAGAACATAAACCACAATTTCCACCGGTGCGAATACGTAATTTTACCCACCCATAACTTTAAGATTTTATTGGAAAACCCCATAAGAGCGTTAACCACAATTTCTACTGGCAAATACGTAATTTTACCCACCTATGTGAAAATTGAGGTTAAAGTTGTTTGAGGGGTTTTTTGATAAAATGTCAATGTTAAAGAGAATTTTCTGATAACCCCTGGCATAAATGGAGGTTTTTGATATTTTGAAAGTTATCAGGGTTATTTGATAATGACCCAAAGTTAGAGGGGTTATCTAATATATAGCCTTATCTGAAAACAAGCAATTTTCTTATGAGAACCTTTATCAACAATCCGAAAATTTTGACATATTGCTTTGAGTTACATAACTTACATTCCTACATAAGCTTATATTGCTTTGAGTTACATAACTTACATTCCTACATAAGCTTTGTGTTTTTTTTAAAGGAATATTTTTGTATTCTTTTATTATAGGAAAGGTTGGCTTTGAAGTACCAAGCGGACCTCACCTTGACTGCTATAATGGCAGCGTTCGGGACCCTCCAGACGCTAATCATAGCAGCATCAATTGAAAGATATCCTTCCTCATGGGGGATTAGATGGAACAATAGCCTACAAATACTTACCATCTTATATGCGGTAACTCTTATTATCTTTTATATATTGTTAGAATCTAAAGTAGGTTTAAAACAGAAATTGAAACCGCTGCGTGAGTTTAGGTTTTGACCCGCAGGAGCATATTATATTTTAAAATTATAACTCTCAACACAATCTTGGAGTTTTAGTGCAACGAGATGGTCTGTTTGACACATATAAAGAAAGTTAGATATAGACAAGAATATAAAAAGACAAGAATATAAAAAGGGTTAATTGTGGATAAAACCTTGTAGTATCGCTATTTGAACTTACTATCCATCTAGTTTTAGGGGCTGTTTGGTTTGCTGCAAAAATAAACTGTGGCAAATGTTACAGCAACGAATGTTATATGCAACATTTGTTGCAGGAAATAAACTTCAAATTCACCATTTGGATGTTTGCAATTATATTTTAGAAAATATATTTTCAATGCAAAAACACTGAAAATAGTTAGCGCAAAAGCTACATAATTTTGACATATAAGAAAACTTTGGTGGTGGTAGCTTTCTATTTAGATTAAAAAAAAAATTTTGATGAGGTGGATATATATATATATATATATATAAAAGTTTTCTTTTTAAAATCATGCAAATTTTTCCTCCCATCAAATTGGCCATAACATTTGTTGTAATTTTTTTCTACAAAATGTAAGTCCATTTATCTTTCCTAATTATAAATTATAAACCAACAATGTATTTACAAATCTGGTTGCTCTATTTAAATCTGGTTACTCTATTTACACTTGCAACTCTATTTCTATCCAACCAAACAGCCTTGACTCTTCTCACAGAAAGAGAATTCTTTGACATTAGACCCTCTTAAGGGTAAACAACACTAGAGGAGTAGTAAGTTGCGACACCACGGGGTCTATTCACAATTAACCCAAAAGAAAAAGGAAATTCCATAAACCCATATTTGATTATCTTATGTTCAACAGGGAATTATTACAGGTGGGCTGTGCTATTTCGCTAGTAATTGGTGCGTGCGCGTAAAAGGCCCAGTTTTTGCATCAGCATTCTCACCATTGCTCATCGTCTTCTCATTCCTACTGCAGACTATTTTCTTCGGAGCTTCTGCACAACCTTGGAGGTTATTTTTGCACCGCTTGAATAATTCTTGCTATCTTTTTGTTGCAAGAGCTAGGAAACTCTAACTCATTGTTGATTTCTTACTGGAATGAAATATTTGATCCTTGAATCTTTTGTTCAGCATCGCTGCGGCTCTACTGGTTATCGGCGGTCTGTATCTCCTCCTCTGGGCAAAATCGAAAGACGATGCAAAAGATGAACAAAAACATTCACCAGAGATTCTGATCAGAGAGCCATTGATGGTGAGCAGGACAGCGTAGATAATGATAATTAGCCTGCGAAAACTTGGGTTGTTGTTGCACTGAATGCCCAGAAATAAAATCACCCGTAAATCTATATTTTCTGTAACTGAACTCGGTCTTGATGTTCCAGAAATTTGAAATTCATGGATGGCTCAAACTCCATTGTCCTTTTTTCTTATAAGCCCGAATAAACATTTTGGCCGATAGAGGAAAGAGTTTGCAGGGAATTAGATTTACGTTGTTAAGTTTTGAGCACATACCAATAAGAGAGAAAATGAGGTCCGTGAAATCAGGAAGAAGAATTCCATAAAAGCTGTTTTCATTGAGAAGTAGCAGTTAGTTGTCTGTATCAAACCCTTTTTTTTTTTTTTTTTTTTTGATAAAATTGTCTGTATCAAACTTGAGTACCATTATGTTTGGCATGAGTTCCTACTTCCTAATCTGGATGCTTGGTGGCTTTCTCTTCCACTGGTCATAACAGTTTTGAACCTTGATGAGCCCCCGCAAAAAATAAAATATTGGCAACTGTTATTTTACATTAACGTTTTTTTGCAGGAAATAAAATGCAATTGTAACCGGGACTAAACATATGACAGAGACGAGCAAAACAGTGTATTTCCCTAGGATTGCAGGCAGAGATAGTTAATAACTCGGATTGAGGTTGAGATTGTTGAGTATTCAGGTGTGAGTATAGTCCTACATTGGATAGGATCATAAAGAGTTATGAGATTAAAATAGAAGTTGGGGCCAATAACTAACAGCTTAACATATGACTTAGACTAACATCAACTCGAAACACAGAATGACTGGATAATTTTTCAGACAGGACACAGTCAGCAGCAGCAGCTGGGATCCAACAAAAATTATGGTTCATGCTTTTAGATGGTTTTCTGATAACTCCGAAACTTAAGGGCGTTTCTTAAGATTTAGGAAACTAATAGGACAAAAGCATAAAAATCTACCATTGCTTTCACCTGTCAAACTGTACAAAGATATATATGTGAATGTGAGGAAACCAATAACTCATGCTCGCCACAACTAACAAAAACCCAACAAAAAAAAGAATACGAAGGTCGCTTAGAAACCAGAAAGCAACGACAATGGCCGATATGGGACTATTATTTTCTGCTTCACTGCCTTACCTCATAATGACTTTGTCTCAACTCTTCCTCGCTTTCCTGCTCCTCTTCCTTCAATCACTCCTCGCCGACGGCGTCAACGCCACCGTGTTGGTTGTCTTCGAGCAAATCTTAAGCGCCACCTTCCTCTCCTGCAGTGCTCTCTTCTTCGACAAGTAATTTGCAAATAACACCCTGTGATATTCTTTTTTTTTTTTTTTTTTTTTAGCATTTCACGATACTTTTTGCCTTGTGTTACTGACAGAGGCAAGAGGCCACCACTGTCTTTCCCCGTTCTCGCATGGGCTTTCGTCATTGGATTTTTACAGTTAAGCCCTCTCTCATTTTTTTTCCCTTTTGATTTTGGGAGACAACGATACATGTTTCATTGAATCTATTTGTCTCAAAGGATTATCTCTTGTACTATCTGAGCCAAGGATGCTACTATGGTTTTTTTTTCGAATATAATCCCAAGATCTATCCTCGCCTATTTTTTAACTTACCCACTTTCAGTAGCTTGGTATACAATATTATTTTAGTAAGTTGTCATATTTGGTTTTAATTTGCTATATTTTGCAGTAAGTGAATATATAATACTGTATGCTAGAATATAACAATATAGCTCTCAACATTTTGTCACAACTTTGGAGTTTTGATGCAATGGTTAGATCATTTAACATTGTAAGTTGATGCATATTAACCTGCTTAAATACACATGATAGGTTTAAAACAATTCAGAGAGTGTTTTTGAAGTAGGTAGGCTTAAAACTAAGTGAGATTAAAATTTTGGGTTTACAGTCAAAACTAAGGAATTTTCTTCCAAAATAATACTAAGGATTTTCAGTTAATCCTAATAAAATATTGAATAAAGATAACTACACTACTCTCTCCTATATTATTTTTACACTACAAGAGATAGATGTGTGGGCACTCCTTGACAAGTCAGCAATTTTGAAAAAAAATTGATTTTAATGGGCCCTATATTTTTCTGTCTTGTAGTGTAACTAAATTGTTAGTACTGAGATCTTGTGTTAACTTTGACAGCGGAAACTCATTTAAGGAAACTTTTTCAATGGTTTCTTTTTTTTTGTGGATTATTTTGATATTAGCCCCCAAAATCTTCAATGTTTTGATATTGGCTCCCCAAATCTTTGAAATTGACCTCAGGCCCCCCAAATCCTACTAGTATATTGAAATAAGTCTTCTTAGTTAAAATTTGATGAATTTTTTTTTGGGAAAGGTGGGATGTGGAGGATATTCTATTTACTTTAATTTTTTCCTATGATTTGCCAGTTATAGTCTTTTAACACAAACCCAAGCACATTAATCATTTTAATTTATACCTGTTAAGCTCGTCAAATCTGTTTAATAAAACCCTAACTCAAACTCATTTTCCACTTCATCTTCGCAAATGCCTTCCCAATGGGAATCTATCCGTTGTAAATTTGGGATTATGGCTGAAGAGAGCTAGTGGGGAAGACGTTAAAGAAGATGAAATGGAAAATGTTTTTAGTTAGAGTTTTATTAAACAGATTTGGGAGCTTAACAGGTATAAGTTAAAGTGATTAATGTATTTGAATTTGCGTAAGAGGGGTATAACTGACAAATCATCAAAAAATGAAAAATATTTCAACATACTAATAGGGTTTGGGTGGTCTGAGATCAAATTCAAAGAGTCTGGGGGCTAATATCGAAATAGCCTTTTGTGTGTGTGTGTGTGTGTGGATGGAATCACTTTTAGGGGAAGGTATCCCATGGGGACGGGTGCATTGCACCCCTCCCCTTTGAACCATTGGAAAATTTTTCAGATCTGAAATTTTTCAGATCCCAAGGGGATCCAATGGTTCATAATGGACCGTCCCTATAGGGACGGCCCATGGGATACTTTCTCCACTTTTAGAACACCAAGTAACTAAAAGTAATTGGATTGACCCAAAAAAGGAGGAAACTCATTCCCTAGCTAATTTGTCGGAAATGAGTGAAAACCCCATTTCTAGGATTTTTTTTCGGAATTGAGTTTCCTTGTTTCTCAGGAAAACAAACAAACAACTTAATACTACGGGCGTGTTTTCAATCAATCTAATATTTGGAAAATATGGCTTTAATATTGAAGGATTCCACTAGGGGAGCTGATGGCAACGGCGAGCCTCCGTTACATAACGCCTACATTCCAGTCAGTAGCATTCAACACAATACCAACAGTGGTTTTCGTGCTAGCAACATTTACGGGACAAGAGAGTTTCAGGCTTCGGAGCCTTCATGGGTCTGCAAAACTATTAGGTATCTTGACCTCCACTGCAGGTGAGGATGAGTAAACGGTCATCAGTCATTACGAAATTATGTAGCTTTTGCACTAATTTTTTTAAATCAAACACTAAATTTGCATTAGAAATTTATTTCCTAGAATATAATTGTAAACTTCCAAACGGTGAATTTAAAGTTGATTTTCTACAGCAAATGTTGCATGCAACATTTGTTGCTGCAAAGTTTCCTGCAATTTATTTTGGCAGCAAACCAAATGTTTTATAGAGAATTGAAAGAACTGTTAGTTCAATTGCTTCGAGTAGTAACTTTTTCAAATGGAATCAATCCAGACATATTTAAAATAGACCTGAAATGTCGACTTTAGTCTGTTTGATCAGTTTAATCGGTGCAAACAATTAATGCTCACCTTTATATATGGGCTAAATGGCAATTAAATACCCTATTGTTTAACCACATTGACATTTAAATACCCTAAGTTGTAAAAAGTAACACTTTAATACCCTAAGTTGTAAAAATTATTAAGTGTAAAGGTGGTGAAACAATAGGTATTTAAGTGTAAGTGTGGTGAAACAATAGGTATTTAAGTGTAAAGGTGGTGAAACAATAGGATATTTAAGTGCCGCTTTTACAACATAGAATATTAAAGTGCTACTTTTTTACAACTTAGGGTACTTGAGTGCCACTTTCTTACAACTTAAATTATTTAAGTGTAAAGGTGGTGAAACAATAGGATATTTAAGTGCCAGTTTTTTTACAACATAGAATATTAGAGTGCTACTTTTTTACAACTTAGAGTATCAAAGTGATACTTTTTACAACTTAAGGTATTTAAGTGTAAGTGTGGTGAAACAATAGGGTATTTAAGTGCCATTTAGCCTTATATATGTGCAGGAGCTACTGTTTTGGTATTCATTTCGGATTCTACACTTTCGGATTCGGGTTCCACGTCAGCGGGTGAACGATGGATAGGACGCGGTTTGGTTGGGATTGCGGTCCTTGGGTTGTCCGCGTCGAACCTTTTGGTGGTAGGTTGAATTTTGCATATTAGCCCTTGAATTTAATTACAATTGTAGATAATTGGAGGTATTGGGACCTATACCTTTCAGTAGTAGTTCAGGTTGAATTTAGTGATTGGGGACCAGGTTTGTTGGATCTCGAAAGTGAGAGTTAACAGACAAGTTTATTGCACACGCCATGCATGCGGTCTTTACTGTGTGAGAGAGAATACATTTTAAGGGATTTTAAAAGGCTAAATTACCAAATTGGTATTTTTATTCGACCATGTTTGCCAGTTTGGTATTTTTAAAAAGTCCGGTGACAACAAGGTATTATTTCTCGGCCTTTTAGTCAATAAGGCCCATTCTTGTCGCCGGCGGCCAAAAAACGATTAGAAGTGGTTCACGTGACGCTCACGTGATAAAATTCCAGCCTCATTAATGCTGACATGGCAGGGATGTTAATGACATGGCTAGTTAGTTGAAGCCTCTTCCCCACTCATGCTCAAATTGGGAATGAAATAAAAATTAGGATTTGAGATCCTGCCTCCTTCCCTTTCATTCTCATCTTCAAAAATTAGGAAATCTAATTCAAATTAGTGGAAGCCCCAACATGACCTCGTCAAACTCAAGTTCAAGTTCAAACTCCCCATCATCCTTATTCACCCTTCTAATTTTATTAACATGGCAAATGTCATTAACATCCCTGCCATGTCAGCATTAATGAGGCTGAAATTTTATCACGTGAGTGTCACGTGAACCACTCCCAATCGTTTTTTGGCCGCCGACGACAAGAATGAACCTTATTGACTATAAGGCCGAGAAATAATACCTTGTTATCGCCGGAATTTTTAAAAATACCAAACTGGCAAACATTGTCGAATAAAAATACCAATTTGATAATTTAGCCGATTTTAAAATGTTAGAAAATCCTTTTTCAAATTAAGAAAAAAAAGTTAGAAGAACCCACTTGAGTTAGGGATTTTAAGGGGCTATTAGAAAATCACCCTTAACTTTAAGGGTGTGTTTGGCAACCTTGTAAAATTGGGCCAGGTTCGAAACTGACCCAATTTTACGTTGTTTCTTATTTGGCAAATTTCTAGGCTAGAGTTGGCTCAATTTTTTTAGCCTAAAAATTGACACTAAACCAGTTTTCTTTTGGACCAGGAGGGAGCTGGTCCAAAAGAAAACTAGTTTACCACAAAACTGGGCCAGGATTGATCATGGCCTAGTTTTGTGTAGTTTGCCAAACACACGCTAAGATTTTCCTTGAAAATCCTTATTAACTTTAAGACTTTATTTTTTAAAAAACCTCTAAGAGCGTAAAACACAATTTCCACCCGAGCCAATACGTAGTTTTACCCACCCATATCTTCAAGATTTTATTGGAAAACCCCATAAGAGCGTTAACCACAAATTTCACTGGCGAATACATAATTTTACCCACCAATGTGAAAATTGTGGTTAATGCTGTTTGAGGAGTTTCTGATAAAATATTAAAGTTAAAGAGAGTTTTCTGATAACCCCGAGCATAAAGGGGGTTTTCTGATATTTTGAAAGTTATCGGGGTCAGCTGATAATCATCCAAAGTTAGAGGGTTTATCTAATATTTAGCCTTCTCTGAAAACAAGCAATTTTCTTATGAGAACCTTTATCAACAATCCGAAAATTTTGACATATTGCTTTGAGTTACATTCCTACATAAACTTTGTGTTTTTTTAAAGGAATTTTTTTGTGTTCTTTTTTTTTATAGGAAAGGTTGGCTATGAAGTACCAAGCGGACCTCACCTTGTCTGCTATAATGGGAGTGTTCGGGACCCTCCAGACGCTAATCATAGCAGCATCAATTGAAAGAAATCCTTCCTCATGGGGGATTAGATGGAACAATAGCCTACTAATACTTACCATCTTATATGCGGTAACTCTTGATATCTTTTATATTTTGTTAGAATTTAAAATATATTTAAAAAAGAAATTGACACGGTTGCATGATTTCCGATTTTTTGATCTGCAGGAGCATATTATATTTTAAAATTATTACTCTCAACACATATAAAGAAAGTTAGATATAGACAAGAATATGAAAAGGGTTAACTGTGGATAAACTCTTGTAGTATCGCTATTTGAACTTACTATCCATCTAGTTTTAGGGGTTGTTTCTTTTGCTGCAAAAATAAACTGTGACAAATGTTGCAGCAACGAAAGTTACATGCAACATTTGCTGCAGGAAATAAACTTCAAATTCACCATTTGTATGTTTGCAATTATATTTTAGGTAATATATTTCTAATACAAATTCAGTGTTTGGTTGAAAATAGTTAGTGCAAAAGCTACATAATTTTGACATATAAGGAAACTTTGGTGGTGGTAGTTTTCTACTTAGATTTAAATTTTTTATTTTTTTGATGAGATGAAATTTATATTTATTTTTTAGTTTTCTTTTTTAAATCATGCAGGTTTTCCTCCCACCAAATTGGCCATAGCATTTGTCGCAAATTTTTTCTACAAAATGCAAGTCCATTTATCTTTCGTAATTATAAATTATAAAGCAAACAATATATTTAAATCTGGCTGCTCTATTTAAATCTGGCTGCTCTATTTACACTTACAACTCTATTTCCATCCAACCAAACAGCCTTGACTCTTCTACCCTCGAAGAAAGAGAATTCTTTGACATTAGGCCCTCTAAGGGTAAACAACACTAGAGGGGTAGTAAGTTGCGATACCACGGGGTATTTCACAATTAACCCCAAAGAAAAAGGAAATTCCATAAACCTATATTTTATTATCTTAAGTTCAACAGGGAATTGTTACAGGTGGGCTGGGCTACTTCGCTAGGAATTGGTGCGTGCGCGTAAAAGGCCCAGTCTTTGCATCAGCATTCTCACCATTGCTCATCGTCTTCTCATTCCTACTGCAGACTATTTTCTTTGGAGCTTCTGCACAACTTTGGAGGTTATTTTTGCACCTCTTGAATAATTATTGCTATCTTTTTGTTGCAAGAGCTAGAAAATCTGACTCAATGTTGATTTCTTACTGGATTCAAATATTTGATCCTTGAATCTTTTGTTCAGCATTGCTGCGGCTCTACTGGTTATCGGCGGTCTGTATCTCCTCCTCTGGGCAAAATCGAAAGACAATGCAAAAGATGAACAAAAACATTCACCAGAGATTCTGATCAGAGAGCCATTGATGGTGAGCAGGACAGCGTAGATAACGATAATTAGCCTGCGAAAACTTGGCTTGTTGCTGCACTGAATGCCCAGAAATAAAATCACCCGTTAATCTATATTTTCTGTAACTGGACTCGGTCTTGATGTTCCAGAAATTTGAAATTCATGGATGGCTCAAACTCCATTGTCCTTTTTTTCTTTGAAGCCCGAATAAACACTTTGGCTGATAGAGGAAAGAGTTTGCAGGGAATTAGATTTACGTAGTTAAGTTTTGAGCAGATACTAATAAGAGAGAAAACGAGGTCCACGAAATCATGAAGAAGAATTCCATAAAAGCTGTTTTCATTGAGAACTAGCAGTTAGTTGTCTGTATCAAACTTGAGTATCATTATGTTTGGCATGAGTTCCCACTCCCTAATCTGGATGCTTGTTGGCTTTCTCTTCCACTGGTCATAACAGTTTTGAACCTTGATAAGTCCCTGCAAAAAATAAAATATTGGGCAACTGTTATTTTACATTAACGTTTTTTTGCAGGAAATAAAATGCAATTGTAACTGGGACTAAACATATGACAGAAACGAGCAAAACAGTGTATTCCCCTAGGATTGCTGGCAGGGTAGTTAATAACTCGGATTGAGGTTGAGATTGTTGAGTATTCATGTGTGAGTATAGTCCCACATCGGATAGAATAATAAAGAGTAATGAGTTTACAATAGAAGTTGGAGCTAATACCTAACAGCTTAACATATGACTTAGACTAACATCAACTCAAAACACAGAATGACTGGATAATTTTTCAGACAGGACACAGTCAGGAGCAGCAGCTGGGATCCATCCAACCCCTAACTGATGTTAACCTTTACAGATTCCTCCTTTATAGATTCTGGTGTATAGATTGGCACACAATTAGGCAGGTTTTCAAAATCAAACAAGCCTAACTTGACCCAATCTAACCCGAGGCAACAAAGTTCAAGCGCAATATGAGAAGACAAAAGAAACTCCATATACCAAACTCCGCTACCAAACCCTTGTGATCATTCGTTCCATACATAAACCCAACACTTGCATTCATTTCCTTAAAGAAGAGCTGATTAGCCACAAAAAACAAAATAACTACAAATTCGACAAATGAGATCAGCAATGGAGACCATCAAGCCGTATTTCTTGATGACTTCAAATCAGCTCATCCTTGCTGCCTACATATCACTGGTATCCATTGTCATCGATCCCACAAAAGGCATCAGTTCTACCATACTTATCCTTTACGAGCACTTCATCTCTGCACTACTCCTTGCTTCCCTTGCATTCCACTTTGAACGGTAAGTTTTTTTTTTCCCTTCCAAAAAGGATACCTCTATTTCACCTCTGTGTTTTATCCTACTTCAAATTTCAAAGCTCTTACATCTTTCATTTCTTTTCTTACCAGAGGAAAAAGGCCAGAACTTACCTGTAGTGTTATCTCTTGGGCCTTCTTGATTGGGTTTTTACAGTTGAGTACTTCCTTCTTTATACATTGTTCCTATATATGTAACATGTAATAGGGCTGGTGCATGTTCGGTTAGGTCCCCATTTTCGATCTTTGTATCCGAATTTAAAGTGGCATCAGCTTCAAAACTTAGACTCCAAAACAGATCCATCAATTCTCAAGTTCAGATATGTAATATATAAACTCACAGGGATTTTTTGTATACATATGCCACCTTAAATCATGTTTATTTGCAAAACTACTCCTCAAAGCTCAGTATTGGACAAACTAGACCCCAAATAATCAGCTTTGGAAAATCTTCTCACAAATCAACAAATCATCAACTCAATAAATTCTACATGTTTGATATGACTAAATTTATTATTCTATGGTTCCCAACTTGATAAATTCCACAATTACCACAAGTTTCATTATAAAAAAGAACAGATGAAATGATTTTAGTTTCTCATTTTATCACTACTTAAATCTCGAAGAATATATTTGATTACTTTCAAATGTATAACTTACTGCAATATAGCTCACCAACATAACAGTATGATTCTCAAACTATATCAAGGGTACCAGTAGGGCAGTTGTTGATGACGTCTAGCCTCAGATACATTACACCAAATTTCCAGAGTGTGGCTGTTATTATGATTCCAGTGGTGGTCTTCCTCGTTGCAGTTATTTCTCGACGAGAGAAATTTCAGTTTTGCAAATTTTATCACCAAGCAAAGTTATGGGGGGTCCTTATGTCAGGTGCTGGAGCTTTTATGATGGTGTTGCTGTCAAACCCAGAGCGTCGAAAATTGGACAGGTTAATTGGATATCCAGCTACAGAAGCTCGATATGTTGGCTATGTCATGGTTGGAACTGCAGTACTTAGCTTGGCAACTAGCAACATTTTGATGGTTAGTATCTCAAAACATATAATGATATTCTTGTACGAATACCATGGCATTTTAAATATTTCTAGGCCACAATTTCCATATCCATGTCAAGTTTTTCTTCTTTCTGTTTTTTGTTAGTTTTCACGACTTGGACCTAGAACTTCTCGCTCTCTCAGTAGAATATTTGTTCGAAGTTTATGTTCATTACTTAATATGGTATGCTGGAAAAAATTAATATTATAACTGTTATACAATGTTTCAAAACAACTATCACAACATGTACAAAAGAGAGTTCTCCACCATGCATTCCAATTTTAAAAGGAAAAAAAAAAACTTGTCAAGTGAAATTTGAGATGAAACTGAACAAACTGTTCCGAATCTAGTCTAATCTAGAATCCACAAATAGTTTTCTCATGGCTTTAAGTATGAAGAAATATGTTTTTGTCATGCAGGAAAATGTAGCTGTGCAGTATCCATCATATCTTACCTTGACCACTATGGCAAATATCTTTGGCACCCTTCAAACTGCAGCTATAGCGGCTTTAACAGAAAGGAGACCTTCCTCTTGGAGGATAAGGTGGTCTGGGAACCTCCAGCTCCTTGCCATCCTATATGGGGTAAATATAGCATGATTAACACATCTAATTGTCTTTCATTGTTTCAGATATTCCAACACAAACACCCAAGTAGATCAGGGAAATGTTTTCTTCCAATAGCTTGAAAGGAAAAAAAAACCCTAACCTATATGAGTATTTTGTATCTATGAGACTTTTGTGCTACATAGAAGAAGATACATTGATTTTCCATCCTTATCACTGAAAAAGATGAGGTTTTGTCAAGTTATTCATTTGTCAATCATCGTAAGCATCATGGTCACAAACCCTGTTTTCAATTCAACTCTTCTAAAAGGTAGATGCCACATCTCCAGTAAGATTTTACAAGAGCAAAGAGTATAGGAGATTAACTGTAACAAGTATTTCATGTCTTCTGAAAGCTCCACAAGGAGTTGGCTCAAGATCAATCACCCAAGCAAAAAGAATTGGTGTTCATAAAAGCTGGAGGAAAAAACATAATGCAGAAGGACTAGTCAGCAAGAAGTTCAAGTGATTGTCCATCAAAACAATCGAAGAGAGAATTCTTAAAAAAAACAATGCAAAAAGAGAAACCGTTAACCTAAAGGGAACAAATTCTAGCACATAATACTCACACGCGCAATTAGTGATACTTGTTAACTACTTTTCAGGGAATGATGGTCAGTGGGTTGGCATTCTACATGCATGTTTGGTGCTTACACAAAAAAGGCGCCGTCTTTGCAACCGGATTTTCCCCGTTGCTCATCATCTTCTCATTCATTCTCGAGACTGTCATCTTGGGAAAACCAGCACAACTAGAAAGGTGTGCCTTAAGCCTCTACACTTTTTCTGCAACATAACGTCAATCAGTCGTGTGATGAAATCAGTGTTTTCAATTTCTTCATGATTCATGTCAATTTATATGCAGCATTCTTGGAGCCATACTTGTCATTGGAGGCCTTTATCTCCTTCTATGGGCAAAATCAAAAGATATTTCACTCAGAAGGATTCCCATGGGAGGCCATACACATACAATTGGAGACTCAAGCTCAGAGCAGTTACTACCAAGCAAAGCTTAGCTCAAACACTATGGCCAGCTTGGAGTACAATTAGCAATTTCACCATCCGGATTCTTTGCTAGCCAAAGGAAAGCTTGAACAATTCATGACTTCATCGTTTTCCTTGTCAAACAAATACCACACCACCAAACCTTGCGCCTACGCTGTGCAGGAAATTTGCTTGAGAAATCTGACAGAATAGAAGTAGATCTAAGATTCTAAAGGGCACATGCATCCCCTCAAGTATAAAGATAAATGTTTTTATCGAGTTTTAGTTTAACCCAATAATCGTGACAATATGAATATAACTTGGCAATGAGCACAACATGAATTACCTTCACGGATCAAACCATTTCTCTATCAATCGCGTTGAGGATTATTCCAGTAGAAAGTACATGAGGGCACGCTTTGCCCTCATCACCTATTCCTTCAGTATGCCAAGTTAAACACACCAGAGTCCTGTAAATTTCATTGACTTGAGGGTGCAATGTATCTGCAGCGACAAATACATAGAACCTTTCTTGTCCTTCTATGCAACTCCAACCTGGTTTCTTCTTAACATTCTTTATGTTCACATCCTTTCTAATTGTTTCAGCCTTTTCCCATTTGCCTTCACCAACATTAATGTTACTCAGTACAACATGATAACCCACATTACCTGGCTCCAATTTGAAGAGCTGCTGAGCTGCATAACTGCCGAGCATATCATCTGAATGAACCCAACATGAAGAAAGCAAGGCCCCCCAAATCCGAGCATCAGGCTTACACTTCATGTTGTTAATCACTTCCAGAGCTTCGTATAGCTTCCCACAACGGCCGAGAAGGTCCACCATGCAAGTATAATGGTTTAACTCAGGCTGAATCCCAAAATTTGTAGACATGGAATCAAATAGATCACAGCCTTCAGTAATGAGTCCTGAGTGGCTACAAGCTGATAACAAACTAAGAAAAGTTATGCTATTTGGTTCAACTCCTTCCTCTTGCATTTGATAGAACAGTTCCAAAGCCTTGGACCCATGTCCATGGATTGCATATCCCTCAACCATTGAACTCCATGCTATGATATCTTTGTGTAACATTTTATCAAAACACCTGCGTGCCAAAACAATGCTTCCACATTTTGCATACATGTTAAGGATGGAAGTCTCCAACATGTCCATATTGAAGCTACTGCAAAAAAATTTCCTTATTAGATATCCATGAACACTTTTTCCAAATCGCAAATATCCAAGTTCGGTGCATGCAAAAATTATGCCCCTTAGGGACTCGGCACACGGGTCATAACCAAAATCTTGCATTTTCCAAAACAAGGTGATTGCATCTGCGAATTGTCCATTTTGGATAAATACCCACATCAGAACACCCCATACATGATTATTCTTCGCTCTCACTTCGTCAAATATCGAAACAGACAATGCCAGATCCGCACACTTTGCATAGAAATCGACAAGACTAGCTTCGAGCACCATGTCAATTTGACCACTTTTTAATGCCAGACCATGTAACTTTTGGCCTTGGAGAAGATTTCCCAACTTTGTGAATGCCGAGATAACCAGAGTAAGGGTCTCATGGCTAGGATCTAACTCCCTCCTCAATCTCTCAAAACAATCTATGGCTTTCCATGGGTCTCCTCTTGACACATATGCTGACATTAGAATATTCCACGGAATTCAATTCCGTGAAGTTTAGCTCTTATTAAAACTTCACGGAATTCAATTCCGTGAAGTTTAGCTCTTATTAAAACTTCACGGAATTCAATTCCGTGAAGTTTAGCTCTTATTAAAACTTCACGGAATTCAATTCCGTGAAGTTTAGCTCTTATTAAAACTTCACGGAATTCAATTCCGTGAAGTTTAGCTCTTATTAAAACTTCACGGAATTCAATTCCGTGAAGTTTAGCTCTTATTAAAACTTCACGGAATTCAATTCCGTGAAGTTTAGCTCTTATTAAAACTTCACGGAATTCAATTCCGTGAAGTTTAGCTCTTATTAAAACTTCACGGAATTCAATTCCGTGAAGTTTAGCTCTTATTAAAACTTCACGGAATTCAATTCCGTGAAGTTTAGCTCTTATTAAAACTTCACGGAATTCAATTCCGTGAAGTTTAGCTCTTATTAAAACTTCACGGAATTCAATTCCGTGAAGTTTAGCTCTTATTAAAACTTCACGGAATTCAATTCCGTGAAGTTTAGCTCTTATTAAAACTTCACGGAATTCAATTCCGTGAAGTTTAGCTCTTATTAAAACTTCACGGAATTCAATTCCGTGAAGTTTAGCTCTTATTAAAACTTCACGGAATTCAATTCCGTGAAGTTTAGCTCTTATTAAAACTTCACGGAATTCAATTCCGTGAAGTTTAGCTCTTATTAAAACTTCACGGAATTCAATTCCGTGAAGTTTAGCTCTTATTAAAACTTCACGGAATTCAATTCCGTGAAGTTTAGCTCTTATTAAAACTTCACGGAATTCAATTCCGTGAAGTTTAGCTCTTATTAAAACTTCACGGAATTCAATTCCGTGAAGTTTAGCTCTTATTAAAACTTCACGGAATTCAATTCCGTGAAGTTTAGCTCTTATTAAAACTTCACGGAATTCAATTCCGTGAAGTTTAGCTCTTATTAAAACTTCACGGAATTCAATTCCGTGAAGTTTAGCTCTTATTAAAACTTCACGGAATTCAATTCCGTGAAGTTTAGCTCTTATTAAAACTTCACGGAATTCAATTCCGTGAAGTTTAGCTCTTATTAAAACTTCACGGAATTCAATTCCGTGAAGTTTAGCTCTTATTAAAACTTCACGGAATTCAATTCCGTGAAGTTTAGCTCTTATTAAAACTTCACGGAATTCAATTCCGTGAAGTTTAGCTCTTATTAAAACTTCACGGAATTCAATTCCGTGAAGTTTAGCTCTTATTAAAACTTCACGGAATTCAATTCCGTGAAGTTTAGCTCTTATTAAAACTTCACGGAATTCAATTCCGTGAAGTTTAGCTCTTATTAAAACTTCACGGAATTCAATTCCGTGAAGTTTAGCTCTTATTAAAACTTCACGGAATTCAATTCCGTGAAGTTTAGCTCTTATTAAAACTTCACGGAATTCAATTCCGTGAAGTTTAGCTCTTATTAAAACTTCACGGAATTCAATTCCGTGAAGTTTAGCTCTTATTAAAACTTCACGGAATTCAATTCCGTGAAGTTTAGCTCTTATTAAAACTTCACGGAATTCAATTCCGTGAAGTTTAGCTCTTATTAAAACTTCACGGAATTCAATTCCGTGAAGTTTAGCTCTTATTAAAACTTCACGGAATTCAATTCCGTGAAGTTTAGCTCTTATTAAAACTTCACGGAATTCAATTCCGTGAAGTTTAGCTCTTATTAAAACTTCACGGAATTCAATTCCGTGAAGTTTAGCTCTTATTAAAACTTCACGGAATTCAATTCCGTGAAGTTTAGCTCTTATTAAAACTTCACGGAATTCAATTCCGTGAAGTTTAGCTCTTATTAAAACTTCACGGAATTCAATTCCGTGAAGTTTAGCTCTTATTAAAACTTCACGGAATTCAATTCCGTGAAGTTTAGCTCTTATTAAAACTTCACGGAATTCAATTCCGTGAAGTTTAGCTCTTATTAAAACTTCACGGAATTCAATTCCGTGAAGTTTAGCTCTTATTAAAACTTCACGGAATTCAATTCCGTGAAGTTTAGCTCTTATTAAAACTTCACGGAATTCAATTCCGTGAAGTTTAGCTCTTATTAAAACTTCACGGAATTCAATTCCGTGAAGTTTAGCTCTTATTAAAACTTCACGGAATTCAATTCCGTGAAGTTTAGCTCTTATTAAAACTTCACGGAATTCAATTCCGTGAAGTTTAGCTCTTATTAAAACTTCACGGAATTCAATTCCGTGAAGTTTAGCTCTTATTAAAACTTCACGGAATTCAATTCCGTGAAGTTTAGCTCTTATTAAAACTTCACGGAATTCAATTCCGTGAAGTTTTTCGTGGTTTCGCCATTTTCGACCAGTCACCTCAAGTGGTCAAACTAGATCGAAAATGACAAATAAATGTCAAATAGGTCATTTTTTACAAATAAAACCCTAATAGGGTCTAAAATGAAAATTTATCCTAAAAAGAGTGGCCCAAAATGCAAAAGGCTAAATATCATAAAACACCCCATAACTTTGGACGATTATCGGATAACTCCCCATAACTTTGAAAATATCAGAAAACCGCCCTTAAGTTTAGGAGTCATCATAAAACTCCCTTTAAGGGGGTTTTCTGACAAAAGCTTAAAATTAAAGGGAGATTTTCTGATAATTCCTATACCTAAGGGGAGGTTTTATGATAGTTTTAAGGGGTTTTTTTGTTTTTTTGTTTTTGGGAACTTAAGTGGGGTTTTCTGATATTTTGCCAAAAATGAAAGCGATAACTTATAGGAGAAAATTTGGGTTATTTATCCATCAAATCCTCCATATTTTGAGAGTAATCTCTCAAATCATTGACATTGCTATTAGGTTGCCAAATCAATTAAAATGTTTGAAATGAGTCGCTCCATTACAAAGTCCATCCAATGTGTTAACAATGTTTGAGATAGTGTTTAACTATGAACTATAGATGCACATTTACCAAACTAACCTCACTTAAAAACTTATCACCTTCCAAACGTCCGTCTTCCTTCTCTCTACTTCATGCTTCATTTTCTGAGAATGCGAAAAATTCTTTCCTCCCCGTCACTCCCAATATCAACACTAATATTCCTCAATTCAAATTCATAGTCCAACAAGCTGAGCCGAATTTGATGGAATATTCCTCAATTCATAGGGGCCTAATAGCAATTTCAATGATTTCCTACAATATGAAAGATTTGAGAAACTAATATGGAATAACCCAAAAGAAATCAAATCTTTCAAAGGGATGAAGACAATTCCCTTACAATAAGAAAGATAGTTTACCTGCGTTTTGTTCAAAAACACACAGAGCAACCGCAGCAAATATATTTATTTCAATTCACAGAGAAAATATTCCAGCTAAAGGTACAAGTACATGTAAAGATATTTACGTGTTTCTTATTTTATCTCACTCTTTCATATGGCTTACAATCTGTAGTGTTAAACCAGTTGAGCGATTATCGGACATAGGACAAAAATGCAAAACTGACATAAATACAAGCAATCACTTTGAACATCATTCAACTGTCGTTTAATGAGGAAGAAAACTTTTTAGCATGGCGAGAAAAAACAGTAGACTGGTTCATTTGATTCGCCAGCTTCAACAACACTCCTGAAAATTTTGAACACAATGTTGGTTAGACAAGAGTTATAAACCCTTTCACTGAATATATTACAAAATTTAATATGGAAAATAAAACGGAAGATAAAAGGAAAAGAAATAGACCCAAAGCGTTAAACAAGACTACTCTGAGCTCTGGAACAGAGAGGTTGCCGACATTTTTTCAGAATGTTTATAAATTTTGGCTACGGAAAGAGAGGAACGAAAAAAATTCTATATGGGTTAATCTGCTGGCATGGATTAGAATATGAATTCACGTCCACATGCCTTTTGACTTAGGTAAAGATACTTAAAATTTTGAAATGAACCAGCAAAAGGATTTGTTGGATTCTACCAAGATCCAACCCACGGGTATCCCTTGTATGATCAGACTGCCTAAATCCATGTTTGTCTCAATTCTTGATATGTCATAATGCAAACTGATTCATTCATACGTCCCAGTAGAAAAAACCACTGAAATTTCAAATGGACAAACAAATGGATCTTTTTGGATCTGACACATTCCACCCTCCTAGATTGCAAGAGAACTTAATAATTAAATATATCCTAGGGCCGTTAATTGATTCTAGCGTATCCACCAAAGCAATTAAAAACAGAACTTAACAGCGTTATAAACAGGTGGTAGTCAAACTAAGCCAAGAACATTGTTTGCCTTTATTCTCGCTTATCAAGCATTTAGTGCTGATTATTTGACCCTTTATATTGTTATCTATCAAATCAAAAGTATCACTATTTAAAGACAATTAGTTTCTGTTCCCATT
This sequence comes from Asparagus setaceus, assembly GCA_012295165.1. Taxonomy (NCBI): domain Eukaryota; kingdom Viridiplantae; phylum Streptophyta; class Magnoliopsida; order Asparagales; family Asparagaceae; genus Asparagus; species Asparagus setaceus. The sequence goes on from CM022705.1 coordinate 36,347,027, forward strand.
ATTATCTTCCCTCTAAGATGTCAAATTGGTCATATATGTTATATTCAAATCCAGTAACAAAAGACGAAGAAATATGCATCATTCTGGTGCTCTATTACAAGCTTACCATTCAGGACTCTATTCTTTTGTGTACATTTCTGAAACGAAATGCATTACCAATCATGATCATTATTTACCTCCATCTCCACTTACGGTACAAGAGAGATAAGGTAAAATCTCAGGCTAGAATTTCATCCCCCTTCCACTTTCCTGAGTTTATTATGTAAATTTTGAATTTGAAAGTATTTATGATTTGGAATATGGGTCATGAGCTAGTATGGCCATTGGACTGTAGGCAAGAGAGATAAGTTGGTTATGATTTATACGAGCATCTTTAACATCTAAAGAGCCCACAGTAATATCAGCCGTTAAAGCAAGTTGTACAATTTGGTTGCATATTTTGCGACAATAATTTGGTTTATCTACCATTATAATTTTCGTAACCATCCCGCGTTTATCTTTCAAACAAATCCCTGAACAACTGATGCATATTATTAGAGTTTAGTGGGCTTGTTTACCATTAGAAAGTAGGTAGAGAGTAAGTATTTAGCACATATAGAAATGCTTGTTTTAGTTATATCACCCAAAAACCGCGCTAGAAATATGTTATTATGAATACTATGGTAGCCCAAAGAGCCATGCTTCACTAGAAATTAGTCATGGCCTAGAAAAAGAAACCATCTGCGTGGGCACACGCACACACACACACAAAGATGATTTGTATTAAAGTTACATGCATATGAAGCCTTCGGGTCTTTGATTTTAGATATACTCTTCTGAAAACTAAAGAACCCCTTGCAAAAAATAATTCCTAATTAACTTAAGCATGTAAGAACAACCAAAAAACTTCAAGTCTAATAAATGCTAAAACTAAGATGTGAGACAAATACGTAATAATTTGAGAGTTCTCTAAGAGTCTAAGTTATAAACTTACAAGATCAACACTAAACTCATTAATTTAAGAACTTCCTCTCACAACTTAAATAAACCCTAATTGCTAAAAAAAAATGGTGATTACTTTCTACTAACCTGCTAATGAATTGAATAAAAGTAAACAGAGAGATCTTACCTTAATGGGTTTTTCTACGAGGGTCTGGCTTTTGAGAAGCTAATTTGTACATCCAATAAATCTAATCAAAATATCCAAAAAATATCAATTTTATCAATTCGCAGAGACAAAGATAAATCAAGGGGGAGAGAGAAAGAAAGGGTTTTGAGTACCAAAGCTGAGAGGTGAGCGGCCATGAGAACCATCACGAGAAGAGGAACAGACTCTAGAAACCATGGTCGGCTAGTTTCCGCCATTAGAGATGCTGCTGAGCTCTGAAAGCTGAAACTTGGCCAGCAAGGTTAAAAACAGTGGGTGCATTTTTTTTTTTTTTTGTGTGGCTATTTAGCCATTAGTCCCTCAAATCTTCAAGGAGTTCATACTAGTCCCTCACATGTCAATAATTGCTCACTTGTCCCTTCCTAATGGATCTTGCAATTTGTTCCCTCGATAACCAAAATATCCCTTAGTTATAATTTCTCTCTTAAAACTCATCTTGTTCTAAAAAGGGTTATTTATGCTTTGGTATTCTAAAGTTCACACCTTTTTCATTTTAATATCCCAAAATTTTTGACACTTTGATACCCTAAAGTGAATAAATTTTTTTTAACTTTGATACCTTACAGGTTTTTCGACATTTTAGTTACGACAAAGTTTATACTTTTTAACTCGATATCCTAAAATTTTATTAATACACTTTGATACCCCAAATAGTAGGGTATCAAAGTTAAAAATGTGTAAAATCTAAGGTATCAAATTTAAAAGTGTGGAACATTGTGGTATAAAAGTTAAAAGTTGTGTAAACTTTGGCGTATCAAAGTGTCAAAAAGTTTGGGGTATAAAAATAATAAAATGTAAATTTTAGGGTATCAAAGTGTCAAAATAAACTTGGGTATCAAAGTTTAAAAGGTATAAATTATAGAGTGTCAAATTGCAAATAGCTCTTAAAATAGCTCTAGCTCAGGGTATTTCGGTGACTGAGGGACCAAATTGTAATAACTCTAGGATTTAACTTTGAAGGGACTAATGAGGAATTAATACGGCATTAGAAGATTGTTTCAATAGATCTAAATTCATAAGCTCTATATATGAGCAGATTATTTATCAAAATAGACATAGTTTTAGAATGTTAGGAAAATTAAATATTCTCCAATTATCACCTAATTAAAAAGAATATAATGAAAAATAAATTTAGGATACATTATTGAGAATCTGAGGAAGGAAGGATACAAAATAGTGTTGTTTTATTTTACTTCTCAATTTTACTTCCACTGCTCTGAATACAGTTAGTTTTTTCATTTTCTTTTTTTCATTTTTTAATGAATCTATATACAGCTTATAGCAATCATTTATGCAGAGTTGAAGGGATGTATTTTAGTCATGTATATTGAATCAAGAAGCTATTTTTCATTCCGGTATGCAATTAAAGTCGTATTGTCAAGCTTTTTTATGGTAGTCATATTGTCAAACTAACATGTATAAATTACAACTGCAAAAATTACATGTAACATATTTTAGCATCTTACTATATTAGATATCCCAATCAAATTCGGATTAATTAGAGAAGATCCATTTTCCTCAATCTTTACTGCTTATTCCATTTTTAAGAAAATTACATTTTTAAGGAATGAGATGATGCCAAAATTTGAACAAAGTGATTTTCAAAATAGTAATTTTCAAGACAATAGTAATTTTGAAGATAATAGTGACAATGCGAATTCATCTTATTCCATAAAATTGGAAAAATTGGAGAAAATGAGTATTGAAGTAATTTGACTCCCTTTAATTACCACCAAATTAAAGAGAATCCAGATCCCAATCAACCACTCATATCTGGTTTCAAATAAGATTAAAATGTGTATTTATGTGCATAAATCAGAGTTTCCAGAGTGGAAAGAAAGATAAATCGTAAGAATTATTTAGTTAAATCCATATTCAAGCGATTGCTTTACAAAAACGAAAGGCTAAAAATGTGTTGGTAGATGAAAAAACACAAAGGAGTTGGTCCTAGGAGTTTATTTATTATTAATTTGTATTTTTTTGGGAACACGAGATTCCTAGATTACTATTTTCTACTAATAAGCTTGAAGATAATTAATGTATATAAAAAATATATACAAATAAAAATTAAAGATTAATCTTTTTCTGACAAAAATTGAGGGCAATGGAGAAAGAGAGCTGCTCAGGTAACCGCTCAGGAAAATTTTCCATCCATCACAGATTTCAGCTTTTACTCATAAAAGAATCTCATCATCGCAACAATCTTGCTCCCTCCAAAAAAGTGCAAAGAAAATTGCATTAAAAAAATAACAAGTAACAAAATAAAAACACAAATGAATAAATATTCAACATGGAAATGATCAAAATTTATATAGAAAACCCGGAGAAAAAGAGCCAAGCGCAACCGCTTTTTTCAGCGCAGACAAGAAGTAGAAACCCTTGACATCGCAAAGGTATATATAGCCAGTGGTTTACAGGTATGACCTCAAACCTGATATTATTTACGAGCATGCCCTTCAACAGTTGTTTCCGGTTTACATTGGATACCTCGAGAAAAAGGTGAAATAAATTGGAAATTAAAATAAGAAAACAAAAAATTAAGAAATTTTGTGAGCTCTGTTTTGACGGAAGATTTAATAAAGATGTGATTTGTTGTTAATTAATTATTTTGATAGGTGGTCATTGTTCATGCTAGAAAAGACATCTTAGAAGTGAATTCATATTGGATACGGACCATCTCCAATTATTACGAGGTAATTTGAGAGCATCCAATTACCGTAAATTTTACTCTCCATTCAAATTTCAAGTAGTGCTACCACTTTCATAATAATTGTTATTAAAACAATGGTTTTAAAGATGATAGTGGTGGCAAGATAGTATTGGTAAATTTATGTGCCATGATAGAATAAATGGTAAAGATTACAGTAATTGGACTCTCTCCGATTATCACCAACTTGCAAATGATCCGAATCCAATAAAATTTCATAACTCATACAAGTCTTGATATATTTAGTCGAATTTGTATGGAAAAAAGTATCCGGGTAATCCAAGAAGATGTGGCAACATTGAAAGGATATGCAACATGTTCTCGAGAGAACCTAGTTGATCCAAGAGGCCAATAATCAAGGTAAGATCGCTAAGATTGTGACACACTGAGGTAACAATATGACATGTTAGTATAACAATTAACAAGTTAATAAAATCAGAAAATAAATGACAATTGCATTTAAATCAAAAAAATCATAGTAACTTTATAATTGATGCGCATACAACATGTACCAACACACATCTGAGGGTGATGGTTAAAGCTCTACGTTTTCATGATCATTGTTCCGTATCTAGTCATGACGAAAATCTCAGACGCATAAAAGAACAGGTATGAGAGTATATACATTCAAAACAAAATAAAAGAGAAAAGAAAACTTCTATACTTATCTCATTCTTATTAATTCCATGCTATTATTCTTATAAAAATAATATAGTAACCACAATCCGAGATTAATTTATAAACATATTTACTTTTATCTGTAAACATACTAAGGAAAATCACGCGAAATTCTCTTCACCTCTAATCTTTTCTACAAGAAACTTCAGACCTAAAAGTTCAACAATAATAATAATAATAACTTTCATCTAAAATTAAGAAATATTTTAGCTTTAAACATCACCTTCAAACTCCCTTTGTGTGAAATTTTAATATTTGGATAAAATGTTTAAAAAAGGCGGAAATGTAGTCCGATCCAAGAGAGGAACAAAAGAATAAGACGTTTTAGGAGTTGAATGAGATAAATTTTAGAGATGATGACAACGATTTTTGAACGACAGTAGATGTGAGAGCAAATATACCTATTTTTAATTAAGTGACGCCTTGAACTAACCTTTGCCTGCCAGCACAAGCATAAGAATGATACAAACTTAGGATTAATTGCACTTTAACATGTAAAGTTTCATACCTTTTAGCTTTGGTACCTTGAAGTTCTATTTTGACAATGCTATACCTCAAAGTGGTGTGTGTGTTTTGGGGCGTGGGGGTGGGGGCGGGGGTGGACGTTAACCTAAATTTCGTCAAGAATATCAACATAGAATAATAAATGAGAAATAATTCATTTGATTAGCACTTAAATATCTTATATTTTCCCTAGTTTGGCCTAACATGGCCTCACCTGTTTTTGGTAGCATTTATATACACCAGAAGTTTCCAAAAGTTAAACTTTATACCTTTATTTAAGCAAATATCAGAATTTTCTTCAATTTTTCTCTTACATTCACAAGCTATTTAATATTTGTTTAATTTACAAACTCAGTGTAATTCTATTTTATAATTTAATTATGATAAGTTTAAAATAGAATTAGGCTATGATTTAGCAATAAATTCAAATAACATTAAAAGGTTACAAATTTCTAAAAATTCGCTTGTGAATGTCACACGAATGAAAAAGTTTGAGCGAAAATCTCACGTCTATGTAACAGAGGATATTAAAATGCAAAATTTTAGAAACTTTGGGTATATACGTGCTGTTAAAAACAAGTTAGGATAAGCAAGTGCAAACTATAATGTATTTTAGTGGTTTTTAAGCAAACAGTTTTTCTTACCAAATTTCAGTGTTTATGAGTTCTAAAACGACTTATTAATTTGACAAAACGTCAAGTTGAAGTTGAAAGTTTTGAAAATCAAAATTTGTCAAAAGCATAATTTTCTTATCAACGTTATAAAATGGAAACTTTAGTATAATAAAGTGCAAATAGCCACCAAAAAAAAAAAAGCCTAATTAAAACAAGGCCAATGCGGGTCCCACCACACCCGCTCCCGCTCTTGCTATGTACTGGCCTCCCCTCCTCCCCGTCGTCCACTCCGCTCCCATTCAATTTCTTGGGGAAAAAAAAACCAAAATTTCTTGAAAAGACCCCCCTAAATTCCCAAATGAGGCCCCTAACAATTGCCCAAATCCACGCCCCTACTCTCTCAATACCGTCCGTTTCCAGGGGCATTTTCGTCCGCTCGGCCAAAATCAGCAGCTCGCTCCACCGCCGGCAGCCTCTTCGATCGTCGGCGGCGGCGGCGGCGGCGGCGGGAACTCGGAGAATTACGGCGGCGGCGGGCGTGTTCGGTGCAGTGGCTTGTATGCTAGGCTCCTCCGCGAAAGCGTCCAACTCAAGCGAGGATTTTGTGAAGGAGACCGTATCTTCTCGCGATATCGTCATCTTCTCCAAATCCTATTGCCCGTAATCTCTCTCCCAAGATTCTCCTTTAGTTTTCATATCAGTACTACTTGTTGATCTTTTGCTGTTTGGTTAATGGGTAGATTTGAATGCCTGTAAACAGTTCGATGAATTGCTCAAGTTAGGATTTTTATTGGAATTCTAGTGTGTCATCGGGGAGATGAGGGAACCCATCAGCTAATTCTCGGCATCAATGTAGGTAAAATAATTTTCATAAAATCTGTCGAACCCTTGGATGGGGTTCAATCAACTGGGTTTGGAGATTCCTTATGCAGGTGAGTAAGATTAATTTTCCAAATAATGAAACCTTGTAAAAAAAAAATCCATTGTGGTTACATCTAGCCTTAACGCAAATAAATTTTCGATTCAGGATTTAGCGATTGTCCATAGTTTCTTTTATATGATATATTTTTTGGGTAGGGTAGTCGCAAAATTTGGGTAGGGTAGTCTCAAAATGACTATGAAGGAGGATTTTGTCGATTACTTGGTTTTAAAAGTAAACATTTAGAAAGTTTAAATGTAAAATAAATTATGTCAAAGAAATGAATCTCTCTAAATTTCTACGATAGGCAGTGCACATATTCACTTGAGTCATGCTACATCGCTTATACCAGGATTGCTTGTAGTGAGTATTTTGAAGTTTGAGATATTATGTTGATTCCTAGGCTATAAGTGAGAGGTATTCCTTTGACTGGAGTTGTCGAGACAAGTTCATCGATTCTGATTTTGTCACTTTTGTATTTTAGCAATAGGAAACTGATACACAGCTCTCTATTGATTCTGAGTTCCTAGTGTACCTGTGGTCTTGAGCCTTTTAGTAGAGTTTTCCTCAAGGGTGATACTCGGTGGGGCCAGCATGGGCATTTACCCTCCTTCATTGGATGAATTCCTCGCAATTGTGTGTGTGCGCGCGCGCGCGCGCGCGTGTGTAGGTGCACATTTGGGAAAGGTTAAACTCTTTGATTCTGTTACCAACTTGCAATAAATCATTATTTAACTCCTGATAAACATAATTGCAGACTTTGAAATGGCTACAATCTACCTTTAATTTCGGCTCATTCACATGAATCACATCTATTACACCACAGTAATCTAAACATGAGAATCTGGTAGGATTGTCCTATACTAGGCTGTTTCTATCCAAGTATCTGAAAATCTATATTCTGGACAGTGTCAATTGCGTGTGGTTTAGTGCCTTGATCACTAGATTCTCCACAGTGAAACTTAGATCAAATTTGTAGTTCAACACAGGCCATTGCTACTAAAATGTACAGTTATGGACTCCAACAAATTTTCGATGTTTGGTTGAGGTGATCCTTGGTTCCTTATTGTCCTTCAGCACTAGCAGCTGAGAACCTCATAAGTGTAGATGACAACCTTAAAACTATTTTATTGAATGAATGCCATTCTTTATTAGAACTTTTAAGTTTTACTTGTTACTGAACTAGCATTACTTATATCTAATGTCCAACCTTATTATGTGGGGTTACACTGCACAAAATAGAGGTGTATGGGCACAACACATGAGGATTGTATGTAATCATGTGATGATCTAATAATAAAGAATGATGCCGAGTAGGCTAATGTAAGGATGTGCCTATAAACAGAAAATAAGCACCATGCAATACCTTCAGCACTTGTATATTACATTCATGTAACTTTGTCTTTAAATAAAGGCTAAATTGCACTAAAATACCTTATGTTTCACTAATTTAACACTTATACACACTCAGTTGGTTTTGGAGCATTTATATACACCGAGTTGTTTAAAATTAGCACTTTAGTATCCTCTGTTGTGCAAATGTGAAAATTTCAACCGAAAGTTCTCCCATAACATTCATTTACTGATTTTATAACTTTCTAACTATTAAACCTCACGAACTTATTGTTAAATCTATCTAAATTTTATTTTTCAAATAGAATCGAAAATTTTAAATTATAATTTGGGTAAGATTAACAATAAATTTAACAAATATTAATGACTAAAAACTCTAAAATTAATATGTGAATTTTATATGGGAACTTTCGCGTGAAAATTGTTACGCTTGCATAATAGAGCGTACTAAAGTGTTAATTTTAAACAACTTAGGGTATATAAATGCTCAAAACAACTGAGGGTATATAAGTGCTAAATGAGTGAAACGTAAGGTATTTTAGTGCAATTTAGCCTTAAATAAATGGACGGACAAGATGCACAAACTATTAAACAATTGATAAAAGTTTGCAGTACATATATATGTATACACACACACACATCTGTATGTATATGTATATGTACACACACACTATGTATTTGTGTGTGTGTGTGTCTGTGTGTGTGTGTAATATAATATAATATTATATATATTTCTATGCAATTATTTTTTCACTTGTGTTACCATTCTTGGAAATTTAGGTCTCTTATCTGAGTTATCTCACAGCTATTTTTGGCCAAGTTCAGTATCTTACAGTGTTTCCTCTTGAATATTTACAGGTATTGTGCCAGGGTAAAATCTCTATTTGAAGAAACAAAGAAGCCTTTTTCTGTCATTGACCTGGATGAGAGGGGTCTGTTTCTAATACCTTCAGTTAGATGCTTTTATTGGTTCCACCAGCCCTGTTCATAAACATAGACACTAGCTCCCAGTTTTCTCTCTTTCTAATCAATAAAGAAAAATTCAATAATATGTGCGACTCAACGCATTATATACTGTGACTCAACCTATTATATTTCAACTCTATCGCTTACATTCGTCCCACATCTTTGATATGTTTTCTGTCATTGATTTCCCTTGAACATGAGAAGCATTTTAGCTTTCAACTACCAACTGATGCTGTAGAAGGGTACAATACACTTTTCATTTGTTAATTACACTTTTGCATTGAAAAAGTTGTACCTTATAACCTCAAATAGTGCATTGCAAAAAAATATCTGATAAGTACTTCAAGAGTTCCGTATGTTTTCCGATTCTCCCAGACTAAACACATATAAACTGAAGAAAGATTCAACATTTATGAGACTATCACCCTCTCTTTACTATTGACGGTAGCCTTGTATCTTTCAGAAGATGGAGAGGATATACAAAATGCCTTGGCCAAATTAGTTGGAAGGTGGACCGTACCTCAAGTTTTCATCAAGGGAGAGCACATTGGTGGTTGCGATGGTAACATTCACCTCTACTTTGTTCTTCTCTGTGTTTTCTATTATTCCTTCAATATTCACTATGGATTAACGTTTGCGGTGCAATGCTAGATACTGTGGGAGCTTATCAAAGTGGAAAGCTGAAAAAGCTTTTGGCTGAGATCAACTAAGGAAACTCTGTTTCATTTCATGTGCGTCATGCATGTTTAAGCTTTTTTTCTCATTTTTGTGGATTTCTTCTTGTGGATGAACATGATATGCTACATGCCTCTTCTGACTCATAACAAACTTTTGTTGGAGTGTAAGTACTTGACCTGGGGCAATATTCAATGAGATGTTTGTTGGTGATGAGAACATGTCTAACTGATGATTTTTTTGTTGAAGGAGAACGTCAATAACCTGGTTCATCAATCATTAATGAGCAAAAGGGGGCAGTTAGTTCGGGCAGTTAGTTCTTGTGCCGTGTTTGTTTAGTATGTTTTTTCTGGGAGAAAAAAGACTATTAAGTGTCCTGACCTTCGAATTCTAAGCTTGGAATATGTCTCATATTGTTCACTGAGCATTTTCATATCCTGTTGCTGATTATAAGATGGTTACATTGTCTCTATTAACTTTCAGCAGCTGATATTACTGGCAATCAAAGTGAATTGAGTCTATACAAGCACTATCTAGGAGAAAATTGGCAGATCTCTGCATTTGGATACTGTTCAACTATTGAATCTCATAATCATATTTGCTAAATATGAAGAATTCAGTTAATATGATATTAGTCAATATTCATAGAAAAATACATAGAAGTTGAGATATAATGGCTTAGACGAGAAAATATCCGGTGGGAACAGTTCATAGCGTTTAATGTGCACAAAATGGATGTTAACCGTTGGATGCATGCACAAATCTTGAAATTCAATGATCCAAGTGTTGATATCCCTTTAATGCATATTTAATGTCATGGATCCAGGACCATTTGATGTTTTCTCGGCTTAGACTCTTTACTATCAGTAATTTGTTTATGTTCAGTAATATATAGCTTGATCCGGTCTTAGTCAAATGTAAGACCATTATGTAATATTGAAAGAACTTGAACATATATGCATTTCAACTTTGATGTATTTAGATAGTATCATCTTCAAATTATTTTCTTTGTAATTATGTTCTTTTGAACGCGTATCATAACTCATCTTGAACCAAATATGTATAAATTCCATCTTGTAAGAAGTGTACAATAATCTAGTTTTGGGATTTAACATTGAAAAGAAAAATAGGAAAATTAGAAAACTTACGAAGTAGGATTTACACTTCTAACTTGAAATCATCCATAAATTAATCCTTTATTTGAATTCTTTGACTCTTTTGGGTTGCTACAATAATTTTGTCAGTTTTAACTTCCCTGCATTGAATCTTTAGATCATTTGATTCAAATCAAAGATTCATTTCCATTGGATAATTCTTATACAATCACCTCACACTCTTAACTCGTTCACCAATAAAGATCTCAGATTTAGATAATGGCCTCTTTGGTTGGCTTTAAAAAAAAAAGAAATTGCATTATAGGAAACACATTTCATATAATGTTTTGCTTTCTTTTGTTTAGTTACCACATTGAAACCAAATGGAGGGTGCAAAGAAGGGTGATGTTGCACCCTCCCCTTAGTTGATTTGATCTTTGTTTTCGGATTTCCATTCCCGGACTATTTGATAGGGAATCACTTATAAACATTTTCTACGGTTTCATTGTCAGATTTCCTCTTTTTGAGGTTTTGGGGAAATCAACCAAACAGCCGCTAAGCCCCTTTGTTTGTCTTAAGTTACTAGTAAGCCCACAAACTATTATTTCATTCTAATAAGTCCCAATGATTTCTATTTTGATTCTATTTAGCCTACATAGTGGTTCAACACCCCAATCACCACCAAAAATCAAAATTTCAGCAGGGACAAACTAGAAATTCTTGGAAATCAGTTTTGTTAGAGGGAAAAGAATTGTCACTCCCACAGTTTCCATTTTGCTCTTTATCCCCACAACTTCCATATTATTTTCCCTCAAAGCTTCAAATTAAAATATGACTGCATCTTCCAACTCCAGAACAATGAAAGCTTAATTCCTTATCTCACACAAGCATAAAACAACGCGTACAAGAGCTAGTTACCCAACGGTGAGCACAACAACAAGAGAAACATTCTAATAATCAAGCAACATTAGTCAACGTGAAGGAAATAAGAAGGTAAATTTTGCCTAGTTAACTTCCCCAAGTCTTGATTGAGGATGATAATCACCTCACGTGAGTTGCATTTGACTATTTTGGCAAAATTCCAAGTTTACCCCTGCTGAAATTTTAATTTCGGTGGTGATTAGAGTATTGAACCATCACATTCACAGGGGCTAAACGGAATTATAACAAAAATCATAAAGACTTATTAGAATGAATGAAATAATAGTTTGAGGGCTTAATAGAAACTTAAGACAAATGGGCTTATTTGAAGGCTAAATAGCATAAAACCCCCTTAACTTTGGACGATTACCAGAAAACCCCCCTTAACTTTCAAAATATCAGAAACCCCATTAAGTTTACGGATTATCAGGAAACCCCCTTTAACTTTGAGTTTTTATTAGAGAACCGCCCTAATTAGGGTGGTTTCTGATTAAAAACTCAAAGTTAAAGGGGGTTTTCTGATAAAATTTGAAAGTTAAAGGGGGTTTTCTAATAAAATTTGAAAGTTAAAGGGGGGTTTTGTGATAATCTCTAGACTTAAGGTGTGTTTTCTGATATTTTGAAGGGGTTTTCTGCTAATCGTCCAAAGTTAAGGGTTTTTTGGTTGATATTTAGCCTTATTTGAATAGAAGTTCACTAATAAGTATCCTATCAGAACCAATAAAATTACCAAACTAACCCCTTCCCCTTTCCGTCGATGCACCCCTCATCACTCACAGGAGACCAAACCTCAAACCTCAAACCCTAAACCCTAAACCTCAATCCTTAGAGATCAGAACACGAGCCTTAAGTCATGGAGGAGGGAAACCTCAACAGCGGAGGCAAGAGGAGAAGAACAGAGAAGGAGCCATGTCCTCCTCCTCGTCTTCATCTCTCGCTCGATCTCAACGACATCACCTCCTTCGACCGAACCGCGTTCCCTCAGATTCTCGCGGCCGCCATCAACATCCAAAACCCTAGCGCTCGATCCCTCGTCAATCGCTTTCTCCACTCTCTCACTAAAACCCCCTCTCTCCTCTTCCCCCGTTCCTTTCTCTCTCTCCTCCCCCTCCTCCTCGCTTCCAAGTAACCCCCTCTCTTTCTCTCTATTGCTTTCTGTTCGTTCTAATGGGCTTTGATTCTCTTATTGCAGGTACCCATCTGTTGCTTGTTTGAGTTTGGAGGCGATTGGGGCGGCCGCTCTCTGCTCTTTCGAGTCGAATGCGATGGTAGCCTCGGATGAAGCTACTGTCAAGGGATTGGTTTGGGCATTGGGGAGCAAAAGCCGACGCGTGGCTGCGGCTGCTTGCGACGCTGTAATGGATGTTGCGACTTCGCCAGTCGGGAGAGAGAGGTTGAGGGGAGCTTCTGCTGTGGAGAAGTTGTTGTAAGTGTCTCATTTTGCCTCGTTAGTTCTCTAATTTTGGTTTCTGTTGCCTTGTGCTGTATTGGTGTTTTAGGAACATTGTAGAACTGCTTTTATGAGATTCAAGACATACTATATAGTTAGACTTCGAAGATAAAGAGTAAATAGTATAGCACACATCTCTATATGTGCAGCACGAAAAAAAAAAAAAAAAGTTCGCAGCGAAAATTGATTAAGCTTGCTCAAATTCATTGTTATGTTAATGGTCAAGTTACTCTTTGCAATTGCCAGCCAGCTGTAGAAGATTTAGGCCTTTGGTTATGTCGTTAATTGGAGGAGTGAGCATTGTTTGTCTAAAGGAATGCTGATGCATTATCTTTTGTTATAGATGATGCATCTTGTTGAATTATTTGATATTTATCCAAGAAATCTCGATTCATTAAAATATTTCCGACTTCCATCTTATAGACCTATATATATATATATATATATATATATATATATATATATATATATATATATATATATATATATATATATATATATATATATATATATATCTATTTTTTCTTCTGTTATGTCATTCTTGTTTACCATTAAGTTAACTTCTTGTAGATCTTTATTTTATCAGGTGGCAACTGTTCCTGAATGTTCTTTCCTTAGTATGGATAATACAAGCAGTGATCGTTCCCTTAGAGAATATAAAGATAATAAACTTCCAGCATCACTTCTTGATGCAGCTGTTATCCTCATTGATACTTCCACTGAAGAATCCTTGAACAATATTTCAGAAGAACCACTAGAAAACGTGTTTCCTTTGCTGAAAAAATTATTCCAGAAAATGCAACGTTCTGCAGTACCGATTGTGAGGAGTACAAAATATGATATTGCCTCAGTTATTTTTAAAATTACTATGAATCGAGCTCTTTGTCCTAATTGGGCAGCAAGTGATGTTAGATTAAGTATATTAGGAACAGAATCTGAATTTATGAATTTTATCATGGACTACTGGGAAGAATCACCACGTTTGATTCGAAACACATTAAATAATACAGAGAATGAAGCTACTATATTCAGCTCATTGATTCATTCTTTTGATCCAGCAACTACTGAAACAATCCTTGACTCAGTTTTGCAACATCTCGTTGCCTGTCCTCCCATCACTTCAGATGAGTTGGACATTTTTTTGTTCCTTAATGAAGCAAAAGGTGTTTTGGGTTCTCCTATTGTATATGGACAGGACATTAGGGTCCTAAAAACACAGAAGCTGTCTTCAGGTGTCAATCAGGGGTATGCGGATAAAGAGATGCACTTTTTCAATGACAACACGGTCTCAAAGTTAACTGATGTTGCAGATATTCGAATGTGCAAAGAAGCATTTCAAGATGGATACACACTTGCTATTCGTGGGATGGAATTCCGATTTGATAAAATTGCTGCAGTTGCTGATGGCCTTGCGATTCTATTTGGCCAACCATCAGTTGGGGCTAATATATACCTCACACCACCTGGATCTCAAGGTTTGACTCAGCACTATGATGATCATTGTGTTTTTATTTGGCAGTTATTTGGACAAAAGCAATGGAGAATTTCACCTTTTTCAGTGACCCATTTACCCAGATTGTATGAACCTGTTGCTACTGTGTCCGGTTTAAAGAATGATGAATCTGGTGATATTCAGTATATATTAAATTCCGGGGATATTTTATATATTCCTAGAGGTTTCGTTCATGAGGCTCGTACAGTTAGTAATGAAAATGAATCTCAGCATGACACATCTTCTGGCTTTTCCTTACATCTGACACTTGGAATTGAGGTTGAGCCTCCTTTCGAGTAAGTTCACATACATTTATTTATTGTCATTGTTTCCCTTGGGCTTCCCAATTGCTGAATAACTGCTTTCTCTGGTTTTATTGTTTTATAATTTTACTGCTGGAGGTCACTATCTTGTGCAGATGCTTAATCAAGTAGTTCATAAATCTGATAACTTAATAAATATTTATACAAATTTATTTTTCTTAATTTTAGTTACATAGTTTCTTTTCTTTCTAAACATGACTTATATAACTTAATCTCAGCATATTTAAATATGACTGACATGGCTAACATAGAAACAAAAGTTACATTGTGGCAAGATAAAACTTGCAAAATTTTTAGTTGATTTTAATATAAACTTATATTTTTGGAATGAAAATTCAAATCAGATAATCTGAAACTGGAAACAACACTAGGTTATTTATCGAATTTGGATTCTCCAGTGGATTCTAAATTTCTTAATGGGTTTGGATCCTGAAGTAGATCGTAAAAGTTTATAATTCTGCCCTGAATCCTATCCGTTTCTATTCCGAACCCTGAAGCCAAAATATAGACTGCAATGTCTCTTATAATTCTGCTGGAACACCACTTGGACATGAGAAATTAAATTAATCAAGACCTCGGGTTGTTTTCCCATGAACTGCATTCAATTATGCAGCAGCATAGTATCATGATTTCTGTGCAGTAGTTCTGGTTTATATGTATGCATGCACCACAGACTGCAACTAAAAGATCGTATAGTGGATTGCAAGGTTTAATGCTAACACTTCCATGATTATTAGTCTAACCACTCGTTATCCTTGCAGAATATAAGGAGTTTCCTCGTATATTGGTACATTTAAGATAGTTTATGCTATCTTAGATATCTCTTTTTTTTCCCTAGCACAGAAGGTTTCCTAGTATCACTCACCATTCTAGGTCCAACGTGCTATTTACTTTTGGTTTTTGCTGATATTTCTTACTTCAGATCGTAGTCCTCTCATAAGAAGCCTTGTGCAGGTGGGAAGGTTTCGCTCATATTGCTCTTCATTGTTGGAATGAGAAGCAGAAACAATCTACTCCGACTATTACCGACCCTAGATTAAGAAATCAAAGAGCCATGTTCCTTATGCTGTTACACATGGAAATCAGGTTGATTGCTACTGATAACCCTGCATTTAGGAAGGCTTGCATGGTCGCTGCATTTCCTTTGTCATCTGATACTCTTTTATGGAAGCATAAAGAAACTTTTGACTACCTAATTGAGAAAATCAATGCCAACACGAAATTTATGGAAGCATTTGAGTGGAGCAAATTAGTCGTTAAGGAAAGAAATGACGATTCTCTGCAGTGGATGAAGTGGCTCCGACATTTACCTCAGAAAGGAGATGGCAAGGAAAAAACGGACTTTAATAACCTTTTAAAAGTATTTGAGGACTTCTTTCTGTTCTATACTGATCATATAACAGAAGCAACTGCCGATTTTTCTAATTTTAAGACTGAGTTCTGTAGAGATGTCATATTTGGAGATGCATGCACATGCTTCAAGACACTTATGGAGAAATACAGAAAAACCAGGAGACAGTATATGAATGGCATGCTGGCAATATATTCTACATGATTATATGTTTGTGCAAAAAATATACAGCCTTCGTGTTATCTTCAAATCTTTTGCAACATGTTTTTTTGTTGGCAGAACATGGATACAGGTCTCAAGACCAATACTTGTGTGGTTTCAGTTATAGCCTATGTACTTTAGTTGGTAGTGCGACTGAAAGGTACAATGATTCATTTTGCACTAAAGTACTTTCAAGTTTTTCAATCTACTTTCTAAACTGTGTGAGGTTATCGAAAGCTTATGTAAGAGCATTATCCAACTATTTGGAACCTTATCAATTATTCATGTTGGCGGGCTAAGTTGCTCAAGCTGCAATATCAGATAAAAGTATGAAGTTTAAGAATTTAAGGAACATGAGTGCTCTTTTTACTTGAAATTGTTGTTTTTTATGGCTCTGTTTACAGTTAGGGGACAAGATTGGAAATGGTATTAATGCACCTGCTGACATTCTTGAAGAAACAAGTATCCGTTTCAAGGCAGGCACTGTCCACTTTCTTCAGGTGAGCTGTGAAAGTTCAATAGAAAATTTTCTTAGAAGGCTATTTTGTTGTAGTAAGCAATACTTGAGGTCTGCAGTGATCCAAAACCATAAACTGTCTTGCTGTGGATTCTATACTTGTTGTGTCAATTTTCAGGTATGCCAACTCAGCCCCCTTAATATGTTTATTAATTTTCTATATTCCATGACTCTAGTAACTAATATCAGAGTCCTAACATCAATTATATTAATTGTTTTCAAACATCATGCATATAAGCACTAAGCAGCACTCATATATTTTTTATGTACTATAATGAGCTAACATTGTGGGGTTTACTTCCTTGCCCTTGACGTTTATAGGCTGGCAACATATATTTGTGAAAATGAAAAATCAAGAGCTATGTTATTGCCAAGTTGTAATTTGTCTTAGATGAGTTAGTTACTTAGTTGTAATTTGTGGCAACTTATGGATGGAAAATGACTGGTATGACCAAGTCCGGCCTGGTGCATGTTTGTGATAAGAAGCAATTTACGTGGTTTTTGCTCAGATCATGGTGATTATAGCAACATGTTTCTTTATGATGATTGAGTGACTTCTAGATGTTTCTTTGAGGTTTAAACTTGAGACCAAGATATTAGAAAAACTGTCTTATAGTACATCTTAGTAATATTTTGTAACATCTTATAGAGAAATCAAAATAGCTATTATTTTGATTCCGTTAGTTATTGATCATAAGAGTAAGCTTTCAGAAGGTACTGTCTAGAGATAGTGTTGTATATTTATAATTGTATCATTATTAAGGCCCAGATGAGTGTGGGTTTGTTATCTTCTGATTTTGATAAACCACCTGTTCACTGATTTTCATGGTCATCCCATATATTCTCATAGCATTCAGTCTGAAATGGCTTGCAAAAATTGTAGAACATGAAACTGATCATCATTACTAGAAAACAAGAATAAGAAAATTATATAATTCAACCATATTATAAGTTATGCTCACAATGGTAATCACCAAACATGGATAATTTGCACCTGGAATTATCATAATATTTATACATGAAAATTGAACATAATTCCAATTGGTATGCAGAGTTTCATAAAATATGATCCCAATCATCATTACTAGAACAATAAAATCATATAATTCAACCATATTATAGGCTATGCTTACAATGGGATATCACCAAAGAGAGATAATTTGCACATGGAATTATCATTGTGTGTATACATAAAAATAAAAAATAATTCCAATATGTTTGCTAAAATCAAGACCTCAGTAATGATAGCCTCAAAGGTACTTTTCACCAGTGCGTGACTGTTACTTGGCGATATTCAAGGATCATTGTTCCCTCACATAGTCTGCGCAAATGATCGGATTCCCCATGGTGCATTCTTTACAAGTATTACGATATGTAATAAGTACAAATGATCGAAGAATCACACATACATATGATTGAGAACAACGTACGGAGGACTGTAGGTCCTAAATATCTTCTGCTTGTTAAATAATTCAGAGAAACTATGGTCTTGGGTTCTTTGGTAATGGAGAAGGATGGGTTGTTACATCATGATAGTCGGCATTCAATATTAGACCTTCAACATCACCATCGTTGTCTTCTCCACCAAAGTTCTGATTAATTTCCAAATTCTGCACTCAATGGAAATTACCTTATTCCTTTAGAAAGAATTGAGATATAGAAATATAGATAGACTTGGAAAGGAGCTGACAATTTCACTAACCTCAAGGTTTTGTGCTTCTGCAGGTTCTGATTCTTGAATCGTATGTTTCTCCAGAAGCCGTCTCCCGAAGAGATGGTCATTCATGCGCAGAGCTGGAGAGTTAATGGAGAACAAGAAGCAGAGTGCCATGACACATGGGAGAACTACATAGAGGAATTTCTTCATGTTCAGTGGCTGGATGAGATTTGGGTGTTATTGATGATGAATGAAGATTTGGGTCTTATTGATGATGAATGAAGCAGCTTTAATAGTTAAGAGAGGAAGCTGAGTGAAGTAAGGACACCAGGGTCCAGGGGCAAAAATAATTGAAGCGGTGGAGGTGAACGTGGTTGTGGGCACTGTATCTGTGAAAGTGAAGCAGCATAAAGCCAACAAACTGGCCTTTATTAAAATGTCTGTTCTTAGTACCTGGGTTCGACTTGTTTCTTGATTTCTGGGGTTTGAATAAGTAAAAGATACAATTCACTTTCGAGTCAGGTTGTGCTGTTTGAACCCGATCTGGATCTGGGCATAAAGGTTAGGCATGAAAAAGAGCTACACTTTGGATTTAAATTAGTTCAGAGGTTGGGTTGTTGATGGGCATGGTGTGGGGGACAAAGGTGATGAATCTAATGTATTAAGGTTTCAAAGGTCGCTACCACTGCATAAGAACTCAGAAAGCTTTGATGAGGGTTGAGGGTCATAATTTTATTCTCTAACAGGGCCTTTTGCGGGTTGACCGGGTTGAGCTCTCTTTCGTGTGCCGCAATCCGGACCGTCGAAGCAATATCTTTTTTCTTTAAATCTATTTTGGAAATCCATGGCTGTTAGTATCGAAACTTGAGTTAGCTCTGATGATGCCATGTCACTTTGCCACTACACCAAGACTTCGGAGTTTTGGTGAGGGCTGATGGTTATAAATTTACATGCTAACAAATCTAATGGAATCTTTGCGGCTATGATTTCAAATGTAGGGTTGGAGACAGCAAGAGAGGGCTCACAAAGGCTGTCTCTTTATCCATGCCTTTATTTTTATCAATCAGTGGAGCTCCGATGGTAATGGAGATGAGACCCAAGTATTTGGATATTTCCAAACATTTGTTTGAATACTCAGATCAAGTCTATACTCTAGTCTTTGGTCCATAATTGAGGGACACTATCACATGGACTATAGACAATTATGCATTTGTTTTTCCCTGTTTTAGGTCCTGCGTTGCACATTTTAAAGGTAATCTGGGCCAGCTATCTTTCGGCTTAATCTGTTGTTTTGAGGACGGTTGTTAGTGCTTGGGGTATTTTTATGGGTTAATAGAGTGGTCCTAATCTTTGAAATTGTATCAATATCCCATACATGAGTTGTCATCTTTGAAACATAATAATGTACATAACTTGGGAGCTCGTGAGGGTTAGTTCACGCTTACACGATATAATTTGATCTCATGTAAGGCCAAATTGCATCATGGTAGGAGCAAATTGTGAGCGGCATAGCCTAGGTTGTCGCTTCTTGGAACTTGAATCATGTGAATCTTTGAGTTTTCATTGTGTTGCTGGTCATCAAGAATGTATTGATATATATTTTTTTCTTGATTTTTCTAACAGGTGCCCCATGGGCACTCATTATGATGAGAGAGAGAGAGAAATGAATAGTAAATGGACCCTTCTGAATTGCACATTTTCTCTCCTTGCCTCTCTTCTCACTCTCCTCCCGTAATGAATGCTCATGGACATCCGTTAGAAAAACTCTTTTTTGGGTTGCATATGGTATAGGTTGTCCTTTCTAATTTTGTTCCTGAGGTTCTATCCAAAATTGAATATTAATGGCATCTTATTTATTTCGTACTTAGTTTCGTTGATATTTGATACACACAGGAGGGAAAAACAAAAAATCATGAAACCTAGTGCGGTAGAACCATCATATGTCCTCTTCACTTATATTCTTGGAATCGGATTCAAAATCAATGACTATAGTAAAGAGAACAATTCACTTGTCCCAGTCTATTCCATTGTTTTCGATCCAGAAAAATAATTTCTGTAAAAAGAATTTCTATGATTGCATCGAAGAGCATCCGTCATGACTCATGCACGTCCATGTACTATCTAATACTTGTCACGTTGCCAGGTACCAGGCTTTTTAAAGTTGTAGCAGTTTGAGTTGGGCTCAAGTTGGGCCTCCATAACTTTTCTTAAGGACGACCCATCTTACTCTTTTTCTATCAGAAATATGCAGTGAGCTTTACCTTTTATATTTTAGTGTTCCATATTGCAAATCAACGAACACACAAATACTTAAGTCACAAAAAATCAAGAACTCAAACTCTATAAAAGAGATCGTTCCACTACAACAAAAGTTGTATGTGTCTACACTTATTTCATGACACATATAAAAGTGTCATACTGTCATTGTATTTGCAAAGGATTAAACAATGGTGACACAAATAAAAAGTGTGGTTAATCACAACACATATTTGTGTCATTAGATATACAATTAAATATAATTGAAAATGGCTAATAGTCCAGCATAGATTGTGAGAGGATCTATTGATGAGCTTAAAAATAAATCTTAGATTTTAATTATGATGATGATTAAACATTTATGATAGTGTATAAACTAAAAACTCCACAGTTAAGTGTGCTTTGGTGAGACTATTCCTAGGATGGGCGATCTTTTGAGAAGCTATGGTGTTGAATGATGATACTCTTTGTATTTTTATAGTCTAAACACAACTACGTGTCACCACTCTTGACACATGAGTGTTGAATGATGATACTCTTTGTATTTTTATGGTCTAGACACAACTATGTGTCACCACTCTTGACACATGTATGTATCACGAGTTTTGTGACACAACTACGTATCATTACTCTCTACATATATATGTGTCGTGAGTTTTACGACACAATCTCACAAGTGTAGAAAGACGCTCTCCACACATGCTCTAACCATACTTTTGGTATGCGTCGCGCTCTATTTGTGCGATACAAACATGTGTCGCGTAGAGACAAAAAGTGTATCATAATTTACAACTTTTATTGTAGTGTTCACACGAAACTCATGTCAAGAAATGAAGTTGAGGTAGTTTCTGTTAGGGACGTACTATGCTAATTGGTCAAACCAGGTAGTTTAAGTTCGCGATATATGTACAACGAAAGATAACGAACTCGACGACAAAAATAAAGAAGAGAAAGCAAATCAGAGGCATGAGATGTAATGAGGCTCATCTACAGAGCAGAGTCTGCATTGCTTCAGTAGATCTTTGTCAATTCTCTACAATCTCGATCTCTATCACAGCTTTTCTATCTCTTGAGGAAATTCTAGGTGATTTTTTTTCACATCTCTCTACATGACACTCGATTTTTTTTTGTTGGTCTTGTATCTCGAAAACCCCGAAAACACACAAACGTGTCAAAATACCCTTGAACTATATGAAATTCTTTTTCATACTATAAACAAGTGTTACGCCCGTGCTCGCATGGATGATTTTTTTTTTTTTGACTAAAGTTAAGTGAGGTATAATGTTGAGGAATTAAAATAATTTGGAGGAAAATTTATAATTATCATGACTTGTAGGTAAATTTAATGCATACAATTTGGGGTTATGTATAGAAAAATTCAAAACTAAAATATGGGAAAATTTCAAGAAATCCCAAATCGGTTTGATATTTGGAACCTGCTAAGGGCTTTAATCGGAACCGTCGAGAGAAACCACCACAAACGGAAAGCCTACCGAGAGGGCTTTTCGTTTAGAGTTTATATATAACCCTAAACCTGTAACATCGATCGCCAACTAACCGGAGCTCCATGTATCTTAAATACATAACCGTAGTAGATCGCCGTCTATCTAGATCGCCCGCATAATCGAGTCCACAAACCCGTCAATCGACATGTTTCTCCACCAAAACAGACCATTATCAGCGGTACCCTTTAAGTACTGAGGACCCACTTCACCGCTTCCCGCAGGTCTTTCCGGATTCGCCATGAATCTACGACCACACTAACCGCCAGGAAATATCTCGGCGTGTACACACCATTGCATACATTAAACCGCCAACCGCACTAGCATAGGGAACACGCCCATGTACTTCTTCAACAGTAGTGGAGATTGATTACCGAAAGCCTAAAGTGTGGAGCCAATGGAGTCACCACCGACTTAGCACTTTGCATCCCGAACCTCGCGATCACCGCTCTATGTAGCCCTCCGACTTAAGAACAATCGCCGATTCGCTCTCTTCTAATCTCCATACCCGGTATTTTCCTAGCGGCACCATGTCCTTCATCTCGAACTCTTCACCAAGTTGAGATTTTAACCTATCTATCTCCACCTCGCTCTTAGAAGCAATAAGCATGTCATCCACATACAAAGAAGATAGATAAAATTACCTCCGAAGCTTCGAATGTAAACACAACAATCATGATCGCCGGAAAACCCATGCATCAAAGATGAAGGAGTCAAATCGCTTGTACCATCGCCGGGAGATTGCTTTAATCCATACGGTGACTTCCTCAAGCGACACACATGATTCTCCTTATCCTCAACCTTGTAGCCCTCGGGTTGATGCATGTAGATCTCTTCATCCAAGTCTCCGTGCAAGAAGGCTGTTTTAACATCGAGTTGATCCGACTCAAAATCACCATAAGCAACAATACTCAATAGCACCGAATAGATGTGTGTTTCACCACGGAGAAAATATCTCATTGTAATCCACACCCTCTTTACATTGCAAAACCCTTAGCCACTAGCCTCGCCTTGTATCTTACACCACTGAGCTCAAAGATCTTCCTTTCTTTTATACACCCACTTACAACCAATAGCTTTTCTTCCTACGGGCAATGGGACCACCTCCCATGTTTGGTTCTTCCGAAGAGATTCCATCTCTTCCTCCATCGCAGCCAACCAACTCTCACTATCCTTGTCCCGAATAGCTTCCTTGAAGGAGACCGGCTCGTCCTCCTCCACCGAGAGTGCGATTCAACCATATTAGCCTGCCCATAGTGCTTCAGGGGTTGATCAGCCCCGACTTCAAAACACCTTGTATGCTCGCTTTGGCCTAGTGGAAGACAAATTATCCTCGAAGCTGCTGTTGTTGTAGTGCTCGTATTTTCCTCGCTGAACCTCCTCCCCGCCAAGCTCATCATCTACCTGACTTCCCACTTGAGCACGATTAGAACCTAGTTGGTCTTTAGGTTCTATTTCAATAACCTGAGACTTAGAAGTCTCACCAGTCATAACACCATCATCCTTGGACGCCCTAGCAATCATGGATTTCTCATCAAAGGTAACATCTCTGCTGACCACGAACTTTGAATCTTCCGTACACCAAAGGCGATAGCCTTTTACGCCCTTTGCATATCCCAAGAATATTGCCTTCTTGGCCCTCGCGTCAAGCTTTCCCTCGTTGACGTGATAGTAGGCGGTACATCCGAAAATTCTGAGCCTATCATAATCGATGCTCGACCACACCCTATAGGGTGTATCACCATCAATGTCGAATGTGGTGAACGGTTCACAATGTAACAAGTCAGTAGCCACCGCCGCTTCCACCATTCAAGCGTCCAACTCGCATAAGATCGCGATACTCACCGCTTTCTCCGCGGTGTTGGTTCGATCTCTCGCGACCCCATTCTGGCGTGGTGTAGACTGATCATTCAAAGGTCGAACAATTCCCTCGATCACAAAACTCCTTGAAAGCACCATCGTATACTGCATGCCGTTATCGGAGCTCGAAGATCTTCCTTTCTTTTATACACCCACTTACAACCAATAGCTTTTCTTCCTACGGGCAATGGGACCACCTCCCATGTTTGGTTCTTCCAAGAGATTCCATCTCTTCCTCCATCATGACCAACCAACTCTCACTATCCTTGTCGAATAGCTTCCTTGAAGGAGACGGATCGTCCTCCTCCACCGAGAGTCGTATTCAACCATATTAGCACGCCCATAGTGCTTCAGGGGTTGATCAGCCCCGACTTCAAAACACCTTGTATGCTCGCTTTGGCCTAGTGGAAGACAAATTATCCTCGAAGCTGTTGTTGTAGTGCTCGTATTTTCCTCGCTGAACCTCCTCCCCGCCAAGCTCATCATCTACCCGACTTCCCACTTGAGCACGATTAGAACCTAGTTGGTCTTTAGGTTCTATTTCAATAACCCGAGACTTAGAAGTCTCACCAGTCATAACACCATCATCCTTGGACGCCTAGCAATCATGGATTTCTCATCAAAGGTAACATCTCTCACGACCACGAACTTTGAATCTTCCGTACACCAAAGGCGATAGCCTTTACGCCTTTGCATATCCCAAGAATATTGCCTTCTTGGCCCTCGCGTCAAGCTTTCCCTCGTTGGCGTGATAGTAGGCGGTACATCCGAAAATTCGAGCCTATCATAACCGCATGCTCCTCGACCACACCCTATAGGGTGTATCACCATCCAATGTCGAATGTGGTGAACGGTTCACAATGTAACAAGTCAGAGCCACCGCTTCACCATTCGTTGCCCAATCTCGCATAAGATCGCGATACTCACCGCTTTCTCCGCGGTGTTGGTTCGATCTCTCGCGACCCCATTCTGGCGTGGTGTAGACTGATCATTCAAAGGTCGAACAATTCCCTCGATCACAAAACTCCTTGAAAGCACCATCGTATACTGCATGCCGTTATCGGATCTCGGCGTCTTCAATTTCTTTCTGTCTGTTCTCAACCATTGTTCTCCACTTCTTGAATGTCTCAACACCTCATTCTTGTGCTTGAAAATAAATCCAAGCATACCTAGAATAATCATCAATAAACGAGACATAATACACGGAACCACCCTTGGAAGTTGTGCGAGCGGACCCCAAACATCCGTGTGCACATAATCTAGTATCCCTCGCTCTTAGACTTCTTTGAAACTTGACCACGTGTGACTTTCCATACACACAATCCTCGCAAAAATCCATGCTAGGTTCCTTGATTCTTCGTGAGACCCTCTTTACCAAGCGAACTAGACCCTTCTCGACATATGCCCAAGCCGCCTATGCCATAACCGTGTGTGCTCACATGGGTCTCCACCACTCTTCGCCTAAACAATTTGATCTCCCTCCACCGGTGCATTCGAGAGTATATAGATTACCGTGGCGAACACCCTTCATCACTACTAAGGAACCACGAACAACCTTCTTCACTCCGTTTTCGTCACAATCCGCAACCACCGAGTCCAAAGCACCAACCGAGATAAGATTCTTCCGCAAGTCGGGAACATGCCTTACATCCGTCAAGGTTCGAACCACTCCATCATGCATCTTGATTTTGATATTACCTAGCCCCACTGCTTACAAGCATGGTTATTCCCCATCAATACAGCTTCCACCATCAATGCCTCTGTAGGTAGTAAACCACTTCCTATTTGGACACATATGGTAAGAGCAACCAGAATCAAGTATCCACTTTCCGAGATATCCTCGCCACCCGTGACGACATAGCACTCCTTATCGCTCCCTTCCTCTGAAACGTAGCTCGCTTCTTCCTTGCCCTCTCTCCTCTCAGTCTTGTTGTTGTTCTTCTTTCCACCTACTCTCTTATTTGGACAGTCGACTTTGAAATGCCCAGCTTCACCGCACTTGAAACACCCTTTTCCCGCAAGAGGTCTTGATTTAGATCTAGACTTTCCTCCCTTGCCTTTTCCTCGCCATTGCTCCTTCCTCTTGCAAACAATCCACTGCTTGTTCCTTGTTACCACCGATGGCCATGTCACTAGTTGCAATCTTCAGAAGATCGTCCGCTAGAAGTGCCGTTCTAGTCTCATCCATCTTGAAATTTTCTCCCACAAGCATCGTTTGCACTGTGTTCTCATAAGACTTTGGCGAGAGAAGTAGTAGAAGCGCTGATCCTCGTCTCCTACTTTAACATCTATGTCTTTCAACTGATATGATCCTATCAAACTTGTTGATGTGTTCCCTGATTGATGAGCCCTCCTCCATCTTGCAAGTATACAATTTGGATTTTAAGTAGATCCGGTTAGTTAGACTCTTCGTCATGAAGGTACCCTCTAACTTCTTCCACACTAAAGTTTCTCTCCATCTACCAAGAAAGCTACATCCCTCTCAAGGCATAGGATAATCGGCCACTGCTTCCGGATCCAACTCCTCCCAATCCTCACCAGACATATCCTTGTTCTTCTTCTCCTTTCCATCCAAAGCCTTGTGCAATTTTTGCGAAATTAGAAAGTTTTTCATCTGCATCCTCCAATAGGAAAAATCGTTCTTCCCATTGAACTTTTCAATCTCGAATTTTCCCACTTTGACTGATTTACTGGTTGACGCCATCCTCTGTTTGTCTTCGTGAATCCGCTTCTCGAGAATCACCGAACACCCCTCAAATTAGAAATTACACCACTTCCAATCGAACAATAGCTCGATACCAATTGTTGGTAGCGGACCGTGAACCGTCGAGAGAAACCACCACAAACGGAAAGCCAAAACACAATAAAAGAGTAAAGACACGAGATTTACGTGGTTCGGCAAGTTGCCTACGTCCACGGGTAAGGAGGGGGGATTTTCACTAATAGAAAGAGAGAATACAAATTAGGATTACAAGTTCTCACAAAGAAACCCTAAAAACAAACCTCTCAATCTCTCAAAAGATCTCCTCTCCAAAGATGCACAAAACCCTCTCAAAGGCTGCTCCAAAACGTGCTTGAAACTTACCCTAACAATCAGGTTAGGGGTTATTTATAGCCTCTAAGCGAATTGGGTTTGAAACCAATTCCTAATCAGACCCGTTTTCGGAATCTGCCCAGATTAGTCGACTACTACTTCAGAGTAGTCGACTACTAAGGCCTAAAACAGAGCAACGCCTTTCTGTCGACTGCAGATTAGTCGACTACTACTTGAGTAGTCGACTACTAAGGTTCGGTGAAAAACCATCTCTGTCATTTGCGGTGTAGTCGACTACAATGCCTAGTAGTCGTCTTGAACACAATGTCTTGTGCATGTTTTTGTGCATGTTCTACAGGAACTAAATCTCCAATATCGTTAAAACTCTAAATAAGCCCTAATATATTTTGGCAAAACCCTCAAAATTAACATCATTAGTTTATACAGTTAAATGACCAAAATGCCCCAATACATTTTGGAGGAAAGTCCAATAAGTTTTATGCTTTGTCACTTAATCCCCAATAACTTCTAGCGAGAAAACTCCTAATAATGGATGTTTATAATTTTTAAAATTTTTGAGAGGTTTGTTTGTAATATTTAGATTTTTAAGTGGTTGTTTATAATTTTTAAAATTTTAAAGGGGTGTGTTTGTAAATTTAGATTTTGGGGTTGCTTGTAACTTTTAAAATTTTAGGTTTTGGGTTCATTGTATTTTTTTAATTTAAATGGTCTATTTGCAAATTATTTATTTATTTAGGCTGCTATTTACAATTTCAGATTTTTCATTATGTTATTTGTCATTTGTTATTTTATGGGTTTTATAATTCTCATATTTTTCGGTGTTTGTTTGACTTTT
Source organism: Asparagus setaceus (assembly GCA_012295165.1). Lineage (NCBI taxonomy): Eukaryota > Viridiplantae > Streptophyta > Magnoliopsida > Asparagales > Asparagaceae > Asparagus > Asparagus setaceus. The sequence goes on from CM022705.1 coordinate 36,375,104, forward strand.
CGATTTTTTGGCAGTCGTTTGTAGTTTTAGAGTTTTCCAGGGGTGTTTGTAGTTTTTCATTTTTTCTAGGAGTTCTTTGTAATTTATAAATTTTTGGGGTCATGTATAATTTTAGAATTTTTAGGGTCTTTTGCAATATTTACATATTTAGGGTTTTGTTTTTAATTTTAGATTTTCTAGGGGCTATATATAATTTTTAAATTTGCTAGGGTTTGGTTATGATATCCTAATTTGTTCGGAGTTTTCTATTATTTTAGTAATTCAAAGGAAATTATTTGTATCCTTCAAATTTTTCTATGTATTGTTTGTGCTTTTAGATTTTTAGGAAGCTATTTATAATTTTTATATTTTTTAATAATTATTTATTATTAACTTGCAAATACAAATGATTTGAGGGTATATAATAATCTTGAGGGTTAATTTTGTCAATAAAAATTATAAGATAACCACATTTATGGAGGTTAAGTGCAAAAAAAGTAAACATTTTGGGGTTTTCTGTGAGTTTCAAATTTTTGGGGTTTAGTGCTAAATCAAGAAAGATATGAGCGGTTTATTGAATTCACTCTTTAAAAAATTAAGAAGGGCTCTATGACAATGTTTTGAATTTTTAATTATAAATGATTATGACTTGATTAGAATTAACAAAGATTTAATTATTAGAGTTTTCTAATTTTTATGGGTAAAATTTCTAATTATGAACATGAATAGTTTTAATTTGATAAGAATTCTTCTAAGATGGAATTAGTTGTACACATGTCATTTTCTAATAGGATAGAGGGATATATAATATTTTTTTATTAGGATTTAATATTTGGCACGTTTTGTACACATGGAATAGTTTTAATTTGATAAGAATTCTTCTAAGATGGAATTAGTTGTACACATGTCATTTTCTAATAAGATAGAGGGATATATAATATTATTTTAGGGAATTAACACTGACACGCTTTTGTACACATGGCATTTTATGGTGCATCTAGGGATAGTTTATTAATTTCTCTTTACTATATAAAGGAGGATTTCTAGAACTGACAACACTTTCCATAAGCTTAATTATCATAATTAATTCTATGCGTAATGATGGTACAAAAGTAAAAAAAGCCCCACTATTCTTCTAGTTCTCTCTCCCCCGTCTTTCTTTATTTCTAATCATCATCTTTGCCCAGCATATCTTCTTCTAAAGTGCTTGCTTTACAACTATGTGGATCACCTTAATCCTTATTTCAGTAGGAAAGAAAAAAAGAAAAAAAAAAGGCAAAAAAAAGAAGAAAAAAGAACAAAGCTTGATTTGCCCAATTAAACTTTTAACTAATTAAGTTATGTCGGTGTGATTTACATGTAGAGCTAACTAATTAAAAGTATTTGTTTCCACAGTGTACTAAAAATCTCCATTGCTCTTAGCTTTTTGACTCTTTTTCTCTCTTTTGTTAATGATGCTGAGACTTCAACTATCTTCACTTAATTTGGAAAATGACACAATCGCATCCTCTTTTAAATTTGATTCGGTAAGATCGAGGCAGACGCCGACAGTGATTATAATACTATATTTTGGAAAGCAATTTGATATCATATCTTTAAACAGGAAATTATTTTTCTTTTGTGATGAAGACAGCAGCGCTAAAAGATAGCAATATTATTATTTGTGATATAAGCAATGTTTCTATAATTCATGGATATGGCCATGGCTGAAATAATACATTTTTGGATCCTATTTGCCTTTAAGTTAACTGACATAGAGAGGGACATGCTGACAGTCTTTATGCTGCTTCCCTTTATATTTATTTTTTTGGAGAAATTTTCCCATCTTGAGATAATTCCCAAAAAAGTTTAGAACTGTTACTTAACCCGTCCACCAAAGATTTTTTGGGATAACCTCAAAAAGTAGATTCAGAAAAATTCAGAAGTTTTGGTGGTTTAAAACAAACACCCTCTAAGTATCATCAGATCTTTGACTAGGGTTAATTTTTCCCCATTAATCATCTTATTGTACATAACACCCTCTCCACAAAATCTTTTATTAGCAAAATCCATCTTCATTAAACCAAAGTCATTATGTTGTAATATATCTAAAGTGTCACTTCTATTTTAAATATAAAACCTTTGATTTTTATTTTCTATTATCTTAAGAGTAGTAATGCACTTTTTCTGCGAAAACAATATATTTCAATTTTGAAAATTATTCTTCTTTCTCGATGACTAATCTAGATGAAAATTCTGGATCCACCCCTAACATAATAGAAGAAATAAGGAGAAAAGAGGGAAATTGATTTTAGGATTAAATAAATACATTATAAACAACAAGAAGGATTCTTTTTCCTATTAGGGCTATTTAAATTATTTCCTGACAAAACTTTAGGGGGTTTAAGCTGTTAATATTGTAGTTAGGCTCTCTTATTTTTCTTTATTTTAGTTCCATATTGCTTAGGCTATTGGAACTTCTCTGCTTTCTCCTATATTCAAACACCTCAATGCCATGAATGAGATTGTCTCATTTTCTCCCAGACCTCGTCGCTTCTGTCCACACTCTTACTGAATAACCACGACCTCACCGCCTCTATCCAAGCCCTTACCGGACAGCACCACAATCTTGTGAACTGCAACAAACAAGCAAATCATCATGTCTCGTTTTTCTTGACAAACTGCAATTTGTTGACCCACAAACAATTTTAGAGGGGGTTTTCAATATTGTAGTTAGGTTCTCTTGTTTTTCTTCATTTTAATCCCACATTGCATAGAATATGAAACTTCTCCAGTTACTCATGTATTTAAACATCTTAATGCAATGAATGAGCTTGCCTCTTTTTCTCCCAAAAGCTATATTCTTACCATACATAACATTTATAAAGTTTAGGGGCTTTTCTCAAATTGGTCAAACTTGAGGGTTTTTTTGGTTGAAACTTATCCTTATAATAAAACTATTATTTTATTATTTATGGAAATCTTATAATAAAATATTAATAAGCCACGGAAGACCATGACTTTTTTAGGGGTTTTTGTTCTTTAACCCAAAGTTTTGCCCCTACTTATTTAAAAACCAACACACTGCCATAAACCCCCATAAACCCAAAGCCCCCCCCCCAAATTTATTTTTAAAACCACTCTATGTATTTCTACAGTTTGATGTACTGTATCAAGGAAAAAAATTAAGCATCCCCAAAATGCCCTTCTCCCCTCTCTCTCCCCTCATGTACAGCTCTCCCCAATCTCTAACAATCTGTAATTGTGAATTTCCCCAAACTCAACAAATCCACCACCGCAAGCACCACTGCAAGAATCTAAAGAAGAAGTTCTCTTTGCAACTTTCCGCTGCCTTCCCGTGCAACAATCTAAAGAAGAAGTTCTCTCAAAATTTACTTCAGAGTAGCATTCTACTATTTTCTTTGATTAAATTAGAAATTCTATATGACTCCTAAATCATGACTGTGATTATTAAACAAGGAAATTGGGAGGAAAAAATTCCATACAAGTTCTTTAATTAGAATTAGTGGACTACACTATCTTATTGTTATGGGTTCTTTTTCTTGCTAAAATTTGTACAAGTAATTGCTAGAATCTGTAAGTATTTGATCTATGATTTTTTTTCCTCTTTAATGAAACATGCTCAAATTGTTGTTCATTTTCTCCAAATATCTGTATCAATCACTTCACAGTCTATAGTTTCCATTGTATCTTGCCATAAAACAAATTGGATGAATTATCATGTTTTATTTGTTAAGCATTTTCTCGTTTGCTGTCAGCCAGAGTCTTTTAACATAGAGGTTGTAACTTTTATCTACGAAAAATGTTTATGAGGAGAAACCGGGTCATGGCAAAGAGAATACAAGATTAATATGAGAATGATACTATATCTTTTTATAACCGCATCTAGACTTTTCTCTAATTATAGACTTACATCTTAACATCTTCTTAGGGCTACCATGACTGGACAACGAGAGATGCTTTTGACTTTCACTATTGAATCAGAGACTATAATCTTTATGCATGGGTTCTTGGTTGTATGAGGTTGTATCATATTGTGTTATCAAATGTATCAGGGTGTATATATGTTGTACCAAGTAATATCCAATGTATCATGTTGTATCAAAATTTCTATATTATGTATGTATATATGATTTGTGTGTGTGTTTTGTATCAAATGTACCAAGTAGTATCCAATATATCATGTTGTATCAAATTTTCTAGTAGAAATTTATTAGTGTATCTAGTGGAAATGTTTCAGGTTGTATCAATTGTATCATATCGTTTCAAATGTATACAATGTACACGCTATAAGAAATGAATTAGATTTTCCTGTAGTAAAAAATTACTATCTTGATTTATTTTCTCCATCTCCAGAGACAATAAAGAGTTATACTTTAGCAATAAAGAGCTACACTTCTGCTACAAAGAGCTGTACAGCTGTATAAGGAGCTACACTTTGCAAATAAGGTGCTATGTTTTGGCATAAAATGCCACACTTTGCTCAAACATTATATAAACGAGAGTGAACTTGTCAGTTATAAAGCATTATACAAACAACTATATACATACATGGTCACCTATTTTCATTAATCAAAAAATTACTGACTCGATATATTTTCTTCATTTCTAGAGGCAATAAATGGCAATACTTTAGTGATAAAGAGGTACACTTATGCTATAAAGAGCTATACAATTGTATAAGGAGCTATACTTTGCAAATAAGGTGCTATGCTTTGGCATAAAGTGGTATACTTTGCTCAGACATTGTATAAACAAGAGTGAACCTGTCAGTTATAAAGAATTGAATAACCAACACACTATATACATGGTCATCAATTTTTATTGATAAAAAAATTACTGACTTAATGTATTTTCTGTATTTTCAGAGCCAATAAAAAGCTATACTTTAGTGATAAAGAGCTACACTTCTGCTATAAAGAGCTATACAACTGTATAAGGTACTATATTTTGGCATAAAGGACTACACTTTGCTCCGTCATCGTATAATCAAAAGACAACCTATCAGTTGTATAAATAATTGATCAAACAACACACCACACAGATCGTAACCCATTTCTTTTGATAAAAAAATGACTGACTCGAATTACTCTCTACATTTCTAGAGACCGAAAAGATCTATGCTATACCCATAAAGAGTTACACTTTGATCATAAAGAGCTATACAATTGCATAAAGAGCTACACTTTTCATACAAGGTGCTATATTTTGGCATAAAGTGCTACCCTTTGCTCCATCGTATAAACAAAAACCAGCCTATTAGTTGTATAAAGAATTGATCAAAACAACACACTACACACGTCATAACCTATTTCTTTTGATAAAAAAATGACACTCGAATTACTCTCTGCATTTTCAGAGACTAAAAAGAGGTATAGCAGTGGCGGAGGAATGTGGGGGCCAAGGGGGCCTTGGCCCCACCTTGGAAAATAATAAAAAAATGCGAGGGAGTAGTAATTTGTAAATCTCAAAGTAAAGTGGACTTAAATGTAAAGCTTGCTATCAAAAATAGAAACTCGAGGAGTTTCTGTTCTTCTTTCTGTGTTCGCGCGATCAACCTCAAGAACATGTACGAAATTGGGGTTTTTTCTTAGAAGTAAATTGTGATCCTCCCCTCAGCAGTTTGAACGCCCTCCAGCCTTCTCGTGCTCCATTAGTAGTCGTGACCGTGTTTGTTCAGTGATCCTCAGGTGCGTTGCCTAATTTTTTCTCCTAATTAATCTCTGATTTTGAGTAGTAATTTAGGGTTTAGAATTTCTGGATTTTATCTCTTTTGATTGGTTTACTTTTCTAATTTCCCCTTTTTGGATGATTAGATTTATTTCATTGTTTAGATTTTAGGGTTTCAATTCCTAATGAAGCTAATTATGAATGCATAATGCCCAACTCAATGAAAACACAATAATCCACTCACCCATATGTCTGATTCCTAATTCCTAAACAAAACTAAGTAAAACATTAAATATATGCCACCAAAAGATTTTCAGAAGCAAGGAGAATTTTCTTAAAAAATAATAATTACATGTGTGAATTGTATCATTTAAATGATATGTATATTTGAAGTTTTTTAAATCCATATACATTTACATTATTTCAGTCATGGACGGATCTCTTAAAAGAAATCGACAATCTTCTACCACCGGGGTTGAGGGTAGCTCAATCATGGAAATATTTCTCAAAATAGCTCAAATATCTTCCACCAACGATGGTGATGGCGACTCTCGTCCATCACCACCCCTGCCGCCGTTGCCGCCGCCGCCACCACCACCACCTTGACAATTGGTGAAAAACCTAGATGAGCATGAACTTGTGGTGGATCCCGGCCTAAGACCTAATATTCATTTAATTGCTATAGATTCTAAGCAATTGGAGAATATTCGAAGAGCATATTTACTCAAGGGACCTTGCCAACCTATACTTACAAACTATCCTACTCGTGTCTTTTCGGGTAGAGAATGATATTTTTGCAAAGAATGGTTCACAGAGTATGGAAGTTGGTTGGAGTATAGTGAGAGCAAAGACATTGTTTTTGTTTGTATTGTTATTTATTTAAACCACCACATCAAAAGGGAGGTGGTGATCATTTTGTTGGTACGGGGTACCATAATTGGAAAAAGAAGGAGGGGTTGAAAAAATATGTCGGAGACCATAATAGTGCTCATACACAATATTTTAAAGCTTATCAATATCTCATGAACCGGAAGCAACATATAGATATTTGTTGGGGGAGAAATCGGGCCCAATCTAGAGTTGATGGGCCTTAAACAGAAGTTAGGAATCAATTTTCACCTAAAAGCTATAGCTTTTAGGTATTGACCCAAACTCCTATTTAAACTCATCACTCTTTCTTATCTTATCCGATGTGGGACTATACTCACATATTAATCACCTCAACAACTCCTCCTTAATTTGTGAGTATAGTTCAATTCAACTATAATTCAATCTTCCACGGGATTCACTAACTTTTGCACCACTTCACTCGTGGACTAACTAATTCACTAACTCTTGCACCGCTTTACTTGTGAGCTAGCCAGATCATGCATTTAGCACATGGCTATCAAACATTCATAGGCTAACCAGACTATATCACTCCTACGGGAGTCCGTGGGTTCTCCCAACACCTTCGGGCTTCACATCGAACTTCATCTATTTTTTTTAAATTACTTGGACCATGACTTTAGGCTCTGATACCATTTGTTGGGGGAGAAATCGGGCCCAATCTAGAGTTGATGGGCCTTAAACAGAAGTTAGTAATTAATTTTCACCTAAAAGCTATAACTTTTAGGTATTGACCCAAACTCATATTTAAACTCATCACTCTTTCTTATCTTATCCGATGTGGGACTATACTCACAAATTAATCATCTCAATAATATTAATATATGTAAAGCTTCTCAACAAGAGAAGATTGACTATCGCCTCCGCTTGAGAACAACAGTTAGAGCCGTCATGTTTCTTTTACATCAAGGAAGCTCTTTCCGTGGCCACAATGAATCGGAAAAATCCTTGAACAAAGGATGGTTTCTTGAACTTCTAAAATATACGGCTATGTGTAGAGAAGATATTAATAAAGTTGTGCTGGCAAATGATCCAGAAAATAACAAATGAAATTCACCAACAATTCAGAAAGATGTTATCAATGCTTGTGCTTAGTTGACAACGAAAGCTATCATTGAAGATATTAATGATGATTTGTTTGCTTTATTAGTTGATGAGTCTCGTGATGTATCAACTAAAGAACAAATGGCTATTGTTTTATGTTATGTGGACAAAGGTGCAAGTATCATTGAGCGTTTTATTACACTTTTCCATGTTACAGATACGAAGGCGGTGACATTAAAAGCGGCCATTGAGTCCGTTTTTGCCACACATAGATTGAGCTTGTCAAATATGCGAGGACAAGTATATGATGGAGGTAGCAATATGCGAGGAGAGTTCAATGGTCTTAAGGCATTGATATTAGAAGAGAATGAATCGGCTTTCTATGTCCATTATTTTGCTCATCAACTTCAATTGATAGTCGTAGGAGTTACAAAGAAGCATGACTCACTTAATGAGTTCTTTGAACATATTGCAAAGATAATAAATATTGTCCAAGGCTCATGCAAGCGTCAAGATCTTCTTCGAGAGAAACAATTTCAAAAGGTAATTGATGGCATTTGTAGAGGTGACATCAAGACGGACGAGGTTTGAATCAAGAAGCAAACTTGAAATGGCCGGGAGACACACGTTGGGGTTCACATTATGGCACAATTATGAGTTTGCTTCATTTATTTTCATCGGTGATTGATGTGGTGGAGGTCATATCCATAGAAGGCGATAGTGATACACAAAGGTATGAAGCAAAATGCATCTTACATTGGTCGTTTAATTTTGAGTTTGTCTTTTTTTGTCATTTGATAAAAAATATTTTGGGAATTACAAATGACTTGTCACAAGCATTACAAAGAAGGGATCAAGACCTTGTCAATGCTATGAATCTTGTCAAAGTAGTTAAGCAAAGGTTGTAAAAAATGAGAGAAGATGGTTGGAGTGAATTGTTGGAAGCAACTTGTGACTTTTGTAATTCACATGAGATAGCAATTCCAAATATGGAAGATAAATTTGTGGTTGGTAGACCAAAGCGTAGAGTTCAAATGCCGACAAATCTTCATCACTATCAAGTTGAATTGTTCACTACGTCTATAGATTTTTATCTTCAAGAGTTGAACAACCGTTTTGATGATCGTAATGTAGAGTTGCTTTCTTGTGTGGCATGTCTTGAATCAAGTAACTCATTCTCGTCGTTTGATAAGGGAAAATTGATTCGATTAGCCGAGTTTTATCCTAGAGATTTTTCTGAATTATATCGCATGGAGCTTAGTGATCAGCTTGGAAACTACATTTCTTATGTAACTACTCATCATGATTTTTGTGAAATTGAAGGGATTGGTAAGCTTGCTAAGAAGTTGGTTGAATCGAAGATAGATACTTTATATCCTTTGGTGTACAAGTTGGTGAAGTTGACACTAATTTTATCGGTTGCAACGGCAAGTGTTGAAAGAGCATTTTCAGCAATGAAAATAATTAAGAATGATCTTCGAAACCGAATGGGAGATGAGTATATGAATGATTGTTTGGTGCCTTATATTGAAAAAGATATATTTTGTAAAATTGATGAGGATGATGTTATGAAACAATTTCAAGAAATGAAGCCAAGAAGAATACTTTTGTAATACTATATTATTATTGAAAATGTGATTTTGAAAGCCTTGTTATATAATGATGTTAAGATCGTATTCAATTGTGTTAAGAAAAATTGTATGATGTCTATCATGTTTGATTATCTTTTGACCCCTCCTTGCTGAAATTTCTGGCTCCGCCACTGACTTTACCCATAAAGAGCTATGCTTTTATCATAAAAAGCTATACAATAGGATAAAGAGCTACACTTTGCAGATAAGGTGCTATATTTTGGCATAAAGTGCTACACTACTCAAATATTTTTTTAAACAAAAGACAGCCTATCAGTTATATAAAGAATTGATCAAACAATATTTAGACACATCGTAACCCATTTTCATTCATTAAAAAATACCGACTCGATTTAATTTTTGCTTATCCAGAGACTAAAAAGAGCTACACTTTAACCAAAAGGGCTATACTATGGTCATAAAGAGTTATACAACTTCATAAGGAGCTTAAATTTGTAAATAAGATGCTATAGTTTGGCATAAAGTGCTACACTTTGCTCAAATAACCTGTCAATAAGCAATAATTGATCAAACAACATAGTATAAACATTGTAACCTGTTTTCATTGACAAAAAAAATTTGCTTTGCAATCTATCAATGAGCCAAAATATATACAAGAATAACCTGTCAATAAAAGCTACACTTTACCCATAATTTGATAAAGTTGCAATATATACAACATGTCAATAAGCAATAGTTTGATCAAATAAAATGATATATACAAGGCAACCCATATTCATTGAACAAACAACACGATATATACATAGCAACCCATATTCATTGAACAAACAACACGATATATCCATGGTGATCATTTTCATTGATCAAACACCACAAAAGTACCATTAGAAGGCCAACAAAATAAGAAAATATTCCCTAAATCAACGTAAACCAAAAATATTTCACAAAACTATCAAAACATCAACCTCCTTCAAAGACATACAACATCGATCACAAAAATCTAAAATGATATAATTTTAACAATAAGAACAGCCTGAACAGATGTATTACGAGCCCTCTTCCTGGTCAAGAGCACCTTCAAGCACACTTTTTGATCCCTCTGAGATAAACTCAATAACAATATTCGCTCTTAGTAGTTTATGATCATTTTGATGGATGAATAGAGTTGTTCCGTTGATGATGGAATATATATACTCCATCATGAAAATACCACAATCTAAACTCCTGCACACACAAATGCTATTCTAATGAATGAATGAATTTTAAAAAAAAATTATAATAATAAATACGTGAAGCAAGCAATCAACTATTACTTGCTCATTAGGTATAGTAGGTAGATTAAGGAAGTGGAAAAATGGGGTTTGATGAAACTCAAATTGATAAAAAAAATGAGAGATCCCGTGAAACTCAAATTAATAAAAATAATAATCAAACTAGTTTTTTCCTTAATTTTGGATTGTAGATTTTGTTATTTTTGGTAAACTAAAGAGATCTTTCATTGTGGAATTTTTCAATAAACTTATGCGAAATTCAGAGATATTCCTTCTAATTATTCATTTCATCTAAAATCCAAGAGGGCACAATTCAAACAGTCATTTTTAGTCACCTTAAATAATTTTTTCACTTTCAACAAAGTGATACCCAAAGCATGTATCAACCAACTCATTCTCAATTAATAAAAGAAAAAGAAAACAAAAGAAACTAAACCAAAACACAAACACCGACAATGATCCCAACATTCATTTATTCAAAAAAAAATGATTAAATGATGCGGTGACGAAAGAACATGCAATAAAATTTTAGACAAAAAATAAAAATTTACTTAGAAGTAGCCTTAGGTTGCGAAGAACCTGTCGATTTAGTTCTAAGAGAGATCTTCGATAACCTATTGACAGAAAATTTCAAAATATAAGCAATTAGTATCTTCAACAACCCATGATAAGTCTCAATTTCTTTTCAAATCAGAGAAATTAATGTCTTAAGTCTTAAATTTACCTCAAAATCCTCTACAACAAGGGTTTTTTTATATCCTTCACCTCAGAGTTGATCCAACTCATTGCGGTGCACCAAAATAGCACGAATGACCATGATGCCAAATCTGAGAAGGAAAGACAATGTTTGTGCAAGCTAGAGAGATCGAGAGCAGAAGTTTTCTAGGATTTAGAGATTTACTTGAGGGTTTTGAGGATCGCCTCTTAGAGATTTGAGGATCGGTTCAATTTTGGTAAAGTGAAACAAATGAAAGATGGAGATAGAGATCACTAGGTGTATTTAGGGATTAAGGGTAACTTTAGAATTTTTATTTTATTGGAAAATACAATATAAAGATTGAGTGTATTGTATATATCTATACTATTATTTAAGAAAAGCTTCCACTTTGGTCATGTGTGTCAACTTTCAAAAACCCACAAACAACCCCTCAATACTTATAATACTTTCAACTCATTTAAGGGGCAAATTTGGAAATTTGAAAAAACAAATTTTGGGGAAAAACACCATGCACGTTCTCAGCGTCATGAATCATCATGCCCAATTTTCTTCCATTTCACCCCTCTTGCGTATATGGATGAGGGAGAATAAGAAATAGAGGTGGGTTATTTTGTTCTTGAATTCTTGGATAAAGACACTAAACTGCAATTGATACTTGGTATTAATATGTAAAAGTTCAACGGATTATATTGTGCTTAGTTCTTTATAAGGTAACACAAATGACTATAGGATTTCCAATCAATGTTTGATTCAGTTTTTATTCTTAGTCTTTGTCGATTATTATGGTATCTCTCTCTAAAACCATATTCCCTATATTTGAATTATTTTAATATTTATTCTAATACAGATTATTATGGTAATGATGATGTAGTTGGTTAAGGTGCAGATGATTAGATGTATTATCTACAACTCAACTCAATTATGGTCAGGTATCTATTTCCCTTTTTTTATGATTCTTTTCTTTTAATTTATTATAGATTTTAGACAAAAATCATTTTCTAATTTAATCTTAGTATGTGCCTTACACTACAAATAACAAATGTCACGATAAAGATACCAATAAAGTATATCTATTATTTCATTTGATTCAAAAAGAAAAATAAACTAAAAACAATACATAGTTTTCATATTGAAGTGAAATGAAAAAAAAAAACTTTAGGTGACGACATTCTATTGCAATCGAACTATTGAAATTTAGTTAGCAAGTATGTAATATATCATGCATGCGACGTGTAGTAGAGTACTAGTTGGATTTAAAAATTAGTCACATGGAAACTTTGGGTGCATTAGGATTTATAAAAGTGGGTGAGTTTTTAAATAAGTTGGAATAAAACTTAGGGTTAAAACACAACAACCACTTTTTTTTTTAAATGGAAAACTTCTAATAAAACATTAATACAGCCATGGGAGATCATGACGAGAAATGCTGATACCTTCGTACGGCGGCGGGAACTTGCACGCGCCCGCAGAATATAGGAGCGAGGATCACGCCACAAGCTTGCGGAAATATTCAAGTCTCGTAATCATGAGTCACGGAATTTGTCTTTTTCCGTTTTCATTTCAAGAATATTTTGCACGTTTGGAGATCCACGCGTATTCATTCATCATTGACTCTCCCCACTAATGAACCAGTTCTAATTGTGGAGGCTTTGGTTACTTTTACCTTAATATATATACTCAAAATTTATCCATCTATTTGTATTTGCTCTTGAAATTAAGGGAAAATTTCATCATAATCAAATTTTTAGTCGGCTATATTTTCTTTAACCAAGTAGTTTTAATAGTTCTCTCTTATATGTAAAAGACAGAAAATAAGACGAATGCTGTCAAAGTTCATACTTGTTATTATGACCGTTCTAATATTTTTTCATCATCATGACTATTAATATTCTTGCAACACAAAGAGTTAACTTTAAAAAAAAAATGTTGATGATTGTCATGTTCTAGAAAAAGAAAACTTTGACGTGTAAACATAAGAGAATACTAGATATGAGCTGCCATTTTATTAATTAGTAAAATGCATGAACTGTCGACATATGAACAATACGATTAGGTGTGACTAACAGGATAATACCATATCAGTAGTTTATCTCTTAATAGCTCATATAATAAAATGCTATATGATCTCATATCCCTTTTTCAAAATGTAAACATAATAATATTGTTATAGGTTGCTTCAAATACTCAAATCCATATTGCTTTGGGAATTCTTTTTTGACTTGGTTTGTTTTGGTCAAGAGTCCTACTTACATTAGACTTTGCACACCTAATCATATTAGAAGTCTATTTCGACTTGGACTCTTGTTGGGCTTTAGAATAATTGGACTTCTGTTCCTGTTAGAACTCTTATTCCTTAGACAACAAGGAGTTGGGATCTTCAAGGCTATATATGAACGGTCTTACAAGCCAATTATGATCATCAATCTTCAGAGCACCAATCAAGAAGAGAGAGTTTTTTTGTGAAGCCTTTTTTGATATTTTCTCTTTTGTTCCTTTATTTGAGAGAGATTGTATTAGGCTTTTGGGGTGTGGTTTAGGATTGAGTGATTGAGAGATCTCCACATTGTATTCCTCACAATTTAGTAAAGCTATTCTCCTCCTTCGCCCGTGGACGTAGGCTACAAGTCGAACCACGTATATCTTTGTGTTCGTGTGTTCTTGATATTTTTCGTGCTTTCGTTTGATTGATATTAGTTTATCTTGGGGTTTGTCATAACAAATTGGTATCAGAGCCCTCAGCTATCGATCGGACGAGAAGATGCCAACAACCACTATGAAGTGGGATATCGAGAAGTTTGACGGCAACATTAGTTTCAGCCTTTGGCAAGTTAGGATGATCGTTGTGTTGACACAGAGCGGATTGAAGAAGGCTTTGTTCGGGAAGTCGAAGAAATCGGCTACAATGACGGAGGAAGATTGGGACGAGTTGGATGATAAAGCTCTCACAGCGATCCAGTTATGTTTGACAAATAAAGTTTTGCAAGAAGTTCTCACAGAGAAGACAACCGCTGATTTATGGTCTAAGTTGGAGGATTTGTATTTGAAGAAGTCGCTCACTAATCGCCTCCTCTTGAAGCAACGGTTGTACACACTTCAGATGTCGGAAGGTACACCCATCAAATCTCATATTGGTGAATTTAATTCTGTGATTACAGATTTGAGTAAGATTGATGTTAAGATCGATGATGAAGATCAAACCCTATTATTATTGTGTTCTTTGCCGTCTTCCTACAAGCACTTCAGGGATACTATGATTTACGGTCGAGATTTTATTAGCATCAAGGATGTCAAAGAGAACTTGTTGAATAAGGAGAAGATCGACAAAGAGTTAACCACAAGTGAAAGTGGTGATAAAACTGATGGCTTGTTTGTTCGAGGAAGATCGGAAGAAAGGGGCTTTGGAGGTAACAGGTACAAGTCAAAGCATAGAAAATTGACCTGCAGATATTACAAGAAGAAAGGGCACATCAAGACCGATTGTTACAGATTGAAGAACAAGAATAAACAAGAAGAGTATGAAAAAAACTCTAAGGAGGACTCCGCTGAAGTTGATATTGCTGAAGATGTGATATTGTTGGTTACAGGTGATAAAAACAGAAGCATGGATGATTGAATTTTAGATTCGGGCTATTCCTATCATATGTGTCCTAATCGGGACTGGTTCACCACTTATGAAGCTATTGATGGTGGAATTATTCTCATGGGGAATAACGCCTCATGCAAGACTGTCGGGATAGGCACAATTCAGATTAAGATGCATGATGGAGTCATCAGGACTTTGACTGATGTTAGACATATTCCAGATTTAAGGAAGAATCTCATCTCTTTGGGCACTCTTGATCGTCTTGGGTGCAATTTTTCTGGTGAAGGTGGAGTTCTTAGGGTTACAACAGGCTCTCTTGTGGTTATGAAAGGAAAGAAGATTGGCAGCTTGTATGTTTTGTAGGGTTCTGTTACGGTTATTTCTTGCTTGCATCATCGATGTCAGGAGTTGATACTATCAAATTATGGCATATGAGACTTGGTCATATGAGTGAGCGCGGATTGGCTAAGTTAAGCAAGAAGGGTCTTTTATGTGGACAGAGTACAGGAAAATTAGGATTCTGCGAGCATTGCATCTTCTGAAGCGTAAAAGAGTCGCCTTGATGCGGCAGATTACATCAGACTAAAGGTACTTTGGATTACATTCATTCAGATCTTTGGGGACCTTCTCAAGTTGCCTCGAAGGGTGGTAGTTTGAGATATATGTTGACCTTCATTGATGACTACTCCAGGAAGGTTTGGGTCTATTTTTTGAGACATAAAGATGAGGTGTTTGTGACTTTCAAGCAATGAAAGTCTTTGATTGAGAAGTAGACTAGGAGGCTGATTAAGAGGCTTAGAACTGATAATGACCTTGAGTTTTATGGAGGAGAATTTAATGAGTTTTGCAAGAAGGAGGGAATCGCTAGATATCGTACAGTCCCTCGCACACCGCAACAGAATGGAGTGGCAGAACGTATGAACAGAACCCTTTTGAAGAAAGCTCGTTGTATGATGTTCAATGCAGGTTTAGGCAAGGAATACTGGGCGAAAGCGGTGAATACGGCTTGTTACTTAGTGAATCGGTCGCCATCTACCGCTATTAGTTATAAAACTCCAGAGGAGGTTTGGTCCGGTAAGCCTGCGGATTATTCTAATCTTAGAATATTTGGTTGCCCTGCATATGCGCATGTCAGTCAAGGAAAACTTGAGCCGCGAGCGAAGAAGTGCATATTTCTAGGTTATGCATCATGTGTTAAAGGTTTTAGGTTGTGGTGTCCTGATCCGAAATCTTCTAAGATTATTATTAGCCGTGATGTTACTTTTGATGAGTCTGCTATGTTCCATCAGAAATAGTCACCAATTTCAGTTGATAAGGCGCGCAGTACAGGACAGGTGGAGTTAAAAATTCGTGATTCAGCTCTTCAACAGGATAAAACTACGGGAGTTCAGCAGCAAGATCCCGTTCAAGTAGATGAAGCACCTCAACAGCTGCAGGAAGAGCGGGAATACACTATCGCTAGAGATCGGTCTAGACGAGAGATTCGACCACCGCGAAGATATGAAGATACGGTAGCTTATGCATTGTCGGTTGATAATTTTGTGCCTTTCAGCTATTCAGGAGCTACTTTAGGTGATAACTTCGCTAAGAATTACAGTCGTCGTGTGGACAATTCAGTCGATTTGTTGAGGAGGCCTCTTTCAGTTGGCAAGTTCAAGCCGGGCTTGGACTTGATCGATACATGCCGCACTTAGATGCCCTGCGGGGCTATTGGAGAAGGTGGAGTAAGCTAGTTTTTGGAGTGAAGGATTTCTACGCATTTGAGTCAAGGTGGAGATTTGTTATAGGTTGTCTCAAATACTCAAATCCATATTGCTTTGGAAATTCTTTTTTGACTTGGTTTGTTTTGGTCAATAGTCCTACTTACATTAGACTTTGTACAACCAATCATATTAGAAGTCTATTTCGACTTGGACTCTTGTTGGGCTTTAGAACAATTGGACTTCTGTTCCTATTAGAACTCTTATTCCTTAGACAATAATGAGTTGGGATCTTCAAGACTATATATGAACGGTCTTACAAGCCAATTATGATCATCAATCTTCAGAGCACCAATCAAGAAGAGAGAGTTTTTTTGTGAAGCCTTTTTTGATATTTTCTCTTTTGTTCCTTTATTTGAGAGAGATTGTATTAGGCTTTTGGGGTGTGATTTAGGATTGAGTGATTGAGAGATCTCCACATTGTATTCCTCATAATTTAGTAAAGCTATTCTCCTCCTTCGCCCGTGGATGTTCGCGGTGAAAGTCGGGATGATTGTCATTATCGATGAATTCGTTACACCTTTATGGGATTACAAACGGATTCAAAAATAACTCGCCTTTTTATAAGGCTTTACAATGAAAAATCAAAAAAAGATTACAACTTTCTTTCACCAAAACAAACGCGGGATCCGTTTATCGGATCCTCGCTTGCATGGGTGTCTTCGCCTGTGCCGGGGACTTTATTCCGTCTGTGGACCGCCGCGTAATCGTGATCCAAAGAAAGAGATCTACACGGTAAATGGGGGTTATCTCACGAAGGAAATAACAGCCCGAAGCGAATGAGATCGACCAAGCGAAATCAAAGCTCTTCTCGAGATCAAAACAAAGTTTAATCTCGAGGAATCACGTAGATCGAGATCCGATCTCGAACCTTTTGAGGGATTATCTCACAAAGGAGGATAATAGCCCCGGGATTATCTCACAAAGGATGATAATAGCCCTTAAGAGTTCACGAGATCCGATCTCGTGTCAAGAAGATCGGTTGTCGCCCCGAAGTTTAGATCCGAGATGAGAAGGCGATTTGGCAGAGCTTCAGCTTCAAAAATTTTCCGCCCTTTGCAAATGAGACCCCCACCTCATATTTATAGAATTTTAAAGCGGGTATGGGTCGAAACTGGGCCCAAAAGCCCAGTAAACCTAGAAGTCTCGGCTGGCCGAGACACCTTTAGGTGTCTCGGCCTGGGTGTCTGATGGTGTCTCGGCCGCCGAGACACCTCTCGGTGTCCTGGTGTTTGGCCGAGTTTTCCCCGTGGCTTTCCTCCGGTTATTTTCCGAGCTCGTTTTGAGGCTTCGCAGTTTGGATTTATTTCGTCGCTTGCACGCGGCTCATTGCACGTGATTCGTTGCTTCGGAGTCGGGTTCATCCCATTTGTTTGCACACGATTTGTCGCTTCATTGACTTGAGCGTATCGTCGACTCACATTTGCTTCATACGCTTCATCGGTATGTCAGCTTGGACGCCTCGTCGACTTGCTTTGTGCGCTTCGTCGACTCGTCGACTTGGACGTCTCGTCGGCTCGTTTCATGCGACGTCAACGCCTAGCGCGTCAGTTCGCCAAGGCCCCGGAATCAGTTGACGGTACAGAAAGGAGAGAGCTTCTAAAAAATTTCAGGCGTTGTCCGGACCCGCAAGGGGCCGCCTCTTGACCCCCGCTAATCCAAGCGGGACCAAAACTCGCGTAGGGCATCTTTGATGAGAGGGTTTGCGTCGCGGTCACTTGTGGTGTCGTCAACGGTTCGCCGTTACGTAATCGGATGGCTCGTCGATTGTCAACTCACTGTTACGAGCTATGTTCGGGGACTTATAGGCAATTTTTAACGTCTACAGTGGACGTAGGCTACAAGCCGAACCACGTATATCTTTGTGTTCGTGTGTTCTTGATATTTTTCGTGCTTTCTTTTGATTGATATTAGTTTATCCTGGGGTTTGTCATATCAAATATTATACTGATGAATATTTAATATGCATCAAATTGCTTTGATGTACTTAATTTCAATTTCTTTAAGATGTGAGAATGTTAAGACTTCAGGTACCAATATGTTACACAACATTGTCGGCTATGCGCACCATATTACTTTCCCATCATACAATGATAGTGCAAATATGGAGAGCAATTTCAATACAAAAGCGAATATTGTCAATACCACCCACTCATTAATTTCCCATCAAAGGACAAATTAGACATTAATTAAGTCCCAAGAAACCGCAGAGAATTTATATGCTGACTTAAAGAGCTACAAATTAAAATCTTCCCTTTATTTGGTCCAACTTAACCTAACATTGTACTTATTACTGTTGGTCTCTCTTTATATTAGCTTTTACCACCTCAAATTAAACGCATAATTTTTTTTCCTCATTCTTCACAATTAATACACTAGAAAAGTCCCTCTTCCCACTATATATCACCACTTTTTTCCATTCAACCTTCAACAATACATTTCTCTTCTCTTGTTCTTTTTTCTCCTTCAATAATATTCTCAATATGGGTGAAGATTTGCAGTGTAATATTGGCCTTGGCCTTGGAATAGGAGAAGTCTTTGCTTCTTGCCAACAAACTAATAAACCTCCGGTGCAATTAAACCTATTGTTTCCTTCATGGACAAAGGAAGAAGATGAAGGAGATAAAGGATTAATCACCACCAAAGAAGGAGAGAAATACGCGATAATACCGAGATTTCGGAAGACTAATGAAGATGAGGGTGGAGTGAGGAAGAAGCTGAGGTTAACCAAGGAGCAATCAACAATTCTTGAAGAAAGCTTTAAGATTCACAGTACTCTAAATCAGGTATATCTGCATAGTGAATAAAATTTTAGGGTTTTAAGTGAAATAATTAGATATTTTTGTGGTCTAATATGCATGATTGATTTGTTGAGCAGAATCAGAAGCAAACACTGGCCGAGAGATTAAACTTGCGGCCGCGACAAGTAGAAGTCTGGTTTCAAAATAGAAGAGCGAGGTAACAAATTAATGATGCTAGGCTTTTCGTTTGCTTCATGAATATATATGAAATTTCTAAATGTAATTTAATTTATGCCCTTCAAAATTTCTGAAATTAACATGCGTCCATATATATGTGCATGATTTCTTTCATAACTTAATAAAAAAATTCTTCAAATTCATTAGCACATAATGAACTGACAAACATGCAATATTAATATCTATCACAAATATGCTACAATATATGTTGCATTCCTAATTTTAAGTTTTTTTTAGGAACCTATGTAAATTACTACTTAAGAGGACAAATATGATAAATAATCGACATTACAATTTTTTTTCTACTTTTGGGTTACGCGAGGGGATTTACCCCTATTCTCTGTCTTTAATTCAATTAGAAGGCATAATCACACTGCATTTAATTGAGTTAATTCATTGAGATCTCCCCAAAGGGTTGGGGATAACTGTAATTAAATAAAAAAATGTTTTTTCTAAAAATGAAAAATATAAAATAAAAATTGTTGCATTTCAGTAAAAGACCTCCCTGACCTTTTTTGAATTATTATCTTGTTTCTTCCTTATCGCCTTAATTTGTATATTTGTTGTGTTTAGATATGAGTAGTTGGAGCAGCATCTTGTTCCAGGTTAACTACATCCAATTTTAAGATACATTTTTGATTGGATGTTTTTGCAAAACTAAAATGTTGCAAAAGCAAAATAAAAGAAAAAAAAGAAAAAGAAGAGTTGTATATGTAGGGCTGTCCAAAAAGTCCGCGGCCCAAATCCAACAAGGTTCAGGTCGGGCAAGTGCCCGCCGGACCTCGAAAAGCCCAAAACCGGCTTTCCTGTGTTTCGAGCCCGGTCCGGTGCCTCCATGGTTTCATGCGGGTTCTTGGCCGAGACAAAGTGTTTTTATGCAATTTAGCTAGTTAATTATAGTAACAATGTTTGAAAGAATGATTACAATCCAACCCCAGCTTTGTTGGTTTAGTGGATTGTAGTTTGTCATAGGTAGTTCTTGAGGTCACTAGTTTGAATCTACCAAGTCAAATTTTTTTTAAAAAAAAATTATCCTTAAAAATTTTTTAATTAGAAATCATTGTAATGTCATGTTAAGGTTTTGACATATTCAGTATATTATTAATTTTTAAAAGCTTAGATCTTGATATATACTTATTGTTCACTATTATGATAAATATTTTGCTTGAGATTATATTGAAATCATGGAGGAGAACGTTGTGGGACATAATACTTTGATTAAATAGAAGTTATTTTAAAATTAAACTATTGGAGCTTATTAAATACATTCATTCAATGCTGTCTATTTTGAAAAATATTTCATTAAACTATTGTTATTGAAATACCAAAAATTCTAAGTGATTCTTTTTGCAAAAGTTACATCTTTTTGCCAAAAAAAAGAGAGTAAAAATAGCATGGCCTACAATTGCCCGAACCAGGTACATCCCGGCCCGGATCTAGGCAGGGTATTTTGCCCAGCCTGGACCTGGATTTGGGGGCCGGGCTGGCCCGCTTGAACACCCCTATATGCTTACGCGTTCGACTTGAACATTGTTGCAAATATCATTTGTTGTTTCGAATGCATATAACCACAGGCTGATTGATCTATATAAAACTAAAATTTTCTTTTACAGGACTAAACTGAAGCAGACTGAAGTCGACTGTGAGTTTTTGAAGAAATGCTGCCAGAGCCTGAGCGACGAAAACCGTAGATTAAAGAAAGAGTTACAGGAGTTGAGATCGTCGAAGTCAACAGGCTCTTCTGTTTACGTCCAAATCCCCAAAACTACGACGATTCGAATGTGTCCCTCATGTGAATCGATCTCACTCGATGATGACACCAAGAACCGCAGCCACGGACAACGTCAAGTCCTGAGATTGTGTCAATAGAAGGACAATATTAATACCTGTAAATATCGATAATTACTACATAGTCAAGAATAAGTTTTAGGTTTCTTTGCACTTTAATACCTCGAAGTTTCACTCTCTTTTAAGTTTGAAACTCTGAACTTCTATATTGATAATTTGAGTCTCCAAATCAGTGTTCCAACAGTAATCCATATCCACAACCCAGCCAAATTTATAGAATTTTGCTTCATGCATTTTGTCAAGAGTAATTTTTGGACATTCTTGTATACCTCTTGGTAATTGCAAGATAGGTTAATATTGTAATCTTTTCGTGTATCCTACTCTTTCACCTTTATGATAGTAAGGGCTAAGGCCCTATTTTCTCTCAGAAATCTTTTTTTTTCTTTTCAAATTAACGTTAGTTTGATAATTTGACACCTAAAACACTAAATTTGTTCATCACAGAAGCTAATGGTCTTTTTTTCTTCAAGATCTCTTTATAAGTTCTTAATAGATTGTGGAGTTAGAGCTCAATATGCTGATTTTTGGAAAATTAAGGCTTATTTAAGGTGAAGATCTTGGTCTGGCTAGTTTTAGTTACTTGGTAACTTGAATACTAGAGACCTATGTTACATGGGTATTTCTAATCTGAAGCCGTACCCGTACCCGACACATACATGTACCTGTATCCGTAGCCAAACCCCTTGGACACTCCTTGCATATATGCATCCATTTATTTGGGCATATACTTAATGATATATAGTACATGTTTTAATTTAAAATATTTGTAATGCATTTCCTGGACATATATCTTACATTTCAAATCCACTTCTTGAAACTTGTTGGACATAGGTCAAGTTTCGAATTATGATTTTGAAAGGTTGTTTGGATGTCTAGTTTAAAAAACTAGTGATCTTTCAATTTATAATCCACATAATAAAATAAACATAAAAATGTTATAGAAATTTCAATTCTCATTCTTGTTCTCATATAGATTATTAATTCCAATATATAATATATGTGTATATAAATATTAATATTGTTGTGTCCCCGTACCTTACCTTCTATAAATTTGCCGTGTTCCGTACTGTAGAACATGCACAAAAACATGCACAAGACAGCTAGTTCAATAGTCGACTACTAGGCATTGTAGTCGACTAATCTGAAGTAGTAGTCGACTAATCGTATTGTAGTCGACTAATCTGAAGTAGTAGTCGACTAATCAGATTGTAGTCGACTAATCTGATGTATTAGTCGACTAATCAAGTAGTAGTCGACTAATCTGGCAGATTCGAATACGGGTTTGGTTTTAAACCGGTTCGTTTAGAGTTTATAGATAACCCTAAACCCGATTATTAGGAAGTTTGAAGCACGCTTTGGAGCGACCTTTGAGAGGGTTTTGTGCATCTTTGGAGAGGAGATCTTTTGAGAGATTGAGAGGTTTGTTTTAGGGTTTCTTTGTGAGAACTTGTAATCCTAATTTGTATTCTCTCTTTCTATTAGTGAAAATCCCCCTCCTTACCCGTGGGCGTAGGCAACTTGTCGAACCACGTAAATCTCGTGTCTTTACTCTTTTATTGTGTTATTTGCTATCGTTTGTGGTGGTTTCTCTCGACGGTTCACGGTCCGCTACCAACAATTGGTATCGAGCTATTGTTGATTGGAAGTGGTGTAATTTCTAATTTGAGGGGTGTTCGGTGATTCCGAGAGAAGCGGATTCACGAAGACAAACAGAGGATGGCCAACCAAGAATCACCAAAGTGGGAAAATTCGAGATTGAAAAGTTCAATGGGAAGAACGATTTTTCCTATTGGAGGATGCGAGATGAAAAACTTTCTAATTTCGCAAAAATTGCACAAGGCTTTGGATGGAAAGGAGAAGAAGAACAAGGATATGTCCGTGAGGATTGGGAGGAGTTGGATCTGGAAGCACAAGGCCGATTATCCTATGCCTTGAGAGGGATGTAGCTTTCTTGGTAGATGGAGAGGAAACCAATGAGCGTGGAAGAAGTTAGAGGGTACCTTCATGACGAAGAGTCTAACTAACCGGATCTACTTAAAATCCAAATTGTATACTTGCAAGATGGAGGAGGGCTCATCAATCCGGAACACATCAACAAGTTTGATAGGATCATATCGATTTGAAAGACATAGATGTTAAAGTAGGAGACGAGGATCGACGCTTCTACTACTGCCTCGCCAAAGTCTTATGAGAACACGGTGCAAACACCGATGCTTGTGGGAGAAAATTTGAAGATGGATGAGACTAGAACGGCACTTCTAGCGGACGATCTTCTAAGATTGCAACTAGTGATCAGAGGCAGAAAATTGCCTTAATCCCTCGACAAAGAACTCGAATGAGCCAAAGAGCCTAAGAGTCCATCCGAGTGGAGTCGCCCACCTAAAGGTTAAGTTTACGGATGTTTGACTTTACAAAATAGACAGAAATGCTGATATCTCTCAAACCAAAAGGAACTGGGCGAAATGACCAGGGCAGTTGGATCCGTCTCGTCGAGATGGTCGATTTCCATATATAATTCGTCCAATTCCGATGCGGTTTGAAAATTACGACTGTTCTTCGTAGCGAGCGAGGTTCGCCAATCAGCGAGACTTCGACATTCAACCGAGGCTCGCCAATCAGCGAGACTCAACATTCAGCGAGGTTCGCCTATAGCGATGAACCTCGACATCCAACCGAGGTTCGCCAATCAGCGAGACTTCGACATTCAACCGAGGCTCGCCAATCAAACTCGACATTCAACCGAGGCTCGCCAATCAAACTCGACATTCAACCGAGGCTCGCCAATCAGCGAGACTTCGACATTCAACCGAGGCTCGCCAATCAAACTCGACATTCAACCGAGGCTCGCCAATCAAACTCGACATTCAACCGAGGCTCGCCAATCAGCAGACTCGACATTCAACCGAGGCTCGCCAATCAAACTCGACATTCAACCGAGGCTCGCCAATCAGCGAGACTTCGACATTCAACCGAGGCTCGCCAATCAGCAGACTCGACATTCAACCGAGGCTCGCCAATCAGCGAGACTCGACATTCAACCGAGGCTCGCCAAGCAGCGAGACTCGACACTCAGACGAGGCTCGCCAAGCAGCGAGGTTCGACATTTAGACAAGACTTGCTCAAGAGGCGGGGCTCAACCTCAACACGAGGTTCGCATGTGAAACGAAGCTCAGCCAGAGACGAGGCTCGCCGCCAGCCATAAGACGAGGCTCGCCAATCAAACTCGACATTCAACCGAGGCTCGCCAATCAAACTCGACATTCAACCGAGGTTCGCCAATCAGCGAGACTCAACATTCAGCGAGGTTCGCCTATAGCGATGAACCTCGACATCCAACCGAGGTTCGCCTATAGCGATGAACCTCGACATCCAACCGAGGTTCGCCAATCAGCGAGACTTCGACATTCAACCGAGGCTCGCCAAGCGGCGAGACTTCGACACTCGAGCAGGCTCGCCAATCAAACTCGACATTCAACCGAGGCTCGCCAATCAGCAGACTCGACATTCAACCGAGGCTCGCCAATCAGCGAGACTCGACATTCAACCGAGGCTCGCCAATCAGCGAGACTCGACATTCAACCGAGGCTCGCCAAGCAGCGAGACTCGACATTCAACCGAGGCTCGCCAATCAGCGAGACTCGACATTCAACCGAGGCTCGCCAAGCAGCGAGACTCGACACTCAGACGAGGCTCGCCAAGCAGCGAGGTTCGACATTTAGACAAGACTTGCTCAAGAGGCGGGGCTCAACCTCAACACGAGGTTCGCATGTGAAACGAAGCTCAGCAGGCAGGAGACGAGGCTCGCCCAGCTCAGCAGTCATAAGACGAGGCTCGCCAATCAGCAGACTCGACATTCAACCGAGGTTCGCCAATCAGCGAGACTCAACATTCAGCGAGGTTCGCCAATCAGCGAGACTCAACATTCAGCGCAGGTTCGCCTATAGCGATGAACCTCGACATCCAACCGAGGTTCGCCTATAGCGATGAACCTCGACACTCGAGCGAGGCTTCGCCAATCAGCGAGACTTCGACATTCAACCGAGCTTCGCCAAGCGGCGAGACTTCGACACTCGAGCGAGGCTTCGCCAATCAGCGAGACTTCGACATTCAACCGAGGCTTCGCCAAGCAGCGAGACTCGACACTCGAGCGAGGCTCGCCAATCAAACTCGACATTCAACCGAGGCTCGCCAATCAGCGAGACTTCGACATTCAACCGAGGCTTCGCCAAGCGGCGAGACTTCGACACTCGAGCGAGGCTTCGCCAATCAGCGAGACTTCGACATTCAACCGAGCTTCGCCAAGCAGCGAGACTTCGACACTCGAGCAGGCTTCGCCAAGCGGCGAGACTTCGACATTCAACCGAGGCTCGCCAATCAAACTCGACATTCAACCGAGGCTCGCCAATCAAACTCGACATTCAACCGAGGTTCGCCTATAGCGATGAACCTCGACACTCGAGCGAGGCTTCGCCAAGCAGCGAGACTTCGACACTCGAGCGAGGCTTCGCCAATCAGCGAGACTCAACATTGGCGAGGTTCGCCCGTTCTGCAGCGGCGCCATGACATTAGCAATCGACAATCAACTGCGGCGCCGCTCGCTTGTAGCAAGCGAGGCCATTGTCGAACTTCGGACTGACATTTGGTGCCGCGACCGCGATGGGAGGGTCATTAACCCTCGATGAGAGTGACAACAGGTCAATCACACCCCTCAAGCCCACATAAATAATTGAAAAGCCCAACAAAGGGCGAGGTGGCGAATTGGTGAAGAAAGAAGAGAGAGAATTTTGGAGATCAACACTTGTGCACACAAGAGATCGAGCTCATCTTCAACAGTGCGATCGTCAGCGGGAGGCGAACCTCGACTCGAGCATCGAGTGAAGCATCCTATCGCCACCAAGAACCCATACAAAAGAGGAGTCAAATCAACCTCCTCTTCCTCATGTCGAGAATTTGATTGTAATACACATTCGATCAATAAACATTTTTCGACCCTCTGAGAAGATGGCGACCACGGTGGGAGCAACCATTCATTCCGATGAACTGGTGGTGGCAATCGCACAAGATTGCGGTTGGAACCGAGTTGAGACCTTGGTCATCGAGTTCGTCGGGGAAGTAAATGCGAGGAGTTCCTCTCCTGCAGGGCATCTAGCCCGGTCGCGGTACGCAAGTGTCGTCGAGTCTCGTATGAGACTTCACCCCGTGGCTTTTGTTGAATCCTCTCGAGTGAACCTCGGCGGCGACCTCTGTCTCTCAGGGCCGAGGCTCCAAAAGCTAGCCAGGGCTAAGAAGTGGGTTGTTAAACAACCCAAGTCAACTTCGGATGTTATTAGCCAAGTTTTGGCTTCTGGCGAGCCTTGCTCTGCCTATGGGGAGACCGAGCCTACTAACGGTTCCCTATCGGGCCCCGGAACAACGTCGTGGCGAGAACCAAGCTCGCCGATGTGCTCGAGCTTTGGTCTCGTTGGACGGATTTCACTATCGTCCGAAGAAAGCCAGCGAACCTCGTCATCATCAAGAGGTTCATTCGAAACAGAACGAACGTCGCCCCTGCTGCGAGCCTCGTCCAAGTGGCGAACCTCGCCTACAACGTGGGGTCCCCTCAAGAAATGGCGAACCTGCGCCTGGCGAGTTCCTTGAAAGAGGTGAACCTCGATGCGCTTAGCGAATCTCGCCCGACAACAAGATGAGCGTCGCCCATCTTTGCGAGCCTCGTCAAAGTGGCGAACCTCGCCACAACGCGAGGTTCCTTGAAAGAGGTGAACCTCGATGCGCTTAGCGAATCTCGCCCGGCAACAAGATGAGCGTCGCCCATCTTTGCGAGCCTCGTCAAAGTGGCGAACCTGCGCCTACAACACGAGGTCCCTTGAAAGAGGCGAGCCTCGTGCGCTTAGCGAATCTCGCCCGGCGTGATGAGCGTCACTCGTCGGCGAACCTGCGTCATGGCAAGCGTCGAATGGCGAACCTGCGTCGCGGAGGCCATTAGGCGGATGAACTTCGCCGGATGGCGAACCTCGCCATAAGCCGCGAGCCAAGGGAAGTGGCAACCTCGCCAGTTCGCCAAACCCGACTCGAAGCCCTCTCACGCGAGGCTCATTTTTCGAATCAACTGGGGTACACCCACTTCCGATCTCCGTGATTATCTCACACGCAAGCGCCGATGCCAATCAAATGCGGTCTCCGCTCTTTGTGAGAAGCTCATCTCCGCAATGCGCCCAATGTTCATCCGCATCAACCGGTTTTGGCGGTCATCGACCCGTCAACTAGGCGGCGGTTCCACCGTAAAAGGCAAGCGGCCCGAGGTCATGGAGTAACCATTAACATGGTTGGAAGAGGCGGGGCGAGACCGATGGCGATCTGAATCGTCGACCCAGTACTCCCGAGGTCTGGCGCATTAATCAATAGTCAAAGCCTATCGAAGCACCCGTCTTCGCACCAGGGCGGCAATCCCGTTTGATTATAGCCAGTTGGCTGGGGGTCCTTCTGAAGAATTGGAGAACTCTGCCATCGCTACATCTCAACCTTCAAATACTGATTTCAGTGATCAGGCCAGTGTCCTCATGGCCGAACGAGAAGAAGAGATGACACGAAGAATCGAAGAGCAACAAGCTACTATTCTTGCGCAACAAGAATCTATCGGGCAGCTTAGAGATGATGATGGAGAAAGTTGTGGGCAAGAAGAAGATGGACGAAGGAGGATCCGGATCGAAGCAAGAAGGCTACGACGGGGATCATGATGTTCACTCAATGTCATCGGAAGCGGAATCGAATCCGCGTACGAAAGAGCAGGATCATATGTTGCGGGATTTCCAAAAGCAGCTGGACGCCCTGAAACTCCAAGGGCAATCTAAGGAGCTGGGGGTGGCAAGGCCATACCCTATAGAATGGGATGATGTCCCATATCCTCCGAAATTCAAGCCACTTAATTTAGTGCAGTTCGACGGAAAAAGCTCTCCGTCACAACACATCTATTACTTCCAAGCGCAAACCGGGCATATAACGGGTAACGATCCTATCATGACCGGTTATTCATTAACACTCTTAAAGAATTAAGCCTTGAATGGTTTGAAGGTTAGAGCTAGTTCTATCGGCTCTTGGAAAGATGTGCGCAGGCTTTTATGGCCCGATTCTTCGATGATGACGAGGTGTCTATGGCCACTATTTGGTGAAAAACAAAGAAGGCAGTGCTGTCGGCACTTTGTCAGCGATTCGAATCTGTCTTTGCATTCCCGGGACCAGGCCTCGGAGACGACATTCATCGGGATGTGCAGAGCCAACCTCTCGATCAACATACTTTCAAAGATGGGTGCAGTCGAAGCACACTCTTGGAGAGAATTGGTGAGGCAGGGCGAACAAGTTGAGAACATGCTTGTGAGGATCGGAGCCGAGGAACCCCAGGATTCTCGTCCTAAGAAGGGGGGTAATCAGAACAATTTTATTCCTCAAAAGCAATCGAAGGGGAAGGAGACCTTGGCTGTGGAGACCCAACCTACTTCGAGACCCTTCAGCGAAAATCGTATGTTTCGACACCATCTTCAAGGAAGTATGATTTTAAGGATGACCAGGTCATACCAATCCTTAAAACTTTACTCAAGATGAACAAGATCACACTTCCGAAATAAGGAAGCGGAGGAAGCTTCAGGGCGGACGATCGAAATCGCATGTACCATCGAATGGTTCACCATCCGGCGGGGTCATGCTACATCTGAAAGACAAGATCCAAGTCTTGTTAGAAGCGTTATGACTCTGCGGGAGGATCGAGAAGAAGGTGTGCGCAAACACTGGTGGCTCTCAATTTGGCGACTTTGCGAATTCAAGTGCAAGATGGTGTGAAACCGATCCATAAAGCAGAAGCCAGAGTTGTGAACTTTGATCTTCAGCATCGGGAGGCACAAGGCATGATCCCTTACACTACGCCGAAAGGCGAAATTATGTGGGTTCACCCTGACTTGTTATCAGATGAACAATGGACTTCTTCAAAGTCTAAAGGGAAGACTTGTAACGCTGCCTCTGCCGCGCCAGAAAAGGAGCAAATCGATGATTCCCCCGAGCAACAAATCGCCCCCGTCGCACAATTTGTACCAGCGTTGGCTACCCGAGGTGGGAAAGAGTTCTCAAAGGAGTATCCCGAGGCAATACTTGACGCACCATCGAAGGCGCCGATCATTGAGCCCAAGGCAAGGGAAATACGCTACAACAGAGCGCTTAGGAAGGACACACCTGAGACTTCGAAGGCCCCTTTCCAGTTCGATGTTTTAGCCCAACTCTCTAACATCCCGGCGAGAATCACCTTATTTGAACTCTTACGGCTTTCTCAATCTACCAGAGAAGCTCTGCGAGAAGCATTGGCGGACAACGAAGCCTTTCTCGCTCATTTCCCGGAAAGCTCAACAGAAGTTTGCACCCAGTGTCATCAGGTCTTCAAAGGGCCGATGCCTTGCATTACTTTTTCATCAGAGGACATGCAAGTGAAGAACCCAAAGCATGATAGGCCGTTGTACTTCACCGGCTATATTGGATCTGTCCGAATCAACCGAGCTCAAGTTGACCCGGGATCCGCATTGAGTATCATCCCATTGAGAATTATACAACATCTTGGGATACCGCTGCATCGGTTAGCGACGACCGGGACTACCATCTATGGTTTCAATGCTACCAATTCTCGTCCCTTGGGCAAGATCAAACTTCGGATGCGGATAGGAGATTTGAAGACGGCGTCACACTTTCGTCATTGATCTTTGATACATCCTACAATTTGCTATTGGGTCGACCCTGGATCCATGAAAACTTGATCGTCCCGTCTACGCTGCATCAATGCATGAAGTATATAGATGAAGAGGGGATGGTTAAAACATTGGTCGCGGAAAGGCAACCATTCAAAGGGGTGGAGAATTATTTTACTGATTCTGTCCACTACCTTGAGGAAGGCCAAACCGATGAACCACAGATCGAGGACTATGACAGCGGAAATGAAGCTGACATAGAGTCCGAACAAGGAGTTGTTTTCAATGATGTAAAACCCTTTGTAATCGATCTGAATGATCCTGATGACGATGTCGTCACTTTCAATGAAAATTACGATTTAGCTTACGCACCGGGTGTTGAAAGTCATACTGACTTAATGTCAGAAATTCTGCCACGGTTGTATCTTTGAACCTACATTGCACATGCCAATTCGATCGTCGTTTATGGCGACCGACATTCTAACCCTTCTGGCGGTCTTTGTGGTGCAGGCGGGAATAATGATCGAAAGACATTATCTTTGGGCGTGTCAGAAACCATTGCAAGTCGAGGAGGAACAACCCCAAGCAAAGAAAGAACCCCAATTTTCATATTTCTGCGCCGGCGACATTTGATGAAGAAAATGGGGTATGACTTCTTCATAAAGAAGGACTAAACTTCTGAAAGGCATCGTGGCACCGATCCGATCCGCCTATGTCCCTGAAGGCCAGCCTGATGATTACTATCATAAAACTCGTAAAGGGTTGGGGTATGAATCACCATCGTACTCATGGCATGCCGAGACTGAGAGCGATTCAGAGCACTCATCGTGCGGAGCAGTTTCACAGGATTAGAAGCGATCGAGGACATGAATTTCGGTCCCTGATGGCCAACATGACTGCAGCCGATCAACTTGAGATTCAAGAGGACGATCAGTTGTCATTATTCGAAGATCCGCTAAGTCAACAGCTCGGGATGCAGTGGGAACATCGTTTTGAACAACGAGAACCGCCCACTGATGACAAAATAGTCCGAATTGACATGGGGGACGAAGCTAGTCCAAAACCCATATTTATAAGCGATAGTTTGTGGCGAGGAAAAGGGCGGCCTTATCGCTTTGGTACGGAATACATCGATGTCTTCGCTTGGAGCTATGAAGATATGCACGGCTTAGACCCTCAAGTGGCTATGCACCACCTTAATATCAAACCGGTGCTAAGCACTGTGTTAGCAACAGCGGCGATTTTCCCCTCAAGTCATGAAGGCCATCGAGAAAGAAATCGAAGCCGATTGAAGGTGGTTCATTCGAGGTTCAACACCTCGGGTGGCCAACATAGTACCCGTTTTGAAGAAAAGCGGGCCAGTCGACGTCGATTCACAGAAGACTTAAATTTAGCATGTCCAAAGATGATTTTCCTCTCCCAATCCACGGATCTCATTATCGACAACACATGCGGATTGAAAGGATGTCTTTATGGATGGCTTTTAGGGATACAATCGAGATCAAAATGCACCCGATGATGAAAAGCACCGCGGCTTTCGAACACCGTCGAGGAATATCTTGTTATCTGATTATGCCTTTCGGCTTGAAAAACGCAGGGGCTACATACCAGCGTGCCATGACCACTATCTTACGAAAATATTTGCGGAAGACAGTAGAATGCTACGTAGATGATTTGGTGGTCAAGAGTCGCCACAAAAGTGATCATTTACGACTTGAGGATGACATTTGAGATAATGCGGGCTCATCAGCTGAAGATGAACCCAACTAAGTCTTTTCTGGGGATGTCTAGTGGCAAATTTCTAGGGTTCGTGGTCACAGCTGATGGTATACGCCTCGACCCGGACAAAGTCAAGGCTATCCAAGAACTTCCACCTCCTAGAAGCCTCAGAGAGCTTCGTGGTCTCCAAGGGCGTTTGGCTTACATTCGCAGATTCATCTCCAATTTATCGGGGAAATGTCAACCATTCTCAAAGCTCATGAAGAAAGGCGTATCGTTCGTTTGGGATGAAGATTGCCGGAAGGCATTCGAAGAGATCAAGACGTATCTTTCTAATCCCCCTGTGTTGGTTGCACCTAAATCGGAAAGCCATTTCGATTTACATCCGCCCTGAGCATGCGTTAGCGAGTCTCTTAGCGGGGCGATGACAACGACCGCGAGCAGTGATCTATTACCTCGATGGGGCGTTGTCGGGGCGAATATCGATATCCTCCCATTCGAAGGAATGTTTGGCTTTGGTCTTCACCATCAAAAGATGCGGCACTATCTAGTGGGACCGGACCATACCGTCATCTCCAAAATTGACCCTATCAGGGTATTAAGTGACCCGGCACGCACGTTGAATGGTCGAATGGCTAGATGGGCATTGTTGTTGTCTCGATCGACATTCACTTCAAACCTCGAGAAAGCGATGAAGGGTCAAGCGTGTGTGATCTTATGGCTAACCACCCTTTGAAAGGGAAAGTCGAATTGTATCAAGACATGCACGATGAACCTTATGAAGCTAATCGGCCTCTAAGGAGCGGTATGGCGGTTGTTCTTTGGCCAGACCTCGAGGCGACCCACGGCGGCCCGTTGTAGCCGGAGTGGGGTAGTATTGATATCTCCACACAACCACGTGATACCACGAAATGTGGTCGCTGTCGAACCATGCACCAATAATGTGGCGGTACAATCGTTATTGATTGGTCTCGACATAGCGGCTAGGCGTGAAACACCTTGAAGCATTTGGGGATTCGCACTAGTCGTAAAACAACCGAGAGGAGAATCTGAAGTCGAGCACGAGGACCTTATCCTCATCATGCGGCGGCCATGACTTTAGGCGACTCCTTTGAAAGCTTTTACATTGATCATGTACCCCGCTTGCGTAACACTTGTGCGATCGTCGTCTCTTGCTTTGCGAGAATGCTACTCGTGAGGTTATCGTGTCTAGTCGGCAACTATTTCGGCCAAAATATGCATTACAGATCCAAGCGATGAAGGCGAGCCTAAGTCCTTGGAAGCCGCGGCGGTTCCGATCATCGACTATGTCTTGCATGGGATATTGCCCAAAGACATAAAAGAAAGGGAGTCAATTCGCCGGGCGAAGCCAAGATTCTACTATGATTCCCAATTCGGACTTTGTATAGAAGGTCCTATGATGGGTTACTGCTTCGATGTTTGTCAACTAAGGAAGCAGAGCAAGTCTTGAAAGAAGCTCATGACGGTGTTTGTGGAGCACACCAGCCTGGACCCAAGTTATGGGACCGGTTGCGCAGACTTGGGTATTATTGGCCGACAATGGTAAGGATGCCGTAACTACGCTAAGCGGTGCCATGCATGCCAAGTACATGCTAATTACCTTCATCAACCGCGGAACACTTGCATCCTACCGCAACGTCCTGGCCATTTGAAACATGGGGAATGGATATCGTTGGTCCAATTTCTCCACCTTCTTCAAAAGGACATCGCTTCATATTGGCGATAACTGAGTATTTCTCAAAGTGGGCTGAAGCCGTTCCGTTGAGATTGGTCAAGACAAGCGATGTGATCAAATTTGTTAAACATCATGTCATATACGATGCGGTGTGCGAAGCGGTCGTCCACGATAATGGTCCATAATTTGTCGATCATGCCTTCCGCGATTAGCGATAAATTCGGATCGAATTTAGCATCAACGACTTACTACCTGCTGCGAATGGGCGGTGAAACTTTTAATAAGACGATCATCAAGATCCTTACCAAGATGGTCTCTTCGAACAAGAAGGATTGGAATGACAAGCTGGGGCAAAGCCTATGGGCTTACCGCACAACGGTTCGCACACCGACAGGTACCACCCCATATTCTCTGGTTTATGGTTGTGAAGCCATTTTACCGTTGGAGATTCAAATCCCATCAGCTTGAATAAGTTATCCACGGAATGACAACCGAGGAAAATCATCGCAGACGCTTTGAGGAACTTGAAATCTTTGGGCGAAATTCTGAGCTGTATCGAGCTTTACGGACCAGTTTCTAAAGCATTTGACAAGAAAGTCCGATGTCGCATTTTCAAGGAAGACCTCGTTCTCATTGTCCGGCCTTGATGATTTTGAACTCCAAAAGAAGGGGAAGTTCGAACCAAAATGGGAAGGGCCATTAAGTAGTGGAATCGGTTTACTCGAATGGAGCATACCGCCTAGCCAATCAAGAAGGCTTACGTAATCATGATGCCTATTAATGGTAAGTTTCGAAAAGTACTACCCGTAGTCTTCTTTCAAACTCCCACTAGGTTATCATGTTAACAATCACATCGATAACCAATTCCTCCAAATTCTCGCCAATCCTCATCAATAGGATGGCGGGTCCCCAAAACTATCATGTTAGCAGTCACCTCTGATAGTTCCCTCCAAATTTTCTTCGTCGATCCTTTCCAATAGGATGACGGAACCACTCCCACTGTCACGTTAACATCATACCTCTGACAAATCAACTTGCCAATCCTCGTCAATAGGATGGTGGGTCCTCAAAGTTGCTTGTCCGTGAATTCTGTCATGTTAACAATCACCTCTGATAGTCCGTACCGTCATTCCCACAAATGACGTTGTCCGATCAAGTCGTTATACTTTTATGTCACTGAACGATTCGATCATTTCCAAATAGTGGCCTACCATGCGATGTGCCTCTATTTCAATCACTGTTGTTATACTCTCACGTCACTAAACAACTTGATTGCCTTTCGATCACGATCGTTATACTTTTATGTCACTGAACGATTCGATCATTTCCAAATAGTGGCCTACCATGCGATGTGCCTCTATTTCGGCCATAGTCGTTATACTCCCATGTCCTGAGCGACTTCGGCTACCCCCACAATCATTTCCTAAATGATTTTGTTCGTAATCCCGTTGTTATACTCTCACGCCACTAAACAACTTGATTGCCTTTCGATCACGATCGTTATACTTTTATGTCGAGCGATTGATCATTTTCTAATAATGGCCTACCATGCGATGTGCCATTATTCGGTTCGCTCGCCCCAAGAGAAGACAAACAGTTCGCCTTTGCCCCAAGAGAAGACAAAGAGGTTCGTCTTTGCCCCAAGAGAAGACAAAGTCTACAGCGGCCAATCCGCGTGTAGCGGTTGTTATTAAACAACAAGCGGATCTATGCCTCTCGGCATAGGGATTTTATCTCGGTCCCCATTCGAGATAAGTCTACGTCTAACTGCGTGGCGGGTAGTCTATTCCCGTAAGAAGGACAGAGTCACGATTCAATATCGTAGCACTAAGAGAGTTAACTCTCTTAGCACAACGTTACATGTAGAGCGGACTTAGATAATCTACATGCTAGCCCGACTCAAGCGGTAGTGGTAAAGGCTCACCAAATCCGTTGATAGGCTGGGGTTTGCTAAAAATCCTAGAGGGCCATCATTAGTCGCAGTGAAGAATTCAAATTTACCGTGTTAGTTAGAAAGGTTCCTGCTCGATGCACTTGCGGCGACCATTTTTGCAAGTCTTCATATCCAAAGTGTTCCAGACTCCATTCAACCGCATTCAAGTCTGAAAACTTTGGAGGGGGTCTTGTAGGCAGTAAAAATTGCCTTAATCCCTGCACAGCAACTCGGAATGAGCCAAAGAGCCTAAGAGTCCATCTGAGTGGAGTCAGGCCCACCTAAAGGTTAAGTTTACCTGGATGTTTGACTTTACAAAATAGACAGAAATGCTGATATCTCTCAAACCAAAAGGAACTGGGCGAAATGACCAGGGCAGTTGGATCCGTCTCGTCGAGATGGTCGATTTCCATATATAATTCGTCCAATTCCGACGTACGGTTTGAAAATTACGACCTGTTCTTCGTAGCAGACGAGGTTCGCCGATCAGCGAGACTCAACATTCAGGCGAGGTTCGCCAATCAGCGAGACTCAACATTCAGGCGAGGTTCGCCTATAGCAGTGAACCTCGACATCCAACCGAGGTTCGCCTATAGCAGTGAACCTCGACATCCAACCGAGGTTCGCCTATAGCAGTGAACCTCGACATCCAACCGAGGTTCGCCTATAGCAGTGAACCTCGACATCCAACCGAGGTTCGCCTATAGCAGTGAACCTCGACATCCAACCGAGGTTCGCCTATAGCGGTGAACCTCGACATCCAACCGAGGTTCGCCTATAGCGGTGAACCTCGACATCCAACCGAGGTTCGCCTATAGCGGTGAACCTCGACATCCAACCGAGGTTCGCCTATAGCGGTGAACCTCGACATCCAACCGAGGTTCGCCTATAGCGGTGAACCTCGACATCCAACCGAGGTTCGCCTATAGCGGTGAACCTCGACATCCAACCGAGGTTCGCCTATAGCGGTGAACCTCGACATCCAACCGAGGTTCGCCTATAGCAGTGAACCTCGACATCCAACCGAGGTTCGCCTATAGCAGTGAACCTCGACATCCAACCGAGGTTCGCCTATAGCAGTGAACCTCGACATTCAACCGAGGCTCGCCAAGCAGCGAGACTCAACATTCAGGCGAGGTTCGCCAATCAGCGAACTCAACATTGGCGAGGTTAGCCGCTGCGGCGGCGCCATGACATTAGCAATCGACAATCAACGCTGCGGGCGCCGCTCAGCTTGTAGCAAGCACGAGGCCATTGTCAGAACTCAGACCTGACATTTGACTGGCCCTGACACGATGGGAGGGGTCATTAACCCTCAGATGAGAGTGACAACAGGGGTCAATCACACCCCTCAAGCCCACATAAATAATTGAAAAGCCCAACAAAGGGCGAGGGGGGTGACTGGCGGGGCTGGCTGAAGAAAAGAAGAGAGAGAATTTTGGAGATCAACACTTGTGCACACAAGAGAGATCGAGCTCATCTTCAACCTTGGTCTGATCGTCAACGGGAAGCGAACCTCGACTCGAGCATCGAGTGAAGCATCCTATCGCCACCAAGAACCCATACAAAAGAGGAGTCAAATCAACCTCCTCTTCCTCTGTAATCGAGAGAATTTGATTGTAATACACACATTCGATCAATAAACATTTTTTCGACCCTACAGTGACATGGCCACTAGTGGTAACAAGGAACAAGCACAGGGATTGTTTGCAAGAGGAAGGAGCAATGAGCGAGGAAAAGGCAAGGGAGGAAAGTCTAGATCTAAATCAAGACCTCTTGCGGGGAAAAGGGTGTTTCAAGTCTTGGTGAAGCCGGGCATTTCAAAGTCGACCGTCCAAATAAGAGAGTAGGTGGAAAGAAGAAGAACAACAACAAGACCGAGAGGAGAGAGGGCAAGGAAGAAGCGAGCTACGCTTTAGAGGAAGGGAGCGAAGGAGTGCTATGTCGCCACGGGTGGCGAGGATATCTCCGGAAGTGGATACTTGATTCGGTTGCTCTTACCATATGTGTCCAAATAGGAAGTGGTTTACTACCTATAGAGGCATTAATGGTGGAACTGTATTGATGGGGAATAACCATGCTTGTAAAACAGTGGGGCTAGGTAATATCAAAATCAAGATGCATGATGGAGTGGTTCGAACCTTGACGGATGTGAGGCATGTTCCCGACTTGCGGAAGAATCTTATCTCGCTTGGTGCTTTGGACTGTGGTTGCGGATTGTGACGAAAACGGAGTGAAGAAGGTTGTTCGTGGTTCCTTAGTAGTGATGAAGGGTGTTCGCCACGGTAATCTATATACTCTCTCGTGCACGACGGTGAGGAGATGCAGCCGTTGGAACTGAAGGAAGTGGTGGAGACCCATGTGAGCACACACGGTTATGGCATAGGCGCTTGGGCATATGTCGAGAAGGGTCTAGTTCTCGCTTGGTAAAGAGGGTCTCAATAAGAATCAAGGAACCTAGCATGGATTTTGCGAGGATTGTGTGTATGGAAAGTCACACGGTCAAGTTTCAACAAAGAAGTCTAAGAGCGAGGGATACTAGATTATGTGCACACGGATGTTTGGGGTCCGGCCGCATAACTTCCAAGGGTGGTTCCGTGTATTATGTCTCGCTTATAGATGATTATTCTAGGTATGCTTGGATTTATTTTCTCAAGCACAAGAATGAGGTGTTCGAGACATTCAAGAAGTGGAGAACAATGGTTGAGAACAGACAGAAAGAAATTGAAGACGCCGAGATCCGATAACGGCATGCAGTATACGATGGTGCTTTCAAGGAGTTCTGCGGATCGAGGGAATTGTTCGACATCGACAACAGTCTACACCACAAATGTAATGGGGTCGCGAGAGATCGAACTCAACACCGCGGAGAAAGCAAAGTGAGTATGCGATCTTATGCGTGATTGGACAACGAATGGTGGGCGGCGGTGGCTACTGACTTGTTACATTGTGAACCGCTCACCACATTCGACATTGATGGTGATACACCCTATAGGGTATGGTCGTGGAGCATGCGATTATGATAGGCTCGTAATTTCTGATGTACCGCCTACTATCACGTCAACGAGGGAAAGCTTGACGCGAGGGCCAAGAAGGCAATATTCTTGGGATATGCAAAGGGCGTAAAAGGCTATCGCCTTTGGTGTACGGAAGATTCAAAGTTCGTGGTCAGCAGGGATGTTACCTTTGATGAGAAATCCATGATTGCTAGGGCGTCCAAGGATGATGGTGTTATGACTGGTGAGACTTTTAAGTCTCAGGTTATTGAAATAGAACCTAAAGACCAACTAGGTTCTAATCGTGCTCAAGTGGGAAGTCAGGTAGATGATGAGCTTGAGCAGGAGGAGGTTCAGCAGGAAAATACACAGGCACTACAACAACAGCAGCTCGAGGATAATTTGGCTTCCACTAGGCCAAAGCGAGCATACAAGCAGGTTCTGAAGCTGGGGGCTGATCAACCCCTGAAGCACTATGGGCAGGTTAATTTGGTTGAATACGCACTCTCGGTGGAGGAGGACGAGCCGGTCTCCTTCAAGGAAGCTATTCGGGACAAGGATAGTGAGAGTTGGTTGGCTGCGATGGAGGAAGAGATGGAATCTCTTCGGAAGAATCATACATGGGAGGTGGTCCCATTGCCCGTAGGAAGAAAAGCTATTGGTTGTAAGTGGGTGTATAAAAAAAAAGAAGATCTCTCAGAGCTCGGTGGTACAAGGTACAAGGCGAGGCTAGTGGCTAAGGGTTTTGCACAGAAAGAGGGTGTGGATTACAATGAGATATTTTCTCCGGTGGTGAAACACACATCTATTCGGTGCTATTGAGTATTGTTGCTTATGGTGATCTTGAGCCGGAACAACTCGATGTTAAAACGGCCTTCTTGCACGGAGACTTGGATGAAGAGATCTACATGCATCAACCCGAGGGCTACAAGGTTGAGGACAAGGAGAATCATGTGTGTCGCTTGAGAAAGTCACCGTATGGATTAAAGCAATCTCCCGCGATGGTACAAGCGATTTGACTTCTTCATCTTTGAAGCATGGGTTTTCTGGCGATCATGATTGTTGTGTTTACATTCGAAGCTTCATGGAGGTAATTTTATCTATCTTCTTTGTATGTGGATGACATGCTTATTGCTTCTAAGAGCGGGATGGAGATAGATAGGTTGAAATCTCAACTTGGTGAAGAGTTCGAGATGAAGGATATGGGTGCCGCTAGGAAAATACCGGTATGGAGATTAGAAGAGAGCCGCTTAATCGACGCATTGTTCTTGAGTCGAATGGCTACATAGAGCGGTGATCGCGAGGTTCGGGATGCAAAGTGCTAAGTCGGTGGTGACTCCATTGGCTCCACACTTTAGGCTTTCGGTAATCAATCTCCCACTACAATGAAGAGAAGGCGACATGGAGCGTGTTCCCTATGCTAGTGCAAATGGCGCTTAATGTATGCAATGGTGTGTACACCGCATATTTCACAGCGTTAGTGTGGTCGAGATTCATGGCGAATCCGGAAAGGCGACCGGGAAGCAAAGGAAGTGGGTCCTCGTACTTAAAGGGTACCGCTGATACGGTCTGTTTTGGTGGAGAAATATGTCGATTGATCGGGTTTGTGGACTCGATTATGCGGCGATCTAGATAGACGGCGATCTACTACTGGTTATGTATTCAAGATACATGGAGCTCCGGTTAGTTGGCGATCGATGTTACAGGCTACAATGGCACTTTCTACTACAGAGGTTGAGTACATGGCCATGACAGAGGGAGTGAAGGAAGCACTGTGGTTATGGGGTCTTCTAGACGATTTGGGGATTGAGCAGGAAAACGTGAACTTGTGGTGTGACAGTCAGAGTGCAATTCACTTGGCGAAGAATCAGGTTCATCATGCTCGTACCAAGCATATCGATGTCAGGTATCATTTTGTGCGGGATGTCATAGAGGAAGGTGATATTTCTCTCATGAAGGTGCACACGAATGAGAATCCCGCAGACATGTTAACCAAGGTGGTCACAGGTAGTAAGTTTAAGCATTGCTTAGACTTGCTTCATATCAACCCGTGTTGATTTGCCCAAGAGGGCATGGCCCTTCGGGGCGGTAATGGGTAAGGTGGAGATGATTTGAGGTGAACTACGATGAGCTTGATCCCGGTGGAAGTGCATTAGGCAGCAGTGTAGTGGGCCTGATTTGGATTAGCACGATTAGGTGATGGAGATCTCTCTAGATGTTCTTGGTGTTTTTCGGTGTTCGGCCCAAAATTTGAGGTAAATCAAATGATGTACGAGGTGGAGAATTGTAGAACATGCACAAAACATGCACAAGCCAGTTCAAGAGTCGACTACTAGGCATTGTAGTCGACTAATCTGAAGTAGTAGTCGACTAATCTGAAGTAGTAGTCGACTAATCTGAAGTAGTAGTCGACTAATCTGAAGTAGTAGTCGACTAATCTGAAGTAGTAGTCGACTAACTGCATTGTAGTCGACTAATCTGAAGTAGTAGTCGACTAATCTGAAGTAGTAGTCGACTAATCTGGGCAGATTCCGAATACGGGTTTGGTTTTAAACCCGGTTCGTTTAGAGTTATATATAACTCTAAACCTGATTATTAGGGAAGTTTGAAGCACATTTTGGAGCAGCCTTTGAGAGGGTTTTGTGCATCTTTGGAGATGAGATCTTTTGAGAGATTGAGAGGTTTGTTTTTAGGGTTTCTTTGTGAGAACTTGTAATCCTAATTTGTATTCTCTCTTTCTATCAGTGAAAATCCCCCCTCCTTACCCCGTGGACGTAGGCAACTTGCCGAACCACGTAAATCTCGTGTCTTTACTCTTTTATTGTGTTATTTGCTATCGTTTGTGGTGGTTTCTCTCGACGGTTCCGCGGTCTGCGCGCCCAACACGTACCCGTACCCGTACCTGTATTCCTGCAACATAGCTAGAGACAGATTGTTATTATTGAAAAATATTCCAGTTGATCCATGTCGTGTTCTGTGTGGTAAGGAAGCCGAAACACATGTTCATCTCTTCTTCAAATATGGATGTGTTCAGTCTATTTGGAACTGTGTTACAAGTTTCATGTTAGTGGGTTTCCTCATGATTTGTTAGAGTTATGGACTCAATGGAGACCTGACACTTTTAATGTGAATGCTAAAAAAGAATGGGGGTACTCATCTCCGTGCTAAAAAAGAATTTTCATGCACAAACACATGCACTCACTTAATATTTGGAAGAAAAGTTATTATGTTGCTTCCTTTTGTCTTGGCATTCCATCTCAGGCCATTATCGCACGTGAAGATGAAGGAGCTGTTGGATCTCTTATGGTGCAAGGGTCTACGCCCTATAGTTATTGAATGATACTTGATGATGTTTTTGCAGTTCTTGCTGTATATATATATATATATATATATATATATATATATATATATATATATATATATATATATATATATATATATATATATATATATATATATATATATATATATATATATATATATATATATATATGCTTATCTGCCAAATGTGTGGAGTTGTAATAGAATTATACATGGTGTTGTGGGTTTATTTTGTGATGCACATGGTAACTAGTCCATTTTGGGTAATGATAGTGGCTGGAACCTCAATTTGAAGGTTCCGTCCTTATTCTCAATAATAATAATAATAATAGTTAATCACTTTTCCAAAACTAAAAAGATTAATTTGATAAAAATTTATTTTTCATCAATTTTCTATGTTAATATTCTTGAGAAAAAATTTAATGTCTCCTTTTGCACTTTGGAGTGTCAAATTGCCAAAATAAAGCTTGATGTATCAAACTTTAAAAAGGTGAAATAGGATTTTAAAGGGCAAATCACGAATAGAGCTAAATTAAAGAGATGATCTGAATTATTTTGTTTGGTTAAAATTATAATTTGATAAGGGTTGTTTGTGTAAAATTTTCATGCCTGTTTAAAAAACGTTTTGTTGAGGGTTCAACAAGGCAAGGGCTTTTTTCCCCTCTTCTTCCAAACGTAAGAAATGGGGGCAATTAATTGATAGGTAACATCTGTTGACTGGTCTTTTTATTTCTAAAAGGGGATGAAACCTTAAGTGGCCATCAACATCGACCAAGACAAAAAATATTCCACAAGTCCACAAAATTCCCCTCTGGGTACGGTTGGAATAATATGTACTCCTAATGACAGGGTTTAGTATTATATTGAGAGGATAAGCAAACATGGCATGTGCTCCTACGAACGATTTAACTCACTTGAAAAATCTCCTTAGGGAAAGCAACATTATAGTTAATATTAATCTTTTATATATTATTTTTTGACATGTACTTGATAGCACAGAATCTAAACAAGAATTTGACTAAACAAAATACAAAGGTTTACAAGTTTCTCATATTCAAGAGACTAGTTAACCTTCAAAGGGGGCAATGTCGAACAATAACTTTGATGATCGCTTTCTCGTCTGTGTTGCGTGTATACATATGAACCTTGTTGGCTACTTTCTATTTTTGAATCCGTTAGAGCATAAAACTATAACCTTCAACGCTCGCCACATCTTTAGGGTTTGGGTATAGTGACAACGACCTTTGACATGGTATGAAAGCAATGCATACGCTTGAATCTTATTGGCTATGAATTTTAAAATCAGATTAAATTATAACCCTTAACACTTATCATAACTTTAGAGTTTTGATAAAGTGACACATGCCTTTAACGGGAAACTTGTTTTCTTAGAATGTCATATTTTCTTGCACTAAACTTCTTAATTTCATCTGAACCATGACCTAATTAGGGCTGAAAAGGGACAAATATTTTCTAAATGAACAAAAAAAAAAAACACTCAAATAAGAAAACGAAATTGTATCAATAACATTAGTGCACGAGTTGCGTGAGTACTCATAGCAGTCCAAGATCATCAATTTCATCATATTTCAACGTTTGAGACATAAAATTAAGTTATAAATGAGTAATGATATGTGTACTCCTATAACTTTGATACTATTTGGACACTACTACAAATGAAAGAGTGAGACCATAATGAGTCATCATTTTTTATTACAATTTTCAAGAAATGACCTCACTCTATTGTTTGTGTTACGCATGATTTAAATCCTAATCTTTTAATAGGACATGCAATCCAAATAGAGTTCCTATTAGCTATGCCTAGTATTAAGATAAGGACAAAAGAGTTTGTTTATTCTATTGAGATTAAGACTCTTATCTTGTAGAATTTGTGGCTAACAACAACTCTTATCCTTAGTCCCTATAAATATAGCGGAAGTTTTTTGATGAGAACTCACCCAACCTTGGGGTCGCAACATCAAGGGAAATAACGTATAATTCTTTATCAAGGTTGCAGTTAATTGACTGGGAAATAACGTATAATTCTTTATCAAGGTTGCAGTTAATTGACTTTCTATTTTGTTTCTCTATGTTTTAGATATTGTATTCTATCCACCAAATGGCAACATTAAGCATTAAGACGGGCTCTACATGTTAAAGCATTAGAGTCAAGAGGTTTTTGATTTGGCTCTCTATTTGGTTTGCTCTACAGGAGTTAGAGACTGTTAGAGAGATTAAGTACTTTCTGGAGTGTAATTTAAGATTGAGTGATTGAGAGATCTTCACATTATATTCCTCACAATTTAGTAAAGCTATTCTCCTCATTCGCCCGTAGATATGGGCTACAAGCCGAACCACATATATTCGTGTGTTATTTATCTTCTTGATATTTTCTCATTCTTTTATGTGATTGATATTAATTTATTCATGAGAATTTATCACAATAGTTTTTAATAGTGCTAAAATAATAGAAAACTTATAGCGCACTTATT
The DNA here is from genome assembly GCA_012295165.1 of Asparagus setaceus. Lineage (NCBI taxonomy): Eukaryota > Viridiplantae > Streptophyta > Magnoliopsida > Asparagales > Asparagaceae > Asparagus > Asparagus setaceus. Next base: position 36,419,312 of record CM022705.1, read on the forward strand.
ATTTTTTATAAAAATAACAACGTTCTTCTTTTAAGTTGGCTAGTAGATTATCAGGACGGTGACTTGTTGGCATTATGTCCCTGAATAAAGACAAATCTTAGAGTTAACTTCAAATATTTATTATAATACCAACTGTTCGTGCAGTGCGGTTTCTATAGTGGGCAAAAATATCAAAGTGTTTACTACGACTCCTAAGGTTTTGGATTTGATTTCTATATTAAAAAAATGTCAGTCCTTGGATCATAGAATTGTGGAATTTGTGCACAGTTCTAATGATAGATATTTTTTAGATGCACATTTAATATTATAGATCATTCTTATTGGATATTTTCTCTCCTATATTGGCTCTACAAATGAAGCATTCATTGGTTATGAAAATCTCATGAAGGATACTTTTATGCATGATTTACAGTATAATAATTTTAGCAGTAACTATTGGGAGCCATTTAAGGAACATACTTTATGCATGATTAATAGTATAATAATTTTATGTGCAAGAATTCAAAGAATTCTACGACAGAAAGTGCCGGTAGTCGTCCTTGTTAATTAAATAATTGATACATCATTATTCATACATAATTGGTACATTAAAAATTTAATTGACAGACTAAGGACTATCCCTTCTTACATCATCATAAAACAAGAAGAATTTAGCAGTCAATGCATTAACTTCAGAATTCTTTTCTTCTTGATACACCAACCATTCATTAGACAAAAGTATATGACTTTAAAATAATTGTTTTAAAAGATATAGATGTAGACTTTTATGCAGTTTATTCACCCCTTCATCGTTTTCAGATTTGGATTTTCTTCACTGCTCTAATAGACAATAGAGATTTCATTTCCTTATTACTACAAGCTGTTCTGATCAATTGAAATTGAAATGTGAACAAATCATAATGTCTTTTTTATAGAAACGAATCATAATGTTTATAGCCATATTTTACCAAAAGTCTTGATTGTGCTAGTGTAAACTATATCTTTCTAGTGAACACCTTCTTGTTTTTAGTCACCAAGATTCCGGAAACAACAAATTGGACAAAATATAATGCAAGAAAGAGAAAATCTTGGACGTATCACAACTCCCATTTAATTATAAGCAATTTCCGTGAGTAACAATTTTCTATTTCCTCTTCACACCTTGCATGCATTGAACACGCTATATATCATGAACCCTCATTCTTTTCTTTAAAACAAAAACATTATTAAGTATTAACCAAACTTTCCTTCTTTCAACAGATTTTGTTATAGTTTTCATACAAAACAATTATCGTAGTTTGCTAGAAACAACATGTTTTTCATGTTCAATATATTTGTATTAGAGTATTAGGAATTTATTCTCACAAAATATAAACTTTATGCATGATTAATAGTATAATAATTTTAGCAGTAACTATTGGGAGCCATTTAAGGAACATACTTTATGCATGATTTACAGTATAATAATTTTAGCAGTAACTATTGGGAGCCATTTAAGGAACATACTTTATGCATGATTTACAGTATAATAATTTTAGCAGTAACTATTGGGAGCCATTTAAGGAACATACTTTATGCATGATTAATAGTATAATAATTTTAGCAGTAACTATTGGGAGCCATTTAAGGAACATACTTTATGCATGATTTACAGTATAATAATTTTAGCAGTAACTATTGGGAGCCATTTAAGGAACATACTTTATGCATGATTAATAGTATAATAATTTTAGCAGTAACTATTGGGAGCCATTTAAGGAACATACTTTATGCATGATTAATAGTATAATAATTTTAGCAGTAACTATTGGGAGCCATTTAAGGAACATACTTTATGCATGATTAATAGTATAATAATTTTAGCAGTAACTATTGGGAGCCATTTAAGGAACATACTTTATGCATGATTTACAGTATAATAATTTTAGCAGTAACTATTGGGAGCCATTTAAGGAACATACTTTATGCATGATTTACAGTATAATAATTTTAGCAGTAACTATTGGGAGCCATTTAAGGAACATACTTTATGCATGATTTACAGTATAATAATTTTAGCAGTAACTATTGGGAGCCATTTAAGGAACATACTTTATGCATGATTAATAGTATAATAATTTTAGCAGTAACTATTGGGAGCCATTTAAGGAACATACTTTATGCATGATTTACAGTATAATAATTTTATGTGCAAGAATTCAAAGAATTCTACGACAGAAAGTGCCGGTAGTCGTCCTTGTTAATTAAATAATTGATACATCATTATTCATACATAATTGGTACATTAAAAATTTAATTGACAGACTAAGGACTATCCCTTCTTACATCATCATAAAACAAGAAGAATTTAGCAGTCAATGTATTAACTTCAGAATTCTTTTCTTCTTGATACACCAACCATTCATTAGACAAAAGTATATGACTTTAAAATAATTGTTTTAAAAGATATAGATGTAGACTTTTATGCAGTTTATTCACCCCTTCATCGTTTTCAGATTTGGATTTTCTTCACTGCTCTAATAGACAATAGAGATTTCATTTCCTTATTACTACAAGCTGTTCTGATCAATTGAAATTGAAATGTGAACAAATCATAATGTCTTTTTTATAGAAACGAATCATAATGTTTATAGCCATATTTTACCAAAAGTCTTGATTGTGCTAGTGTAAACTATATCTTTCTAGTGAACACCTTCTTGTTTTTAGTCACCAAGATTCCGGAAACAACAAATTGGACAAAATATAATGCAAGAAAGAGAAAATCTTGGACGTATCACAACTCCCATTTAATTATAAGCAATTTCCGTGAGTAACAATTTTCTATTTCCTCTTCACACCTTGCATGCATTGAACACGCTATATATCATGAACCCCTCATTCTTTTCTTTAAAACAAAAACATTATTAAGTATTAACCAAACTTTCCTTCTTTCAACAGATTTTGTTATAGTTTTCATACAAAACAATTATCGTAGTTTGCTAGAAACAACATGTTTTTCATGTTCAATATATTTTATTAGAGTATTAGGAATTTATTCTCACAAAATATAAACTTTATAAATTCGGTGCTATGTAAATTTCAAAGTTTTGTAATTGAATATGTTCGTTTTGCTAAAAAGAGGTGAGTTTTAGATGCTAAATGAAATAAAAAAAGTGAAAGAAAGATTTATGTACGTGAAGTTTTGGTCCTTATGAATGGACGTTTTATATGTAAATCCATCTTTTACTCCATATTCTTGAAGACGCTAATACTTTTTCTAAGACATCCTTTTTCTATTTAGGATCTTTTGTATTCTATTAAGTTCAATCAAAATTGTGAAATTCTGAAAACACTTCTATGCAAGTTCATTACCTACAAGCCCAATGTTTAAGAGGCCCATAGCGTTGTCCAAGTAAAGAGGAGATCCAGCCCGACAATCGACATTTTATATATTGTATCATTCAATTGTTATTCTTTTATTTTTCAATAAAAAAATTTCTTTCACATGTCATTCCAGTTTCTGACTGCACAAAATAGAAGTTGTAACAGAATGTTACAAAATAAGGGCATAAAACAAAAGTCAAGATAAAACCTAAGAATAAATTATCAAAAGGAAAAATCTTGCGTATAAATAGAGACATCATACAACAAAAAGTAGTCAAATTCAGTTAGACTTATTTAGATGTCGGTTTGATTAGATTCATTTTGAATTTACTCCAGATTTTTCTTAAGAAATTTAGTCCAGATTTAGATTGATTATTATTAATTTTAGAAGTTTTCTACTCCTAGGGTTTGTGCCGCTTTTGCTCGTACGATAACGAGTAATTATTTCTTTTGATTATGCTTCCGCTACATCATGAAGCCACCGGGAATCAAACCCAAGACCATGGAAGCTATATTAGAACCTCCCAACCATTCGGGTCACCCACGGTGCTCTGATCAAATAGGTATTTACTTGATAAGAAAATGCTATAAATAATAAGGGTTTATAAGATATTGATTCCTGATATGATCAATATTTTGGAGTAGGTCCCCTAAATGTTGATATTTTGAAATCAGCCTTCTAAAATCTTGAATATTCACTCACCCCTAGTTATCCAAACGGTTAAGATGTTCTAGTATGGTTCTCATCGGTGGGTTCAATTTTGGATTGGGTTATCACCGAAAAAAAAAAGAAGAAGAAAAAGGAACACCTAAGAAGTGTGTCCAGTTTGAAATAACCCCAAAAGGTATGGAAATGCTACTTAATCACGAAAACTTTTGTATTTTTCTAAATCTATTTTCAATAACTTTCATGTTTTATGTTTTGGTTGTTATTTGAAAAAGTTTCGGGAGTTAAATGACACGAAGAAAGATGAAAGAGCGTTGCAGATCCATGCTACTAATTTATAATCCTTACAAGATTTGATAAAAGTCTTAAGCTACTTGCTTTCTAGGAATAAGAACAGCAAATATTGACTCCAATTACAATTATGAGGTCAGCTTATTGATTAAGATGTTATGCATAATCAATTAAGAGATGTAACATCACTTATTGGAGATAATCAATCATTTATAAAGACTCATGGTTTCCTATGCTGCAAATCAAAAGAAGATTTTATTGAGCCCCACCATTGATTTATTAGTCAAAGAAATCAGCCATACAAAACTATTCCAACTAAACATGATGTTCTACTTTGATTTAGACACATGGGCGCAAAAATAAAAATAAAAAAATTTCTTTCACATGTCATTCCAGTTTCTGACTGCACAAAATAGAAGTTGTAACAGAATGTTACAAAATAAGGGCATAAAACAAAAGTCAAGATAAAACCTAAGAATAAATTATCAAAAGGAAAAATCTTGCGTATAAATAGAGACATCATACAACAAAAAGTAGTCAAATTCAGTTAGACTTATTTAGATGTCGGTTTGATTAGATTCATTTTGAATTTACTCCAGATTTTTCTTAAGAAATTTAGTCCAGATTTAGATTGATTATTAAGTCAAATTTAATCAAATCCAACCTTAGATCTTATTAATTTTTGTCTGTTCAAGTTCAATCAAAATTGTGAAATTCTGAAAACACTTCTATGCAAGTTCATTACCTACAAGCCCAATGTTTAAGAGGCCCATAGCGTTGTCCAAGTAAAGAGGAGATCCAGCCCGACAATCGACATTTTATATATTGTATCATTCAATTGTTATTCTTTTATTTTTCAATAAATTTTTTATTATTATTATTACTATTGACTAGCAAAAAACAAATTACTATTATTTTTATTTTTTGTCTTGGAGATAAAGACGGTTGTAAGAGTTCGAATTTTGGACAGTCCAGAACTGTACCCATCTTCAATACTTCACAAAGGCTAAATTATCATATTGGTATATTTTTTTACATCTCTCTTATCGGTTTGATATTTTTTCTGAACCAAATGTGTAATTAGACCCATAACTTCCTTGTCGACAAAAATAAAGCAATGAAACTTTCTTCCTCCTAGCATTTTTTTGGTCTCACAAGCTATCTTCACATTCCTTTGAGGGGAAAAGAAGAAGAAGAAGAAGAAGAAGAAGAAGAAGCTATCTTCACTATATTTGGAGGTAACACCATGCCTCTCTTTTTGTTCCAAAATTTACTTCATTGTAGTGGATTCATCATTCTTGTATAAATTCATGCACTTTTTTCATCAATAAGATAGTACTGACAATGTCAAGTGAGGTTTCACAGCTTTCTTTTTCGCTAGAGGTAAAATTTTTGATCTAATTGTACATTTGGCTCAGATAAAATACCAAATTGATAAGAGCGATGTAACAAAATACCAATCTAAAAATTTAGCCCTTGATCAGATAGGATTTTTTTTTGGTGTGATAATGAAGTGATGCAGAGGACATTGCTAATGCCTTTCGGGAGAAATTGGATTGTGCGAAGTTCGGACGATCTAAGAATAGAGGATGATTTTCGGTCAGATTTTGACGTGCAAATTCGACGGACCATAACTTTTGATTCCCTCCATAGAATCATTATTGTTATATGTTTTCGGAAAGCTCGGGAAGTGCTCTACAAGTCGAATAGTTTTTCTGTTCCAATTGAGTTTCGTGGTCAAAGGAATTCGTCTTTAGGCTTAAACTGCGCGTCGAAGAGTTTTGGTTCAATTTAGTTTCTAGTTTTTTTATGGAGCGTTTTTTTATTTTAGGAAGCCTAATTATTTTAGGAAATGTTATTTTAGTACTTTTGCTTTGTTTTACACCCTATATAAGGGGAACGAATTTGTGAACTCTTTAGATTGATTATTATTAATTTTAGAAGTTTTCTACTCCTAGGGTTTGTGCCGTTTTGCTCGTACGATAACGAGTAATTATTTCTTTTGATTATGCTTCCGCTACATCATGAAGTCACCAGGAATCAAACCCAAGACCATAGAAGCTATATTAGAATCTCCCAACCATTCGGGTCACCCACGGTGCTCTGATCAAATAGGTATTTACTTGATAAGAAAATGCTATAAATAATAAAGGGTTTATAAGATATTGATTCCTGATATCAACTACTTTTCATATAATTTCAAAAGTAGGTCACAAGAATGCTACGAATATAAAACAAGAATCTGCACTCTCCCACAATTAATTTAAAATGTTATCAGAATGCTACAAGAATTCAAAATTTTCGCTTTGCAGTTGAATACTAGTGATCAATATTTTGGAGTAGGTCCCCTAAATGTTGATATTTTGAAATCAGCCTTCTAAAATCTTGAATATTCACTCACCCCTAGTTATCCAAACGGTTAAGATGTTCCAGTATGGCTCTCACGGTGGGTTCAATTTTGGATTGGGTTATCACAAAAAAAAAAAAAAAAAAAAGAAAGAAAAAAGGAACACCTAAGAAGTGTGTCCAGTTTGAAATAACCCCAAAAAGGTATGGAAATGCTACTTAATCACGAAAACTTTTGTATTTCTCTAAATCTAATTTTAAAACCAAATTGTTGGGAACCCGAAATTTTGGGGTCATCTTTTTAAACCCGTAATTTTTGGGGTTACCTGAACAAGTTTTGGGGTTTAAACATCTACGAACTTTTTGGGATATTTAACAATGGGCCAAACTTCTTGGGGGTTTAGTGAAATTTACCATTTTATCCTGATACGAGCTCGATTGGAGATATTCGTCCTTCTCCTTCGTTTTCATCGTATCCAAGATGACGCATTGTTCTCTTCTCCTCGTTCACAACGACGATGGCGATAACTGTCACCATGCGTTCTCTCTTGTTCCCGTTGCCGCCATTGGACATAATCCCATAACAGAAAAGCTTGCACTTGCAGTGAACAGACAGAGGGCAGAGCAATTCTCATGGACATTGCCCAAGTTGGTATGTTCTCTTTTTTATTTTTTCATTATGCCCAAAAAATGTTTGTGTTTTTGCTCAAGAGAAAAACTGAAGAAAAAATAATTGAGATTGTTTCTGAACAATATCTAGTTTTCTAGTTTAGTTAATCCAGCAAGTTTAGATTGTGCATCCTATGTAAGATCCTTGTGCACTATGCTGTTCAAAGTTTAAAACTTTGGTGTCATTAATAGGAAGTTTATAAAACTCTGCTGGGTATTTTGAAGCATTATGATCAGAGTAATCTTTATGTGCAATCCTGCATGTTCCTTTCTCCTTGAGTTGTATGGGTCTGCTAAAATCCAAAATAATGAATTGTAGATGTCTTATATTATTTCAAGGTGTGCATCTTTTAGTTCAAAGAGATAAGTCTCGTTGAGTTGTAAGCATAAAAGCTGTTATCATCAGCATGCAATATGCATTGATTGTTTGCTAATGATCCAATTGCATTGGAGTAGATTGTTGATGTTCTTTTGGTATATATATGTTTGTTTTGTTATTGGCCCTTTTTTTGGGGGAAACTTGATGTCCGTCGGTTTTTTTTTTTTCGAATTTTGTATTTTAACATTTATACTTTTGGGGTCCTCTTTGCATGACATAAAGGATGGGAATTCAGAAGTAACCAGTTGAACTATACTAAAAATATCTAGCTGTCAGAGGAACATTAACATTGCAGAAGTACAACAGTTATCCCTAGTCTAAATCGAACAACAACAAGCTTTCTGAGAATAAGTGTAATCGATTGTTTTTTTAATAAGGATACAAACAACTGAGCGCATAGCGATCTGCTGTTCTTCATGGCAGGATCTCCTCACTGGGAAGTTTGGACGCTGAGATAAACATAATATGACATTGAGATACATGACACTGAGATACATGACACATAAATGGCTTCATGGCATATTCCTTAAAATGTGGAAAAAGGGACAAGATTACATATATAGATAATTATCTTAGAAATCTAGATGGTTAGATGTATGAGCATGTTAATTTATGCAGAATGCTTAAGTTAGTAAATCGGTAAAGTGAAGATTAGGATTCAGGGGCACCAAAAAGTTACCGATTTCTCAATAGAAAGTTCATAGTGTAAGCCAAGTTATTTTGTCATGCAATCTCATATAGTTAACCTACTAAAGTGCATCCGGATTCTTTTTTTTATTTTCTATACTACATTTTCTACTTGCTATTTTGTCAAGTGAACTTTTGGTAACTGTTCCAACTGTTGCAGCTTCATTCTTTCTCTTTGGAAGCATAATAATTGTCATTATTCTTGCAATCCTGATAGCGATCTTATGGAAATGTATCAAGCCAGAGAAGTTACAGAAGCTGTTGAAATCCACCAAAACACCTCCAGGTAAACTTCATTTTCGGGAAAAAAAAATAGAAGACCAAAAATTGTCTATTTTTCATGGTTTGAAGTTGCCGTGCCATTTGTTGTACCAGGTCCAGATTACTTCAGTGGTAATCTACGAGCCACTAACTACTTGGACTACCGAACCCTGAAGAAAGCAACAAACAACTTCCACAACAATAACCAACTTGGTAGGGGAGGGTTTGGGCCAGTCTATCAGGTAACCAGGGAAGAATAGGATAACATATAGGGTTAATTGCACATGGGCCCCTGTAGTATCGTTGTTTTAAACTTACTGATCCTATAGTTTCCTTGTTACAGATAGGCCCCTTGCTTAACTATTTTTGACTCTTTTACCTTAGATGAAACCTTGGAAGATATTGCCCATAGGTGACTAGTGAGTCAAAAAAATTAAACCGGGTGTCGGGGGGTGGGTTGTTCTATCTGCAACAATCATACTATAGCGGTAGTAAGTTCGACACAGTATGGAACAGGGGGTTATATCTGCAACTAACCCTAACATATAGCTGAAAGTTATCCTACCTCTGTATTCTAAGTCCCTAATGTATAACCATACTGTTATAACAGGGAGTGTTGGATGATGGGACGATGATTGCAGTGAAACAGCTGTCGCTTGGAAAGTCTCAGCAAGGGGAGTTGGAATTTCTCACTGAAGTTAGGATGATAACCAGCATCCAGCACAAATATCTTGTTCGTCTTGTCGGTTGCTGCTCTGAGGGTGCACAAAGGCTACTTGTGTATGAATACATGAAGAATAAAAGCTTGGAGAGTATATTGTATGGTCAGTATCTCATCTGATGGATTCTTTATTTGCTTGTTGACATTTGAGAAAAGTATAAAGGGTATATTTCTCTACACACACAATAAGTTTGGGTGTTTTTCAATTAACCCCAAAAACTTTGAAAATGTCACTTAACCCCTGATAGGTTTGGAAGTCCAGAAACCCACCATAATGTTCGAATTTTTTCGCTTAACCCACTACATTTGTTTAATGTTTATCAGGCTGTACGGTGCATAGAAGAATGACTCACGTCATTATGCATAGAAGAATGACTCACGTCATTCAATCACACTAATAATTTAATGAAACAGGAAATCGTGCAACTTTCCTCAACTGGAAGACTCGGTTTCAAATCATTCTTGGCATAGCTCGGGGATTACAGTACCTTCATGAAGACTCAAATTTAAGGATTGTGCATAGAGATATCAAACCTAGCAACATCCTGCTTGATGACAAATTTCAACCTAAAATTGGCGATTTTGGGTTGGCAAGGTTCTTCCCAGAAGACCAGGCATATCTTGACACCGCATTTGCTGGAACGCTGTAAGTTGCTACAATTCTTTATAGTTTATACTCAAATTTTTAGGGTGTTTATGATCAAATGTCTGCATCTCTAAATTGGAAACAAGTAATACAACTTATTAATTCCTGTACTATATAGACTTCCAGGGTTCAAATGTCTACATCTCTAAGTCGTTACTTTTCGGGTTACAATAATACAAGTCCTTGTTTGTCACTAAAGAACCGTGGCATTTACTACGCCATCCAATATAATCTTAATTCTCCAACAAAACAAAAATTGCACTGGATGCTGAAGTCCTACTTGGTGTGTTTTGAAACCAATCTCTTTTTGAAATGCTTTTATGATCTAGATTCTATAGAAAATGTCGAGCAATGCTATATGATTCAAAATAATTTATGTCAGAGGCTATACTGCGCCAGAATACGCTATCAGAGGAGAGCTATCAGAAAAAGCAGACATATACAGTTTCGGGGTTCTTGTGCTTGAGATCATTAGCTCGAGAAAGAACACAGACCTTTCTCTGTCAGCTGAGATGCAATACCTCCCAGAATATGTAGGTTCTCATCTTAGAACTATGAATGGCATAAGCACACTAATTACTAGGGTTTTGTTTTTCTCTCTCGATTTTGGTCCCTTAAATCTTTACTATTTTTAAATTAGTCCCTCAAATCATTAAAGTTGCTGCTTAGTCTCTCAAATATTATACTCATTTCAAATTACTGTTTAGTCCCTCAAATATTATTACTCATTTCAAATTAGTCCCTATGTCATACCAAAAGGTTCAGAAACATAGGTTTAGAGACCTACCTCCTCGGTCTTCCTATATCGGGGAAGCTGCTGAAGAAGAATGAGTTCACTAGATTATTGGAGAGTGGATGAAGAGCTCTAATCACATATTTAACAGGTCTTGTAACTCACATCTGGGACTTAAACAGGTTTAGAGAAGTAAGTTTTGGTCTGGAATGACTTAAACAAAAGCGTATATACTTGGAAACTCATGACAAAAAGTTTAAGGTAAATGGATATTCCCCCAAAATCAATAACCCCTAAAATCAATAACCAGCTAACTACAGGGACTAATTTGAAGTAACTAATAGAATCTGAGAGACCAAATAGCAATTTCAATGATTTGAAGGACTAGTTTCAAAATGTTAAAGATTTAAAGGACCAATCTCCAAAAATCCCTACGTACTAATGAAAGTGGTAGCCTTCTATATCTTGTAGGCATGGAGATTGTATGAAAATTCAAAGATTATCGATTTGGTCGATCCTAGACTGCAAGCTGATGGAATAGTGGAAGCTGATGTGCTTAAAACCTGTCAAATAGCTTTCCTTTGTCTCCAGCCGCTTCCTAGCACACGGCCACCAATGTCAGAGGTAGTTGCCATGTTAATGCAAAAACAAGAAGAAATTCAATCTCCAATGAGACCGGCATTCTTGAATCGAAGGAATCAAACTAACAAAATGTTTTTATATGAGAGTTTATCTGAGCAGCATTATGCAACAATGCAAAGTTATTCGAACAAATTTCCTCCGCCTATTGACAAATCTCAAGAGAGTGCATCAGAGGTTCCTCCTTCATTGTTGAGAAAGTATGCGAGCTTTCCTCAGCTCGCTCCTTCACCATTGGGCAGTGCTTCTCCTGTTTTCTCTTCGATTGCGGAGGAGTCTCGAGAGAGTGTATCTGTGCATCTCCCTTCTCTTGTGCGTTTTGTTCCATCGTCTCCTCCCTTAAGAAATGAATCTCCTACTCATCCACCACCTGCCTGATGAATCCCCATCATCCAAGTAAACTTTTAAGGTAAATTGCAGATAAGTCCCTCTTATCTATATGTTCAATAGCATTTACCAGCCCTCGACTATTTTAATAGCACTTACCAACCCTCAATTCATATGTGAGAGCGGGGTTATCAGCAATTTATTCTTATCAAATTGCAAATTCGGGGGTGGTAAATTCTACTGAAGGTATAGATGTGGGGGGTTATCAGCAATTTATGTATGAGATCCCAAGTAATGTTGCAGGATTGCAGTGAGATATTCAGAAAGAGGTTTATTATCGGACTTTGAAACGAGGAAACAACACTCGGGGTTGGATTTAGGCTGTTACAGTGTGCTGTAATTGTTTGTAAGATATATGCACTTAGCAGACAAAGAATGTGGACAGCTATGTTACTAATGATATGTGTTTAAAGAAAATAATTGGTATTATAATGTAGTTATGAATGAATAAAACCTTATTGGAGGTGGTCGTGTAACATATGCAATTGAGATTATAAACTCCTTTTCTTATCGGGCCCAGAATGAAATAAGATTTTGCTCTTACTCCTCTATTTTTTTGATACAGATTTGTATGTTTTATCGATATCCATGTGTATGTACATCCTACTAAAAGCAAAAAAGAGATTCATAATCATACTTCCTTCTATATGTATATTTAAGGGTTAATTGTAGCTACTCATAATCCATATTCCCTGTCCTTCTAGTTTCATTTTCATAAATAGACCATATGAGTGAGTTTTTTTTGGCTCTTTTGCCCTTAAGGGTTCTATTTGTCAAAAAGAGAAAAGCGGTTGCTTTTCTAAGGGCGCGTGTTTCATTTCCGAAAAAAAGAAACCCTTTCTCGTAGTAAAAAATCTATTTCCACCCATTGCCATGTGTTTCTAAGAAGCGGTTTTTTTTTGTTGTTGTTTGTTTCAGCATGGAAACATAGGAAGAAAATGTTTTCTATTCTATTTTTTTGTTTGTTTCAATAGGCAAACATGATTTCCACCCAATTATTTAATTATTTTTTTGTTCCACCTAGAAAACCTCTCCCACTAATCTCATTATTTGATTATTATTTTGCACCCTTTCCATCCCTTTCTTGCCCATTTCCTATCAAATTTGGCAGAATTAATTAGTTTCCACCCAAAAGGTATCTTTTTTTCAATGTTTTAAGAAAACTTTTCTAAAAACCCAATAATAAAACAAACACAAGAAATGGAAACTCTTGGAAAGATCTTTTTTTCTTTCATTTTCTGACATTGTCAGTAGCTTTCCAAGCCTTTCCATGGTCTTATATGTGAAACAAACACCCCCGAATGGTAAAAGAGTTAAAGAATTTGTCACTCAAGGGGTTTATCTACAAAAATAAAACTGGAAGTTAGTAAGTTATAATCAGTGATACTACACAGGGAGCATATCCTCAATTAACCCTATATTTACTATCTATGGGTGAGACTTTTTTCTTAGAATTAAATGTGCATCAGACCCCAAAACAGAATTGACTGCTCCTGTTTCAGTCTTCAGCTTCCATATCAAGCTCTCTGGCATCAGTTTTTGAGACACTACCCAAAACTAGCCAGCGCATATGAAATATCTTTAATGTTGACACAAACACAGCATCAACTCAGGAGATAATGCTAAAGAGCTCAGTTTCCTTTCCCATTTCCATTCAATTTGGCCCTCCAATTTAATTCTTCCTGCTCAATTTAAATAAGGGATGATGAAATGCAACCTTTGTTTTTTTGGTTTCTTTTCTTGATTGAGTTGGGTGCAAATTGAAAGTAGTGCACGCAAAATGTCCAGTAGGTACTTTTTTGCTACATATTATCTGGACAATAGCAGCAGTGCAATTGGCAATTGATTTTTTTATTTTATTTTAGTAGCTACTTTTTTGCTAGAACCATGAAAGACAATAGATTTGTATTTGATCATCTTTTTTCCTTCTGTCCTAAGAAATCTCATAAATGAATACGCAAAGGGAAATATATGAGCAAATGAGCAATTGAGACTTTTCTCAGTATATTCAAGCACAGGGGTCGAAAGAGACTGGGAAATTGACATGCTAACGTTGACTCACAACTACAATTTAGAAAGAAAAAAAATCTATTCATATAGTAACATTTATTTTTTATAAAAAATCAAGAAACTACACTTTCTAATTGGTTTCAATTAGAAGGACAGGGTTTCATAATAAAACATGTTTTAAATTTTTAAGTGAGTATAAAGCCTTACTGGCCACAACTTAAAACAAATTCACAAAAATGGATACTTCTGCGTGAATCCAAATTTCATTTTACAAAAAGGGTTCTCAAACGGTATTTACATTAAAGAATTTAAAATTAGATCTTCGAGCCTTCACAGTTTTGATATGTTGGAAGGGTACATTAATATTTTTAATGTTTATAAATCAATTAGATAACTTTCTCATTGTGTAGAGTCCAAGACATCACATCACAAAAAAATAAAAAATAAAAAATAAAAATAATAATGATAATAATAAATCTTTTTTACCTTCATTTTCATGTTGAGATAAAAAATAAAGTTGAGGCAACAACCACCAGCACAAACAAAGTCCAACCCTCAATCATGCTCGAATCATCTCTCACTCAAATTTCAATCACTTTTGCTCGCCTCCTCATTAGATGCCGTGACCCTTTGCCGGTCCCCAGAGTCCACGGCGGTAAAAACGAGCTCCTGTAAATTTGATTTGACTGAATCACAGTCTCACACACGAGAATCACGGTCTTTGTGTAATTTGTCACCGTGTGTTTTTTTTTTCCTTCTTTTTTTTTTTGACAGGCGCAGTTAATAAAAAGCTGGCAAGAGGAGGCATCGGAATTTAATGAGCCTGTACAAAAAGAAAAGAAATCACAGATGTAGAAGTGAGGCCACAGGCCACTGACCCAAAATCAAAAGGAAACCCTAATCTTGGTAATATTAAATTCAAGGACAAATTTTCATTGTAGACTCGTTTAGGAATTTAATTCCAAAAAAACGACCTATTTCATATTTAATTACAAATTTCGACCTGGTTTCAGCTAGTTGGTTGAAATTGGCTGAAACCAGGTCGAAATTTGAAATTAAATCTTCGTGAAGATTAGTGCTAATTACTGTAACTAAACTTCACGGGATTTGAAATCCCGTCAAGTTTATGGTTCTTTTCTTAGCGTGGTTGTATTTTAAGTACGCTGGGCTGGGTAATTAGCACTAATCTTCACGGGATTTGAAATCCCGTGAAGATTTATTTGCTAATTTTGACATGGTTTCAGCCAGTTGGCTGAAACCAGGTCGAAATTTGAAAATAAATTTGAATAGGATAAAATTTTGAAAATAAATTCCTAAAAAGGTCTAAAATGAAAATTTATCCTAAATTCAATCTTGTCTCTCTCTTTTATTTTATTTTATTTTAATCTCTTCTATTGCAAAGGAGGTAACTAATCTTCAGCCAATCCCTGTTAGTTGACGAACACGATATTGTATATATATATATTCATTGTGTGTGTACTCCTCTAATCTGTGGCCAGCTATGTAGACTAGTACAATTTTAGTCAATTTCCTAGGTTTAGTTTACTTTATTTAAGTTGGTCATTTAAAAGTTGAAGATATTTGAGGGTTGAGCTCCTCAAGAAAGGAAAGTAGATTGACCATGCAAGCGAGTTTTATAATGTTTGCTGCTCTATTTGTCCTTTTGAATTAGGCATTAAATATAGCGTTGTTTTGAGATTTTTTTTTCCTTCTGGATTAGTTTTGCACGGAAGTAATTATGAAGTAGTTAAAGTAGCGAAAATAGAGGTTACTTTTGCTATTTCAGAAAAAAAAATATGTTTATTTTTCTGAAAAACCTATTTCCAATACTTTTTTAAACGATGATGTGACGCCTACGTGTCATCCCTACTTCCTAAATATTTTTCCACCCCTCAAGGCTCGGAAGTAGTCTAGAAGTAAGTGAAAAGTGCATTAATTAGGAAATAAATAATTTTTCTTATTAATATTTTCTTTATTAGTTACTTCATAATAACTTTTCATTGCTATCCAAACACAAAAAAAGAGGAATGAAGAATAAGAAGTATTATTTCCACTACTTCAAAAATATGTGAAATAAATAAAAAGTATTACTTCCATTACTTCCTACTTCATAAATTTAAAAGTTACTTCTTTGATCTATTTCCTACTTCCGATACTTCTATCAAACCAAACGGCCTTAAGAGTGGAAGTAATAATAAGAAATTAGTCTCTTAAATTATTGAAATTTTTATTAGGTCCCACTTCTTATAAGTTGTTTCATATTACTCCATTAATGGCTAATCTATACTATAGATTAAGAAAAGTGTTCTTTTGGTCACTATAATCCACATTTTTAGAATTCCAAAAAGCCCTTACATCTTTAAAAAAGGGTTATTTGCATATATAGACCCCTTAAATCATAGGTATTTGCAAAATATCCCCAAATCTCAAGATTTGCAAACTATCCTTCAAATTCATCAACTTTATAAAAAATACACCTAAAATAAATAAATCATCAACTCGGTGCTAAAATTTTGACAATTTTGTTGATAATTTTATGTTGTGATTAAAATTAGCTTATCAAAGTTAATGATTAATTACTTTGAGAGTATTTTTTCCCAAAATTGATGATTTGAGGGGTAGTTTTACAAATACTGAGATTTGGAGCAAATTTTGCAAATTCCTATGATTTAAGGAGTATATTTGCTCTCACATTTGAAAAATCAACAAAAATGCCCTCACACTTGACAAAATAAAAATAAAAATCCTCACTCTTGGGAAAAAAATCATAGAAACACCCTTAAAGTTGGAAAAATTAAACAATCGACAAAACACACTCAACATCATTTTTATTCATTTTATTTGACAATTCGATTACAATGCTATTTTCACATTTTGAGTTATGCACGCATCGCATGCATTGGAGTTCTAGTTCTACTATTGATTTGAGGGATTAGCTTCAAAATAATCTAAGAATTGGGGGACCTAATAGCAATTTCAATGGTTTGAGGGATTGGTTTTAAAGTATGAAGATTAAAGGGGCTAATATCCAAACAAATCCTAAAATATATGTTAAATATATCATTGTTAATTAAATTGGTTTTTCTATTATATATAGATATTTTCTCCATGTAAAATGTAGTTAGAGGAGGCCTGTGGCCTGTGGGGGTCAGCATCGGGTTACGAGGATATGTCCTTTTGCCTCTAGGAACCAGGCAACCAATATATGTCTTCAGACTTGAATGAAGGGGTACAAGAGTTTTGGCTCATATTGCAGCATACTGGGGATCCAAGTTCTACACTGTATTACTTGCTATTTACTAACAGTTAAACTGACCCTTTAAAAAAAACCCGGGAAAATGGTCAAGCACGACCAACGTGTATTTTCAGTCTTATAATTTATTTCACATGGTTTTCTTAGTGTCAGTTGATTTGTTAGGGTCATAATGGCACTCTCCGCCAGCAGCAATTTTGGCATAAACCGGTTTAGTTCTAAATCGAAAGAAGGTAGAACTAACCTAAACATGTTCAAAACTAAAAAATTTACATGAAAACCAGTTTAAATCACGGTCTAATTTTTTGCTAAACTAGATTTAGTGCTAGACCGATTTTTTCCCCACTAAACTAGCTAGTTTAAGAGAGTTGTCAAATAGGCCATGTCCTCTGGCAACGGGTTAAGTGGAGTTAAGAAGACTTAACCCCTCATTAACCTGCTAAACTTAAAACATCTATACAACGATTAAAGTGAGCTAACTCTCAATAACTTGCCATACACATAAAATGTAAATGTTATGAAAATCTTTCCAGATGGGTTGAAATGAGTTAACCCCTCAAAGTAAGGGGTTTACTAATACTCCTATTTAGGAGGCTTAAGAGTTGACCCTCAACTTATAAAGAAAATAGTTAAAATTCTCTTTTTTCCAAACACTAAAAATGATCGCAAAGATTAAAATAAATCTTACTTAACGAGGATATGTTCTTTTGTAGAACATGCACAAAAACATGCACAAGCAGTTTTTGGGCTTAGTAGTCGACTAATCTGATGAGTAGTCGACTAACTGCATCTACGTAAAGGTGTGTTTCGCTATCCGAAAGTAGTCGACTAATCAAGTAGTAGTCGACTAATCAAGTAGTAGTCGACTAATCTGCAGTAGTAGTCGACTAACTGGCAGATTCGAAACGGGTTTTGGTTTTAAACCCGTTCGCTTAGAGTTTATAAATAACCCTAAACCCGATTATTTGAAAGCTAAGAAGCACGCTTTGAAGCAGCTTTTCGAGGGTTTTGTGCATCTTTGGAGAGGAGATCTTTTGAGAGATTGAGAGGTTTGTTTTAGGGTTTCTTTGTGAGAACTTGTAATCCTAATTTGTATTCTCTCTTTCTATTAGTGAAAATCCCCCTCCTTACCCCGTGGACGAGGCAACTTGCCGAACCACGTAAATCTCGTGTCTTTACTCTTTATTGTGTTTTGCTATCGTTTGTGGTGGTTTCTCTCGACGGTTCACGGTCCGCTACCAACAATTGGTATCGAGCTATTGTTCGATTGGAAGTGGTGTAATTTCTAATTTGAGGGGTGTTCGGTGATTCCCGAGAGAAGCGGATTCACTAAGACAAACAGAGGATGGCGCCAACCAAGAATCACCAAAGTGGGAAAATTCGAGATTGAAAAGTTCAATGGGAAGAACGACTTTTCCTATTGGAGGATGCGATGAAAAACTTTCTAATTTCGCAAAAATTGCACAAGACTTTGGATGGAAAGGAGAAGAAGAACAAGGATATGTCCGATGAGGATTGGGAGGAGCCGATCTCGAAGCACGGGCGCCGATTATCCTATGCCTCGAGAGGGATGTAGCTTTGGTAGATGGAGAGGAAACGGCCGCGCGTGGAAGAAGTTAGAGGGTACCTTCATGACTAAGAGTCTAACTAACCGGATCTACTTAAAATCCAAATTGTATACTTGCAAGATGGAGGAGGGCTCATCAATCCGGAACACATCAACAAGTTTGATAGGATCATATCGATTTGAAAGACATAGATGTTAAAGTAGGAGACGAGGATCAGCGCTTCTACTACTGCTCTCGCCAAGTCTTATGAGAACCCGGTGCAAACACCGAGGCTTGTGGGAGAAAATCAAGATGGATGAGACTAGAACGGCACTTCTAGCGGACGATCTTCTAAGATCGCAACTAGTGACATACACCGGCGAATCAGGAACAAGCGCAGGACTGCTTGCAAGAGGAAGGAGCAATGAGCGAGGAAAATGCAAGGGAGGAAAGTCTAGATCTAAATCAAGACCTCTTATGGAAAAGGATGTTTCAAGTGCGGTGAAGCCGGGCATTTCAAAGTCGACCGTCCAAATAAGAGAGTAGGTGGAAAGAAGAACAACAACAAGACCGAGAGGAGAGGGCAAGGAAGAAGCGAAGCCACGCTTCGAGGAAGGGAGCGATAAGGAATGCTATGTCGCCACGGGTGGCGAGGAGATCTCCGGAAGTGGATACTTGATTCGGTTGCTCTTACCATATGTGTCCAAATAGGAAGTGGTTTACTACCTACGAGGCATTGATGGTGGAACTGTATTGATGGGGAATAACCATGCTTGTAAAACAAGGGGCTAGGTAATATCAAAATCAAGATGCATGATGGAGTGGTTCAACCTTGACGGATGTGAGGCATGTTCCCGACTTGCGGAAGAATCTTATCTCGGTTGGTGCTTTGGACTCCGGTGGTTGCGGATTGTGACGAAAACGGAGTGAAGAAGGTTGTTCGTGGTTCCTTAGTAGTGATGAAGGGTGTTCGCCACGGTAATCTATATACTCTCGCACGCATCGCGAGGAGATGCGCGGTTGAACCGAAGGAAGTGGTGGAGACCCATGTGAGCACACACGGTTATGGCATAGGCGGCTTGGGCATATGTCGAAGGGTCTAGTTCGCTTGGTAAAGAGGGTCTCACAAGAATCAAGGAACCTAGCATGGATTTTTGCGAGGATTGTGTGTATGGAAAGTCACACAGGTCAAGTTTCGAACAGCAAGTCTAAGAGCAGGGATACTAGATTATGTGCACACGGATGTTTGGGGTCCGCTCGCATAACTTCCAAGGGTGGTTCCGTGTATTATGTCTCGCTTATAGATGATTATTCTAGGTATGCTTGGATTTATTTTCCAAGCACAAGAATGAGGTGTTCGAGACATTCAAGAAGTGGAGAACAATGGTTGAGAACAGACAGAAAGAAATTGAAGACGCCGAGATCCGATAACGGTACGCAGTATACGATGGTGCTTTCAAGGAGTTCTGCGGATCGAGGGAATTGTTCGACACCGACAGCCAGTCTACACCACGCCAGAATGGGGTCGCGAGAGATCGAACCAACACCGCGAAAAGGCGTGAGTATGCGATCTTATGCGTGATTGGGCAACGAATGGTGGGCGGCGGTGGCTACAGCCTTGTTACATTGTGAACCGCTCACCACATTCGACATTGATGGTGATACACCCTATGGGTGTGGTCGGAAGCATGCGATTATGATAGGCTCGTAATTTTCTGGATGTACCGCCTACTATCACGCCAACGAGGGAAAGCTTGACGCGAGGCCAAGAAGGCAATATTCTTGGGATATGCAAGGGCGAAAGGCTATCGCCTTTGGTGTACGTAAGATTCAAAGTTCGTGGTCACAGGATGTTACCTTTGATGAGAAATCCATGATTGCGAGGGCGCCCAAGGATGATGGTGTTATGACCGGTGAGACCTCTAAGTCTCGAGTTATTGAAATAGAACCTAAAGACCAACTAGGTTCTAATCGCTCAAGTGGGAAGTCGTAGATGATGAGCTTGAGCAGAGGAGGTTCAGCAGAAAATACACAGTACTACAACAACAAAGCAGCTCGAGGATAATTTGGCTTCCACTAGGCCAAAGCGAGCATACAAGCGTGTATCAAGTCGGGGCTGATCAACCCCTAAAGCACTATGGGCGTGCTAATATGGTTGAATACGCACTCGGTGGAGGAGGACGAGCCGGTCTCCTTCAAGGAAGCTATTCGACAAGGATAGTGAGAGTTGGTTGGCTGCGATGGAGGAAGAGATGGAATCTCTTCGAAGAACCAAACATGGGACGTGGTCCCATTGCCCGTAGGAAGAAAAGCTATTGGTTGTAAGTGGGTGTATAAAAGAAAGGAAGATCTTTCGAGCTCGGTGGTGTAAGATACAAGGCGAGGCTAGTGGCTAAGGGTTTTGCACGTAAAGAGGGTGTGGATTACAATGAGATATTTTCTCCGGTGGTGAAACACACTTCTATTCGGTGCTATTGAGTATTGTTGCTCATGGTGATTTTGAGTCGGATCAACTCGATGTTAAAACAGCCTTCTTGCACGGAGACTTGGATGAAGAGATCTACATGCATCAACCCGAGGGCTACAAGGTTGAGGAAAAGGAGAATCATGTGTGTCGCTTGAGGAAGTCATCAGATGGATTAAAACAATCTCCCGGCAGGGTACAAGCGATTTGACTCCTTCATGCCGAAGCATGGGTTTTCCGGCGATCATGATTGTTGTGTTTACATTCTGAAGCTTCAGGAGGTAATTTTATCTATCTTCTTTGTATGTGGATGACATGCTTATTGCTTCTAAGAGCGTGGTGGAGATAGATAGGTTGAAATCTCAACTTGGTGAAGAGTTCGAGATGAAGGACATGGGTGCCGCTAGGAAAATACCGGTATGGAGATTAGAAGAGAGCGGCGAATCGACGATTGTTCTTGAGTCGAAGGGCTACATAGAGCGGTGATCGCGAGGTTTGGGATGCAAAGTGCTAAGTCGGTGGTAACTCCATTGGCTCCACACTTTAGGCTTTCGGTAATCAATCTCCCACTACAAATGAAGAGAAGGCACATGGAGCGTGTTCCTATGCTAGTGCGGTTGGCGCTTAATGTATGCAATGGTGTGTACACGCCGCATATTTCACAGCGGTTAGTGTGGTCGAGATTCATGGCGAATCCGGAAAGGCGACCGGAAGCAAAGGAAGTGGGTCCTCAAGTACTTAAAGGGTACAGTTGATATCGGTCTCAGATTTTGGTGGAGAAACATGTCGATTGACGGGTTTGTGGACTCGATTATGCGGGCGATCTAGATAGACGGCGATCTACTACCGGTTATGTATTTAAGATACATGGAGCTCCGGTTAGTTGGCGATCGATGTTACAGCTACTGATGGCACTTTCTACTATAGAGGCCGAGTACATGGCCATGGCGAGGGAGTGAAGGAAGCATTGTGGTTGTGGGGTCTTCTAGATGATTTGGGGATTGAGCAGAAAACGTGAACTTGTGGTGTGACAAATGAGTGCAATTCACTTGGCGAAGAATCAGTTCATCATGCTCGTACCAAGCATATCGATGTCCCAGATCATTTTGTGCGGGATGTCATAGAGGAAGGTGATATTTCTCTCATGAAGGTGCACACGAATGAGAATCCAAATGACATGTTAACCAAGGTGGTCACAGGTAGTAAGTTTAAGCATTGCTTGGACTTGCTTCATATCAGCTCGTGTTGATTTGCCCAAGAGGGCATGACCCTTCGGGGCGGTAATGGGTAAGGTGGAGATGATTTGAGGTGAACTACGGTGAGCTTGATCCCTGGAGGGTACGAGGGCCGCGTGTAGTGACGCACCGGATTGGCCCGATTGGCTAATGGTGATCTCTCTAGATGTTCTTGGTGTTCTTCTAGTGTTCGTCCAAAATTTGAGGTAAATCAAATGATGTACGAGGTGGAGAATTGTAGAACATGCACAAAACATGCACAAGCGCTTTGGGCTTAGTAGTCGACTAATCTGCAGAGTAGTCGACTAATCTGCAGAGTAGTCGACTAATCTGATGAGTAGTCGACTAATCTGCAGAGTAGTCGACTAACTGCGGTTGTAGTCGACTAATCTGATGAGTAGTCGACTAATCTGAAGTAGTAGTCGACTAACTGGCAGATTCAAAACGGGTTTTGGTTTTAAACCCGTTCGCTTAGAGTTTATAAATAACCCTAAACCTGATTATTTGAAAGCTAAGAAGCACGTTTTGAAGCAGCTTTTCAGAGGGTTTTGTGCATCTTTGGAGAGGAGATCTTTTGAGAGATTGAGAGGTTTGTTTTTAGGGTTTCTTTGTGAGAACTTGTAATCCTAATTTGTATTCTCTCTTTCTATTAGTGAAAATCCCCCCTCCTTACCCCGTGGACGTAGGCAACTTGCCGAACCACGTAAATCTCGTGTCTTTACTCTTTTATTGTGTTTTTGCTATCGTTTGTGGTGGTTTCTCTCGACGGTTCCGCGGTCCGCGCGCCCAACACCTTTTGCCTCTAGGAACCAGGCAACCAATATATGTCTTCAGACTTGAATGAAGGGGTACAAGAGTTTTGGCTCATATTGCAGCATACTGGGGATCCAAGTTCTACACTGTATTACTTGCTATTTACTAACAGTTAAACTGACCCTTTAAAAAAAAAAAAAACCCGGGAAAATGGTCAAGCACGACCAACGTGTATTTTCAGTCTTATAATTTATTTCACATGGTTTTCTTAGTGTCAGTTGATTTGTTAGGGTCATAATGGCACTCTCCGCCAGCAGCAATTTTGGCATAAATCGGTTTAGTTCTAAATCGAAAGAAGGTAGAACTAACCTAAACATGTTCAAAACTAAAAAATTTACATGAAAACCAGTTTAAATCACGGTCTAATTTTTTGCTAAACTAGATTTAGTGCTAGACCGATTTTTTCCCCACTAAACTAGCTAGTTTTAAGAGAGTTGTCAAATAGGCCATGTCCTCTGGCAACGGGTTAAGTGGAGTTAAGAAGACTTAACCCCTCATTAACCTGCTAAACTTAAAACATCTATACAACGATTAAAGTGAGCTAACTCTCAATAACTTGCCATACACATAAAATGTAAATGTTATGAAAATCTTTCCAGATGGGTTGAAATGAGTTAACCCCTCAAAGTAAGGGGTTTACTAATACTCCTATTTAGGAGGCTTAAGAGTTGACCCTCAACTTATAAAGAAAATAGTTAAAATTCTCTTTTTTCCAAACACTAAAAATGATCGCAAAGATTAAAATAAATCTTACTTAACGAGTTAATAATTTAACCATTTAGATTATCAAATGGACTAACTATTTTAACCATTCTCCTTAATCCATTTTTCTTAAAGCTTCACCTAACTCGGTGGTGAGCATAAAAGTAATCTATGCTTCCCAAGAAAAAGCTTTTGCACCTTGCAGGTATAGAATAATAATATGACATTATTGTCTTTTTAATCACTGATATTAAAAAAAAAAAAGATTCTGCTAACATATTTGTAAATTAAATTTTAAATCTTAGCATGAGTTTGCTGATGTAGGACGTTTAACGGACAAGTTTATGGAGGAGCGGATCAATCACGAGCTAAATGCGGATACATACGTATTAATGACTTCTGAGAAGAAACGATCATATCTTCCAACCTAGAAGACGGATTCTAACATATTATATATATAAAGCGCCTATGTCGATGAGACTGAGCCAACCGGATTGTCAGATTTTTAAAATATCATCAGCAATACCCAGTTTTGGCTGAAATCCAAAAATAATAAGCTTTGAGTTTATTTATAGTTATAAAGTTAGAGTCAATTTAGATTAGAAAACAAAATTCAATTTTAATTCATGTTGGACTAATTTGTTTCCTCTATTATAGGGAGTTTTCCTAGGGTAAGATTTGATACTTTCTATTTCTTTGTAATTCTAGTCATATTAGAAGTCTAGTTTATTTTTCTATTTAAGAAGAGACATGTAACCCCAAAATTTTTAGATAACTTTTCATTAATAAAATTTTCTCTTTATAATATTTTCTTCATGGATTCGAAGATCGTTCTTTGTGGATTCAATGAACAACCATTGGTGGATTCCGAGGTTTAGTACTTCCGCGCTGCGTTAATTGCTAATTAAGCAACCAAGCGCAATTCAAAAAGTTGACATTAGCGTTTTAGCTCAACAAATAAAGCTATTTAAAGGTTTCATAACTTGAAAAATAAAAGAATTAAACATTTTTTTCATCATCTAATCTCTCTCCCTCATGTCAAAATCATGGAGAATTATTGGTGTCACTGAGCAACAATGATCACATCTAATTACTAGCCACTATCATTAACAACAACAATTATAAACCCAACACTTGAATTGCACACTCCTAGTAGTGCACTAGTGTTGGTCATCTCTAGGCGTACTAATGCCTTGAGCTCATTGTGGCCCACTGCACTCATTTAATTTGGCTCTGCACCGACCCACTTGTAGCCTACTCAAATGAATAAAGCAACCAAAATCATCAACAATTTGACTCATTAACTCTTCCATTATTCCTCTCAAAAAAAAAAAAAGTTAACGGGTAGAGAGAGAGAGAGAGAGAGAGAGAGAGAGAGAGAAACTATTCCATCTTAAGCCCAAAAAAATTTGAGCTCAACTCAAGAGACAGAAACCAAATAGACTAATATGCAAACAATACTAATGTACAAGAAATTAAATGTCACTACATATAACTATAGCTTGGAATCTTCTATCACTTCGATCATTAGTAAGCTTCAAAATGATTTTACATTGTATGTTATTAAAAGGCTTATTTGCACATCTACCTCAAAGTTTCTGCACCTCTTCAACTTTCATACCCTAAAGTTCTATTTTGACAATTTGATATTCTGGAGTTTTCTAGTTGACATTAATCTTTTGATGCTCCAATTAAGCCCTAACTTTGTTCATCACCTACCCCAAATTTTAAAAGTTAAACTTAGTAAGGAAATGGTTTCTCATTCTTAAACAAAATTGACATAAACTTTTTGCACTTTGTGTATCAAATTGTCAAAATAGAACTGTAGGGTATCAAATTAAAAAAAGAAGAAGAATTGTTGGGGTTATTATACAGCAAATAAGCCTATTAAAAATAAGAAAAATGAGAAAAAGAAATATAATCACTACTCATCTGTGGCCATCTTCATTGAGTTCATATGAAGAAAATGAAGAAGAAGAAGAACATTCACCTCGATCAATTCCTCTTCTTTTATTTTTCTTCATTTTCTCGATATTTTTCGATCACATTGCCTCTGCCTTCACCTGTTATGCAATGGATTTGGACCAGTGGGCACTTTTCTTTTATCATCATCAAATGCAGTACTATTACATTTCTTCTCCTTAGAGGCAAAGCTGCAATTATCAAGCTTCAACTCCTTCATTGTAGAACTCTTCTCATTGAGCTTAGCTTGAGCAAACTTTCTTCCAATTATTTCTTTGCCCAGCACTTGTTCGTTGAGGCTGAACATAACAAGCAATAGATACAAAGCCAAGACTACGACAAGAGCTCTCCTCATTGCAGTTTGAAAAAAAAGAAAACGAGAGAGAGAGAGAGAGAGAGAGAGAGAGAGAGAGAGAGAGAGTTAGAAGAGAGAAGGGAAATGAGGAGAGGGGGGTCAATTCAAAAGAAGGCAATAACTAAGCTTCATTGGAGTTACAGTTGCGTTATGATGGGACTTCCTACATCTTTTGATGGGGTTAATAACTCCAACAAACCTCATTAATGAAACTTCAATGAGAGACAGAGAGAAAGTGATCAGAGAAAGAGAGAGAGAGAGAGAGCGAGTTTTTAATGTGAAATAAAGAAATGGCAGAAGCAAACACAGAAAACCCTGTAAACGCCCTTCAACAAACGAAAGAAATAGAAATTTTCTTGTAGACTTTGGCAACGCACACAACACACATTCTATTTTATTCTCATTCCCTTTCCAGACTCTCTCTCCCTCATGTCAAAATCATGGAGAATTATTGGTGTCACTGAGCAACAATGATCACATCTAATTACTAGCCACTATCATTAACAACAACAATTATAAACCCAACACTTGAATTGCACACTCCTAGTAGTGCACTAGTGTTGGTCATCTCTAGGCGTACTAATGCCTTGAGCTCATTGTGGCCCACTGCACTCATTTAATTTGGCTCTGCACCGACCCACTTGTAGCCTACTCAAATGAATAAAGCAACCAAAATCATCAACAATTTGACTCATTAACTCTTCCATTATTCCTCTCAAAAAAAAAAAAAAGTTAACGGGTAGAGAGAGAGACTATTCCATCTTAAGCCCAAAAATTTGAGCTCAACTCAAGAGACAGAAACCAAATAGACTAATATGCAAACAATACTAATGTACAAGAAATTAAATGTCACTACATATAACTATAGCTTGGAATCTTCTATCACTTCGATCATTAGTAAGCTTCAAAATGATTTTACATTGTATGTTATTAAAAGGCTTATTTGCACATCTACCTCAAAGTTTCTGCACCTCTTCAACTTTCATACCCTAAAGTTCTATTTTGACAATTTGATATTCTGGAGTTTTCTAGTTGACATTAATCTTTTGATGCTCCAATTAAGCCCTAACTTTGTTCATCACCTACCCCAAATTTTAAAAGTTAAACTTAGTAAGGAAATGGTTTCTCATTCTTAAACAAAATTGACATAAACTTTTTGCACTTTGTGTATCAAATTGTCAAAATAGAACTGTAGGGTATCAAATTAAAAAAAGAAGAAGAATTGTTGGGGTTATTATACAGCAAATAAGCCTATTAAAAATAAGAAAAATGAGAAAAATATAATCACTACTCATCTGTGGCCATCTTCATTGAGTTCATATGAAGAAAATGAAGAAGAAGAAGAACATTCACCTCGATCAATTCCTCTTCTTTTATTTTTCTTCATTTTCTCGATATTTTTCGATCACATTGCCTCTGCCTTCACCTGTTATGCAATGGATTTGGACCAGTGGGCACTTTTCTTTTATCATCATCAAATGCAGTACTATTACATTTCTTCTCCTTAGAGGCAAAGCTGCAATTATCAAGCTTCAACTCCTTCATTGTAGAACTCTTCTCATTGAGCTTAGCTTGAGCAAACTTTCTTCCAATTATTTCTTTGCCCAGCACTTGTTCGTTGAGGCTGAACATAACAAGCAATAGATACAAAGCCAAGACTACGACAAGAGCTCTCCTCATTGCAGTTTGAAAAAAAAGAAAACGAGAGAGAGAGAGAGAGAGAGAGAGAGAGAGAGAGAGAGAGAGAGTTAGAAGAGAGAAGGGAAATGAGGAGAGGGGGGTCAATTCAAAAGAAGGCAATAACTAAGCTTCATTGGAGTTACAGTTGCGTTATGATGGGACTTCCTACATCTTTGATGGGGTTAATAACTCCAACAAACCTCATTAATGAAACTTCAATGAGAGACAGAGAAAGTGATCAGAGAAAGAGAGAGAGAGAGAGAGCGAGTTTTAATGTGAAATAAAGAAATGGCAGAAGCAAACACAGAAAACCCTGTAAACGCCCTTCAACAAACGAAAGAAATAGAAATTTTCTTGTAGACTTTGGCAACGCACACAACACATTCTATTTTATTCTCATTCCTTTCAGACTCTCTCTCTCTCTCTCTCTCAAAAATTTTTTAACTAAAATTTGAGGAAGAAACAAGGAGAGAAAGAGAGAGTTAACTGAGATGAATAGTGAAGGAGAAAAGACAAGAGGAGCGAGAAAGAGCGGATACGGCGATAAGAGATTGAAGAACACTGGCGCCCTTAAATCTGAGAAGCATTGGACTCAAATTCAGAGAAACCCCTGTGTTTTATCTCGCAAATCTATTAAGCCCTTAATCTATTATTTCAATCTATTAAGCCCCTATGATTTTGATTTTGATTCTGTTTAGCCCCATGATGGTTCTTCATAACTAAGGAATGATATTTTTATCTTATTGAAATTATTCTTATTAACAATCGGCCAATCAAAGAGATTCTAAGTAAAAAATAACCAAAAATAAAAGAAAAATTACTCCAAATGAGGATTATCAAACTTCAGATTGCACGAGAGGAAATAAACAGAATCATTTCCCCCATAATAATCTCCCAAAATTCCGATCAAGGGATTATAAATATCTCATATAAGTTGTATGTGACTAATTTTGCTTCCAAGTTTAGTCTGACCAGTTTTGATTTTGGTAGTGTTTTGGGTGTTAAACCACTTCTGGGGCTAACTAGAATCAAAGCCAAAATCACAGGGGCTCAATAGGTTAAAATAATAGATCAAGGGTTTACTAGATTTATTAGGTAAACCACACATGGGCTTATCTGAATTTGAACTTAGAAGTATTTGGCTTGTTGGCATCTTTTCTTTCTCTTGTAAAATAATGTTCACTACGAAAAAAAGTCTTGGCGGAAAAATATTTTGCAAATTATGAATATGCATAGTAATTAGTTTGTTGTAAACACTTTTTGTTGCAAATTATGAATATGGGCATTTTGAAGAGGAGTCGAACATATTTTTGAGCAACCGTTATGAATTTTTATACTTTTGATAAGATTAAAATTTGCATTTTAAAATGTAAAAGGATATACCTTCTAAATCCTTTTTAATTGTCAAACGAAAAAAATTTAAACCCTTCATCTTAGCTATCTAATCCAAACAATTTAATTACTTTTAATCCCTCGTGATGAGTTAACTAATTTAATCCTTCTTCTTAACTCTTTTTGAACTCCTTGCTAAGCGACACCTAAAGAAATCTTGCCCTAGTTTTAGGGGTTGGGTAAAACTATAAGTTCTCTGTTCATGGGTTTGAATGGAGAACTCAAAGTTCTACCCATAGCTGCCTTTTCTGTATTATACTTTATTCTAGTTTTAATCTAAATGAATAGGGCATCTTGCCCTATTTCACTTCAAAAAGGAAGAAAAGAAAAGAAAAACGTTAAAGAAATCCACCTCCTCTATTTTTCCCCCATTTTCTTCTATCTTCTTTTTCCTAAAAACGAATGTAATTATCTCCAAAATTTAGGAAGAAACAAGGAGAGAAAGAGAGAGAGAGAGAGTTTTAATGTGAAATAAAGAAATGGCAGAAGCAAACACAGAAAACCCTGTAAACGCCCTTCAACAAACGAAAGAAATAGAAATTTTCTTGTAGACTTTGGCAACGCACACAACACACATTCTATTTTATTCTCATTCCCTTTCCAGACTCTCTCTCTCTCTCAAAAATTTTTAACTAAAATTTGAGGAAGAAACAAGGAGAGAAAGAGAGAGAGAGAGAGTTTTAATGTGAAATAAAAAATAAATGTAACAAAAACGAAAGAAATAGAAATTTTCTTGTAGACTTTGGCAACGCACACAACACACATTCTATTTTATTCTCATTCCCTTTCCAGACTCTCTCTCTCTCTCTCTCTCTCTCAAAAATTTTTTTAACTAAAATTTGAGGAAGAAACAAGGAGAGAAAGAGAGAGAGTTAACTGAGATGAATAGTGAAGGAGAAAAAGACAAGAGGAGCGAGAAAGAGCGGATACGGCGATAAGAGATTGAAGAACACTGGCGCCCTTAAATCTGAGAAGCATTGGACTCAAATTCAGAGAAACCCCTGTGTTTTATCTCGCAAATCTATTAAGCCCTTAATCTATTATTTCAATCTATTAAGCCCCTATGATTTTGATTTTGATTCTGTTTAGCCCCATGATGGTTCTTCATAACTAAGGAATGATATTTTTATCTTATTGAAATTATTCTTATTAACAATCGGCCAATCAAAGAGATTCTAAGTAAAAAATAACCAAAAATAAAAGAAAAATTACTCCAAATGAGGATTATCAAACTTCAGATTGCACGAGAGGAAATAAAGAATCATTTCCCCATAATAATCTCCCAAAATTCGATCAAGGGATTATAAATATCTCATATAAGTTGTATGTGACTAATTTTGCTTCCAAGTTTAGTCGACCAGTTTGATTTTGGTAGTGTTTTGGGTGTTAAACCACTTCGGGCTAACTAGAATCAAAGCCAAAATCACAGGGCTCAATAGGTTAAAATAATAGATCAAGGGTTTACTAGATTTATTAGGTAAACCACACATGGGCTTATCTGAATTTGAACTTAGAAGTATTTGGCTTGTTGGCATCTTTTCTTTCTCTTGTAAAATAATGTTCACTCTGAAAAAAAGTCTTGGCGGAAAAATATTTTGCAAATTATGAATATGCATAGTAATTAGTTTGTTGTAAACACTTTTGTTGCAAATTATGAATATGGGCATTTTGAAGAGGAGTCGAACATATTTTTGAGCAACCGTTATGAATTTTTATACTTTTGATAAGATTAAAATTTGCATTTTAAAATGTAAAAGGATATACCTTCTAAATCCTTTTTAATTGTCAAACGAAAAAAATTTAAACCCTTCATCTTAGCTATCTAATCCAAACGAATTTAATTACTTTTAATCCCTCGTGATGAGTTAACTAATTTAATCCTTCTTCTTAACTCTTTTTGAACTCCTTGCTAAGCGACACCTAAAGAAATCTTGCCCTAGTTTTGGGGTTGGGTAAAACTATAAGTTCTCTGTTCATGGGTTTGAATGGAGAACTCAAAGTTCTACCATAGCTGCCTTTTCTGTATTATACTTTATTCTAGTTTTAATCTAAATGAATAGGGCATCTTGCCTATTTCACTTCAAAAAGGAAGAAAAGAAAAGAAAAGAAAAGAAAAACGTTAAAGAAATCCACCTCCTCTATTTTTCCCCCATTTTCTTCTATCTTCTTTTTCCTAAAAACGAATGTAATTATCTCCAAAATTTAGGTAGAACCGTTTGAACGTTCAAGGGACCGTGTGAAACTGCTCTCAGTTTCACAGGTTTTCAGGGGTTTTTCTCTAATTATTAGGATGGTGGTAACCATTCTATAAACTCTATGCAACTTTTATACCATGACAAACAAAAGAGTGGGATCCATGGTAACTTACTATTTTTTGACAATTTCAAGGAAGCACCTCACGCATTTGTAGTATGTGTTAACATCCCTAGTATGGTTAACATTACCCAAAATTTAAATCTCAGGAGGTTTAATGCAAAGCCCCCAGAGCTTAGTTGAGGCCGACAAAGCAATTAATATTGAGCTCCACATTCATTTCTAGAAAGGTTCTTTCTCCAATCATAACGAAAAGCACAAGAGAATGTTTCTATGTCTCCAGCTTACTAGAATTCCTCATAAAACTATGCAATTTTGTAGGTTTTGGCATCTCTTTAGGAGGCTGAAGAGTCTGGTTTGTATACTTGTATTCAGTGTTGAGTTTCAAGAGTGCAATGATAAGTGCAAAAATAAGTGAATGGGAAAAAGTTAGCTAAGCCCCCACCTCACATTTTTTGTTCTCCTGGTCGCATTATTTTGCCCCCGCATGCGCCTATACATGACTGATTGACTTGCAAGGACTATGTTGGGTCAAATCCTAAATTATCAGGCAATTCAATGTGGATGCATTGACTTATGCAAGTTGAGCGCATGTAGTAAAGCTATTTTTTTCCACGTATATCCTTATGTTATTATGTTCTCAATATTTCTGTGCTTTAGTGTGATTGATATAGTTTATCTCGGGGTTCGACATAACAATTAAAGTTATCACATTTACAGCTATAAAGTTTTGTTTACTTGAGTTATGTATCATATTCATCAAAAACATTAAGTGAATTCAAGTATCCATAGGTACATGCACCTGACAGGTGTATCTCTATCTCTTAGGATATAATGTCTTCTGGTTTCATGAATTGTGTATATACTAACAATCATTATTTTGATTTGATGCTCATGTAAATTTCATAGATATTTCTAGGTAAATTACCCATGTAAAGAGAATACATGAATTTATTACGAGATAAATCCTACTGTTGGGGAATCCACGGTCTCTAATTATGATCTCTGCAATCCGGAGATCAAACGACAAGTTTACAAGATAGAAACAATACAAGCAAGAAGAAGAGCACACCGAGATAAATGTGATTCGATTGACCAAGTTCTATTTACATCTAGGGGCAACAACACAAAAATCTACTATATAATTAAGATGGAGAAGAATGCAAGAGAAATCACTCATCTCTTTCTAACTCTCAACCTCACATACATGCAGAGCCACCATCTCATGTTCTACCCAAAACCCCTCAATCTCTTCTCAAGACCTCTCACATGAGAGACTTATATAATACTAAACCCTAGCACTAACTTGCCCCAAGAACCACCATGCTTAAAACTCATTGGATACTAAAACAGATATTAAACATACCCCAATAATCTCCACATTGGCTTGTATCTCGAGCCGCACCTATGCAAAAATAGTTTAACCTCTCCTTGGAAAACCATGGGCCACATCTCCGGAATCACACACCATCCATAGATAAACCGGTCTCCAAGCTTCACACAATAAGAGATACTCGATATTCTGCCATCTACTTCTTAGACAAACACCGCGTGCACCATGCTCCACCTCCGGAACAAATGAATACGACCATCATTGTCCTCTAAACAAACACCTTTGATCACCTAACTTGTCACACTTGGACTGGGATCACACCGCTCCAACTTGGTCAAAATTCCGGATCATTTTGAGCAACACGCCCACCTTGATCCAAACACCATAACCAAATTCGATCAAGGGATTATAAATATCTCATATAAGTTGTATGTGACTAATTTTGCTTCCAAGTTTAGTCTCACTTTGATTTTGGTAGTGTTTTGGGTGTTAAACCACTGGGCTAACTAGAATCAAAGCCAAAATCACAGGCTCAATAGGTTAAAATAATAGATCAAGGGTTTACTAGATTTATTAGGTAAACCACACATGGGCTTATCTGAATTTGAACTTAGAAGTATTTGGCTTGTTGGCATCTTTTCTTTCTCTTGTAAAATAATGTTCACTACTAAAAAAGTCTTGGCGGAAAAATATTTTGCAAATTATGAATATGCATAGTAATTAGTTTGTTGTAAACACTTTTGTTGCAAATTATGAATATGCATAGTAATTAGTTTGTTGTAAACACTTTTGTTGCAAATTATGAATATGGGCATTTTGAAGAGGGAGTCGGAACATATTTTTTGAGCAACCGTTATGAATTTTTTATACTTTTGATAAGATTAAAATTTGCATTTTAAAATGTAAAAGGATATACCTTCTAAATCCTTTTTAATTGTCAAACTAAAAAAAATTTAAACCCTTCATCTTAGCTATCTAATCCAAACGAATTTAATTACTTTTAATCCCTCGTGATGAGTTAACTAATTTAATCCTTCTTCTTAACTCTTTTTTCTGAACTCCTTGCTAAACGACACCTAAAGAAATCTTGCCCTAGTTTTAGGGGTTGGGTAAAACTATAAGTTCTCTGTTCATGGGTTTGAATGGAGAACTCAAAGTTCTACCCATAGCTGCCTTTTTCTGTATTATACTTTATTCTAGTTTTAATCTAAATGAATAGGGCATCTTGCCCTATTTCACTTCAAAAAAGGAAGAAAAAGAAAAAGAAAAAGAAAAAACGTTAAAGAAATCCACCTCCTCTATTTTTTCCCCCCATTTTCTTCTATCTTCTTTTTCCTAAAAAACGAATGTAATTATCTCCAAAATTTAGGTAGAACCGTTTGAACGTTCAAGGGACCGTGTGAAACTGCTCTCAGTTTCACAGGTTTTCAGGGGTTTTTCTCTAATTATTAGGATGGTGGTAACCATTCTATAAACTCTATGCAACTTTTATACCATGACAAACAAAAGAGTGGGATCCATGGTAACTTACTATTTTTTTTGACAATTTCCAAGGAAGCACCTCACGCATTTGTAGTATGTGTTAACATCCCTAGTATGGTTAACATTACCCAAAATTTAAATCTCAGGAGGTTTAATGCAAAGCCCCCAGAGCTTAGTTGAGGCCGACAAAGCAATTAATATTGAGCTCCACATTCATTTCTAGAAAGGTTCTTTCTCCAATCATAACGAAAAGCACAAGAGAGAATGTTTCTATGTCTCCAGCTTACTAGAATTCCTCATAAAACTATGCAATTTTGTAGGTTTTGGCATCTCTTTAGGAGGCTGAAGAGTCTGGTTTGTATACTTGTATTCAGTGTTGAGTTTCAAGAGTGCAATGATAAGTGCAAAAATAAGTGAATGGGAAAAAGTTAGCTAAGCCCCCACCTCACATTTTTTGTTCTCCTGGTCGCATTATTTTGCCCCCGCATGCGCCTATACATGACTGATTGACTTGCAAGGACTATGTTGGGTCAAATCCTAAATTATCAGGCAATTCAATGTGGATGCATTGACTTATGCAAGTTGAGCGCATGTAGTAAAGCTATTTTTTTCCACGTATATCCTTATGTTATTATGTTCTCAATATTTCTGTGCTTTAGTGTGATTGATATAGTTTATCTCGGGGTTCGACATAACAATTAAAGTTATCACATTTACAGCTATAAAGTTTTGTTTACTTGAGTTATGTATCATATTCATCAAAAACATTAAGTGAATTCAAGTATCCATAGGTACATGCACCTGACAGGTGTATCTCTATCTCTTAGGATATAATGTCTTCTGGTTTCATGAATTGTGTATATACTAACAATCATTATTTTGATTTGATGCTCATGTAAATTTCATAGATATTTCTAGGTAAATTACCCATGTAAAGAGAATACATGAATTTATTACAGATAAATCCTACTGTTGGGGAATCCACGGTCTCTAATTATGATCTCTGCAATCCGGAGATCAAACGACAAGTTTACAAGATAGAAACAATACAAGCAAGAAGAAGAGCACACCGAGATAAATGTGATTCGATTGACCAAGTTCTATTTACATCTAGGGGGCAACAACACAAAAATCTACTATATACGTAAGATGGAGAAGAATGCAAGAGAAATCACTCATCTCTTTCTAACTCTCAACCTCACATACATGCAGAGCCACCATCTCATGTTCTACCCAAAACCCCTCAATCTCTTCTCAAGACCTCTCACATGAGAGACTTATATAATACTAAACCCTAGCACTAACTTGCCCCAAGAACCACCATGCTTAAAACTCATTGGATACTAAAACAGATATTAAACATACCCCAATAATCTCCACATTGGCTTGTATCTGAGCCGCACCTATGCAAAAATAGTTTAACCTCTCCTTGGAAAACCATGGGCCACATCTCCAGGAATCACACACCATCCATAGATAAACCGGTCTCCAAGCTTCACACAATAAGAGATACTCCGATATTCTCGCCATCTACTTCTTAGACAAACACTGCACGTGCACCATGCTCCACCTCCCGGGAACAAATGAATACGACCATCATTGTCCTCTAAACAAACACCTTTGATCACCTAACTTGTCACACTTGGACTGGGATCACACCGTGCTCCAACTTGGTCAAAATTCCCGGATCATTTTGAGCAACACGCTCCACCTTGATCCAAACACCATAACCAACTTCAAAGACCCTTGATGATCCATTCCATGTGCTGTACAATGTCTATAAGTAATTAGTATTCATCAATCATGAGATATACAATTATACCTCATACAAACCATTGACATAATCTGCCAATCATCATCCGATGAGCGTCCGATTGTCTGAGACTAGATTCAAACAACGGAATCATCCCAATCCGCTTCCACCATTCCGTCTAGACGTCGAAAAACACACGATTCGGCTCATCGATCAACTCATTCAGCTCATACTCCATCGATCTGCTGACAAAACAACCTGAACCGTCCGACTTGGATTTAGATAAATCAAACACAACAAACACCGACGTCACAACACAGCCCAACGTGAGATATCCAGATCACCAAAATCACCAAACCACGGGATTTCTCTTTGGTTGTCAAAACGCCATATATCCAAACTAGCCAAACATAGGATCAAGATCCTTTCACGTGATCATCTTCTCATTTTGTGATTCACAGATCCGCGAGAATGGTTCTCGAGAGTTGAATGCCTGCTGGCAAGAGTTGAAGTTTTTCTCATTTGAGAATATTGCTCCATCAAATATTCTGAAGCTTAGAATCCAATCACAAAATTGTTCCCTATTGATGGCAATCGAGATATCGTTTTGTAACATTTATATCGTTTTTCTAACAGACTTTTGTTCTTCTCTTAACTGCATATGCTTAAATTATGCTTTTAATTATTTTAGAAGGTAATTATAGTTGAACTAGTGTAAGCCTTGCTAATATTCTAACCTTTTGTTTCAATTGTTTGTGCTTCAGTTCCACAAAAAGATATCTACACTTGAACCACCAGCTAAGTTTCAAGAATGGTGGTTGGAAATTACTGCTCGATTACATTCGAGAATCCTGAATCTTTTTCACTGGTTGAGGAAACAAATTCAGTCATCAATTGATGCAGAAAGATCATGAAGGAAAATGGCTCCCGAGTATTCTGATTTATACCACAACCTGAATTCAGCTGAGCTAGTTGTTAAATTTTGGAGGAATGTTATATGTTAGCAGTGTTTTAGACAAGTACCGTATAGAGATTAGCAATATCCCCACATGCTCCTTGCTTGTAATTACTATACTTCATTACACATTAGATATCTAAGAGTAATAATTACAGAAAAATAGAGAGTACATGTCCTTTTTCCTTGTGATCTGCAAGCCTTTGTTTTCTTAATTAATTTACATGGGCTCTTGTTTGTATTGAATGGTGATGAAACAAAACCATTGTAGTAGCAGCAAAATTATTTAAATGTTATTGCTTTTCATTTCTTATGTAAAGAAAACATTATCTGACTTGAATACTAGTACTGAGTGGTAGCTTATGTTCATCTTTTAATTGAAGCAACTGTTATCAGATCATAAATCAGAATTTGCTCTTTTAGATTCAATAACATCTTCTTATTTACACAATTGAAGATGATATATAACTATAACTCCATGTAAATTTTAGATAAGTAACTTCATGTTACTAGCTACTATTAGTTACTCAAAGCTAATATACATATTACTTGGTTTTATCTATGTATATAAAGTTTGCTTTAATTTTTGGATAAATTTCACAAAACCGCCTTTAAGTTTGACTGTTTTTCAGATAACCCCTAAACTTTATAAATGTCACTTAACCAAGTTTTGAGCTTCTAAACCACCCACCCCCGACCCCGTCATTTTCAAGTTGCGCAATTATCCTCTCTATTCGGCCCCATTTTTGATTGACCAAACAAAATGTTAGCACCCCACAAGAAAAAAACAAGTGCCCAAAACCAACCCCGCCCTCACCCCCCACACACACACACACACACGCACACACACACACAAAACAAAAAAAGAAAATCTTATTTATAACCGGTAAAAGCACCGAAAAATTCACCCCTCCTAAAATGATCAAAAAGGCCATCTTAATGTACGTAACATTCACATTAGTTTATGGACTTATTATTGGCTTTGGATCCAATACCCAAAGGCAGACACGCAACAACATACCTATAACTTACTAGATTTGGATTCATATACTGTAATGTTACAGTTGTAACATTTTCGTTGATAAATTTTCATTTACTTTAGTACTTATATATGTAACACATTCGCCAAAACATTAAGTGAATTCAAGTATCCGTAGATCCATGTACCTGTCAACAGGCTCTCAATCTCTCAATGTATAATATCTTCTAGTTTCATTGAATTATATATATAGTAACGTTTATTATTTTGATTTATTGAGTTACTGTATATGTGCCTGTACATGACATAAAACGTTGCAATTGCATTCCATATATCCCTCGATACATGCCCCATGTGAAGAGATTACATAGATTCACTCAATTAATTAATAATATCCTACCAGATATTGTTGATTTTGGTTCATTGCACTTGCCACTTCTATCTACATTTGGATCAATGTATTTAGACGCACAATCCCCCAAATCAAACTTTTAGCGGTAAAAAAAAAAAGCACTCTTGGCCTATAAAAAGAGTGGTAAGGTACTGACTATGAATTATGTAAGAGATGAAGCTTTCTGATTACAATGAAGAATGCTATTCCATAAAACATTCTGAAGCTCAGAATCCAATCCCAAATTCATACCGGCTCGTTGGTGTTCAAGGTCACGACAGTTTTTTTTTTTTTTTTTGCTTACAGACTTCCATTCTTCTCTCGCTGTAAATGATTTGATTATGTTCTAATTATTTTCATTGTTAATAAGTTCAGCTAATGTTTGCCGCCTTCCTTGGTAATACTCTAACCTTTTGTTTCTACTACTTGTGCTTCAGTTCCACATAAATAGATGGAAACCTGAAGCACCGGCTGAGTTTCAAAAGTGGTGCAAGCTGGAGAATTAGTGCTCGGTTTCTTTCAAAATTCGAAATCTCCTTCACTGCTTGAGGCAGCAAATTCAGTCATCAATAAATGAGGAAAGGTCATGAAGATTTTTTTTTTTTTGCATATGTAGTTTTCTGATTCATACCACCCTCTTGAATTCAGCTGAGCTAGTTGCTAATCCTAGGAGGAATGTTATATATTAGAAGTGTCTTAGACATGTATTGTATAGAGATTAGGAACATCCATTGTGATCCTTGCTTGTAATTATGGTTCTTTATGTACACGTTGGATATCTCTAAGTTATTTCACAGAAAAACCCTTTTTCTCTTAATGGAAATCTATTATATCTTTCCCTCCTTAAAATTAAGTTCTTTACATGGGATCCTGTATGCATTGATGCATGGTGATGGAAACTAAACCTTTGTTTAGCAACAAAATTATTTGAATGTCATTCTTTTTCATTTCTCATGCATAGAAAACATTATCTGACTAGATACTAGTACTGAGTGGTTGTTTATGATCATCCTTTAATTGGAGCAAGTGTTGTTAGATTATGCATCAACAATGCCTTCGTTTATATAAACATCACATGCGTGCATGGACTCTTATTTACACAATCGAAGATGATATATAACTATTACTAGCAACTATTAGTTACCCAAAACTATTATGCATATTATTCGGTTTTATCAATGTTTATATAGTTTGCTTTAAATTTTCAATAAATTTCACAAAACCCCCTTTAAGTTTGGCCATTTTCAGATAACCCCCCAAACTTTATAAATGTCACTTAACCCCCTTAAGTTTTGGACTTGTAACCCCCCAACTCCCCCATCCCAACGTTTTCAAGTTTCACAATTCCCCTTAATGACTTTATCCCCATATTCGATTGACCAAAAAAAAAAAAGTTAGCACCCAACATGAAAAGATAAGGGGCAAAATGACTAACTCCCCCGTAAAGCATAGTTCAACTCCCAACTTGCCTCCTAAAATATCGATTTATCTATTTTTTTGTTCCCTTATACTATGTTTGCTTGCTCAATACGGTACTTTTGTGAAGCATTTGTCAAAAACTTAACAAAGATGATGACGTTGCATATCACCATTTTCAGTAAAAAAAACAAACATCCACTGGAAAGTTTAAAATTTATAAATACCACCTTGAAATAAATTTAAAATTAACAAAAATACATTTTTGGAGAAATTATAAATGCCCTTGAAAATTACAAAGTGCCACTAAAAAGTTCAAATTTTACAAACAAGCATAGTGAAGAAATGAAATTACAAGAAACTAGAAATTTAGAATTTTCAAATACTTCTCTGAAAATCTAAAAATTACAAATCCTTAATGAATTAAAACTTACAAAACTCCCTAAAAATTCTAGAAGTTACAAAAAACCCTAAAATCTGAATATTACAAATATTCACCTGAAAAATTTTAGGGGTTTATTGGGACTTTTAGATTTAGGGTGTTTTGTATTTTTATAATTTTCAAGGTGTTTTAAATTTTTGGATTTCACAGGGTGGTTTTATAAAATTTGAATTTCTCGTATTTTACAGTTTTCATGATTTTAGGGTTTGTTTGCAATTTTGAAAATCTTAGGATATTTTGTAATTTCAAAATTTTAGGGTATTAATTGTAACTTTAAATTTTTTCAAGGTTTGTAAAGTTAAGATTTCCAAGGGTCTGTTTGTAATTTTTGGGATGTTCTTTGTAATTTTCAATTTCTCGGGCATTTTTAAATAAAATTTCAATTTATCCCGCTTAGTAGTTGAAATAGTTACTTCACAAAAAGAGATCGCATAGGGCAAATATAGTATAAGAAGGAAAATAGGCAAATTAATACTTTATAGGGCAAGTTAGGAGTTCAACAATACTTTAATGGAGAGTTAGTCATTTTGTCTGAAATTAAGTACTAAAATGATTAAAGAGGATATGGAAGGGTTGTTTTCATGAAAGGGTTTCTTCATGCAAGGGTTTTTCAATTAAAATGATTAAAAAGGAGATGAGAGGTTTTTTTGTTTCATTAGGCACATTTTACTCATTTGGACAAGTGATTTTCATGTGTGCATTCAGATCTATTGATATTAGGTAGGGCGATTATATGATAATATTTAAAGGGGTTAAATAATATTTCTAAAGTTTTGGAGGGTTATCGGTTAAACTTAAGAGGTTTTAGTGAAATTTACTTTAAATTTTTTCAAGGTTTGTAAAGTTAAGATTTCCAAGGGTCTGTTTGTAATTTTTGGGATGTTCTTTGTAATTTTCAATTTCTCGGGCATTTTTAAATAAATTTTCAATTTATCCCGTCTAGTAGTTGAAATAGTTACTTCACAAAAGAGATCGCATAGGGCAAATATAGTATAAGAAGGAAAATAGGCAAATTAATACTTTATAGGGCAAGTTAGGAGTTCAACAATACTTTAATGGAGAGTTAGTCATTTTGTCTGAAATTAAGTACTAAAATGATTAAAGAGGATATGGAAGGGTTGTTTTCATGAAAGGGTTTCTTCATGCAAGGGTTTTTCAATTAAAATGATTAAAGAGGATATGGAAGGGTTGTTTTCATGAAAGGGTTTCTTCATGCAAGGGTTTTTCAATTAAAATGATTAAAGAGGATATGGAAGGGTTGTTTTCATGAAAGGGTTTCTTCATGCAAGGGTTTTTCAATTAAAATGATTAAAAAGGAGATGAGAGGTTTTTTTGTTTCATTAGGCACATTTTACTCATTTGGACAAGTGATTTTCATGTGTGCATTCAGATCTATTGATATTAGGTAGGGCGATTATATGATAATATTTAAAGGGGTTAAATAATATTTCTAAAGTTTTGGAGGGTTATCGGTTAAACTTAAGAGGTTTTAGTGAAATTTACTTTAAATTTTTTCCACCACTATTGTTAGCGGTGTACTATTTACGTGGATGAATTTTCATTTATATACTACTATGTAATGGCCCAAATGAGGGCGAACATTAATTTTGAGGAGTGGCGGACAAATTCATGTACATTCCATTGTAATCACAAGGGCAAAAAGGTCTTCCTTCTAAACATTTTTATATTCCATGATAAAAAAAGGAAATATCAATATATCGTATATGCGCCCACATGTAAAAGATCAAATACAAAGTGAACCGTATTATGATAAGGCCGTGCAGAGTTTAAAAATAAAAAAGAAGTGAAGGTTTTTCCATATAAGACCCCCCTTTTTTTTACTGAGATTACACTCTTTAAATTTAGATACTTGCAAATTCAAGCTAAATCATTTAAGATTAACCTTTGCTATGTTTAGGAGTTAACTAATGGAGGGGAAGAGAAAGAAGAGAAGGAGAAACAATGCAAAGGAAAGGAAAGACAGAGGAGAGGAAATGTAATAATCTTGTTTGGGAGTTTACTAAAGAGAATGAAGGGGAACCATTTCTTAACCATTGGATTTGTATCATAATGATCTAAAATATTTTACTTCTTCTAGACCCTAATATTGGGACCAAATTATATAGAATGAAGATTAATGGATGTAAACTTTGTTACTTCTCTTTCCCTCCATTCCCTTTAAAAAAACTCCCAAACAAGGTGAATCTATTTAACTGACTTCCCCTACCCCTTATTTACCCCCATCTAAACAAAGCACTTAAGATTAGTTATCAGCTTTAAATCCTCAAACCAATTAAAATCATTTTCTTCCTTAATAAAACCACAATTTCACTTCCTACAAACTTTATGAATAATTAATTTACATGAGAAACACATTTAAAAATAGATTTTAAATTTTTTGAATTTTCATATAATTCTCTCTCTCTCTCTCTCTCTCTCTCTCTCTCTCTCTCTCTCTCTCTCTCTCTCTCTCTCTCTCTCTCTCTCTATATATATATATATATATATATATATATATATATATATATATATATATATATATATATATATATATATATATATATATATATATATATATATATATATATATATATATATATATATATATATATATCTTTAAAAAGTCGCACTAATAAAATATTATATTCTAACTTAAAAATATGAATTAAGAAAATAATTCAAATTTATATCACATCATTGTATCTAATATAATTAGTAGTTAGAAATTTTCATTCTTCATTCCAAATGGAGTAAATTTGGCTAGTACTAAGCCAATGTTCCTCCCACTGAAACAAGGGTAAATTTGTAAATCAGGTATCAAATGAGGGTAAATTCATTTCTCACTCATCCCTATGGGCTAAAAAACTTATGGAAAAAATAATATTCACGAACTTGGATATTCTTGAAGTTAAAAGAAAAAGAAATAAACAATGCCTTTGTGCAAGGTACACAAAGTCTAGGAAACCAATTGAGATCTAAAAAAAATGACTTTTTGCAAGGCCCACAAGCCCTCCGAAACTAACAGAGATCTAAAAAAAAGATATTCTAATCATTTGAAATCTAAGATAAAAAATTAATGACAATCAACGGAATGAAGAATTCTCATATTCCAATAACTTTATTCTCACGTCCCAATTATAAGAATTCTAATCACATTGTTTTTAAATTATATATTAAAATTTTAGAGTACTTTTTGTATAAATTTAAACTTCAGGACATTAAAGTTAAAGATAGATGAAACTTTAGGGCATAAGAAGGGCTGCTTTTATATAAAATCATCCCTCTTTATATAAAAATTAGGATAAATTAGTTTTAATATCTATCGCATGCGTGCATTGATACTAGTTTTAGTTATGTACCTTAATTGCTGAGAATGTTAAGTGTACATGGATACATGGACCTGACAGGTGTATCTGTATCTCTTAATGTATAATTCCTTATAGTTTTAAGAATCGTGCATATACACTAGCAATTATTCTTTTGACTTGGTGCAGCTAATGTGCATTCCATATATATATATATCTCTATATACATACACCATGTAAAGAGAATACATAAATTCATTAATAATAAATAGTACTAGATATTATTTTTGATTTGGGTACACTGCACTTGCTACGTACAGGAGGGTTTGAGTATTGATTGTGAATGAAAGAGATGAGGCTTTCTGCTAGCAATGCAGAATGCCTGCTTGCTAGAGTTGAAGTTTTTGTCACTAATAAAGAATGCTATTGCTAGAGTTGAAGTTTTTGTCATTAATAAAGAATGCCATTCCATCAAATATTCTGAGGTTCAGACTCTAATCATAAACTTTTATCTAGCTCATGCGAATCAAGGTACAGTTTCATAGCATTTTTTTTTTTTGCTTATAGAATTCCAATCTCCGATCACTGTATATGCTTTGATTATGTTTTTACTTATTTTCAATGGTAATAAATTAAGCTAATGTATACCCACTTCCTTGCTAATACTCTAACCTTTTGTTTCTACTACTTAGTGTTTCAGTTCAACATAAATATATCTGAACTTGAAGCACCAGCTAAGTTTTACGAGTGGCACGAGGGGAATTAGTGCTCGATTTGATCTATTGGAGTTCTAAATCTTCTTCACCGCTTGAGGCATGCAGCAAATTCAGTCATCAACAGATGAAGAAAGGTCATGAAGAAAAATTTTGCTGCAGAGAATTCTTACCATACCACCACTCTTGAATTCGACTAATGAAGCAAGTTGTTGCTAATTGCAGGACGAATGGTATACGTTAGGGGTGTTTTAGACAAGTACTATACAGAGATTTGGTTT
This sequence comes from Asparagus setaceus, assembly GCA_012295165.1. NCBI lineage: Eukaryota > Viridiplantae > Streptophyta > Magnoliopsida > Asparagales > Asparagaceae > Asparagus > Asparagus setaceus. The sequence continues at coordinate 36,463,856 of CM022705.1, forward strand.
CGTGGTGTGTAGTCTAAATACTTTCAAGAATAATCTATCAAATGAATCTTGAGAATATGGTGATGAATTGATGATTTAATTGAATAAATTCTGAGCATCAATAAAATTTCTATGTTACAGTTCAGTCGAGTTTACTCCTCATTTGATGGTACAACCATAAGCTTCCATAAGTTTTAGTAAATGATCTTAGTAAAGCTTAGATCGATTTTCAATAGGTTCAAAGGATGTGTTCTAAATTAAAAGTGCAAGGATTTCTATTGTCATGTCATTGAGGGTAAAGCTATCACGCCTCCGAGCCCGTGAGTGCATTGGCGCGATGTAAGCCGTGTGACTCATTGAGTGTAGCATATTGTTTGGCTCAAACTATTGTCAAAATTGACTAGCCGACGCTACACTTGAGTCATTGACTTTATCTATATAAATCATTTAATCTCATACATACCCACTGATGTGGGACTAAAGTCACTTGGAGTATCACAATTATCCCACCTTACATATGTGACGTCCTCATCACGATATGATAATTGGCATATCCCAGTATTACCGGCAGGCGATGTGGATGCTAGAGGTGGCTCCTACGAGCTCGAGGTGGCTCCCACCGCTCTCACGTGGTGTAGCACTTAGCCCCGCATAGCACTTAGCTCCACACTTCCGATTGGCAAACTACTCTGATACCATTTGCCATGCCCTGGGCCCGCGAGCCAGTTGACACGATGTAAGCCGTGGGACCCACTGAGTGTAGTGCATTGTTTGGCTCAAACCACTGCCAAAATCAACTAGCCGATCCTATACTTGAGTTTTTGGCTTCATCTATATAAACCATTTAACCTCATGCATACCGACCGATGTGGGACTAAAGTCACTTGGGGCATCACAAAAGCAGTCATAAATGAAAAACTAACACCTAACGTTTAACGGATGTTAAAAAAGGACTTAGTTTATAACTAAGATGTGGTATGAGAATTAAGTTGAGAAAAAATAAAGTACGGGGACCAATTTGAGTATGAAGAACCAGTACAGGGACCAAATTGGCTTTTTAGCCTTTCATGGATTATGCATATACTAGCATTTATTTATTTATTTTATTTTTTTGATTTGGTGCAACTCATTTGCATCCCATACATATCCCAGATACATACCCCGTATAAAGAGATTATATGAATTCATCAATGATATATCCTACGTGCAGATATTATTTTGATTTTGATTACAACTTGCCACTTATCTCTGCATTTGAATCAATGTATTTAGATGTACAATCCCCAATTCAAAGTTTCCTAAAAAACACTATTGGCCTATAAAGGAGTGGCAAAGTACTGCCTGTGAATGCAAGAGATGAGTCTGTCTTCTGACAATGCAGAGTTCCTATTTACCAGAGTTGAACGTTTTCTCCTTGGAGAATGCTGCTCCATGAAATATTCTGAGGCTCAGAATTCAATCCCATATTTTTATCAGTTGAGTGGTGATCAAGGTACGACTTCATAGCATTTCCTCCCCTCTCCCTCTTTTTTTTAGCTAATGGAGTACTTCCATTCTTCTCTCACTGTCTATGGTTTAAATATAATTTTAATTTATTCTAGATGGTAATAAATTCAACTAATGTGTGCTGACTTCCTTGCTAGTACTCTACCCCCCCTACTGCTTGTGTTTCAGTTCCACATAAATATATGGACACTTGAAGCACCAGCTCAGTTTCAAGAATGGTGCTAAAAAATTACTGCTCAATTTTGCTCCAGAGTCGTGAATCTTCTCCATTGGTTGCGACATAAGTTTCAGTCAGCAAAAGACGCAGAAGGATGATGATCAAGAAAAATGCTGTAGAGAATTCTGATTCATAATCACTCTGACTCAACTTAGCTACCTGTTGGTAATTCTGGGAGGAATATTATATATTAGGGGTATTTGAGACAAGTATTGTACAGAGATTATCCTCATGATCCCTACATGTAATATATGGTGATTTATGTACACGTTGGATATCTCAAGTTATTATTAGATTTTTTTTTGTTAGTTCCCTTTTTTCTTAAAGAAACTTAAAGAGTTTGTGTCTTTTTCAAGTGATTTGGAAGCTTTTATTTATTTTTTATGGCAATTCTACTAAATTTCTTTACTTGATTCATGAGAGAGCATGAGACGGAGACGGATGAGCTTAATTAAAGTAAATCATACGGTTGCATAAATTATAGTGATGGGCATATGGATTAGGAACATCCAAATGTACACGTTGGATATCTTTCAGTAATTATTACCATTTTAACTCTTTATTTCTCTTTTTCCTTATAGAAATCAGAGATTTGGTATAACTTTTCATATTATTTAATTAAACAATTTTTGACAAATTATTATCTATTTGGACATCATCAACACCCACGATAATATTTCTGATAGTCTTTCTTTATTCATGTTGATGTAACAAATGTTGGGGTACAAATGAATGTTGAACATGTTACTCTAGATGTTCACAAGATAAAATTTACACATTATCATTATGTATTAATATTTTTCATATTTAGAGGCTTCTTTTCCTTATTTTATAGTTTGTTATTTTGATAATTAGTCTCATATAGCAAATGGATATCATAGGACATATTGTAAACCTTAATTATGACATATTGGACAGTCCTCATCTCTTTTCATTATGACATATTGGACAGTCCTCATCTCTTTTCAAAAACTTACTTACAACTGTAATATCCTACAAGCCAAAAAAATAAAAAATTTAGATGGTTGAGGATTCCTTGTATTTCTGACATTGTCAAAAATCCAAGATTCAAATCTGACATTCAAACAACCCATATTATACTTTCCATAAATTGGTTCTCAAACACTTGCAGATAAAGATGATAAATTTGACTCTTCTGAATAGCAAGGGGTATAGCGAACCAACGTTGTCCATCAAGATTTAAATTGCATATCACCTCCAAATAACAACTTATGAAATGGTAGGTGAGTAGTTTAGTAAGGGGGCCTAGTAGTCCAAGAAAAATCACATCCAAATCGGGATGAAATATCAAGATACGTATACATGAAGCTGGAAAGATCATCTCCACATGGCAGCTGGTTTACTATTGTTCGAACTGTGTTTCTGTGCTGCAAAACATATTTATCGCTCTTAATATCTTTAAGAACCCAAACACGCAGTTCATCAGCAACTATCTGAGCATAATGCAAGCATCCACCATCTTGAGAGACTGCCTATGTACCCCATACTTAAGACCTAAGTCAAGGTGTTGAATCCTTCGACATGTTTTTCCTTCAACATCAATTGCATATGTACATCCATAGTCTGCATAATCTCTGCAACTAACTGATACAACATAGAATATTTCATTCGAGATGACAACATGGTTCTGCTGTACAGACAATAATATAATTGGCACTTCAACCCCTGTTATATCCCTCCACTCTCCTGTCTCCGACGAATATACCTCGAAATGATCAGTTTCGTTTGGAAAAGAGGTAACCTTATAATGTGGAGAATGATAAGGATCGCAGAGAGAGTACAAACTGTGTGGATGCTGTTGGCCGTCTTGAGAGGTGGGCCCATTTCTTAGTTGCAGGATTGCAGACGTGCAATAAGTTACAGGAGTTTGACAAGGAACAAACCGTTGCGGTAATGAATGATGTCAGGATAACGATGAGAAGATGGTGGCGAGGACTGGAGGCTTGTGTCGATTGAACTGGTACCGACGCATGTTCTTGATTTAAGACTGATGAACACCAGTCCATCTTCTTTAGTTCTGTTAAAGATGCCACACATTGGAGGAGGCAGTTTCTTGATGAAGGAGTGGAAGTTGCTGGATATGAGAGTGTGCCATGATTTGGAGACGCAGCGGAGTTGGGAGGATAGTTTTGATGGAGAGTCTGGAGAAGATGTCTATCAAGACGTAGTCTGGTAGTGGTGGTAGCAGAGGAGGAGGAGGAGCAGTATTCTGAGCCATTCATGATGACGATGACAACGACTATAATTATGCAGAGGCAAACGTATGAAGTATATACATGGTTAAAGTTTAAATACTTACTAGCAATAGTTGAAACCTTCAACGTCACGATGCGTATGTCCGTTGCAATGTTGCATAGGGGTAATGACAAGGAGCGCATAGAAAAGAATTATTAGAAGCCAAATTGATGATAAATGCGATACTGTAAACAATTTCATGTTTGCTACGCCAATCAGAGATTGCATATCCACATTGTTTGCCACCCCCGCAACAACAAGGGAACAAATAAAGGATTCCAGGTAAGTATGTTGACAAAGCCCATAATTTAGCACAAGTCAGCATTGCTTATATTTACTTCGAGTTTGTAAAAAGGTTAAATCCGAGAGAGATTGATGGAGAAAATGGAGATATTGGTTGTCAAAGGACTCTTTCACTACGTCAAAACTTCGGAAATTATGGTGAGGGTCAAGGATACCTAGACTTTGACTGTTGAGAAAGTCATATCACAAAAAATAACCTTCGTTGAGGGAGCACATTAATTGAGCCCGAAAGTTTCAGCTATTTTGGAAGTGAAGTTACTTTTGTAGAGTACTGCTTGTAATGGCTTCATTAGTATTAATACATATTACTATATGGTAATTATGAGAAAAATAAATAAAGACACAGAATATCAATATTAAGATTTATCTTTCTTTGAGAAATTACTAATTTTTCCAATAGTTATAACTTCTCTACATATTATTTGACTTGAGGTTATACCCTTTGGTTAATACTCGAATTGGAATGTGACCAAAATGGATATAGGCAATTAAGTCACCTGCAAAAACATATGCAATCATATATCCTTTTTTTATATACATATTCCTTTAATTAAATCAAGGTAACATTTTCTCTAGAAATCGATGTCCCTCCCTAACAAAACAAGTTTATAAGAAGCAAAATAATCAAAACAACTTGCGAATCAAATCATTCAAGGTTAATAAAGATTAGTTCCTTAACTAAAGAAATGAGAGGCATAGAAGGAAGAAACAATTTACATAATATTTCTCATTCTAAGAGAAGGAGATGACATGGTTAAGGTTCCATAAGCGTGGCACCTCATTTGTAGAAGAACAAGTCTTGATAATATTAACCATTGTCCAATAAAAATAGTCCATTTAATTAGTAAATTTCTATCATAAATATTTCTCAAACAGCATGTTATGTAGATGACAAGTCCAACTCTTCCACATAGCAAGGGGTATAAGGCCAAAATTTAGACCAAAAATTTCCACCAAGCTTATTAATGTTGCATATCACCTCCAAATTACCACTTATCGAATGGTAGGCAAGAAGTTTATTATGGGGACCTGCTGATAGTCCAAGAAAAATCACATCTAAATCAGGATGAAATGTCAAGATATGTATACAAGAATCCAGATCGTCGCCACCTGGCAAATTGTTTACTATATAGCTCGTACTGTGTTCCTGTGCTTCAAAACATATTTATCGCTCTTACTATCTTCGAGAACCCAAACACGCAGTTCATCATCTACTATCTGAGCATAATGCAAGCATTCCCCAGAGATCCCGAGTAAACGCTTATATAACCAAAACTTATGGCCTACTTCAGGACATTGAATCGTTCGACATGTCTTTCCTTCAACATCAATTGCATATCTACATCCATAGTCGACATGAACTAACACAACATAGAATATTTCATTTGAGATGACAAACATGGGAATGTTGCGTATGTGCATGTTGTGTAGACAACATATTTGGCACTTCAACCCCTATTATCTCCTTCCACTCTCCTGTCTCTGATGAGTAGACCTCTAAATGGTTAGTTTTGCCCAATGTAAACGAGGTTACCTTAAAATGTGGGGAACGATAAGGATCACAAGAAAGTACTAACTTCGAAGATCGTTCCTTCTGTCTTGGTATGTATTTGGGCCCATTTCTTAGTTGCAGGATTGCAGACGTGCAAAAACCTATAATCCTCATCTAAGATAAGAAACAAACCATTATAGTAGTCTATGATGCTAGGATGGTGATAAAAATATGGCCTTGAGAAAGTGAAGTTGGTGTCGATTGAAGTGGTATCGATGTAGGTTCTTGATGCAAGACTTGTGAAAGCGAGACCTTGTTCTATATTTGATCTGTAGATGCCACACATTGGGGGAGGTAGCTTCTTGATGGGGGAGTGGAAATCGTTGGATATCAGAGCATTCCATGATTTTGAGACGCATTGGAATCTGAGGAGAGCTTTACATAGAGCTTGGAGAAGATTTCTAGCAAGATTTCGTCTGGTATTGCAATTGGAGGAGGATTCTGATCCATATTGATGAAGATGACGATGATGAAGCAACTTTATGGAGCACTAGTCACTACAATAAAAGTTGTATTTATCCACACTTATTTTATAACACATATAAAAGTGTCATTTTATTTGCATAAGATTAAACAATAGTGACACAAATAAAAAGTGTAACAAATCACGACACATATTTGTGTTATTAGATATACAATTAAATATAATTGAAAAAGACTAATAGTCAAACATGGATTGTGAGAAGATCTATTAATATGTTTAAATAATAAATCTTAGATTTTAATTATAATGATGATTAAACATTTATGATAGTATATAAGCTAAAAAACTCCATAGTTAATTGTGCTTTGGTGAGAGTAATCCTAAGATGGGTGACCTTCTGAGAAATTATAGTGTTGAATGATAATACTCTTTATATTTTTAATGGTATAGACACAACTATGTGTCACCACTCTTGACACATATATGTCTCACGGGTTTTGTGATACTTGTATGTGTCACCATGCTCGACATATATATATGTTGTGACTTTGTGACACATTCACACATGTGTCGAAAGACGCTCTCTACACATGCTCTAACCACACTTTTGTTATGTGTCGCGCTCTATTTGTGCGACACAAAAATGTGTCGCGTAGAGACAAAAAAGGTATCATAATTTACAACTTTTGTTGTAGTGAGTGTTGCTGCAAACGACAAGTTTTGTTAGTTTCCATTTTTTTTCCTTCTTTAAACCATCAGCCTATCATAAACCATAAGAGAAGAAAATACATCAAAAGTCCCTCTTTGGCGTGTATGACTCATATAAGACCAAGAGTGCATCAAAAGAAGTGAGACATATCTCAACTTTACAAAATAAAATCAAAAGATGAGCCACACGAGCTCCTAAACATGATAGAAGTAGATACAAAAACTAAAATTAGCGACAACGAGAATAGTATGCACCCATAGCGACAAGTTTTGTTAGTTTCGTTTACTACTAAAGGTAATTAAAGGTCAAAATGAGTTGTGGTTTCTGTGACAAACTTCCTTTAAACGGTAAAAATAAGTGAATTTTTCTACGTAATTCACTAGCAAAGCACTCGCCAGCATTCACTAGTTAATGAAGCTCTATGATAGGTAACGCATATTGTTTTATGGAAGCAAGTAAAATGAGTTTGGTTTATTTGACAAACAAAATACCAGATAACCACAAAATCACATTATTTTGCAAATTATTACGTGATGATCACCATGCAAACGGTTGTTTAAGCACAAGAAAAGCTTATCTCCTACTTGTCATCTTCATATATTAATCCTTCTATATTACGTGATAATCTATGTTCAATTTTGATATTCTTTGGGGGATAAATCTACCCCTACATTTATTTCCCTATTAATGTTTTAGACGAAAGGTCAAGCATTAGATCCCTAAAAGAAAAAATTATTGAAATTGATCAGCTCTATTCATCCTCCCAAAGTACACGGGACTCTTTAAAATACAATTGAAAATACCATGAGTTCACAACTCAATAGTTGGATGAATATATACACTATATACTTGTTTTACAAAAACAAAATATATCATCCAATTTCATAATCATAAGTGCACTAAACAATTTATATGCAATTGATGCAACGTTTTAAAATAATTGATATATTCCATGTGATGGAAAAGAAGGAGGTCACATCCCAAGCGATCAACATTCACACAGTCATATTCTGATTGACAATATGCCCTATTAGTGTTATCAATGCACGATGTGCAATATGGGTCACAAAGTCCCTTTACGCGCATATGCGCAAGGCACAACGCGATGTGCATGCTTGAGTGAATTGAGACGCACACCAAGATAAATAACCAAACATGAAAGAATATGTTTATGAATTATCACATGAAAATATTTCAAGATAAATAATATCTATTACCAAATAAAAAATCTAATCAAGACTAATATCCAAGGAAAATCAAACTGACAGCGTGTTATAGGATCCTCAATCTGACTACTAAAATAGCCTAATATTTTTATTTTTCATTTTGCGATATGAGTTATTAGTTATAAGGATGCAATTAAAATTTAAGAAAAATATATGAGGTTATGTCTTACATGCACCCATTATAAAGGTGCTCGCACACGATGCTTTGCGAGAGGCAAAGAGACGTTGTCGCTTCAGATGCGGGGCGGTTTATCACCGCCCCAAGGCACGTGAGGTGCAATGAGGCGCGTGCCTATGATAAAACTGTCGACTATTATGCTAGGATATTGAGACCCAAAAAGTTGGAAATTCATAGCGCCAAAATTAACCCTCACTGGGAGAACATGCCGACGCCGAATATGATTTACTTTTTGTTTTTATAATTATACTGCTATGTCAGCTTGAGATACGTATAATCTCAATGAATGAACAATTCATATAGCCAAAATACTTGTGTTTATATAACACGTCAGGAGCAGATTAGTAACCGAAGTAAACCATATACGCATGAGCATGATTATTGTATAGAATTAAAATTGTAAGCTGACGCTTATATATTTTTGTCCAACTGAAAAAATAAGGTCATAAGCCAGAATGAAGATTGACTAAATTACAAAAACATGGCAGATAAAAGCACCCTACATACTTGTTCAAGTTTGTAATCGACCAAGTACTTACTCTATTGAAGGCAGAAGCAAAAACAGAACAGCACGAACTATTTTTCTCCCAAATCCACCAATATTGATAATAATATAAAATTTATTTCCACCTTTTTCCTTCTTTTGCCGCCGCAACCTAGGTTTTGTTTTGTTTTGTTTTGTTTTTTTTTAAAGAAGCGGCAGCTTTAATTGGAGGCTGAGGCATTTATGTTTAGGGTTTAATAATTTTGTTTTTTGGCTAAATAGCACTTAAGTACCTTATATCATACATGATTTTGCATTTACATACCCTAAGTATTTTTTTGACATTTAAATACTTTATGCCAATGTCAACCAATCTCAAGATATATATCTATCTGACCGAGTCAAACTGTACCAAAAAACTACTAATTTGGAGCGGGCAAAAAAGAAAATTTCCTTTCTCGATTGCATTAAAAATAGTACAGTACCTTCTACTATTAAAATGTTGGAATCTTGTGGTTAAACGTTGGAATATACCCCTAAAAATTCTCTTTACGCGATGAAATTTGGTTAATTTTGATATGACTTGCAATATATTTTTTTTGTTTTGATCACATGTGACTTGCAATATTTAACTAACAGGAGGTAGCAATGTGCTACTTTTAGAGGAAAAATAGGGCATTTAAATGTCAAAAAAAAAAAATAAGGCATATAAGTGCAAAAACATGTAAATTATAAGGTATTTAAGCGCTATTTAGCCATTTTTTTATTTTATTAAAAGTTAGTTTTCTTAATAACCCCCACTCAACTTATAATTACGTAAGCTATGTAATATAATAATGATTTTTAAAACTCCTTTATAATTTAAGATTTACAATTTAGAGTTAACTGCGTCTGCTTGCTTATCCAGTGCTGGACGTCGGGGTATTTTTCCCTTGGATACCTTCGGACGCAGGCGGAGAATTCTCTAGCTTTGTCTCTGCTCGAGCACTTCCACAAAAAAAAGTTCTATTTGTGTGAATAGACTCCCTAAATGAATTTTCTTACTCTTAAATCATTAAAATGGTTTTGAGGAGGTGAATAGACCTCATATAGTTCTATTATTGAGGATAGACTCCTAATTGCTAAATTTTTTGACTTTTAAAAGAGTTGAAAAATTTCGCTAAGGGAGTGTATCTGCACTTGGGCCAATATGACAGGGGGCCTATTCGCACAAATAGAACTAAAGGAGATCAATTCACAACTGAGTGATGCTACATAGGATCTATTCACAATTAATCCTTAAAATATGACTAATTAAATAGTTTAAATTAAAATGATTGAGTTATGCTGCTATTTACAGTATCAAATATGTGGATACTAATACTATCAACCCAATTTTAAAATTTAAAACCCAAGAAATGAAAATTCAAACTGGTGGATGTGATCTACTACATATAAACTATGAAATCATTCTATTGCCGTCAATAGACCCTTAGAAAGAACTCCGTAAAACCCCACCAAATCCAGCTCAACCAACAGGGAAAGGGTTGAGAAAAAATAGAATCTGTAATTAACTATTCATCATTTGTTTACTATTTAATAGAGGATAGATTCAACATTTTTAAAAAAGTTTAATTTGTTTGCCATAAAAAAAGTTCAATTTATTTGGATAGGAGAGTTTATGTGGATATGGTGAAATTGAGTGAAGTAAACAATTTGAGGGAAATCAACAAAATCCTTCTTCACAAGTACATTTAAAGATTTAGGAAATATTGCTAGACTACAACCGTGGTTTGATCAAGTTTCAGCTATTTTGGAAGTGAAGCTAATTGAAATTTAAGCGACAATTTGTCTGCACCCAAAATGAGTAGAGCATATATAGGTCTGCTCACACTTAAATATTCAACAATACACATTTAGCATACTAGGAAACCACAAGAAGACCATCACAACATCTTTTGCAATTTAAATACCACCCTGCGAAGATAGCTTTGTTCTCTACTTGTAGTCTATACCAATAAAAACTCGATAACTTTAAAATTGACGGCGAAAATTTTTATATGATACAAACTATACATACTTTTGGAATCTGCAACTTGATATCAGGTTTCATACATAAAATTTAGCACAGTAAACTTTTCTTCCAGGTACTGCTATCAGACATAATCGTCGTCATCATCACCGTCATCGCTGTCTTGTTCATAAATTTGAAATTCACCATCACTAACATCAGCATTCTGGAGCTCTTTGTTGAATGTTGAATCATTTCCATCCTTGCTAAATGGAAACTCTCGCAGGAGATCCTGAAGGTAATCATTGACAACTGGATCCCCAGCTTGGTCTGCTCAAGTTAATAGGAAACACTTTTCATATTCTTTAAAATGAAAATGCAAATATATTTAATGAGCTATCAGCTTGAGATTTGCAGCAGACGCACAAGACAACTCTTTGTATGAACTTCATGTGACCAATTATTATATACAGTAAAACTTGATCATAATACTCTAAATAGTCTTTTAACTTCACTGACCTTATCAAAGTTGAGACTATGTTTCTTTGCTATTACGAATCAACAAGATCAATATACTCAAATTTTCACCATCTTCAAATTAGATAGCAAATCTATAAAGCTAAGCAGTTGTTAAATTGCACCTAACTTAACGCATATAAATGTAAAGTGTTTCAGCAAACAATTCTCAATGAATTACCTTTTGCTATATTAAAAGATTAATTACTACATAAAACCAATAAGCAGAAATAATTGGTTTCTTTCCAAGATGAAAACAATTGAAACATAGTTAGATTAACTAAGAAATTAGCAAATTGCAAGTAAACTATATATATGAAGTAATAACATCTAAGGATACAAGAACCAGTCTCAAGGGAGAAACGGCCATCATCACCTGCCTATAACAAGAGCAAGCATTGAGTTAATTTAACCAACTATTATCTAAACAAAACAGGTAAACTAATCATGAACGAGTACAGTAAGAAGTTTAAATTCAAAATAGCACTTATTACCACGGCTTGAGATTCATATTCGGCAAATTCATCTTCCTCTTCCTCCTCCTCCTCTTCCCCTTCATCTTCTTGATCATTTTCAATTTCTCTGTTATTAGTCCCATCTTGACCCGACATCTGATGCTCTGTGCCACCAGATTCAGAAAATGCAGCTTCAGTAGACATATTGGATCCTGCAGATTACAGAATTATGTCACTAATCTACCCATTGAGTAGCCACGAACTGTGGACATAAAAATAAAGGTAAAATAAAGTTGAATACCTTTGTTGGGATTTTGGTGCTTAGTTACAGACTTCCTAATTCTGCCAAGAGCTTCCAGTTTCTTTAGTTTTTCAAATTCGCCAGAAATACATTGCAACAAGACTTCAGCACCTTCTCTAGAACAAAGGGAGATAAACCTCATGCTTACACGCAATCTCAAAGTTCTAAGAAGAGTGTCAGAGAACCATCCTCTGGAGCGCTGCAAATTGACTGGTTAGTTAAATAAATCATCGGTTTCTACCAGAGTCTCGTGAACTTTTATCTATCTTATTACTGCAATTAATATGCTGTCTAAAAAGGTTAGAAATGTCAGGCAATTAAAAGCATCTGCAGTTGGCAAAGATTTTTAAGGAAAAAGGTGAGAACTTACAGTGCAACTTGTCTGATATGTGGGTTTTTGAATTGCATCTCGTATGAAGTCATCATCAAGTTCAAAGAATTGCAAGCAAGTAAAATTTTTCCAGGGAAATACTTGGAACTGACATATGTTCTTCCATGTTTGATTTGACCTATAATTGAGGTGACAGAATTCAAGTGAAATATTGACAGTAAAAACATTGTCTGAATAGATAATTAACTTAGACTAAACAATGCTTACAGTATAATTGCATACAAAATGCTTTACATATCCAGACTCAAAGTAATACAATGAAGCTATAAAGAAATTCATCAGGGCCCAAAAGTCTTAAACGAGAAACACAATAATAAAGTTCTCTGCCCAACTTATTCACTATATTGCCAATTAGTGCTAAATGTTCTCTTCATTTGATTTCGTATGCTACACATATCTTGGAACCTAAAAGATGGCCGGAATTACAAAAAGAAACAGTAAAACAGACAGAAGTATTAGAATGTCATGTTAAATAACAATGAAACTGTAGCCCCACTTATCTGGCAGCAGCTACAAGAATTCTGTCACTTAGTTCCATAACGTGCTATTACCATATTTCAAAATATCCATTTGATCTTTTTACTGCCTCAAGACTACATTTTATTTGTGAGCATATTGGGGTAGGGGTTCCCGACTTTACCAAATACATATCCGACTAGATTGTGTATTTTGTGTATCTTATAAAAACAAGGACAGCTAGTACACCATTGTGTGTTTTCATATTGCATGCTATGCAACTGGCCAATGGTAGATCACATAAAAATTGTCGACATACTGTGAAGATAGGCGCTGATTTTATGTCATGTATTCATGATACTATTTTCCTTTTGGTATTCTTAGAATTTTTTGATTATGTTATATTCTTAGCGTTAATGCCCTAAAATAAGGCTTAAGATGATATCAATTCCGGTCAAGGTTTTAAATATCGTTTATCGAGGATTTATCGGATGGTCAAAATCCATATCGGATAGCAAAAATCGGAGATATATCGGGGATAAGTAGTATTTATCGGAGTGTCATATCGAAGGGTGTGCATGCATAATATAATGTTCTAAAATATAATCTTGAATAACACAAGCAAATAACAAGATAAACTAACCAATTGTAGAAACTTAATGAAATATAAACATACCAAAATATAGATGCACATGTTAAAGATCACTAACTAAATGTAAATACACATGTTTAAAATCACTAACCGATAATTTTTACCTCTAAATTCAGCCTATTTATCGGCTTATCGCCGCTTTATCGCCGATAATTACCCTAAAATGATAACCGATTAAAATTTGAACTTATCATAGCGGAAGGGCTCCAAAACTGATAAATCGCCGATACTATCGATTTATCAGCCGATATTTAAAACCTTGATTCCGGTCAATGGCTTAAGATAAGTCTTAATAAATTCTAGCTTGAGATGGAGCTTGAGGTTCTTGTTTAAAAGCTTGAAACTTGTGTAATCCATAAATTGGTTTTTATTGAATTTAAACAAAGGTACCCCCACAAGTGGCCTAGTAGATGGGGCTTGGGGCCTTGGGTCAAAGGCCAAGGTTCAATCCATGTCTATGGCATGCCTATTCCCAATTTCTAATTATTAGGCATTACAAGACTTGTGCTATTTCACCTGGGTCTGGATTGTGAAGGGGGGCCAAAGATCCCAGGGTTTACTTGGCTGGTAGGTAATAAGCCAAGGTTCCTCGTGCAAAACAAAAAACAAAACAAAAAAAAGGTGAAATTTTGCTGCAATTAGATACCTTGTATCCTCTAAGGAGAAAACATGGGTGGTGCAAGATAGGTTAGTCACATGTTCAATAGATAAAAAAATTTAGTTAGTGAAACATAATCAGACCTAAGACTCCAACAGGGTAATATTTCTTTTGGGCAATATAGTGTTCAAGCATATAAACCTCCATCACTTAGGGGACCCCTACTGCAACAGGAACCACTACCGGTATGCTAGTTATTGTATAAATAACATAAAAAAATATTTGCAGATATCTAGAAATATGAGGTTATGCAAGAAAATAGCCACAAGACAAGGATAACTATGCAATTTCCTTAAAGTAGAGGAATGCTAAAAACCCAATCAGGAAAGGCATCCTGTCTTCAAAAAAATTTGCACCGACCAAACTACAAAATTTTAGTTATTTTTATTGGTCGTCTCAGGGCTCAACCCCGATGGAGGGACCAATAGTTCTTAGAGTATCTTGCAAGCAAGCAGAAATTCAACCCATGACATGAATACTAATTAAGGAAATAATGAAGCTAATATATACGGTTACCTAAATTAAATGTCCGAGGCATACAATTATGTAAGAGATCCCTGCTCTTTAATGCAGTACATATAATAGAATGATTGCCATGTGAAAGTATTGGTAATTTAGGATACTACAAAAAACAAAATGAAATTGCACTCACCCGGCATTTGTATTTTCTTCACCAACACTTCTTAATTGTGATGGCACCCGAAAATCAATTTTTTGATATCTGTCCAAAGCCACAATTTGAGACTGACAGCTTATCATATAGTATTGGGATATTCAGAATTAGCAAAAATACTAGTCAAAATGGTATTTGAAGAAGAAAGTACTAGTTAAGCAACCGAATAAGTATAAAGTACTTTGAAAGATCAAATCAGACCCTGATATAGCTGATATCAGAGGACAGGAGCATAGCACCAATATAGCCATGGAAATGCATGGACGAAGGCAAGTTTAACATAATGGTAATTCTTGCTAAGAAGCACATTATGGCATTATGTGGCCGCATAAAGTGCCACAGAAAAGTATGTGGTTGATATCTGTGCATTGAATAAGGATTATGCGCTTTCATTATGTGTAAGCTACATATCACTTGTATATGTTTATGCACCTGCATATCGAATATATAGCAGTTATGTTTTTGCTTTCTTCTAAACCTGACCTATTACCCACTTTAACCAACTCGACTGAACCAATAAAACAATTAAACCCTAATACTAGATACCAGTCATTATCTTGGTTTAAAGAGGCAATCCCGCTTTTCATTCCCTTATTTCTCATAAAACAGCAATCTTGTGATGCATTGAGACGTGCAACAGGAAGAATTTTTTTCCAATCTTTTACTAACAATTAAACACTCTATATTCTTTTGAGAATCTTGGCATCATCTATTTCCAGTGTGCCAATTATTTGACAAACTACAATATCCACCATGGACTAGTATTTTTTTTCCTCAAAAATTTAACAAAAATAATAAAAATTAAATAGGAATTACATAAAATAAATAGGATCATCATGACTCTTAACTTAATTTATTTTTGTTTTATTTTCAAAATCCATAATAGACATCCACCATACTCAGCTCTCCATAGATTCATCCTTGGCACCAATCCTAATCCTCGTTCAACAACCTCTGGACATGCTTCATTCAATTCATAATCCGACTTCACAAGTGACAAATAGGATGATCTAAACACATCTTATACAATCTGCTAAATATCAGATTAATAGCATTGTCGTCAGTAACTTTACATTATCCCACTTTTGGCCTCCAGAACTTATTAATAACATCATTCACCTCTAGGTGGAACTTAAAACAAAATACTCTGTGGTGGTACCATGCCCTGAAATGATGGCTTCAATTGACGTGCCCAATGAGAATGCTGTTATCTATTTCATCATGATCATACTAATTGGCACAAATATTTAATTCCAAAATAAATAGTGCTCAATTCTAAAATCAAGGAAATAATACGCTCAATTTCAGTTTTAAATGATGAACAAAGTTCAAATGTGCCTTGGGAAGATGTACAATAAGAATAATACAGTGAAACAAAAACTCTTACTTCCGCGACTCAGGGTCTTTACGAGGATCATATCCTTTTTTGATCCAGAATCGAGCAAACGGTCCAGTAGAGAAATAGTAGCCAGTACGAAACAACAACCTGAATATATTAATGCAACACTATGTCACTATCACACGAAACCCTTCACGGTCATATGAATACCAAGAAAGCTTGATAAAAAATCAACAGTTACAAAGTTGAAATGTTCACGAGATATTTCAGAAGAAAGACATAGAAAACAAAATATGAGGACAAGAGAGGACCTCTTCAGCATGTGTTCAGTGACCTGTAGACCATTTTCAAGCAATTCTTCATGGATTGACCGTCTCGGCCATATAGGTCGTACCTCGAACAGTTTTGATACAGCCAACTGCAACTCCCACTCAGTTGTACCTCTCGGAATTTTATCTTCCCAGTTCACTTTTCCAGGAACTTTTATGAAACTTAAGTTCCACAACAAATGAAAATAAAAAATACCTAAAAAAAGGAAAGCAATGCTTATATCATGAAGTAAATAGTACCCAGATGTACCACAGAGGCATGTGAATCTATGAGTCTTCTGACATAACTTAGCATTTCTGAAGTAATATTTGCTTACATAATTAATTTCCCATACAAGCTCTGTCAAGGGTCATGACAGAGCCATCTCCTCTGATAAGATAGAAAGTTTTTGCAGAGTACATTTGAATATATTCATGCACTATTGGTCATTGGTTGGGTGAAAACTAATTGGTATCTCCAATATAATTTTGTTGTTTCGAAATTCTCTTTTCCAGAGTTAAAACAAAGAGATGCCATTTCCATGGGATCTGGTGCATCAAAGGGAACCTACACCAGCAACGCATCAGTGTTTGTTCTAGTTGGGTTATCTATGTTCAGCTAAAAAAGAAGAGGAAAAAAAAGAAGAAGAAGAAAGTAGCAATAGCACTAATAGTAACAGGCAATGCATAATAATTCCAAAAGCTCTTTTCCTCTAACACACAGGGCATTAAAATGATAGTTTCCATTCTCACAGAAAAATAACAAACAAAATAGTTTCGGAGTAAGGATATTTTCAATGTCAAAATCAATAGCAAGGCACGGCTGAATGTCCATCTGAAATATAAATGATAAAAGGTTAGCGAGATGAAGCTTCATAACTCTATTCTACCTGATGCATGTCAAATAAGTAAACTTGATATATCAAGTTCCGAACAACCACAATGTCATTAAAAATTGATAGGAGAATATGAAAACAGTAAAAATAAGGACTGAAACGTATATGGAAGCAATTTTCACAACATCCAATATAGAGCAAAATGCCTGATTCAAATTTATTTCCCAGTTTTGCAGGCAGGATGGCACTATCAAGATTTGTTCATCTAGTGTCAATTTTAATTATTCTATATCAATAACAGTACCAATACATCAGCCAATTCAGTATAACAGTGTTGCAATGATGTAATATTTCCTTGAAAGTGGTTAACTGTACAATGATAGTGCCATTATACAAAATTGGTGCAGTTTAAATCAAAGGTATTCAATTGATACTTATGGAAGTAGTATTCCACATATTTCATTCAAGAATTGATCATGTATAGAGCCATTTACAAACAAAAGGGGGGCATGGATCATACAGAAAGTTGATAGAGATAACTATTTTTGACTTTTGTTTCTAAACTTGAAGAAGCCTTCACTAGTTCAATAACGTATGTTTCGTGTATACGATATACAAGCACCACTTCTGCAAGTAACACATGCATATGTAAGCATTAAATGTTATCTTTATTTGTCTACAAAATGTACTTATAAAGTAGCATACAAAATGATAGAGCTAGATAAATATACTGAAAAGAGTAAGTCATAATGGGACCAAAGATCAAGAAATACAACAACAAGAATATTACCTCCCAGCGATGTTCCACAACACTCTTCTGCAACTTTTTGGAGAATAAATTAGACGGTGGATTCAGCCTAAAAAACAGAAAAAAGGAAGAATAATAAACTTTCAAGACACCAGCTATCAGCAAATTAGTCATATTCCAGATAGCACCTAACTTTGGAAGTGCAAAAGGGTGCCAATATATAGCAATCATAATAGTTCATTGTACTAAGTATCTCTTAAATGTTTAAGTGCAATAAAATCAGAAAACCAGAGACATCAGTTAGTTTCACATATTGTTCAAACTTTATGCCAGACAAAAATTTGATAGCAACTCACACTATCTCCTCCGGAGTATTCTTCAGCGAGAATAGAGGTGGAACCAACATCATTACATCATCAGCTTCCTCTTCTATCAATGACAAAACATGTGTTTTGCTTATTAATCATTTAACAACTAAGACATTATACAAATATCAATTCTGCTATAGGATGACTACTCTACCCAAGTTCATGCGAGAGGCATCGCCTAAGTCAGTTTCCTCATCAATATCACAGCGTCTCCTCTTTCTCCTCGCTTCAGCAGCATGAACGGCCAGAACATGCTGGTAGTCCACCATACCTTCATCCAATAAACCAAGATAACTAACTAACACGAGCACTACAATAGCATTGGAGAATTTCTTGCTTCTAAAGTAAAAAATGTACTATGACCAATTAAAAGAGTATTGCATGTCTAAACAAATTTCAGCAGTCAAAAAAACATAAAATGCCTTAAAGCTCAGAACTTTTCGATCTAAATAGGTTATCACATGGTAAACTACTAAAATGCATAATGAAAAATCTAAATTAATTGCAAAATTTATTTTTTAAAGGCCATATGAAAAGAAAAGGTTAGCTTCACCTTCGAAATCATAAGCTTCGTTAACCCGAGCGACGACCTCAGCCGAAAGTTGCTCCTTCCCGTCATTATCGGATTTGGGTCGGGTTTTGGAAATTTTAAGAACGAGACCCGCAAAAGATCGGCGCTCTCCAAACGCAGGGTGACAGTACGGATCCTCAGGTCGGAAACGGAGCTCCAATTGACCTGAATCCGAACTCCGCACCTTAAAAAATTAGAAAAACAGATGAAAATTGAGAGAGAGAGAGAGAGAGAGAGAGAGAGAGAGAGAGAGAGAGAGAGAAAGGGAATCTAGGGTTAGGGTTTAATTCGTAGAGTCGATTACTTTCTCGATTTCATGGATTCCGCCGAGAGTGTCGATGGCACGTGAGGTGGAGGAGGGGTAGCCGGGGTAGTTGACGGCGAAGAGTTCCGATCGAGGGAGGACGCCGGAGACGGCGCCGTTAGTTATGACGGACGAGGAAGGGTTTGGGACGGCGCCGTTATCTTCGTCGGGGTCCATGGAGGATCGAGCTGGGGAGGGAGAGCGAGGGTGTTACAGGGTTTAAGAGGAGAAGGATTCATTAGAAACTTGGACTTTTTTGTCATATTAGACCCCATATCTTCTTTAATTCTATATTTTGAGCCCCAAATTTCGGCATTTTCATATTTGTCCCCAGACCATTTAAGTTGTTACAGAGAACCCCAATAGATAGTTTTCGTCCAAACTCCAAAGTCTTTACCCAAGTACGATTAATCCTTAAACACAACCCATTCAAATGAGCTAAAATGTTACTGTTCATGACTTCATGGCAATAGGGCATAATCAGTGGCGGATCCAGAAAATTTTTCTTGAGGGGCGGATACAAGTATCATTCTGAGTAGCAACTCAATCCGGAGATGTATAGCTTGTGATATGAATGTTTTAACAAGACAATGTCAACAATGCTTGGCTTGTCTACAATCTGAAACTTGCGGTATAACTTTTAATTCGGTTATCAGAATCACTATTATAATATATTTTCAGAAAGCTCTCAACATGATCTATAAAAGTAAGATCTCTAGGGGTGCAGCTGCCCACCGCAGGCACCACTTGGATCCGCCCCTGGGCATAATGGCAATGAAATGTGCTATAATAGCAATAGAAGTAGCAACTCTCCGATTTTCTTTAAAAAGTGAAATAAATAGTTAAAATAACAATAATAACCGGAAGATATCCAACGTGTACATAATTAAGTAACTGTGATTACAAGTAGGGATCATAAGGGCAGTTCCTAATCTCTATACAGTACTGTCTTCAACACTCCTAACATAAAACATTCCTCCTAGAATTATCAACAACTGGCTCAGTCGAGTCAGAGTGGCGGTATGAATCAGAATTCCCTACAGCCTTTTTTCTTCATCATCCTTCGATATCTGAAACTTGTGCCGCAACCAATGGAGAAGATTCAAGCCTCGGAATGAATTGGAGATCTAGTTCTCCCTGCACCACTCTTGAAACTCAGCTGGTGCTTCAAGTTTAGATATGTTTTTCTTGAACTGAAATACAAGTAGCAGAAACAAAAGGTTAGAGTATTAGCAAGGAAGTCTGGCATACATTACTTGAATTTATTACCATTTAAAATAAATAGAACTGTAATTAAAACATATAACAGTGAGAGAAGTATGAAAATCCATTAGCAAAAAGAAAGAAATGCTATGAAACATACATAGATCTCCATTGATTCTAAACGATTTCGGGATTGGAATCTGAGCTTCAGAATATTTTGATGGAACAATATTCTCCGATGAGAAAAACTTCAACTCTTGCAAGAAGGCATTCAGCATTGTTAGCAGAAAGCCTCATCCCTTTCAATCACAATCAATGCTCTACCACTCCTTTTATAGGCGTAGAGTTTTTTTTTTCTGGAAACTTTGATTTGGGGATTGTACATGTCGTATATTGGTTCAAAAGAAAAAATAAGTGGCAAGTACAATGTACCAAAATCAAAACAACATCTAGCAGGATATATCATTGATAAATTCTTGTATTCTCTTCGCATGGGGTATGTATTTAGAGGTATAAGGAATCTATATGAGTTGCACATATCAAAACAACAATTGTTAATATATACATAATTCATGAACTTAGAAGGTGTTATACATTGAGAGTTACAGATACGCCTACCAGGTGCATGTATCTATGGATACTTAAATTCACTTGACATTTTGTGAATATGGTGGTACATAAGTACAGTAGATGAAAATTTATCGACATGAATGTTACAACTTTAACAGTACTGATGGCGAAAAAATTAAAATCAAACTTAGTCCATAAATCATTGAAGTTGCTAGGTCTCTCAATTGGGGACCTATATCGATGTTAATGATTTGAGAGACTAATTTCAAAATATTAAGATTTTAGGGACTAATATTCAACAAACAATTTCCCAAGAGTGAGAATTATATTGGTTATTCTATTTATGTCTATGATATATACATATTTAATTTATCTATGTAAAATTTAATTATACTACAGTTAACATCAACAACATCATCATAATCCTGATGATCACTAATATCCGAGAATTGACAGACTAGTACATAATGAATGGTTCACAATTTTCATATTTTTGTGGGGACAAATTTTTTTTTTGCGTGGGGTTCCAGAACTGGAAATGACACGGGTTTTGGTCATTTAGAATTCACAAGCCACTACAGTGTTAAAAGTCTAAGTAGAATTGGGCCAATTTCCGAACCTCAAATATTTTTGCATCCACATACGGGAATTGGCCCAATTCCATGAATTGAAATGAAATAAGAATACCCAAACAAGCCATTAAGAAATTTTGATAATGCCACTTCAGAAAGTGTTGTGCTCACACTAGCCACTTTCTTATCCAAAGCTAGTAGCTCATGTTAGAATAAGCACAAAGTTTAATACAAGAAAGATTCAAAGTAGCATAAAAATTAACCATAAGCAAGAACTCAGAAGCGGAACTTCTGAGATGGGAAGTTGAAAATTCAAAGTGAAAAGTATAGAAATAAAGTTTCAAACATAGAATAACTGAATGATGATACCATTTCAACTCCATGATTGCGTATTACATCAAGTTTCTATTAAAATTAGCCATCAGGAAGCATATTAGGTGCAGACAGTTAATGAACCAAGAGAAAAGAAAACTACTTTAACATCACTTTCTTAAATTGTTGTTTAAATCATGCTTTGTTGTCTCTCCAGTAGACATACAAGGTTAAAAGGTGAGAATAGATAAAGTAATTCCTCGGAGAAAATTAGCATAACAATTTTACAAGAAGAAAAAAGCTATCATTTGTTCCTAGCCATTCTGGACAACAGAATGAAGGTTTCTCCTATTTTCCCACTACATTACGTTAATAACCTTACCCTCACCCTTCGAAGAAAATGGATAGAGACGAAGAGACAGAGATAGAGACCTTAAGGCCGAGAAATTAAGAAAGAAATTGAGGGAGAAAGAGGAAGAGAGATGATGAGTAAGAGGAAATTGAGATAGAAAGTGAGACGTTGAGGAAGGAGAATACACAATCCATTAAAATGGAGTACAATATGACTGTCGATAGCGATAAGGGCTTAACATTCAAAAAAGTTCTATAGAGGGAGAGAGATACTCAGTGGGAGGAAATTGAGAGAAAGAGAGAGAGAGAGAGAGAGAGAGAGAGAGAGAGAGAGAGAGAGAGAGACGTTGGGGAAGAATACACAACCCATCAAAATTGGCTAAAATCTGACCATGGATAGCAATAGCGGCATAATGGTCCATATAAAAAGTTATATAATAGCAATAAAAGTACCAACTCTCCGATTTTCTTTAAAAAGTGGGAAATAAAGAGTTAAAATGGCAATAATAACTGAAAGATATCCAACGTGCACATAATTCAGTAATTATATTACAAGTATGAATCATAACGGATGTTCCTAATCTCTATACAGCATTTGTCTACACTCTTTAACATAAAATATTCCTCTCAGTATGGTGGCATGAATTAGAATTCTTTGCAGCAATTTTTCTTCATCATCCTTCTGCATCTATTGCTAAATGAAACTGGTGCCGCAACCAATGAAGGAGATTCAAGCCTTCGAATGAATTGGAGCTCTAGTTCTCCTTGCACCACTCACGAAACTCAGCTGGTGCTTCGAGTTTAGATATAATTATGTTGAACTGAAATACAAACAATAGAAATAAGAGGTTAGAGTATTAGCAAGGAAGTCGACCAATATTAATTGAATTTATTACCATCTAAAATTATTAAAAGCATAATTGAAGCGCACATTGTGAGAGAAGAATGGAAGACTATTAGCAAAAAGAAAGAAATATATGAAACGGTACCTGAATCAACAACGAATTGCTATAAATATGGGATTGGATTCTGAGCCTCATAATATTTGATGGAGCAACACTCTGATGCCACAACTGGTCATGCCTCCAAGATGTCATGTATTCGAACGATGAGATTGCATGACCGATTCTATTAATGAGAGAAATTTCATTGCTAGCAAGTACGCATTTTGCACCGTGATCAGAAAGCCTCATCTCTTATATTCACAATCATACATCACCAGTCCTTTTATAGGCCAATAGTGCCTTTTATGGGAATTTTAATTTAGGGATTGTACATCTAAATACACTGTCAAATGTAGAAATAAGTGGCAACTGCAATGTACCAAAATCGAAATAATATCTGGTAGGGTGTATAAATTAATGAATTCATGTATTTTCTTCATATGGGGCATGTATCTGGAGATATATGGAATGCACATGAGCTGCACCAAAAATAATAGTTGTTACTATATACATAATTACCTCAAAAAATAAAAGTATTTACATAATTCATGAAACTAGAAGGTATTATACATATAGTGTGTATGGATGGGGGTTAGAGGATAGAAGGGAAGATGAAATTTTATAAAAATTTTGTTTGGGAGTTTTTTTTTTTTTTTTTGAAGGGTTAGAGGATGGAATGGAAGGTGAAATTTGGTGAGGTTTTCCTCCCCCCAAATCGGGTGGTAGAGGGAGTAAAGGAAATTGTTCGCGGTAAAAGTTGGGATGATTGTCATTGATTTGAATTTGCTTACAGCTTCTTTGGCCTACAACAAAATTCAAAAGAAATATCGCCTTTTATTTTAAGGCTTACAATGAAAATCAAAAAGATTACAACTTTTATCCTTGTGAACAAACACGAGGATCTCTCTATATCGAGGTCCTCGCTATGCGGGTTCTTTGCCCGTGTCGGGACTTTTGTGTCCGTGGACCACCGCGCAATTCAGATCCAAGTAGAGACCGGGTTCGGAACTACAGATGTAAAGGCTCGCTTCACGAAGGAAACGGCTCGAGGGGATCACACTCACGAAGGAGAGGATCGTCATGGGATCGTGACTCACGAAGGAGAGGATCACCGAGCGGTGAGATCTACAAGGAGAAATCACGCTATCCCCGAGGTTAAGATGAAGCTTAACCTAGAGGGTATCTGTAGTTCGACCAATTCGCTACCTTCCGCTTATAGATCAGACGTCGACCGGACTTGTGCTCGTCGGTGCTTTCGGAGCGGTGCGTCGGCGGCTCGTGGATCCCGTGAGAACTCTTTAGAAAATCCTCGAAAATCCACGCCAAGTCCAAAGCCAAATTCTCCAAATTCTCTCCAAAGCCCCGTCCGAAGTCCTCCGAAGCTTGAAGTCCAAAAGATCCCTCTCCAAGCCAATCCCCCCAACCAACAAGACCCCCTATTTATACAATAGGGGGTGCGCCGACGACTCGGCCACTGAGCAGCCTCGACCAAGTTGGTAGGGTGGCAGGCGTGGTGTAGAGCCTCCTCGGCTTGGCGGGCACCTAGGATTGGCGGCAAACCATGGTGAAACCCGGCCTCGGCCAGCGAGGCTCGACAGGGGCAGGCAGGGGTGGCTCGACATTGTGTGCGACACCAAACCACTTGGCGAGGTAACTTCGGCCAAGTTGGTAAGTATCGTTCGCCGTTTTTTGCCCGTTCGCCGTTTTTCTCGGTCTCGGGTTTAGGCCACGCCTATCGACTCTTGGCCTTCTCGGACTTAGGTTCCGCTCGTATTTGGTTCCGGACTAACTCTTGGTTTGTTCCGGCTCAAGCGGATCTGGGATCGTCGTTGTTCAAGTCGGTTTAAACCGTGCTTGTGAAATGGGTTCGCCGTCGAGTTCGCGTCTTAACGATTCGACGTCCGTATCATTCGATGGGTTGTCATTCGCCTCCCACGTCACGAGTTGGTTTCGGGATCTTGTAAGTATTTTTCAACGCCACAGATACCCTCCAAAGCGCCTCGGCCTCAATTCTTGATGAGTCCGATGCTTTGGACATATTCGACCTTGATCGGTGAGGTCCCAAAAGATAGCTTCAAGTCTTCGATTCTTTCAGATCATCCAGCTCTTTGTAGGATTCACGATAAGATCGCGGTCTTTGCATTTATTGTCTGACCGCTTGTTATCTTGATTCGAAGCTGGTGGGTGAGTTTTGTTTGTAACTCGTGTCGGTTGGTCGTTGTTTGACTAACCATCAGACTTTTGGACTTCTCCGTATGTCGGCGAACTCCTTGTTGGCGACACATTGGGTAATGTCGAGTACATGGAATTTCATAACCCTCAATCGGCTAATTCTTCCGTCATCACGTGTGTTGTTGGTTTAACCACAGCGGGAGAACTGATCTTTTCATGGAGATATCGTCCTAGCCTTCAGTCGGCGAGTGCGACGCTTTGACCGTTGTTGGGATATGATTATCCACGGTGGGAGAAGTTTCTTGAGGAATTTGGACCGTTGTCGGTCAATGGTCATGACTCCGCCTCGTCAGTTATTCCTCTCTTGGATATTATGGTGGGAGGAAATTAAGGGTTATCGAAGTTATCCTTAAGAATATGGATTTATTCTCCGTGAACTCCTCGAAAATTTGGAAACAGCTTTATACCGTAATCCTAGTTGAGTAGGATTGGGCAACGCTGATTGGCGCCGATGCAATCCGCACGATCGAAGTTATCCCTAAGAATATTTCTTGTGAAAATATTCTTCCGAACTTCTCGACAAATTAGGAAACAGCTTATACTGTAATCCTAGTTGAGTAGGATTGGGCAACGCTGATTGGCGCCGATGCAATCCGCATGATCGAAGTTATCCCTAAGAATATTTCTTGTGAAAATATTCTTCCGAACTTCTCGACAAATTAGGAAACAGTTTATACCGTAGTCCTAGTTGGAGTAGGATTGGGCAACGCTGATTGGCGCCGATGCAATCCGCACGATCGAAGTTATCCTAAGAATATCGCTTTTATTTTAAGGCTTACAATGAAAATCAAAAGATTACAACTTTTATCCTTGTGAACAAACACGAGGATCTCTCTATATCGAGGTCCGCTATGGGTTCTTTGCCCTGTCGGGACTTTTGTGTCCGTGGACCACCGCGCATTCAGATCCAAGTAGAGACCCTGCTCGAACTACAGATGTAAAGGCTCGCTTCACGAAGGAAACGGCTCGAGGGGATCACACTCACGAAGGAGAGGATCGTCATGGGATCGTGACTCACGAAGGAGAGGATCACCGAGCGGTGAGATCTACAAGGAGAAATCACGCTATCCCCGAGGTTAAGATGAAGCTTAACCTAGAGGGTATCTCAGAGTTCGACCAATTCGCTACCTTCCGCTTATAGATCGACGCCGATCGGACTTGTGCTCGCTTGCTCTAACGGCAAGGCCGACGGTCGTGGATCCCGTGAGAACTCTTTAGAAAATCCTCGAAAATCCACGCCAAGTCCAAAGCCAAATTCTCCAAATTCTCTCCAAAAGCCCCGTCCGAAGTCCTCCGAAGCTTGAAGTCCAAAAGATCCCTCTCCAAGCCAATCCCCAACCAACAAGACCCCTATTTATACAATGGTGCGCCGCCGGCCACTTTGGGAGCCACCTCTGCCTGTTGGCCGAGGTGGCTCGGCCATGGCGAGCCTCCTCGCCACTTCAGGAGGCACCTACCAAGTTGGTCGAGGTGGCTCGGCCATGGTAGTGAGGCCGCTTCGCCACTTGCCGAGGCACCTCGCCAAGTGGTCGAGGTGGCCGGCCATTGTGGTCGAGCCACTTCGCCACTTGCCGAGGTAACGGCCAAGTTGGTCGGAGGCGCTACCGCTTTTTTCCGCTTCCTTTCTCGGTCTCGGTTAGGCCCCGCTTATTCGACTTGGCCTTCTCCGACTTAGGTTCCGTCGTATTTGGTTCGGGACTAACTCTTGGTTTGTTCCGCTCAACGGTCCGGATCCGATTGCCGTCAAGTCCGGCTAAACCGTGCTTGTGACGCTGTGGTTCGCCGCCGAAGTTCGGCTTTAACGATTCGACGTCCGTATCATTCGATGGGTTGTCATTCGCCGACTTCGTCACGAGTTGGTTTCGGGATCTTGTAAGTATTTTTCAACGCCACAGATACCCTCCAAAGCGCCTCGGCCTCAATTCTTGATGAGTGCGGGATGCTTTGGACATGATGGTTCCCGCCTTCATCGGCCGAGGGTCCCAAAGATAGCTTCAAGTCTTCGATTCTTTCAGATCATCCAGTTCTTTGTAGGATTCGATAAGATCGCGGTCTTTGCATTTATTGTCGACCGCTTGTTATCTTGATTCAAGCGGTGGGTGAGTTTTGTTTGTAACTTCGTGTCGGTTGGTCGTTGTTTGACTAACCATCGACTTTTGACTTCTCCGTATGTCGGCGAACTCCTTTGTTACACATTACCGTGGTCGAGTACATGGAATTTCATAACCCTCAATCGGCTAATTCTTCCGTCATCACGTGTGTTGTTGGTTTAACCACGCGGAGAACCGATCTTTTCATGGAGATATCGCCCTAGCCTTCACGGCGAAAGTGCTTTGACCGTTGTTGGGATATGATTATCCACGGTGGGAGAAGTTTCTTCGGATTTGACACGTTGTCCGTGTCGCCATGACTTTCACGCCGCCGATTATTCCTCTCTTGGATATTATGGTGAGGAAATTAAGGGTTATCGAAGTTATCCTTAAGAATATGGATTTATTCTCCGTGAACTCCTCGAAAATTTGGAAACAGCTTTATACCGTAATCCTAGTTGAGTAGGATTGGGCAACGCGTTGATCGGCGTCGATGCAATCCGCATGATCGAGTTATCCCTAAGAATATTTCTTGTGAAAATATTCTTCCGGGAACTTCTCGACAAATTAGGAAACAGTTTATACTCGTAATCCTAGTTGGAGTAGGATTGGGCAACGCTGATTGGCGCCGATGCAATCCGCATGATCGAAGTTATCCCTAAGAATATTTCTTGTGAAAATATTCTTCCGAACTTCGACAAATTAGGAAACAGCTTTATACCGTAGTCCTAGTTGAGTAGGATTGGGCAGCGTTGATTGGCGTCGATGCAATCCGCATGATCGAAGTTATCCCTAAGAATATTTCTTGTGAAAATATTCTTCCGAACTTCTCGACAACTTACGAAACAGCTTTATACCGTAGTCCTAGTGGAGTAGGATTAGCGACGCATTGATTTGCCGGTGTCATCCGACGATCGAAGTTATCCCTAAGAATATTTCTTGTGAAAATATTCTTCCTGAACTCGATGAATTAGGCAACAGTTTATACTGTAATCCTAGTTGAGTAGGATTGGGCAACGCTTGATTGCCGATGCAACCAAGACGATCGAAGTTATCCCTAAGAATATTTCTTGTGAGAATATTCTTCCGAACTTCTCACAAATTAGGAAACGCTTTATACCGTAATCCTAGTTGAGTAGGATTGGGCAACGCTGATTGGCCGATGCAATCCATGACGTCGAAGTTATCCCTAAGAATATTTTTGTGAGAATATTCTTCCCGAACTTCGACAAATTAGGAAACAGCTTTATACCGTAATCCTAGTTGGAGTAGGATTGGCAACGCTGATTGGCGCCGATGCAATCCGCACGATCGAGTTATCCCTAAGAATATTTCTTGTGAGAATATTCTTCCTGAACTTCGACAAATTAGGAAACAGTTTATACCGTAATCCTAGTTGAGTAAGATTAGCGACGCTGATCGGCGAGGGAATTCTCGAGGTGTTATCCTCGCCAATAAACCTTCAATCTTTCCCAATATAGCGGAATTAGGAGCCATTAACGGACTGATTTGGCTATCTTGACATCCAAACAAGATTCCAATTAGGACTCCTAATTAGGGGCTGATTAGAGTCCTAATTAGAATTGATTTGGACTCCAATTAGAATTCCTACTTCTTGCCAAATAGGAGTCCTTGTTCCAAGAGGATTGGGTGCATATGGGGTTGTTATAAATACCCATAACCCTCCTTTTCTTTGACCTAGGCCGCCCCCTCTTGCTCTTTTCTCTTGTTTTCATCTCGCCGCTACCGCCTCTCTTGATCAACGAGGTATGTATACAAGGGTTTTGTAAATTTTTCTTCTTTTCTTCCCTTTTTGGCGTATTGTGTGACGCCGGCCACAAGGGGAGAAGGACGCCGACGAGTGGCGAGGCACCGGGCGGCCGGCGACGGGCCATGCCGCAGACTGGTGCTGGCGCTGCCAGTTGGCTGGCCGCCATAAGCCAATAAGGTTTGCATACTGGATTACGCAAGGGACGCCAAATACGTCGGCCTTGAGCTTAGCGGCAATAGCCGCGGCTGGAGCCCGGCAATGTACGCGCTGGGCTGCTTGGTCTTGGTCGCTTGGTTGTGTTAAGTATCGCCGATCGTCGTTCGTTAGGCCCGCCGTGGCCAATGAGCCACGACTGACCAAACGGGATTTCGCCGTTGTATTTGCCGATATTTAGCCATGTATCGACTTTGTTGTATTTTAGCCTTCGATGTCGCCGCAAGATCTCATGTTCCTGGGTCGATCAACTCCGCGACGCCGTGAATGCACGCCTTCTTTGTGCCAGCCTTATCATATTCTCGCATACATATACATTGTATCCTCGCTTCGCTCTCCTTTGTGAGGCGATTGGGAAGAGCCGAGATTCTCCTTTGTGGGATTGGGGCTTCAAAGATCACCCGTCTCGATGTTTTTAGCGGGGCGATTTCACGCGTACTCGCTCGTAGAGCCGAAATATATTGCTTGCTTTGTTTTACAGCGACTATATTTATCGTTCTCAGGAGTGTCGATCACCGGATGAAATCGTCGTCGCGATTTATAAGGTGACTTAATCTCATAGGTTTAGAAGGTTTCTACACCTTATGTTGTTTTCTCCTAAATGATACATTAACCCTTTGTTCTCTTGTGGTGGCCGGATGCTCAGATGATTATTAGATCTATTTGAAGGCTCCAATGTCAAGTCTAAGCTTCTTAAGGTCATCGGGAGAACACCTCTTTCCAGAGGCGAACATGGCGAGAGGCGAACATGAGGAAGAAGCAGATGAAGCTGAGCCTACCATCGTAATTTGGGATGGCGAGTTTGAGGATGCACTAGTCATCCGATCAAGCGCCTTCCTTTAACCTTGGCGAGAAGCGGGATTTCCCGACCCTTGTAGAGGGCCCCGGAGTTAATCTTAATGGACCACTTCCACGGATTCAACCTATTCTTGAGATTGCCGGGCCAAAATGCGCCGTTCGACTCGGTTACGTGATGGGTCTCCTTCGGCTGTTGGAGAATGGTTTGAAGCGGACGATCTCTATTATGTCGAGGTTAGATGAAACTTTATGGTCTTCGCCCATTCATATTGAGTATCTTGGAGGAAATTCGTGTTGGTGGCCCTCGGCTAGCTAATCGTTGAGCAAAAGCTCACTAGGCCTAACTTTCTTGCGTACCGTGTGGAGGATTTAGCCTTTTGAATCATGCGATGGTGATCGACTCATCGGCGAAGCTCGGATCAAGGCTTCATTGAGCAGCGCTTTTGCGAGGAAATATCGAGCAAAGATCATTTTGAACTCATATGGCGGCAATGCGGCGTAAGATAAACTTGTACCACACCCGTAGCGTCTGAGTCAGGGGTTCCAGGGAGAAAGCGTTGAAGGATTTCTGGCGTGAAGTGCACGAGTCGAGGATGTCGCGAGCGTGAAAGCAAGTCCTCGGCGTCGTCGGGAACATCTGCGGTACTATTGCCGCGAACTCTGAAGAGACGAGAGGAAGCCAAGGCACGGGTTGGCGATGGGAGGAAAAATTAGCGCCGTCAAAGTGACCTTACTTCCTTCACATTCTTGGATTCGCCCGATGAAGTCACGATGGCTGCGAGACTTTACGTTCTCTTTGTTGACCAGTGCGTTCGATTTTTATTTAGATGTATTATCATAACTTTGCTTGAATCAATTGTCTCCGACAATTGTAGCTCCTTCTATATTTGCTTCAAATGAATAAGATTTATTCCTTTCATATTTATTATGATTCTTTTATTTAAATTCGAAATAATTAACCATAATACTTATAGGATTTTGGCAAATCCTCCGGTAGCGGGTTTGATTAGCCTTTACCAACTCTTGTTTGAGTTGGGCTAAGCGTCTTGATTATCGGATCCGTTATGCGTGGCGTTGTGCTAAAAGAATGAAATTCTTCTGGGCTTCGTTATGATATTGAATACATGGGCTTCGGTACTCTTTAGCGACGAGACCCCGACAGCAGCGTGTTACGGCGTAGACTCTCATCCTTCTTGGCCCGAGGACGAAATACCCGGTCGAATTTCGGTGCCTTCTTCAATGGGAAGAGACTAAACGGCAGCGTGTGGCGTTATTCGGTAGCTAGGCTTAGGGATAAAATGCCCGGAATCGAACTCTGGTGTCTTCTTCAATGGGAGAAAGACTAAACCCGACAGCGTGTGAAGTTGACTTTAGGGTTATTAGCGACCCCGACCCTCAGCGGGTTTGATGAGCCTTTACAAACTACCGTTTGAGTTGGGCTAGCATGTAGATTATCTAAATCCGTTCTACACACAGCGTTGTGCTAAAAGAATAAAACTCTCCGGACAATGCTACGATGTTGAATGCGTGAAGCCGTCTTTTCACGGAAGACTATCGACAGCGTGATGTTACCGTGAACTCATCCCTTCTTAGGCGGGATGAAATACCCGAGTCGAACTACGGTGTCTTCTTCAATCGGAAAAAGACTAAGACAGCGTGTGGCGTTAGCTTTATCCTTCTTAGGCTTGGGATAAAATGCCCGAGTCGAACTCGGTGTCTTCTTCAATGGGAGAAAAGACTAAGCAAACTTAGCGTGTGGCGTTGGCTTTATCCGCTTAGGCTTAGGGATAAAATGCCCCAAGATGAATCTTGGTGTCTTCTTTTAATGAGGATAGGTGAACGGATAAGATTGATTGAGGTGGGAAAGGAAGAATGTGTTCTATTTCAGGGATGAAGCTAACTGTGATTCCTTCCCGGTAGGAATCGAAAGAAGACTTCGGGTGACCATTCGGGACTACAGTACGAAAATCTCGGCGCATACCTTGATTCGGCTACCTAAGATGAAAGGTGGACCTAAGGTGGGATCTCCACTCAGAAACCGAAAAGACTCAGGTGACCTTTCAGTCGGACAACACAGTGCGAATCCGGCCCTTGCCGGTCCGAGACTGAGATGGAACTAAGAGTGGGATCTCCACTCAGAGAACGAGACTCGAGGCGACCTTGATCGGACAACACAGTCTGAAAATCACGCATACCTTCGGTCGGCTATGAAGATGAAGATGGAACTAGAGTGGGATCTCACTCAGAGAACGAAAGAGACTTCGAGGCGACCTTCGATCGGACAACAGAACGAAAATCGGCGCATACCTTCGGTCACCGCTACCTAAGATGAAGATGGAACTAAGAGTGGGATCTCCACCGAGAACCGAAGAGACTCAGCGACCTTCACGGACAACTGTCGAAAATCCCTACAAGATACCTTCCGGCGCTACCTAAGATGAAGATGGAACTAAGAGTGGGATCTCCACCGAGAACCGAAGAGACTCAGCACCTTCACGGACAACCCGTCGAAAATCCCTACAAGATACCTTCACGGGCTACCGAGATGAAGATGGAACTAAGAGTGGATCTCCAGAACCGAAGAGACTCAAAGCACCTTCACCGGACAACCGGTCTGAAAATCCCTACAAGATACCTTCGGCCGGCTACCTAAGATGAAGATGGAAAGAACCCTTCCGCTTATCACTAGGATCTTACGCTGAGAGGAAGAATTTTATATTCTATCTCCCACGAAAAGGGATTTTGATTGGGCCTGCTCATAGAATCAAGAGGGATTTTGGTAATGTACCGTAAAATTGTAGACCTACCGTCAAGGAATTTGATCCGGGGAAATTATGATGGAGGACAAATCTAGGGTTATCCTCAAGAAAAGTGGGTGAAATATCCCACGAGGAACTTCCTCACGAATGGGTTATCCTCAAGATACTAAGGTAGTATTTCTTCAGAACTTCCCATTTATCTAAGATAATCGTCCGCCACTTTGGGTAATTAGGCGACACGCATCATTGGAGTAAACCGCTTCTATTACAAACGGACCTCCCATTTAGGTTCGAATTTACCTTTCTTTTGAAGTGAGGATTATCGGCCGTCGGCAATGAGGACCAAATCTCCTTCTAAAGGTTCTCGTCGAACTTTCTTGCCGAAAGCCCTCGACATCCTAGCTTGGTAGAACTCAATGCATTGTTGAGCTTCCGTGCTTTTTCATCTAACATCTCGAGTTCTTCGAGACGCGATGTTGTTTTCAATCGCCATCTCCGCTGGCAAGGGCAATGCGGAGTGACGGAATCGATTTCAATGGGAGAATCGCCACATCCGTAGACCGGGAATACGGTCTCCGAAGAAGCGGTGACAGATGCATGACATACCAGAGTGCTTCTCCAGTTTATCATCCGCCTCGCTTGTTACTCTTCACAAGCTTCATAGAATTTTGATAATCGCCTTGTTGAATGCTTCGCTAATCCATTTGCTTCGCCGATTATAAGCCGCTGAGACATCTTGTATCTTGAATTTCTCGCAAAACCCGATGAAGGAATTGCCGATGAATTGGGGACCATTATCATGCACGATCCGCCGGGACACCATGTCGATAAATGACATGGTGTTTGATAAATTTGACGACGGTGATCGCTTGACTTCTTTTAGCTGATTGCTTCACTTCACTTGGAGAAGTAATGGTGATCGCTAGAATAAACCGACGCTTTGACCGACGGAGGAAAAATGGGACCTACGACGCCCATTCCCCATGTCTCGAATGGCGGGATGTGGCGAAGGATGCAAGCTGCTTTCGGAGGTGATGCATATAATTGGCGTGAATTTGACACGTGGCATTTCGGCGTGCTTCGGCCGTCATTAATCATTGTTGGCGAAGTAGCCCATTCTCCCCGATTCGATCGTAGAGCTTGGGACCAGCCGGTGTGCACCACATTCACCTTCGTGGTGCTTCCGGGACCTCTCCGCCTCTTTGTTTGAGAGGCATCGAGCAAAGACCATCGCATTCTCGATTTATATAACGCCTCGTTTGAGTGTCATAAAAGAATCTTGAGCTTTTCACGGATTGACTTCTTCCCTCACGCCTTTCCTGAATGCCATGTAAGACGAAGTCGATGATAGAAAGCGCCAATCTCTGGCTCCAACTTGGTTTGGGTTGCATGTACTTCTTTGGTAACTACCCCTTATCTTCTTGTGTCTCATCGTATAATAGTGCGAAAAGTTGGTGAGTCTGGTAGTAACTAGTTGCTCCGGTCTCGGAAGGTTGTGCTAACGACCACATTACTTGTTGCCGGTGCATCCGCATAAGCGTTTTGGAAGGCGGGATATATTCGATGAAAAACTCTTCAATGAGTCCGCTATTTCAACGGACTATCGATGATAGGGATTAGATCAGTTCGACCGTTAGTCACGAACTGTTTAACTATCAATTGCGAATCGCCGTGCGGCGAGATATTGACCCCGGCTCCTTGGCGAAGCTAAGTCCAATAAGTAGCGCATTGTATTAGCTCGTTATTAGAAACAGGTCGGTGAGTGAATAAGCACGGGCATGACATGATTCAGGAAACTAAGACAACCCGACTCCGTGAAATCTTAGAACATCCGGGCACTTGCCACATTGGTAGCTCGAGAGGCTCACAAAATACAATCGCCATATTTGTTGGTGCGATGTAGTGTTGACTTCTTGAACTTCATCCGAAGATCATCATATAGCTCAATGCATCCGTTGTCGGTACGGCGAGAGATCTAAATCGCTTGTCCTTTGACCGACTGTTGTTTGAAATACAAATCATATTGGGACAAGAGCAAGGCCCATTTAAGCCAGCCAACTCATCGGCGGTTTGGGTCATAAATATCCGGTTGGATTTCGTTAGAGATAACATAAATCGTCGTCAGGCTAAATAGTGCGCATTTTGAATCGCGAACACTAATGCAAGGCCTTTGCTTCTCGACCATTGGATATCGAGACTTCGGCCGCGACTAATGTTGAACTCGGGTAATACTGCGCACGTTGTGACCGTATGCGTCGTCTTGCTTGGTAAAGCGAGCGAGTGATCCGTTGCCTTGGCGTAGATCAAAAGCGGTTTTCACGCCGTGACAAAACGGGGAGGTTTAGCGAGATACGATTTGATCTCTTGAATGCCGGCGTGTCCCAAATAAATGACGCCCTTCTTGTTCAACTTTGAGAACGGTTGGCACTTCCGATAGGTTCGATATGAACCGGATGTCATGATCGCCCTTGTAACCCAGAGTTCTCTCAGTTTCGGAGGTTGCAACTCTTGAATCGCCTTCTTTGTCGGGATCGGCGTGGATTCCTTTGTCGGTGGCAAAGCCGGCAGAGACACCTTTGGACATCCCAAGGAAGGATTTGGCGGGATTCATCTTTAGTCGATGAGTTCGCATGAGCTCGAAAACCGTTCTAAGATCTTTGATGTGATCTCCTTTGTCCGCGGCTTTTCACGACCAAATCGCCGACGTAGCATTCACCATTTTCCAAGATGATGCCGAAAATCTCCGCCATTGCTCGCCGGTATGTTGCCGACATTTTGAGGCGAGCGGCATGACCGTGTAGCATATATATGCGATGGCGTTACGAGCGGCTGTGTGTTTGGCGTCATCGGGGTGCATCTTGATTTGATTGTATCAGAAACCATCCATGAGCGACATTCTTTCAAATCCACCGTGTTGTCGACTATGACATCGGTGATTGGTAGAGGAAAGTCATCTTTGGGGCAAGCGGCGTTCAAGTCTCTATAGTCGACCACAGTCCTAATCGAACCATTCTTCTTCATGGCCAGGGACTATATTAGCCACGTCCAGGATCTTGAATTTCCTCGATGAATCCGATTCTATGAGTTTCTTCACCGTCAACGATTGCCTCCAATATTTGTGGACGAAACCGTCTTTCTTGTTGCAGCCGGGTTTGACATCCGCTTTGATGTTGAGGCGATGTGTTGCCACATTAGGTCGAGTCTGGCATGTCCTCGTAACTCGGTGAATACATCGATATACTCCCCGATTAGGGCAATCAACTCTTCCTTTTCTTAGGGGTATTGCGATGTTAATGAGCTTAGGATGCTCTTCATCACCCATATTAACTGGACTACCTCATCCTTAGTAGGGGTTCTCTTTGTTCGAACCTATCCCGAGCTGCTCTTGGAGTTGATGGATCCATGGGTCTTCCCATGTTGGCATGTCTTCATCACTCTCAACGATGGCGGGATCAGAAAGCCATATTTGACATTAAAGCCTTGAAAGCTTCTCAGAGGGTGTCGAGAATCCAGCCAGAAGAGTGGGCAGAATCAGTCTCCCTCAGGGGTGGATTATTATCAATCGACCACGAGCATTCATCTTCGAGGAGGATTAGTATCCCAATCCCCTTCTAAATGCATAGTAATTATCAGGCTTTCCTCTTGGGACATATGCGCTTTAGGAGGGGTTCGAGGGCCTCGTCAGAAACATAGACCTTCCCTCGTGTCAAGTCATACCCCATCTCTTCATGATACCGGTGTTTACGGACTATATCCGAATGTGTGGAGGATAGGTCCATCGTCGTCTTAATTCGTTTTCTAAGAAGTGATTATTTGAGCTGCATCTCCTTTACAGTAAACCAAGTCTTTTCACTACTTCGATCTTAGTGGGATGGCGAGTCTTGTCCCAAAGGAGTCTGGAGCTGCTTTTGTGTAAAGCAAGATGATCGAGTTGGCGAGGTGCAACTTCGGATCATTGTATAAACTGTCATCACATCATTCAAAGACAAAGGATACTCTAAATCGTCATTTATTGATTCATCGGCAATTTGCCAATTACAATGTTCATCTGACGATTCTTCATCGTCAAGATTGATTACAAGGGGTACAATGTCATTTAGAACAAAACCACCACTATAACCAAGCCCGGCTTCGGTATCAGCTTCTCCACATTAGTGCCTTGGTAGATGATTGATTTGGGACTCATTACCGTAGAGGAGAGAATCGGTGAAATAATTCTCCATCCCTTAAGCGGTTGTTTGTCGCGACCAGATCTTGACCTCATTATTCGTGTCTACATATTTGAGACAGCGATGAAGAGTAGAGGGGACTATAATATTATTGTGGATCCAAGGTCGACCCAACAATAAGTTATAGGAAGTCTCTGCGTCAATCACATAGCAGGTGACTTCGGACTTTAAGTCCCCCATTTGGCACTTTATCCGGATCTTACCAAGCGGTAGAGACCGGTGTTAAATCCATAAATCATTGTGCTGTCGATGCGGCACTCTTGGCGAGAATTCAAGATGATACATGGCGGGGGCATGATGCTCTGGCCGGAACCGGATCGACTTGGATCGGTTAACTCCTTTGGAGCCAATATACGGTGAAGTATAGCGCCTATCGTGCTTGGAATTCCTTATGCATATCCTCCTTTGTAAAAGTGATGCGGGAAGTGTTTAGTCGCAAGGTTGCATTCTTTGGGCCGACTCTTACGGACTCGGCCTAATCACGGTGAAAAACACGAATCGGCGGGGCTTCTTGAAGAGCTTCTCGTCTCTTTTGATAACCATAACAACTTCGTATAGAGTGATCCTTGCGGGGATATTGGAATTGTGCCATTACATCAAAGCGGTATGGGGAGTTCGAAGTTCGGTTTATCTCTTCAATCGGGCGGTGAATCGAGGCCCTTGAGGAGTTGAACTTCTGTGGCTGTTTGTCTTCGCCTTTAGTAGTGAGGGTGTTATTGGTACCCCGGCTCGGCGGCGTCTTGGCATTTGGGTCGGAGGTTTCCGGGTATTTGTATTTGTACTCGTGTCCACTCCTGGTGGCGTGGGCTTCAGGTTCCCCTTCGGACAGCTGGAATGTTACCACGTTCGTCATCTCCTTCGAGTGCGAGCGGCATGGCATGCCTTTGCCTTCCGCTTTGACTTTTGCTTTGATGGAGAAGAAGCTACCCATTGCTCATCTTCAAGCAGGTCTGGGTGGATCCACAGGACTTCGCCATTTGGGGCTGTATATGATACAAGTCCTTCCTGGCGTTGCTTGTGTGGGTCGTCATTCACCGTCTTCATTGCGACTTTGACCACTGGTTTGGGTTCAAACCACGTCAATGGTACTGACCCAAAGCTTATGGACACCGCATTTGCTCCGACCTTCTTTTCTTTGGGCGGCTTCATAGTGATGACCCTACGTCAATTAAAGCACGGATTTTGTCCTTAAAGGTGAAGCGGGATTTAGTGGGGTGATGAGCGCCTATAGTGCGCCGCGATATCTTGGGTCATTCGTCTTCATTGCCTCCTCTTGATTCTGAATCGGAGGGAGCTTGATCTTGTTATTTTCCACAAGATATTTGAAGAGACCGGGAATCTCGTCGTCCCTAAAGGAATAGGACTTGAATCGGCTCTAAGGCCTTCGTTTTTGTGGCCCGGGTTGCCCGTTGATTGTTACTGTTCGGCCCGTATTCTTCTTCTTCTGTATTCTTTGGGGTTGGAGTTGGAGCGTTTGGTTCGCAACCGCCGTCTTGGCTTGCTCTTTCCCTTTGCGTGGGACAAAGTTAAGCGAGCTTCGTTGTCGGTGACCTCTCTCGCCTTTTCCTTTTGAGGAACCTCTCGGCTTGCTCTCCACGAACCTTCGGGTCCTTCCACGTTATCGATGGTGCTGTACCCATTGCTTCAAGCACATCTATCGATAAGTTCTTGTGGCGAGTTTGGAGGATGAACTCCTCTGTTATTGGATCCCGGTTCATTGCCTTGTTAGAATCGTTTGACAAAGATATCCACGGTTTCTCCGTTTTACGCTTCGTCGAGCAATGTCGATCGATACCTCGGTATCGTCATCAAAATTGGTAAGGAAGCTAGACTCCATGTCGTCCCGGCGTGAATGCTCCGGGAGGCGGTACCGTCGAAGCTGACCCACGAAGGGTGCCGACGAATGACCGAACCATCGGGGGTTCGTTGCGAGAAATAACTTTCAGAGGTGTGACTTGAAATAAATCAAGTCTTTGCGTCGGGAACCCTTCCGTCAAATGGTGTGAAGTTTATTAAGTTAAACCGGCGGTGCGGATTGATTCCCACTCCCTGGGTATGGGCAAGGAATACTGTCTTCTTTACTTCTTGGCGAAAATCAATGAGTTGATTTTGCTCTCCAAGTCTTTGATCTTCTCGCTTTCCTGAGCAACAACATCTATGTTTTGCCCAGCGTTGCGGGGTTCAGGAGGGTTATCATCTTCTTGTGCTTCCTCCTGATCTGAATCGCTATCATCTTCATCGACGTTGGTGCGCTGACTCGATTCACCTTGATGTTTCGTCAAGGCTTGGATCTGTTGGTCATGCATTTCTCTCATCGTCTGCATGGCCAACTCCATTTCTAACTTGAAGTTTTCCCGTTGTTTATTCAACGCTTCGTCTAGCATTTTGGCCACTTGATGCATGCGATCATAAAGCGTTTCTTGGGGGCTTCCTTCGCTAGATACGGTATGATCGGATCGATTCGCGGAGCCAATATCCGACGATCATCCTTCGGTATTCCCTTGAAGTTTATCATATCTGGACCGTCGGATAGTCCCGGACAGAAACGAGTTAGCCGTTGCGATGCGCTGGGAATAGCC
Source organism: Asparagus setaceus (assembly GCA_012295165.1). Taxonomy (NCBI): domain Eukaryota; kingdom Viridiplantae; phylum Streptophyta; class Magnoliopsida; order Asparagales; family Asparagaceae; genus Asparagus; species Asparagus setaceus. Next base: position 36,503,879 of record CM022705.1, read on the forward strand.
CGTGACGATGGTTCTTTGCTGGTCATATTATTAGTGACCTCTGGCAACTCATCCTCTCGGGATGTCATCCTTTTGCGGAATCGCCTTGACCTAGGTCTTGGCGCGTTGGCGCTAAGCCTCTGGAAAACGAAACTCTTTACGGAGTTTCTTGCCGGCAGTACTCAGAGCACCGTCTTGATGAGCTTGGAGCACAAAACGGCGCATCAATTTAGGGGTTCCCTTGAGATTTTCGTACCCTTTGCGGTAGTCAGCTCGTCGGTGTGTGTGCAGAACATCTGCCGTGTGTTGGCGTGATCTCGGGTATAACATCGTCGTCATCAAGCGAGGCGTCTCCTTCGAGAATGGTCAAGACTACCGAAAGTAACTTCGCCTTGACTTCGCTTATGTGGCGTGAAGTTTGAGGGACTCTCGGACCGATCTTTAATCCGGTTGGAGATGTCGCGAGAATCTCCGGTCCTTTATGGAGCGGGTGCGACCTCTGTATGAGGAGTGACCCGTGATCCCTTGAGAGGACCCAGCGATCTTTGATAGTTGGTTTCACCACGGTTCAGTGCGAGCACCTTTGACCTTGGCCCGTCGGACTTGAACTTTGGCCCATTTGCATACGCGCGCCCTTTGGCTTAAGTCTTAGAGCAGGAGCATGGGCAGCGGGGTTGGGGCACCGTTAGACTTGGGCCTCAAACACGGTGATGCGTTGGTGGCTTCTTTACCGCCTCCTTCTTCAGTTCCGCGAGCTTGCTGCACAAAGCTCGTGCTTGGGAAGTCTTGTGGCGCTTCGGATGCGCTCACGGGTGTGGAACGGTTCCGTTTAGCGGACCCACTTTCGTTGGTTGGCGGCTTGGATAGACCGTCGATCACTTGGTGAAGCCTCTGCGTAAGTCCGGATCTTAGATCCGCCGTAGCGGACCCCATCCACGGATTGCATGACCTTGGCAAGCTTGCGCCATGCTTTGTCGTCGCCTTTGGCGGCTTCGCTTAGGCGCCCGGCGCATCATCGGCGTTCATCTCGGGTGCCATCGGACTTGAGGCGCCGGCGGGATTTCGCTACTGCGGCGGCGAGGTTAGACTTCGCCGTCTGGGGCTCTACATCGAGGCCCATCGGGTTCTCCTGCGGCGAGACCTTCTTGGGCGGCGGGGAACTGATCCGAGGAGGGTGAGGATAGGTACTCCTCGAACTTCTCACAGTCGGAACTTCGACCTCTTCTTCCACCGGGATAGGGATCCGCGGTTGCGTACGGCGACCTCCGATCGAGGCGGTGGCTCCCATAATGTCGCCCGGCTTGTTCGCGGTAAAAGTTGGGATGATTGCCATTGATTTGAATTTGCTTACGCCTTCTTTGGCCTACAACAAAATTCAAAAGAAATATCGCCTTTATTTTAAGGCTTACAATGAAAATCAAAAGATTACAACTTTTATCCTTGTGAACAAACACGAGGATCTCTGTTATATCGAGGTCCCGGCGTGGGTTCTTTGCCCGTCGGACTTTTGTGTCCGTGGACCACCGCGCAATTCAGATCCAAGTAGAGACCGGGTTACGGAACTACAGATGTAAAGGGGCTCGTTTCCGAAACGGCGCTGAGGGATCACACTCACGAAGGAGAGGATCGCTGCGGGGATCGTACTCACGAAGGAGAGGATCACCGGGCGGGTGAGATCTACAAGGAGAAATCCGCAGCTATCCACGAGGTTAAGACGAAGCTTAACCTAGAGGGTATCTGTAGTTGACCAATTGATTACCTTCGGCTTATAGATCGGGCGTCATTGGACTTGTGCTCGTCGGTGCTTTAAGGCAGTGCGTCGGCGGCTCGTGGATCCCGTGAGAACTCTTTAGAAAATCCTCGAAAATCCGCTCAAGTCCAGAAAGCCAAATTCTCCAAATTCTCTCCAAAGCCCGTCCGAAGTCCTCAGAAGCTTGAAGTCCAAAAGATCCCTCTCCAAGCCAATCCCCCCAACCAACAAGACCCCCCCCCTATTTATACAATAGAAGTCGCTCCTACTCGACGGCAGTGCAGAAACCACCTCCGTGGCTCGTGTGGTGGCCGAGCCTCCCACTCGCTGAGAGGCACGGATTGGTAGGAGAGTGGCTCGGCCATGGTGTGCCCCACCGACCCCACTTGGCGGACCTCGACAAGTTGGCGAGGTGGCACAAAACTGGCGTGCCACTTTCAAAGTAACTTCGGCAGAAGTTGCGGCTTCAGCGTTTCGCCGTTCGCCGTTTTTCGGTCTCGGGTTTAGGCCACCTATTCGACTCTTGGCCTTCTCGGGACTTAGGTTCCGTCGTATTTGGTTCGGGACTAACTCTTGGTTTGTTCGGTTCAAGCGATCTGGGATCCGATCGTGCATTCAAGTCGGTTTAAGCCGTGCTTGTGGCTGTGGGTTCGCCGTCGAGTTCGCGTCTTAACGATTCGGCGTCCGTATCATTCGATGGGTTGTCATTCGCCGACTCCACATCACGAGTTGGTTTCGGGGATCTTGTAAGTATTTTCAAGCGCTTCTGAAATCGGTGTAAATTTTTATAATATGATGAGACAATTTTACCCTTATCACATTAAATCAATGGCTGAGATATACCCTCTATCACATGGAACCAACGACTGAGATTTGGCCCTATCTCTTCTCAAAGCCTATGAAATTGTTAATTTTGGACTTTGGGAAATAATTTGCTAATGGGTTAAAACAACTAAAAATAGCAAAAATCCTGAGATATAGCTCATGAAATTGTGAATTCTGGCCACCCAGAAAGTATTTGACAACTGGTCGAAACGACTAAAAATGACTAACAATCGTGGGTTATAGCTCATGAAATTGTGAAATTTTTCCACCACGAAATTATTTATTAAAACAACTAAAAATGGCTATAAATCGTGGGTTATAACTCACGAAATCATGAATTTTGGCTATCATGAAATTATTTGATATTGGATCAGCACGACTAAAAATATCTAAAAATTGAGGGTTGTAGCTCATGAAATCTTTAATTTTGGCCTTTGTTAAATTATTTGCCACCGAGTTGAAATAACTATAAAAATCGTGGGTTATAGCTCATGAAATCTTTAATTTTGGCCTTTGTTAAATTATTTGCCAACGATCATCGGCTAAAATAGCAAAAATGTGGATTATAGCTCACAAAATCGTGAATTTTAGCTACCACGAAATTATTTGATATCGAGTCGAAACGACTAAAATGACTAACAATCGTGGGTTATAGCTCATGAAATTGTGAAATTTTTCCACCACGAAATTATTTATTAAAACAACTAAAATGGCTATAAATCGTGGGTTATAACTCACGAAATCATGAATTTTGGCTATCATGAAATTATTTGATATTGGATCAGCACGACTAAAAATATCTAAAAATTGAGGGTTGTAGCTCATGAAATCTTTAATTTTGGCCTTTGTTAAATTATTTGCCACCGAGTTGAAATAACTATAAAAATCGTGGGTTATAGTTCATGAAATCGTGAATTTTAGCCTCCGTAAAATTATTTGCCAACAGATCATCACGGCTAAAAATAGCAAAAAATCGTGGATTATAGCTCACAAAATCGTGAATTTTAGCTACCACGAAATTATTTGATATCGAGTCAAAACGACTAAAATGACTAACAATCGTGGGTTATAGCTCATGAAATTGTGAAATTTTTCCACCACGAAATTATTTATTAAAACAACTAAAATGGCTATAAATCGTGGGTTATAACTCACTAAATCATGAATTTTGGCTATCATGAAATTATTTGATATTGGATCACACGACTAAAATATCTAAAAATTGAGGGTTGTAGCTCATGAAATCTTTAATTTTGGCCTTTGTTAAATTATTTGCCACCGAGTTGAAATAACTATAAAAATCGTGGGTTATAGCTCATGAAATCATGAATTTTAGTCATCACAAAATTATTTGACAACGGATCGAAATGACTAAAAATGGCCAAAATCTTGGGTTATAGCTCACGAAATCATGAATTTTAGTCATCACAAAATTATTTGACAACGGATCGAAATGACTAAAATGATAAAAATCATGGGTTATAGCTCATAAAATCTTTAATTTTAGCCATCGCAAAATTATTTGCCAATAGGTCGAAATGACTAAAATGATAAAAAATCATGGGTTATAGCTCATGAAATTATTAATTGGCCATTGTGAAATTATTTGGCAACGAGTCAAAATGACTAAAAATGGACAAAAATTATGCGTTATAGCTCATGAAATCCTATATTTTGGCCTCATGAAATTATTCGTCGATAGCTGAAATGATTGAAAATGGCTAAAAATCGTGGGTTATAGCTTATGAAATCATGAATTTTAGTCATCACAAAATTATTTGACAACGGATCGAAATGACTAAAAATGTTTAATAATCGTGAGTTATAGCTCATAAAATCTTTAATTTTAGCCATCGCAAAATTATTTGCCAATAGGTCGAAATGACTAAAATAGCCATAATCACGGGTTATAGCTCATGTAATCGTAAATTTTGGCCACCATAAAATTATTTTCCAATAGCAAAATGATAAAAATGGCAAAAAAATCATGAGTTATAGCTCATGAAATCATGAATTTTAGCCTCCACTAAATTATTTTGTAACGCGTGAAAATAACTAAAACTAGCTAAAAATTGTGGGTTGTATAGCTCATGAAATTGTTAATTTTGGCCTCCATGAAATTATTTGCTAATGGGTCTAAATGACTAAAAATGGCCAAAAATCTTGGGTTATAGCTCATGAAATCATGAATTTTAGACTGCACAAAATTATTTAAACGACTAAAGTTGGCCAAAGGTCATGGGTTATGGCTCACGAAATCATGAATTTTGGCCTCTGGAAATTATTTGTCAATGGGTCAAAGCGACTAGTAATGATAAAAAATCATGGATTATAGCTCATGAAATTGTGAATTTTAGCCGCCACGAAATTATTTGACAATGAGTCGAAACGACTAACAATGGCCAAAATTGTGGGTTATAGCCCATAGAAGCATGAATTTTGGCCGCAACGAAGTTATTTGATAACTAGTCAAAATGATTAAAAATGATAAAAAAAATTATGGGTTATAGCTCATAAAATCTTTAATTTTGGCCTCTGTAAAATTATTTACCAACGGGACGAAATAACTAAAAATGGCTAAAATTCGTGGGTTATAGCTCATGGAATCATGAATTTTGGCATCCGCTAAATTTTTTGTCAATAGGTCGAAATAACTAAAAATCACCAAAAATCATGCATTTTAGCTCATGAAATGATAAATTTTAGCCTCCGGGAAACCGACAGGTCGAAATGACAAAAGAGAGCCAAAAATCGCGGGTAATTTCTCATGAAATCGTAAATTTTGGCCCCATGAAATAGTTTACAACCGGTTCGAAAATGACTAAAAATAGCCAAAAATAATGAGTTATAGCTCATGAAATTGTGAATTTTGGTCACTGCAAAATTATATGACAACGGGTTGAAACGCCAAAAATGGCCAAAAATCGTGGGTTAAAAGCTCATGAAGTTGTGAATTTTGGCTGTTGTGAAATTATTTAGCAACGGGTCAGAACGAGTAAAAATGACCAAAAATCACGGGTTATAGCTCACAAAATCATGAATTTTTTGTATTACAAAATTATTTGACAACGGATCGAAGTGACTGAAAATAGCTACAAATCATTGATTATAGCTCATGAAATCATAAAGTTTAGATTCCACTTAATTATTTACTATGGCTTCAAAACTACTAAAAATAGCCAATAATCGTGGGTTATAAGTCATAAAATTATGAATTTTGTCCCATGTGAAATCGTTTGCTACAGGGTCAAAACGACTAAAAATGGCAACAATCATGGCTTATAGCTCACTAAATCGTTAATTTTGATCGCCACGAAATTATTTGATAACAGGTCAAAATAACTAAAAATGGCTAATAACCATGGATTACAGCTTATAAAATCTTTAATTTTGGCCTACACGAAATTATTTTCCAACAGGTGGAAACAACTAAGAATAGCTAAAAATTAGAGGTTATAGCTCATGAAATTATTAATTTTGGCCTCCACTAAATATTTGCCAAAGGTCGAAACGACTAAAATTGGTCACAAATTGTGGGTATAGCTCACAAAATCGTGAATTTTGGTCATGATGAAATTATTTGACAATGGGATGAAACGATTAAAAATGTCCAAAAATCATGGATTACAGCTCATGAAATCTTTAATTTAGGCCTCCACAAAATTGTTTGCCAATGGGTCGAAATGACTAAAAATAGCCAAAAATCGTGGGTTATAGCTCATGAAATCGTGAATTTTGGACTCTGCAAAATTATTTACAAATGAGTCAAACAAAAAAAAGGCCAAAATACTAAATTATAACTCACAAAATCAAGCATTTTGGCCACCACAAACTTATTTGACAATGGGTACAAACGATTAAAAATGGCAAAAAATTATGGATTAAGCTCACAAAATCGTGATTTTTTGCCACCATCAAATCATATGACAGCGGGTCAAAATAATTAAAAATAGCCAACAATCATGGGTTATAGCTTGCCAAATTGTGAATTTTGGTCATGATGAAATTATTTGACAATGGGTCGAAATGACTAAAAATGGCAATAAATCGTGGGTTATAGCTCATGAAATTGTGAATTTTGGCCTTGTGAAATTATTTTCCAACCGGTCAAAATAACTAAAAATGGCCAAATATCATATGTTATAGCTCATGAAATCATGACTTTTGGCTTCTTCAAAATTATTTGTCAACGGGTCGAAACGACTAGATATGGTCAAAAATCGTGGGTTATAGCTCACAAAATTGTAAGTTTTGGCCACCATGAAATTATTTGACAATGGGTCGAAACAACTAGAAATGGCCAAAAATACTCGATTATAGCTCATGTAATCTGGAATTTTGACCATTGCGAAATTATTTGACAACGATCCAAAATGACTAAAAATGCTCAAAAATCGTGGATTATTGCTCGTGAAATCGTGAATCTTGGCTGCCATGAAATTATTTGACAATAGCAGTGACTAAAAATTATAAAAAATAATGGGTTATAGATCGTGAAATAGTGAATTTTGGCTACAGTGTAATTATTTGATAGCGAGTCGAAACGACTAAAAATTGTCAAAAATCATGGCTATTGCTCATGAAATCTTTTGGCCTCTAGGAAACTAATAGGTCGAAATAGCAAAAAAAAGGGTAAAAAATCGTGGGTTATAGCTCACAAAATTGTAAGTTTTGGCCACCATGAAATTATTTGACAATGGGTCAAAATGACTAAAAATGGCAATAAATCGTGGGTTATAGCTCACAAAATTGTAAGTTTTGGCCACCATGAAATTATTTGACAATGGGTCAAAATGACTAAAAATGGCAATAAATCGTGGGTTATAGCTCACAAAATTGTAAGTTTTGGCCACCATGAAATTATTTGACAATGGGTCAAAATGACTAAAATGGTTAAAATTATGGGTTATAGCTCATGAAATCGTGAATCTTGGTCGCCATGAAATTATTTGACAATGGGTCGAAATGACTAAAAATTGCTAACTATCATGGGTTATACCTCATGAAATTGTGAATTCTAGCCACCTTGGAAGTATTTGACAATTGGTTGAAATGACTAAAAATAGCTAAAAATCATGGGACATAGCTCACGAAATTTTGAAAATTTTCCACAGTAAAACTATTTCTCTAAATGACTAAAAATGGCAATAAATCGTGGGTTATATCTCACAAATCATAAATTTTGGCCATCGTGAAATTATTTCACATTAGGTTGACATGACTGAAAATATCTAAAATTTGAGAGTTATAGCTCGTGAAATTTTAAATTTTGACCTTTGTAAAATTATTTGCCAATGAGTAGAAATAAGTACAAAAATTATGGGTTATAGTTGTTGTAATCGTGAATTTTTACCTCCGTAAAATTAATTGCCAACGGGTCATACCTACTAAAAATGGTAAAAAATCAAGGGCTATGGCCGAAACGAAATCGTGAATTTTGGCTATCGCGAAATTATTTGACAACGAGTAGAAACAACTAAAAATGGCCAAATATCGTGGATTATAGTTCGCGAAATCGTGAATTTTTACCATGGAGAAATTATTTAACAGCTGATCAAAATGATTAAAAATGATAAAAATCATGGGTTATAGCTCATGAAATTATTTGACAACTAGTCGAATGACTAAAAAGGTAAAAATCGTGGGTTATAGCTCATGAAATCATAAAATTTTAGCCTCCACAAAATTATTTGACAACGATCCAAAATGACTAAAATGGTTAAAAATTATGGGTTATAGCTCATGAAATCGTGAATTCTGGCCATCGCAAAATTATTTAACAACGAGTCAAAATGACTAAAAATGTTTAAAAATCGCTAGTTATAGCTCATAAAATTTTTAATTTTAGCAACATTATTTGCCAATAGGTCGAAATGACTAAAAATAGTCAATAATCGTGGGTTAAAGCTCATGTAATAATGAAGTTTGGCCACCGCAAAATTATGACAATGGGTCAAAATGACTAAAAATGGCAAAAAAAACGTGGCTTAAAGCTAACGAAACCGTGAATTTTGGCCTATATGAATCTATCTGTCAACATTTAGGAAAGACTAGAAATAGCTAAAAATCATGGATTATAGCTCATGTAATCTGGAATTTTGACCATTGCGAAATTATTTGATTATGGGTCAAAAAGACTAGAAATGACCAAAAAAACATGCATTAAAGCTCACGAAATCATGAATTTTGGCCACCACAAAATTATTTGACAACTAGTCGAATGACTAAAAAGGTAAAAATCATGGATTATAGCTCACAAAATCGTGACTTTTGGCCACCATGAAATTATTTTATAACGAGTCAAAATGACTAAAATGGCAATAAGTAGTAGGTTATAGCTAAATAGTAGATTATAGCATATGAAATCGTGAATTTTGTCCCCTTGAAATTATTACCAACGGGTCGAAATGACTAAAGATGGCAAAAAATCGTGAGTTATAGCTCATGAAATCGTGAATTTTGGCTATCGCGAAATTATTTGACAATGGGTCAAAATGACTAAAATGGTTAAAAATTATGGGTTATAGCTCATGAAATCGTGAATTTTGGCTATCGCGAAATTATTTGACAATGGGTCGAAACAACTAGAAATGGCCAAAAATACTCGATTATAGCTCATGTAATCTGGAATTTTGACCATTGCGAAATTATTTGACAATGGGTCAAAATGACTAAAATGGCAAAAATTATGGATTAAGCTCACAAAATCGTGACTTTTGGCCACCATGAAATTATTTTATAACGAGTCAAAATGACTAAAATGGTTAAAAATTATGGGTTATAGTTGTTGTAATCGTGAATTTTAGCCTCCACAAAATTATTTGACAATGGGTCAAAATGACTAAAAATAGCTAAAAATCATGGGTTATAGCTCATGAAATCATAAATTTTGGCCATCGTGAAATTATTTGCCAATAGGTCGAAATGACTAAAAATAGCTAAAAATCATGGATTATAGCTCATGAAATCGTGAATTTTTACCATGGAGAAATTATTTAACAGCTGATCAAAATGATTAAAAATGAAAAAAAATCGAAAATTATTTGGCAACAGGTCAAATGACTAAAAATGTATAAAAACTGTGCGTCATAGCTCATGGAATCCTGCATTTTAGCCTCAGCGAAATTATTTATCGGCGGCCAAAATGACTAAAAATGGTTAAAAATTATGGGTTATAGCTCATGAAATCGTGAATTCTGGCCATCGCAAAATTATTTAACAACGAGTCAAAATGACTAAAAATGTTTAAAATCGCTAGTTATAGCTCATAAAATTTTAATTTTAGCAACATTATTTGCCAATAGGTCGAAATGACTAAAATGCTCAAAAATCGTGGGTTATAGCTCATGAAATCATGAATTTTGGCTATCGCGAAATTATTTGATTATGGGTCAAAAGACTAGAAATGACCAAAAACATGCATTAAAGCTCACGAAACCGTGAATTTTGGCCTATATGAATCTATCTGTCAACATTTAGGAAAGACTAGAAATAGCTAAAAATCATGGATTATAGCTTTTGAAATCGTGACTTTTACCATTGCGAAATTATTTGATTATGGGTCAAAAAGACTAGAAATGACCAAAAAAACATGCATTAAAGCTCACGAAATCATGAATTTTGGCCACCACAAAATTATTTGACAACTAGTCGGAATGACTAAAAAAGGTAAAAAAATCATGGATTATAGCTCACAAAATCGTGACTTTTGGCCACCGCGAAATTATTTTATAACGAGTCAAAATGACTAAAAATGGCAATAAGTAGTAGGTTATAGCTAAATAGTAGATTATAGCATATGAAATCGTGAATTTTGTCCCCTTGAAATTATTACCAACGGGTCGAAATGACTAAAGATGGCAAAAAAAATCGTGAGTTATAGCTCATGAAATCATAAATTTTAGCCTCCACAAAATTATTTTGTAATGGGTGAAAACAACTAAAACTAGCCAAAAATCGTGGGTTGTATAGCTCATGAAATTGTGAATTTTGGTCTCCGTGAAATTATTCTAACTGGTCAAAACGATTAAATATGGTAAAAAATCTTGAGTTTGTAGCTCATGAAATCATGAATTTTGGACTGTGCTAAATTATTTACTAAGCGGTCAAAATGACTAAAATTGGCTAAAAGTCATGGATTATAGCTCACGAAATAGTAAATTTTCACCATCGCGAAATTATTTGGCAATGGGTCGAAGTGACTAAAATTGGCAAAAAATCATGGGTTATAACTCACAAAATCGTGAATGTTGGCCACTGCCAAATTATTTAACAACTGATCGAAATGACCAAAAAATTGCCGAAACTAATGGATTATAGCTCATGAAATCATGAATTTTGACTTCCATGAAACCAACAGGTCAAAACAACTAAAAATGATCAAAAGTTATGGATTATTTATCATGAAATCGTGATTTTTTGTTTCCACGAAATTATTTACCAATGGGTTGAAAAGACTAAAAATGGCCAAAAATCGTGGGTTATAGCCCATGAAATTTTAAATTTTGGACTCCATGAAATAATTTGCTAACAGGTCCAAATAACTAAAAATAGCCAAAAATTATGGGCTATAGCTCATGAAATTGTGAATATTATCCTCCGCTAAAGTATTTGACGACTGGTTGAAATGACTGAAAATGACGAATAATTGTGGGTTATAGCTCATGAAATTGTGAATTTTCACTACCTCGAAATTATTTGACAATAGATCAAAATTATAAAAATGGCCATAAATCATGGATTATAGCTTATGAAATCATGAATTTTAGCCACGGTGAAATTATTTGACAACAGATCAAACAGACTAAAAATAGCAAAAAATCATGGGTTTGGCAACCATGAAATTTTTTGACAACGGGTTGAAAATGACTAAAAATTGCTAAAAATCATACTTTATTGCTCATGAAGTCGTGATTTTTTGCCACCGTGAATTTATTTGAAAACGGGCCAAAACAACTAAAAAATATCCAAAAATCGTGGGTTATAGCTCATAAAATCCCTATTTCAGCCTTCGCGAAATTATTTCTCTAGTTAAAACGGGTAAAGATAGCCAAAAATCTTGGGTTGTAGCTCATAAAATTCTGGATTCTGTCGTGAAATTATTTGGTTGACGTGACTAAAAATGTCTAAAAATCCGGGGTTATAGCTCATGAAATCTTTAAGTTTAGCTCCTATGTAATTATTCGCCAATAGGTCGAAATGACTAAAAATAGCTAAAAATCGTGAGTTATAGTTCATGAAATTATGAATTTTGGTCTCCGCAAAATTATTTGCTAACGGGTCGTGATGACTACAAATGGCCAAATATCGTGAATTATAGGCCACAAAATAATAAAATTTTACCATTGCAAAATATTTAACAGCGGGTCAAAATGACTAGAAATGGTAAACAATGGGGAATATAGCGCATGAAATCATGAATTTTAGCCACCGAGAAATTATTTGACAACGGGTCAAAATGACTAAAAATGGACAAAAATCGTGGGTTGTAGCGCAAAAAATTATTTGTCAACGCCCAAAACAATTAAAAATAGCAAAAAATCATGGATTTAGCTCATAAAATCGTGAATTTTGGCCACCACAAAATTATATGACAACGTGTCGAAATGACTAAATCTCCAAAACTCGTGAGTTATAACTCATAAAATTTTTAATTTTGGCCTCTGTGAAATTATTTGTCAACAGGTCGAAATGACTAAAAATAGACAATAATCGCGGGTTATATATCATGTAATTGTGAATTTTGGCCACTGCGAAATTATATGACAATGGGTCGAAATGACTAAAAATAGCAAAAAATCATGGGTTACAGCTCACAAAATTGTGAATCTTGGCCTCTATAAATCTATTTGTCAATACGTCAAAACGACGAGAATGGCCAAAAATTATGGATTATAACTCTCAAAATAGTGAGTTTTGGCCACCGTTAAATTATTTCACAATGAGTCGAAATGACTAGAAATGGTAAAAAATCATGGATTATATCTCACAAAATTTTAAATTTTTACCACCGTGAAATTATTTGATAACTCATAGAAATAACTAAAAATAACAAAAAAATCGCGGGTTATAGCTCACAAAATTGTGAATTTTGGCTGATGCGAAATTATTTGACGACGGGTCAAAACAGCTAAAAATGGCCAAAAATCATGAGTTATAGCTCATGAAATCATGAATTTAAGCCTCCGTGAAATTATTTTCTAATTGGTCAAAATAACTAAAAATAGCTAAAAATTATGGGTTGCAGCTCACGAAATTGTGCATTTTGTCCTCCGTGAAATTATTTGCTAATGGCTCAAAACGACGAAAATGGCCAAAAATCATGGGTTATAGCTCATGAAATCATGAATTTTGGATTGCGCAAATTATATACAAATAGGCCAAAATGACTAAAATTGGCCAAAAATTATGGATTATAGCTAACGAAATCGTGAATTTTGGTCATCAGGAAATTATTTGTCAATGGGTCAAAGTAACTAGAAGTGGCCAAAAATCATGGATTATGGCTCATAGAATCACGAATTTTGGCCATCACAAATTTTTTGACAATGGGTCAAAATGACTAAAATAGTCAATCGATCTTGAGTTATAGCTCACGAAATTGTGATTTTTAGCTGCTGTAAATTATTTGATAACTGGTCAAAATGACTAAAAATAGCCAAAAAAAGGGGGTTATAGCTCATGAAATCTTTAATTTTAGCCTTCACAAAATTATTTGCCAATGGGACGAAATAATTAAAATGGCCAAAATCATGGGTTATCTCCCATGAAATCATGAATTTGGCAACTGCGAAATTATTTGACAACGGGTTGGAACGACTAAAAATGGCCAAAATCATGGGTTATAGCTCATGAAATCATGAATTTTAGCCACCGAGAAATTATTTGACAATGGGTTAAAATGACTAAAAATGGCCAAAATCATGGGTTATAACTTTTGAAGTAGTGAATTTTGGTCGCTCTGAAATTATTTGACAACAGGTCAAAATGACTAAAAATAGCTAAAATTATGGGTTATAGCTCATGAAATCTTTAATTTTAGCCTTCACAAAATTATTTGCCAATGGGACGAAATAATTAAAATGGCCAAAATCATGGGTTATAGCTCATGAAATCGTGAATTTTGGCCACCACAAATTATTTGACAACGGGTTGGAACGACTAAAAATGGCCATAAATCATGAGTTATAGCTCACAAAATCGTGAATTTTGGCCACAACAAAATTATTTGAAAACGTGTGGAAATAAATGGCCAAAAAATCATGGGTTATAACTTTTGAAGTAGTGAATTTTGGTCGCTACGAAATTATTTGACAACAGGTCAAAATGAATAAAAATGATAAAAAATTAAGGGTTATAACTCATGAAATCTTTAATTTTAGCCTCCATAAAATTATTTGCCAACGATTCAAAATAACTAAAAATGACAAAAAAATCATGGGTTATAGCTCATGAAATCGTGAATTTCGGCCACCAAAAAATTATTTGACAACAGGTAGAAATGACTAAAAATGGCCAAAAATTGTTGGTTATTAATCATGAAATCATGAATTTTCACCATAGCAAAATTATTAACCAGTTGTTTAAAACGACTAAAAATGGCAAAAAATCATGGGCTAAAGCCCATGAAATTATAAATTTTAGGCTCCATGAAATTATTTGCTAACATGTTCAAATAACTAAAATGGGCCAAAATCGTGGGTTATAGCTCATGAAATCGTGAATTTTGACCGCCACGAAATTATTTGACAACGGGGTGAAATGAATAAAAATAAACCAAAATCGGGTTGCTCATGAAATTTTTAATTTTTCCCTCTGTGAAATCATTTGCGATTATGTTGAAGCAACTAAAAATATAAAAAAAATCGTGAGTTATAGCTCATGAATCGTGAAGTTTGGCCTTCGTGAAATTAATTGCCAATAGGTCAAAATGACTAAAATTTCCTAAAATCATGGGTCACGAAATCGTGAATTTTGGCCACCACAAATTATTTGACAATGGGTTAAAATGACTAAAAATATTCAAAAATTATGGGTTATAGCTCATGAAATCTTTAAGTTTGGCCTCTACAAAATTATTTGCCGACAGGTCAAAATGACTAAAAATAGCCAATTATCGTGGATTATAGGTCTTGAAATTGTGAATTTTGACAACTGCAAAGTTATTTGACAACGGTCCAAGCAACTTAAAATAACAAAAAATTGTGGATTATAGTTAATGAAATCATGACTTTTGGCCACCGCGAAATTATTTGATAACATGCCCAAAGGGCTAAAAATGGCCAAAAGTCGTAGATTATAGGTCACAAAATTTAAACTTTTACCACTATGAAATTATTTGATAGTGGGTCAAAATGATTAAAAACGGCCAAAAATCTTGGGTTATAGCCCATGAAATCTCGAATTTTGACCTCAGTTAAATTATTTGTCAACGGCTGAAATGATTGAAAATTGCAAAACTTTTTTATCAAAGACTGAAATGATAAAAAAATGGTAAAAAATCATGGGCTATAGCTCATGCCAACGCAAAATTATTTGACAGTGGGTTGATATGACTAAAATGTCCAAAAT
The DNA here is from genome assembly GCA_012295165.1 of Asparagus setaceus. Taxonomy (NCBI): domain Eukaryota; kingdom Viridiplantae; phylum Streptophyta; class Magnoliopsida; order Asparagales; family Asparagaceae; genus Asparagus; species Asparagus setaceus. The sequence continues at coordinate 36,519,003 of CM022705.1, forward strand.
TTGTGAGTTATAGCTAATAAAATTTTAATTTTAGCCTTAACGAAATTATTTGCCAATAGGTCAAAATGACTAAAAATAGCCAATTATCGTGGATTATAGGTCTTGAAATTGTGAATTTTGACAAGCTGCAAAGTTATTTGACAACGGTCCAAGCAACTTAAAATAACAAAAATTGTGGATTATAGTTAATGAAATCATGACTTTTGGCCACCGTGAAATTATTTGATAACATGCCCAAAGGGCTAAAATGGCCAAAAGTCGTAGATTATAGGTCACAAAATTTAAACTTTACCACTATGAAATTATTTGATAGTGGGTCAAAATGATTAAAACGGCCAAAAATCTTGGGTTATAGCCCATGAAATCTCGAATTTTGACCTCAGTTAAATTATTTGTCAACGGTGAAATGATTGAAAATTGCAAAACTTTTTATCAAAGACTGAAATGATAAAAAATGGTAAAAATCATGGGCTATAGCTCATGCCAGCATAAAATTATTTGTGATGGGTTGATATGACTAAAATGTCCAAAATTTGTGAGTTATAGCTAATAAAATTTTAATTTTAGCCTTAACGAAATTATTTGCCAATAGGTCGAAATGACTAAAAGCAGCTAATAATTGTGGGTTATAGCTGATGTAATTATGAATTTTAGCCACTGCAAAATTATGTGATAACGGGTCAAAAGGACTAAAAATGGTAAAAAATTATGGGTTATAGCTCACGAAATCATGAATCTTGCGATGTATGAATCTATTTGTCAATAGGTCAAAATGACTAGAAATGACCAAAATCATGAATTATAGCTCTCAAAATTGTGAGTTTTGGCCAGTACGAAATTATTTGACAACGGGTCGAAACGACTAGAAATGGCCAAAAAATCAAGCATTATAGCTCACAAAATGAAGAATTTTAGCCACCACGAAATTATTTGAGAACCGGTCAAACGACTAAAATGGTAAAAAAATGGTGGGTTATAGCTCATGAAATCATGAATCTTGCGATGTATGAATCTATTTGTCAATAGGTCAAAATGACTAAAATAGCCACAAATTGTGACTTATAGCTCATGAAGTCATGTTTTTAGCCTCCACCAAATTATTTTTCAATGGGTCAAAACAGCTAAAAATAGCCAAAAATCATTAGTTATAGCTCATGAAATTATGAATTTGAGCCTCAGTGAAATTTTTGCAAGCGGGTAAAAATGACTAAAATTGCTAAAATTATAGGCTATAGCTCATGAAATCATAAATTTTAGATTAGCATAAAATTATTTACAAAGGGGTGAAAACGAGTAAAATTGGCAAAACATCGGCTTATAACTAATGAAATCCTAAATTTTGGCCTTCACAAATTATTGTCATTGGTCAAAGTGACTAGAAATGACTAAAAATGGCAAAAATCATGGGCTAAAGCCCATGAAATTATAAATTTTAGGCTCCATGAAATTATTTGCTAACATGTTCAAATAACTAAAATGGGCCAAAATCGTGGGTTATAGCTCATGAAATCGTGAATTTTGACCGCCACGAAATTATTTGACAACGGGGTGAAATGAATAAAAATAAACCAAAATCGGGTTGCTCATGAAATTTTTAATTTTTCCCTCTGTGAAATCATTTGCGATTATGTTGAAGCAACTAAAAATATAAAAAAAATCGTGAGTTATAGCTCATGAATCGTGAAGTTTGGCCTTCGTGAAATTAATTGCCAATAGGTCAAAATGACTAAAATTTCCTAAAATCATGGGTCACGAAATCGTGAATTTTGGCCACCACAAATTATTTGACATTGGGTTGATATGACTAAAATGTCCAAAATTTGTGAGTTATAGCTAATAAAATTTTAATTTTAGCCTTAACGAAATTATTTGCCAATAGGTCGAAATGACTAAAAGCGACTAATAATTGTGGGTTATAGCTGATGTAATTATGAATTTTAGCCATCGCAAAATTATGTGATAACGGGTCAAAAGGACTAAAAATGGTAAAAATTATGGGTTATAGCTCACGAAATCATGAATCTTGCGATGTATGAATCTATTTGTCAATAGGTCAAAATGACTAGAAATGACTAAAAATCATGGATTATAGCTCATGAAATTGTGAATTTTGGCCACCACAAAATTATTTGACACGGTCGAAATGACTAAAATGGCCAAAAATCAAGCATTATAGCTCACAAAATGAAGAATTTTAGCCACCACGAAATTATTTGAGAACTGGTCAAAACGACTAAAAATGGTAAAAAAAAAATGGTGGGTTATAGCTCATGAAATTGTGAATTTTGGCAGCAGCGAAATTATTTGACACGGGTCGAAATGACTAAAAATAGCCACAAATTGTGACTTATAGCTCATGAAGTCATGTTTTTAGCCTCCACCAAATTATTTTTCAATGGGTCAAAACAGCTAAAAATAGCCAAAAATCATTAGTTATAGCTCATGAAATTATGAATTTGAGCCTCCGTGAAATTTTTTGCAAGCAGGTAAAAAATGACTAAAATTGCTAAAAATTATAGGCTATAGCTCATGAAATCATAAATTTTAGATTGCGCAAAATTATTTACAAAGGGGTGAAAACGAGTAAAATTGGCAAAACATCCTGGCTTATAACTAATGAAATCCTAAATTTTGGCCTTCACAAATTATTGTCATTGGTCAAAGTGACTAGAAATGACTAAAAATCATGGATTATAGCTCATAAAATCATGAATTTTGGCCATCATAAAGTTGTTTGATAGCGGGTCAAAATGACAAAAAATGACTAAAAATCATGAGTTATAGCTCACAACATCGTGAATTTTGGTCACTGCAAAATTATTTGACAACGGCCCAAAATGATTAAAAATGACAAAAAATCGTGGGTTATAGCTTAGGAAATCCTAATTTTAGCCTCTGTAAAGTTATTTCTCAAGTCAAAATGACTAAAAATGATAAAAAATCGTGGGTTACTGCTCATGATATCCTTAATTTTTGCATATGTGAAATTATTTTCTAACGGGCCGAAATGACTAAAAATCGCAGGTTATAGTTCATGAATTTTGGCCTCCGCAAAATTATATGCTAACGGGTCATGACGACAAAAAATGGCAAAAAGTTGAGGGTCATAGCTCATGTAATTATGATTTTTTCTACTATAGAATTATGTGACAACAAGGAGAAATGACTAAAAATAGCCAAATATCATGGATTATAGGTCACAAAATCGTGAATTTTTGCCACCGAAAAATTTTAACAGTGAATCAAAATGGCTAAAAATGATAAAAAATCATGTTTTATAGCTCATGAAATCATGAATTTTGGTCACCGAGAAATTATTTAGCAATGGGTCACAATGACTAATAATTATGGGTTATCGCGCATGAAATATTGAAATTTAAACTCAGCGAAATTATTTGTCAACGGCCAAAACGAATAAAAACTATAAAAATTCATGGATTATAGCTCATGAAATCGTAAATTTTGGCCACCACAAAATTAGTTGATAACGGGTCGAGATAACAGAAAATATCCAAAAATCGTGAGTTATAGGTCGTAAAATCTTTAATTTTAGCTTCCACAAAATTATTTACCAATAGGTCGAAATGGCTAAAAGTAACCAAGGGTTATAGCTCATATAATCGTGGATTTTGGCCACCGTGAAATTTTGTGATAGTGGATCGAAATGACTAAAAATGATAAAAATCATGGGTTATAGCTCACAAAATTGTGAATCTTGGCCTCTACGAATCTATTTGTTAAATGTTGAAATAGCTGGAAATGATCATAAATCATGAATTATAGCTCTCAAAATTGTGAGTTTTAGCCACCACAAAATTATTTGACAACAGGTCGAAACGAGTATAAATGGCCAAAAATATGGATAAGCTCACAAAAACAATAGTTTTGGCTATGGCAAAATTATTTGACAACTAGCCAAAACAACTAAAAATGGCAAAAAAATGGCGGGTTATAGCTCATGAAATCGTAATTTTGGCCCCTGCGAAATTATTTGACAACAGGTCGGAACGACTAAAAATAGCTAAAAACCGTGACTTATAGCTCATGAAGTCTTGGATTTTAACCTCCGTGAAATTATTTTCCAACGGGTCAAAACAACTAAAAATAGCCAAAAATCTTGGGTTATAACTCATAAAGTTGTGAAAATTATGGGCCTCTATGAAATTATTTGCTAACAGATCAAAATGACTAAAAATGGCCGAAAATCGTGGGTTATGGCTCACGAAATCAAGAATTTTAGATTGTGCAAAATTATTTACAAATGGGTCGAAATGACTAAAATTGGCCAAAACTCATGGCTTATAACTAATAAAATCCTGAATTTTGGCCTACACGAATTATTTATCAAAGGTCAAAGCGATTAGAAATGGCTAAAAATCATGGATTGTAGCTCATGAAATCGTGAATTTTGGCTGTCGCGAAATTATTTGATCGCTGGTCAAAATGACTAAAAATGGCTAAAAAATCATGAGTTATAGCTTACGAAATCATGAATTTTGGCCACTAAAAATAATTTTACAACTGGTCAAAACGGTTAAAAATGGCAAAAAATCATGGGTCATAGCGCATGAAATCCTGATTTTAGCCTCCATAAAATTATTTCTCAAGTGAAAACTACTAAAAATGACCAAAAATTATGGGTTACTTCTCATGAAATCTTGAATTCAGGCCATCATGAAATTATTTGACATTGGGTTGATATGACTAAAAATGTCTAAAAATCAGGGGTTATAGGTCATTAAATCTTTAATTTTTTCCTCTATGAAATTATTTGCCAACTGGTTGAAATGACTTAAAATCGTGTGTTATAGTTCGTAAAATCATGAATTTTGACCGTTGCAAAATTATTTGCCAATGGGTTGTGATGACTAAAAATGGCAAAAGGTCGAGGGTCATAGCTCACAAAATCATAAAGTTTTCTACTGCGAAATTATTTGATAACAGGTTGAAATGACTAAAAATGGCCAAATATCGTGGATTATAGGTCACGAAGTCGTGAAATTTTGCCACCAATAAATTATTTAACAGTGAATCGAAATGGCTAAAAATATTTAAAAATTATGGGTTATAACTCATCAAATCGTGAATTTTGGCCAACGGGAAATTATTTAGCAACGGGTCAAAGCGACTAATAATTATGGGTTATGTCTCATGAAATCTTAAATATTGACCTCAGTGGAATTATTTGTCAATGGCTGAAACGATTAAAAATCACAAAAAATCATGGGTTATATAGCTCATGAAATCGTGAATTTTGGCCACCGCAAAATAATTTGAGAAAGGGTCAAAATAACTAAAAATGTAAAACAATCATGAGTAGCTCATAAAATCTTTAATTCTAGCCTTTACGAAATTATTTACCAACAACTCAAAATGACTAAAAATAGCCAATAATCATGGGTAATAGCTCATGTAATCGTGAATTCTAGCAACTGCAAAATTATGTGACAGTGGGTCGAAATGATTGAAAATGATAAAAAGTCGTGGGTTATATCTCACGAAATCGTGAATCTTGGCCTCTACGAATCTATTTTTCATAACGTCGAAACGACTGGAAATGGCCAAAAACATGAATTATAGCTCTCGAAATCGTGAGTTCTGACTATCACGGAATTATTTGAGAACGGGTTGAAATGAGTAGAAATGACCAAAAATATGGATTATAGATCACTAAGTCATGAATTTTGGCCATATCGAAATTATTTGACATCTGGTCGAAATGACTAAAAATGGTAAAAAAAATGGTGGGTTATAGCTCATAAAACCGTGAATTTTAACTGTCGTGAAATTATTTAACAACTGGTCGAAACAAGTAAAAATGGCTAAAAATAATGACTTATAGCTCATAAAATCATGAATTTTAGTCGGCGGAAAATAAAAATCATGAATTTTAGTCGCCGCGAAATTATTTTTCACTAGGTCAAAACACTAAAAACAACCAAAATATGTGGGTTATAGCTTATGAAATTGTGAATTTGGGCCTCTGTAAATTTATTTGCTAACAGGTCAAAATGACTAAAAATGGCTAAAACTTGTGGGTTATAGCTCATGAAATTATAAATTTTGAATTGTGCAAAATTATTTACAAATGGGTCAAAATGACTAAAATTATCCAAAAATCATGGGTTATGGTTAAAGAAATCATGAATTTTGGCCTTCACGAAATTATTATCAATGGATCAAAGCGACTAGAAATGGCTAAAAATCTTAGATAATAGATCATGAAATTGTGAATTTTGGCCATCATGAAATTATTTGGCAATGAGTTGAAATGACTGAAAATGGCTAAAAAATCATGAGTTATATCTCATGAAATCGTGAATTTTGGCCGCTGCGAAATTATTTGACAACTGGTCAAAATGACTTAAAATGGAAAAAAAATCGTCGGTTATAGCTCATGAAATCTTTAATATTGGCCTCCGTAAAATTGTAGATGGTTAAAATATACTCTATTGGACCAACACTAAGTCCGAGTCCAAGAAGTAAACACCCATGGGCTAAACACTTCAGATGGGCTCGAGCATCAGCCTGTGGTAGGCTACCGCAAAGTTCGCTTGTGTCACATGCGAACATGACTGCATCTGAGCCAAAGTGGACCTGAGTCTGAGTCAATCCTCAAGTCGGACTCAGGGCGGAGTCAAAAGGCATCCTCAAGTCGGCCGAGTTAATAAATGAGTTAAAGTCGGATTCTGAGTCAAATCTGAACTTATCAGCAGAGCTCGCCCAAGCCATAGTGAAGCTCGCCCAAGTCATAATGAAGCTCGCTCTCAAGACCAAGTCAAAGTGAAGCTTCAAGCGAAGTTCACCTAAAATGACCTTCGCCCAAATAGTCCACATGGGCCACGTAGCGAACTTCACCGAAGCCACAGCGAAGTTCGCCGAAGCCGCATTAAAACTCACAAAATTAGCAGCGAAGTTCGCCTAAACGAGCTTCGCCCAATAGCCTATGTGGGCCACATCACCCACGTTCCAAAGAAAGTGGACTACCTCCATTCTAGCAAAGTTCACTCATGGCCGTTATTGACAAACTTCGCCCATGACCGTTATTGGAGAACCTCGCTCATAATCATTTTCAGAAGCAACTTTTAAGGAAACGGTTTACCCCACTAACTCACTCATTTAGTGGTGTGGAGGGGGGGGGTGGAGGGGTTAATAACCACGAACTCGCCTAGTTAAAGGGGAGTTAATAACCACTGACTCACTCATTCACAAGGGGAGTTAAGGCCCACTAACTCATTCCATAATGCTTTGAAGCAGATAAATATGCATGATCAACATGAAGTGGAGGAAAGGTTTTGGGGCTAACATTGTTCTTGGCTAGGCTTATTGCCATTGAGAAAAGATTGAGAGAGATTTAGAGGCTAAATCGACAAAGGGCCCATCTCTCCTCCATTCTCATTGATCTTCATAGATCATTGTTATCGGCTAATCATTGGCTCGATCAATGATCCTTATGAAAAGTATTCATTCTCTTGACTAGTCATCGGCTTAATCAACAATCCTTTAGAGAAAGGATTTGTTAATGCCTCTTCGAGTTAAATAGCATCTATTCTTGAGAGATCATCGGACATCACGAAAGACTAGATAACACATGCACAAACGGTGAAGGTGGTATTAGGTGTCTTCTTGATATCTCTTCATCCGAGAAGACCGCACTATCTTCCAAAAGATCGAGATTATCAACGATAAAAGACTCATTGTATTAGTCGGACCGTCAACGAGTACGGATCGGCGCTCCATCGACACCTGAGAAAAGAACCACAGAAATATAAACTTTTCATTCATTTTATTATAATAATTTTTATTGTAATCAATGTCAATTGCAATACAAAAGACCCAAAATAAAAATTATTTGCTAATGGGATGAAATAACTAAAATGGCCAAAATTATGGGGTTATAGCTCATGAAATCAATTTTGACAATCACAAAATTATTTGACAATGGGTCAAAATGATGAACATGGCCATAAATCGTGAGTTATAGCTCATGAAAGTGTGAATTTTGGCCACCGTGAAATTATTTGATAACAGGTTGAAATGACTAAGAATAGTAAAAAATCGTGGGTTATACCTTATGACATCGTGACTTTTGGTCGCTGTGAAATTATTTGACAACGGGTCAAAATGAATAGAAATGACTAAAAATCATTGGTTATAGCTCATGAAATCTTTAGTTTTGGTCCTTACAAAATTATTTGCCAATGAGTCAAAACGACTAAAATTAGCAAAAATTATGGGGTTATAGCTCATGAAATCTTTAATATTGGCCTCAGTAAAATTGTAGATGGTTAAAATATACTCTATTGGACCAACACTAAGTCCGAGTCCAAGAAGTAAACACCCATGGGCTAAACACTTCAGATGGGCTCGAGCATCAGCCTGTGGTAGGCTCTGTAAAGTTAAGCTTGTGTCACATGCGAACATGGCTATCTGAGCCAAAGTGGACCTGAGTCCGAGTCAATCCTCAAGTCGGACTCGGTGCCAAGTCAAAAGCATCCTCAAGTCGGCCGAGTTAATAAATGAGTTAAAGTCGGATTCTGAGTCAAATCTGAACTTATCATCAGAGCTTCGCCCAAGCCATAGTGAAGCTCGCCCAAGTCATAATGAAGCTCGCTCTCAAGACCAAGTCAAAGTGAAGCTTCAAGCGAAGTTCACCTAAAATGAGCTTCGCCCAAATAGTCCACATGGGCCCGTGAACTTCTTGAAGCCACAGTTCAGCGGCCGCATTAAAACTCACAAAATTAGCGGCCAGTTAAGCTAAGCGAGCTTCGCCCAATAGCCTATGTGGGCCACATCACCCACGTTCCAAAGAAAGTGGACTACCTCCATTCTAGCAAAGTTCACTCATGGCCGTTATTGACAAACTTCGCCCATGACCGTTATTGGAGAACCTCGCTCATAATCATTTTCAGAAGCAACTTTTAAGGAAACGGTTTACCCCACTAACTCACTCATTTAGTGGTGTGGAGGGGGGGGGTGGAGGGGTTAATAACCACGAACTCGCCTAGTTAAAGGGGAGTTAATAACCACTGACTCACTCATTCACAAGGGGAGTTAAGGCCCACTAACTCATTCCATAATGCTTTGAAGCAGATAAATATGCATGATCAACATGAAGTGGAGGAAAGGTTTTGGGGCTAACATTGTTCTTGGCTAGGCTTATTGCCATTGAGAAAAGATTGAGAGAGAGATTTAGAGGCTAAATCGACAAAGGGCCCATCTCTCCTCCATTCTCATTGATCTTCATAGATCATTGTTATCGGCTAATCATTGGCTCGATCAATGATCCTTATGAGAAAGTATTCATTCTCTTCAGCTAGTCATCTGGCTTAATCAACAATCCTTTAGAGAAAGGATTTGTTAATGCCTCTTCGAGTTAAATAGCATCTATTTACTGAGAGATCATCAGACATGCGAAAGACTAGATAACACGCATGCACAAGAACAGAGGCGAAGGTGGTATTCGGTGTCTTCTTGATATCTCTTCATCCAGAGAAGACTGCACTATCTTCCAAAAGATCAGAGATTATCAACAGTAAAAGACTCATTGTATTAGTCGGACCGTCAACGGAGTACAGGATCGACGCTCCATCGGCACACAGAAAAGAACCACAGGAAATATAAACTTTTCATTCATTTTATTATAATAATTTTTATTGTAATCAATGTCAATTGCAATACAAAAGACCCAAAATAAAAATTATTTGCTAATGGGATGAAATAACTAAAAATGGCCAAAAATTATGGGGTTATAGCTCATGAAATCAATTTTGACAATCACAAAATTATTTGACAATGGGTCAAAATGACTGAACATGGCCATAAATCGTGAGTTATAGCTCATGAAAGTGTGAATTTTGGCCACCGTGAAATTATTTGATAACAGGTTGAAATGACTAAGAATAGTAAAAAAATCGTGGGTTATACCTTATGACATCGTGACTTTTGGTCGCTGTGAAATTATTTGACAACGGGTCAAAATGAATAGAAATGACTAAAAATCATTGGTTATAGCTCATGAAATCTTTAGTTTTGGTCCTTACAAAATTATTTGCCAATGAGTCAAAACGACTAAAATTAGCAAAAAATTATGGGTTATAGCTCATGAAATCGTGAATTTCAGCCACCGCGAAATTATTTGATAATGCGTCAAAACGACTAAAAATCATGCATTATAGCTCATGAAATCGTGAATTTTAACCTCCGTGAAACTATTAGCCAATGGGTCGAAGTGACTAAAAGTGGCAAAAAATCGTGGGTAACAGCCCATGAAATTATAAATTTTAGACTCTGCGAAATTATTTGCTAACATGTTCTAATGGCTAAAAAACAGGCCAAAAATCATGTGTAATAGTTAATAAAATCATGAATTTTAGCTGCCATGAAATTATTTGACAATGGGATAAAATGATGAAAAATAGCTAAAAATCATGCGTTATAGCTCATGAAATATTTAATTCTAGCCGCTACAAAATTATTTACTAACAAGTTGAAGCAACTAAAAATGGTCTAAAAACGTGGGTTATAGCTAATGAAATCATGATTTCTGGTCTCCGCGAAATTAATTGCAAACAGGTGAACTAAAATTGCCCAAAAATCTCGGGTCATGAAATCGTGAATTTTGGCCACGACAATTTATTTGACAATGGGTTAAAAAGACTTAAAAATATCCAAAAATTGTGAGTTATAGCTCATAAAATCTTTAATTTTGGCCTTTGTAAAATTATTTGTCGACGGGTCAAAATGACTGAAAGTAGCCAATTATTATGGGTTATAAGTCATGAAATTTAGAATTTTATCCATTGCGAAATTATTTGGCAACTAGTCCAAATGACTAAGAATGACCAAAATCATGAATTATAGCTCATGAAATCATGAGTTTTGGCCACTGTGAAATTATTTGACAATGGGTCGAAACGACTAAAAATGACCAAAAGTCATGAATCATGGGTCACAAAATCTAAAATTTTACCACCGTGAAATTATTTGACAACAGGTCAGAATATAAAAAATGGCCAAAGTTGTTGGGTATAGCTGCTGAACACATGAATTTTAGCCACAACAAAATTATATGACAACGGGTCGAAATGACTAAAAATGTCTAAAAATTATGGGTTATAACTTATGAAATTGTGAATTTTGGCCTCTGTGAAATTTTTTGACAATGGGTCAACAAGAAGAAAAATGGCTAAAAATTATAGGTTATAGCTCATGAAATCTTTAATTTTGACCTCCAGAAAATTATTTGCCAACGGGTCCAAACAAATAAAAATGGCCAAAAATCGTGGGTTATAACTCATGAAATTCTGATTTTAGCCTTCACGAAATTATTTCTCAAGTCAAAATGACTAAAAATAGCCAAAATTATGGGTTATAGCTCATGAAATCGTGAATTTTGGTCATCATGAAATTATTTGATATTGGGTCAACACGACTAAAAATGTGTAAAAATCAGGAGTTATAGCTCATGAAATCTTTAACTTTGGCCTTTGTAAAATTATGTGCTAACAGATCGAAATGACTAAAATAGCTAAAAATCATGGGTTATAGTTCAAAAATCGTGAATTTTGGCCTCCCAAAATTATTTGACAATGGGTCAAAATGACTAAAATGGCAAAAGTTGAGGGTCATAGGTCACAAAATCACGAATATTTTTACCGGGAATTATTTGACATAGATCAAAATGACTAAAATGGCCAAATATGATAGATTATAGGTCATAAAATCATGAATATTTTACACGAAAAATTATTTAACAATGAATCAAAATGACTAAAATGAAAAAAATTATGGGTTATATAGCTCATAAAATTTTGAATTTTAGCCATAGAAATATTTAGCTACTGGGTCAAAACAACTAAAATGGACAAAAATTGTTGGTTATAGTTCATGAAATCTTATAATTTGACCTCAACAAAATTATTTGTTAATGGCGAAATGAGTAAAATGGCAAAAATCATCGGTTATCGTCATTAAATTGTGAATTTTGCCCACCACAAAACAATTTGACAATGGGTCGAAATGATAAAAATGTTCAAAAATCATGAGTTATATAGCTCATAAAATTTTGAATTTTAGCCATAGAAATATTTAGCTACTGGTCAAAACAACTAAAATGGACAAAAATTGTTGGTTATAGTTCATGAAATCTTATAATTTGACCTCAACAAAATTATTTGTTAATGGCGAAATGAGTAAAATGGCAAAAGTTGAGGGTCATAGGTCACAAAATCACGAATATTTTTACCGGGAATTATTTGACATAGATCAAAATGACTAAAATGGCCAAATATGATAGATTATAGGTCATAAAATCATGAATATTTTACACGAAAAATTATTTAACAATGAATCAAAATGACTAAAATGAAAAAAATTATGGGTTATATAGCTCATAAAATTTTGAATTTTAGCCATAGAAATATTTAGCTACTGGTCAAAACAACTAAAATGGACAAAAATTGTTGGTTATAGTTCATGAAATCTTATAATTTGACCTCAACAAAATTATTTGTTAATGGCGAAATGAGTAAAAATGGCAAAAGTTGAGGGTCATAGGTCACAAAATCACGAATATTTTTACCGGGAATTATTTGACATAGATCAAAATGACTAAAATGGCCAAATATGATAGATTATAGGTCATAAAATCATGAATATTTTACACGAAAAATTATTTAACAATGAATCAAAATGACTAAAATGAAAAAAATTATGGGTTATATAGCTCATAAAATTTTGAATTTTAGCCATAGAAATATTTAGCTACTGGTCAAAACAACTAAAATGGACAAAAATTGTTGGTTATAGTTCATGAAATCTTATAATTTGACCTCAACAAAATTATTTGTTAATGGCGAAATGAGTAAAAATGGCAAAAATCATCGGTTATCGTCATTAAATTGTGAATTTTGCCCACCACAAAACAATTTGACAATGGGTCGAAATGATAAAAATGTTCAAAAATCATGAGTTATATAGCTCATGAAATCTTTAACTTTGGCCTTTGTAAAATTATGTGCTAACAGATCGAAATGACTAAAATAGCTAAAATCATGGGTTATAGTTCAAAAATCGTGAATTTTGGCCTCCCCAAAATTATTTGCCAATAGGTCCTGACGAGTAAAAATGGCAAAAGTTGAGGGTCATAGGTCACAAAATCACGAATATTTTTACCGGGGAATTATTTGACATAGATCAAAATGACTAAAATGGCCAAATATGATAGATTATAGGTCATAAAATCATGAATATTTTTACACCGAAAAATTATTTAACAGCGAATCAAAATGACTAAAAATGAAAAAAAATTATGGGTTATATAGCTCATAAAATTTTGAATTTTAGCCACCGAGAAATATTTAGCTACGGGTCAAAACAACTAAAAATGGACAAAAATTGTTGGTTATAGTTCATGAAATCTTATAATTTGACCTCAGCAAAATTATTTGTTAATGGCCGAAATGAGTAAAAATGGCAAAAAATCATCGGTTATACGTCATTAAATTGTGAATTTTGCCCACCACAAAACAATTTGACAATGGGTCGAAATGATAAAAAATGTTCAAAAATCATGAGTTATATAGCTCATAAAACCTTTAGTTGTAGTCTTTACAAAATTATTTGCTAACAGGTGGAAATTTCTAAACATAGCCAATAATCGTGGATTATAGCTCATGTAATTGTGAATTTTGGCCACCGCAAAATTATGTGACAATGGGTCAAAATGACTAAAAATATTTAAAAAATCATGGATTATAGCTAATAAAATCATGAATCTTGACTTCTACGAATCTATTTGTCAATGGTTAAAAGCGACTAGAAATGACAAAAAATCATGGATTATAGCCCTCAAAATCGTGGGTTTTGGCCACCGCGAAATTACTTGAGAACTGGTTGAAATGACCAGAAATGACTAAAAATCATGGAATATAATTCATGAAATCATGAATTTCAGCCACAACAAAATTATTTGACAACTGGCTGAAATGATAAAAAATGGCAAAAAGAAAATCATGGGTTATAGCTCATGAAATCGTGAATTTTTGCCACCGCAAAATTATATGACAACGAGTCAAGATGACTAAAAATCATGAATTATAGATCATAAAATCATTAGTTTTAGCCTCAGTGAAATTATTTTTCAACGAGTCAAAACAACTAAAAATGGCAAAAAAATCGTGGGTTATAGCTCATGAAATCGTGAATTTTTAGCCACCACAAAATTATTTGACAACGGGTCAAGACGACTAAAAATCATGACTTATAGCTCATGAAATCATTAGTTTTAGCTTCAGTGAAATTATTTTTTAACGAGTCAAAACAACTAAAAATAGCCAAAAATCGCGGGTTATAGCTCATAAAATTGTGAATTTGGGCCTTCATGAAATTATTTGCAGGTCAAAATGATTAAAAATAGCCAAAAATTGTTCGTTATAGCTTATGAAGTCATGCATTTTATATTGCACAAAATTATTTACAAATGGATCAAAACGGCTAAAATTGGTAAAAAATCATGGGTTATAGCTAATGAAATCGTGAATTTCGGCCTTCACGAAATTATTGGTCAATGGATCAAAGTGACTAGAAATTATCAAAAATCATGGATTATAGCTCACGAAATCGTGAATTTTGACCATCACAAAATTATTTGACAACAGGTTGAAATGACTAAAAATGGCTAAAAATCGTGAGTTATAGCTCACGTAATCATAAATTTTGGCCGCTGTAAATTATTTGACAAACGAGTCAAAATGATTAAAAATGAAAAAATGTGGGTTATAGCTCATAAAATCTTAATTTTAGCCTCCACAAAATTATTTCTCAAGTCAATGACTAAAAATGGCCAAAAATTATGGGTTATAGCTCATGAAATTAAGAATTTTGGCCATTGTGAAATTATTTGACATTGGGTCAACATGACTAAAAATGTTTAAAAATGGGGGGTTATAGCTCATAAAATCTTTAATTTTGGCCTCTGTGAAATTATTTACCAACGGGTCGAAATGACTAAAAATAGCTAAAAATTATGGGTTATAGTTCACGAAATTGTGAATTTTGGCCTCTGCAAAATTATTTGCCAACAAGTCATGACGCCTGAAATGATGAAAAATCGTGGGTTATAGCTCACGAAATCATAAAACTTTCTATCACTGAATTATTTCATAATGGGTCGAAATGATTAATAATGGCTAAATATCATAGTTTATAGGTTCCAAAATCATGAATTTTTGCCACCGGGAAATTACTTAACAGCAGGTTCAAATGAAAATGGTAAAAAATCATGGGCTATAGCTCTTGAAATAGTGAATTTTTGCTACCAAGAAATTATTTAGCAATGGGTCAAAACGACTAAAAATGAACAAAAATTATGGATTATAGCTCAAGAAATCTTGAATTTTGACCTCAGCCGAATTATTTGTCAATGGCCCAAATGATTAAAAATGGCAAAAGTTATTTGTCAATGGCGGAAACGATTAAAAATAGCAAATAATTACGGACTATAGCTCATGAAATCGTAAATTTTGGCCACTACAAAATTATTTGACAATTAGCCGAAATGACTAAAAATGTCAAAAAATAATAAGTTATAGCTTATAAAATCCTTAATCGTAGTCTCTGGAAAATTATTTGTCAAAAGGTCAAAATTACTAAAAGTAGCCAATAATCGTGGGTTATACCTCACGAAATCGTGAATCTTGGTCTCTGTGAATCTATTTGTCAATTGGCCGAAATGACTAGAAATGACCAAAATCATGTATTATGGCTCTCAAAATCTTTAGTTTTGACCACAGTGAAATTATTTGACAACGGGTCAAAATAACCAGAAATGGCCAAAAATCAAGGATTATAGCTCAATAAATCAAGAATTTTGGCCACCGCGTAATTATTTAAAAACTGGCCGAAATGACTAATAAATGGCAAAAAAAATTAAGGGTTATAGCTCATGAAATCATGAATTTTGATCACCATGATATTGACAACGGGTCGAAACAACTAAAAATGGCCAACAATTGTGACTTATAGCTCATGAAATCATGAATTTTAGCCTCCGCGAAATTATTTTCCAACAGGCCAAAATAACTAAATATAGCAAAAAGTCGTGGATTATAGCTCATGAAATTGTGAATTTGAACCTCCATGAAATTATTTGTTAACAGGTCAAAACGACTAAAAATGCTCAAAAATCATAGGTTATAGCCCATGAAATCAAGAATTTTGGATTGCACAAAATTATTCAAATGGGTCTAAATGACAAAAATTGGCCAAAAATCATGGGTTATAGGTAACCAAATTATGAATTCTGGCCTTCACGAAATTATATGTCAACATGTCAAAGCAACAAGAAAAGGCCAAAAATCATGGATTATAGCTCATGAAATCGTGAATTTGCCATCGTGAAATTTTTTGACAATGGATCAAAATGACTAAAATTGGGTAAAAAATTATGAGTTATAGCTCACAAAAGCGTGAATTTTGGCCACTACAAAATTATGTGACAATGGGTCAAGAGGACTAAAAATGGCGAATAATCGTGGATTATAGCTCCTAAAATCCTATTTTTAGCCTCTGTGAAATTATTTCTCAAGTCAAAACGACTAAATATGACCAAATATCTTGGTTACAAGCTCATAAAATATTGAATTTTACCATTGTGAAATTATTTGGCATTGGTTCAACACGACTAAAAATGTTTAACAATTAGGGTTTATAGCTCATAAACTCTTTAATTTTTACTTCTGTGAAATTATTTGCCAACAGGTCGAAATGATTAAAGATCGTGAGTTATAGTTCGTGAAATCATGAATTTGGCCTCCACAAAATTATTTGCTAATAGGTCGTGATGCCTAAAATGGTAAAAAGTCGAGGGTTATAGCTCACAAAATAATAATTTTTTCTATCGCAGAGTTATTTAAAAATGGGTCGAAATGACTAAAAGTGGCAAAATATTATGGATTATAGGTCACGAAATCGTGAATTTTTGCCACCGAGAAATTGTTTAATAGCGAATCGAAATGATTAAAAATGGTAAAAAATCATGGCTTATAGCTCATGAAATCGTGAATTTTGGCCACCGAAAATTATATAGCATCGGGTCAAAATGACTAAAAATGGATAAAATTTATGGGTTATAGCTCATGAAATCTTGAATTTTAACCTCAACGAAATTATTTGTCAACGGCCGAAATGATTAAAAATGGTAAAAAACCATGGCATTATAGCTCATAAAATTATAAACTTTGAGCACCGTAAAATATTTAACAACCGGTTGAAATGACTAAAAATATCCAAAAATCATGAGTTATAGCTCACGAAATCTTTAATTCTAGCCTCCGTAGGTGGAAATGACAAAAAATAGCCAATAATCATGGGTTATAGTTCAGGTAATCGTGAATTTTGGCCACCGCAAACTTATGTGACAATGGGTTGAAACAACTAAAAATGAAAAAAAATCATGGGTTATAGCTCATGAAATTGTGAATCTTAGCCTCTACGCATCTATTTGTCAAAGGGTCGAACGACTAGTAATGGCCAAAAATCATGGATTATAGCTCATGAAATCGTGAATTTTGGCCACCGTGATATTATTTGGCAATTGGTCGAAATGAGTAGAAATGGCCAAAAATCATAGATTATAGCTCATGAAATCATGAATTTTGGCAATAGTGAAATTATTTGACAACTAGTCAAAACAACTAAAAATGGTAAAACAAATCGTGGGTTAATGGTCAAAAATTATGAATTTTTCCGAGGCAAAATTATTTGAAAACGGCTCGAAACAAGTAAAATGACCAAAAATCATGACTTATAACTGATGAAATCATGAATTTTAACCTCATAAAATTATTTTCTCTTGGGTCAAAAACTAAAAATAGCCAAATTTCGTGGGATATAGCTCGTGAAATTATGAATTTTGGCCTCCATGAAATTATTTGCCAACAGTCGAAATGATTAAAAATGGTAAAAATCATGGCTTATAGCTCATGAAATCATGAATTTTAATTGCGCAAAATTATTTATAAATGGGTCGAACGACTAAAATTGGCCAAAAATCATGGATTATAGCTCCTAAAATCCTATTTTTAGCCTCTGTGAAATTATTTCTCAAGTCAAAACGACTAAATATGACCAAATATCTTGGTTACAAGCTCATAAAATATTGAATTTTACCATTGTGAAATTATTTGGCATTGGTTCAACACGACTAAAAATGTTTAACAATTAGGGTTTATAGCTCATAAACTCTTTAATTTTACTACGTGAAATTATTTGCCAACAGTCGAAATGATTAAAAATGGTAAAAACCATGGCATTATAGCTCATAAAATTATAAACTTTGAGCACCGTAAAATATTTAACAACCGGTTGAAATGACTAAAAATATCCAAAATCATGAGTTATAGCTCACGAAATCTTTAATTCTAGCCTCCGTAGGTGGAAATGACAAAAATAGCCAATAATCATGGGTTATAGTTCGGTAATCGTGAATTTTGGCCACCGCGAAACTTATGTGACAATGGGTTGAAACAACTAAAAATGAAAAAATCATGGGTTATAGCTCATGAAATTGTGAATCTTAGCCTCACGCATCTATTTGTCAAAGGGTCGAAGCGACTAGTAATGGCCAAAAATCATGGATTATAGCTCATGAAATTGCGAGTTTTGGCCACCGTGATATTATTTGGCAATTGGTGAAATGAGTAGAAATGGCCAAAAATCATAGATTATAGCTCATAAGTTATAAATTTTGGCCACCATGAAATTATTTGACAACTAGTCAAAACAACTAAAAATGGTAAAACAAATCGTGGGTTAATGGTCAAAAATTATGAATTTTTCGAGGCAAAATTATTTGAAAACGGCTCGAAACAAGTAAAATGACCAAAAATCATGACTTATAACTGATGAAATCATGAATTTTAACCTCATAAAATTATTTTCTCTTGGGTCAAAAACTAAAAATAGCCAAATTTCGTGGGATATAGCTCGTGAAATTATGAATTTTGGCCTCCATGAAATTATTGCTAACAAATCAAAATGACGAAAAATGACCAAAAATCATGGATTATAATTCATGAAATCATGAATTTTAATTGCGCAAAATTATTTATAAATGGGTCGAACGACTAAAATTGGCCAAAAATCATGGATTATAGCTCATGAAATCATGAATTTTAGCCATCATGAAATTATTTGACAACGGGTCAAAATGACTAAAAATGACCAAAAATCATGGATTATAGCTCATGAAATCATGAATTTTAGCCATCATGAAATTATTTGACAATGGGTCAAAATGACTAAAATGGATAAAATTTATGGGTTATAGCTCATGAAATCTTGAATTTTAACCTCAACGAAATTATTTGTCAACGGCCGAAATGATTAAAAATGGTAAAAACCATGGCATTATAGCTCATAAAATTATAAACTTTGAGCACCGTAAAATATTTAACAACCGGTTGAAATGACTAAAATATCCAAAATCATGAGTTATAGCTCACGAAATCTTTAATTCTAGCCTCCGTAGGTGGAAATGACAAAAAATAGCCAATAATCATGGGTTATAGTTCAGGTAATCGTGAATTTTGGCCACCGCAAACTTATGTGACAATGGGTTGAAACAACTAAAAATGAAAAAAAATCATGGGTTATAGCTCATGAAATTGTGAATCTTAGCCTCTACGCATCTATTTGTCAAAGGGTCGAAACGACTAGTAATGGCCAAAAATCATGGATTATAGCTCGCGAAATTGCGAGTTTTGGCCACCGTGATATTATTTGGCAATTGGTCGAAATGAGTAGAAATGGCCAAAAATCATAGATTATAGCTCATAAGTTATAAATTTTGGCCACCGCGAAATTATTTGACAACTAGTCAAAACAACTAAAAATGGTAAAAACAAATCGTGGGTTAATGGTCAAAAAATTATGAATTTTTCCGAGGCAAAATTATTTGAAAACGGCTCGAAACAAGTAAAAATGACCAAAAATCATGACTTATAACTGATGAAATCATGAATTTTAACCTCCGCAAAATTATTTTCTACTGGGTCAAAAAACTAAAAATAGCCAAATTTCGTGGGATATAGCTCGTGAAATTATGAATTTTGGCCTCCATGAAATTATTTGCTAACAAATCAAAATGACGAAAAATGACCAAAAATCATGGATTATAATTCATGAAATCATGAATTTTTAATTGCGCAAAATTATTTATAAATGGGTCGAAACGACTAAAATTGGCCAAAAATCATAGGTTATGGCTAACGAAATCGTGAATTTTGGCCCAGATAAAATTATTTGTCAGCAGGTCAAAGCGACTAGAAATGACTAAAAATGAGGGATTATAGCTTTTGAAATCATGAATTTTAGCCATCATGAAATTATTTAACAATTGGCCAAAATGACTAAAAATGGCTAAAAATCATGAGTTATCTCACAAAATCATGAATTTGGGCCGCTGCAAAATTATTTGACAACGGGTCAAAATGACTAAAAATGACAAACGTCGTGAGTTATAGCTCATGAAATCTTTAATTTTGGCCTTCGCGAAATTATTTTCGCTGAAATAACTAAAAATAGTGGGTTATAGCTCATGAAATCATGAATTTTGGCAATAGTGAAATTATTTGACTACGGGTCAAAATGACTAAAAATGGCCATAAATGGTGAGTTATAGCTCATGAAATCGTGAATTTGGCCACGACGAAATTATTTGACAATGGGTCAAATGACTAAAAATAGCCAAAAATCATGGGTTATAGCTTATGAAATCGTAACTTTTGGCTGCTGAGAAAGTATTTGACAACGGGTCGAAATGAATAAAAATGGCTAAAAATCATGGGTTATAGGTTACGAAATTATGAATTTCGGCCACCGCGAAATTATTTGAGAATGGGTAAAAATGACTAAAGATGGCAAAACATTATGGGTTATTAATCATGAAGTCATATAATTTGGCCTCCGCGAAATTATTACCCAAAGGACCGAAATGACTAAAATGATAAAAAATCGAGGGCTATAGCCCATGAAATTGTATAGTCTTTGCTAATGTGTTCAAACAACTGAAAACAACCAAAAATCGTAGATTATAGCTAATGAATTTGTGAATTTTGATCAACATGAAATTATTTGATAACAGGATAGAATGACTAAAATGGCCAAAAAAGTGCGTTATCGCTCATTAAATATTTATTTCTGGCCTCTACAAATTATTTGCCAATAGGCTGAAGTAACAAAAAATGGCAAAAAAACATGGGTTATAGCTCATGAAATCGTAAATTTTGACCTCCACGAAATTAATTGCCAATAGGTCAAAATGACTAAAATTAGCTAAAGTCGTGGTCATGGAATCTTTAATCTTGGCTTCCGCAAAATTATTTTCTAATGGGTTGAAATGACTGAATACAACCAATTATTGTGGGTTATAGGTCGTGAAATTGTGAATTTTGACCACTGCAAAATTATTTGACAACGGGTCCAAATGATTAAAATTGGCAAAAAACTATGAATTATAGCTCATAGAATCGTGAGTTTTAGCCACCGTTAAATTATTGGACAATGCTTTGAAATGACAAAAAGTTGCCAAATGTTGTGGATTATATGTCACAAAATCTAAATTTTTTCCACTGCAAAATTATTTGACAGCGGGTCAAAATGATTAAAAATGGCCAAAAATTATTAGATATAACTCCCGAACTTGTGAATTTTGGCCACCGCAAAATTATTTGAGAACTAGTCAAAATGACTAAAAATGAACAAAAATCATGGATTATAACTTACGAAATCGTGAATTTTGGCTGCTGTGAAATTATTTGACAGCGGGTTAAAACAAAGAAAAATGATCAAAAATTGTGGGTTGTAGCTCATGAAATCATTAATTTTGGCCTCCGTGAACTTATTTGCCAACAAGTCAAAATGACTAAAATGTCCAAAATCGTGGGTTAATGGTCAAAAATTATGAATTTTTCCGAGGCAAAATTATTTGACAACGGGTCAAAATGACTAAAATAGCCAAATTTCGTGGGTTATAGCTCATGAAATCGTGAATTTTGACCTCCACGAAATTAATTGCCAATAGGTCAAAATGACTAAAATTAGCTAAAGTCGTGGTCATGGAATCTTTAATCTTGGCTTCCATAAAATTATTTTCTAATGGGTTGAAATGATGAATACAACCAATTATTGTGGGTTATAGGTCGTGAAATTGTGAATTTTGACCATCGCAAAATTATTTGACAACGGGTCCAAATGATTAAAATTGGCAAAAACTATGAATTATAGCTCATAGAATCGTGAGTTTTAGCCACCGTTAAATTATTGGACAATGCTTTGAAATGACAAAAGTTGCCAAATGTTGTGGATTATATGTCACAAAATCTAAATTTTTCCACTGCAAAATTATTTGACAATGGGTCAAAATGATTAAAATGGCCAAAAATTATTAGATATAACTCCGAACTTGTGAATTTTGGCCACCGCAAAATTATTTGACAACGGGTCCAAATGATTAAAATTGGCCAAAAATCTTGGGTTATAACTCATGAAATTGTGAATTTTGATCAACATGAAATTATTTGACAGGTTAAAACAAAGAAAAATGATCAAAAATTGTGGGTTGTAGCTCATGAAATCATTAATTTTGGCCTCCGTGAACTTATTTGCCAACAAGTCAAAATGACTAAAAGTAGCCAAAAATCAGGGGTTATTCATAAATTTTATTCTCAGAGAAATTCTTTGTCAAAGGGTTGATATGACTAAAATTGGCCAAAAATCTTGGGTTATAACTCATGAAATTGTGATTTTTCACTGCTATGAAATTAATTAACAACAGGATGAAATGACTAAAAATGTCCAAAAATCGTGGGTTTTAGCTAATGAAATATTTAATTTTATCCTCTGCGAAAGTATTTGTCAACATATCGAAATGACTAAAATAGCCAATAATCGTGGGTTATAGCTCATGAAATCATGATTGGTCTCTGCAAAATTACTTACCAATGGGTCGAAATGATAGAAAATGACATAAAATGGTAAATTATAGCTCACAAAATTGAGAGTTTTGGTTGTTAGTTCCTTGGTTTTGATGATGTTTTAACAAACAATTTATAATTAATCTTATTTGTCTAGTGTTTGTGTTTTCATGTTGTGTAAATTGTTTGTCATCATCAAAAAGGGGGAGATTGTTAGTTCCTTGGTTTTGATGATGTTTTAACAAATAATTTATAATTAATCTTATTTGTCTAGTGTTTGTGTTTTCATGTTTATTCTAGGCAAACAAGGTGTTGGAGGATGGATGGACTTGCGCCTACACGATCATATCCATTGGAGGATGGGAGGAATAGTGCAGTGAAGCAATGCAATTCAAGTCAAGATTCAAGATCAAGCTTCATCCGTAGCCAAGACAAGCTTATCGTAAATCTCAAGCTTGGGTACATTAGTTTAGGTTTATACTTGTGTGTTTATACTTAGAGCTCAAGATTCATACACACAACATTTATTTTGATTTATCACCGTTTTGGATTATAGACTTAACGACATGATTTTATAACTTTTCTCAAGTTTATAAATCCATTGGAAAGTGTTTCAAAACGTGCTTAAAAAATCAAAAAATCTCAAGTTTATATCTTTTCAAACATGCACGAACATGCACGATACACACTTTTTGTTTCTATAGCAAAACAAGTTAAAATTGAGAATTTATTATATCCATGGTTCATTGATTTTATCACATTAATTTATATCTTATATAAAGTCCATAAACCAAATCACAAGATCTCAATACTTGTTCATGTTCAAAATCATGCTTTTCACATATCATTATTTTTCATGTTTTGCAAAACAATTGAGTTTTAACAATTGGAAAATGCAATTTGAAAATTTTCTTCGTTTACATGTTTATCTTTATATATACAAACATTTTCCCAATTTTACTAATTTTGGAGTTGTTTTGTTATTTTCAATTGAGTTTACAAAAGAAGTTTTCAGCAGTTTTTAGAAACTGTTTATTTGTGTTCAAATAATTATTTCTCACAAATGGGAAGTGATATTTCAGAAATTCTTTTTGTCACATGTTTATCTATATCTTTATAACCTTCCCTAAATATTTCATAATATTTGGAGTTTATTTACTGTGTCAAATTGATTTTACAATATCAAGCATTTTAGCAGTTTTCAGAATCTAAAATATCTGTCCTAAAATAATTATTTATCACAAATGGGAAGTGATATTTTAGAAATTATTTCTCTAACATGTTCATATACATGTTTAGAAACTTCTCTCAAAATTTCATGATTTTTGGAGTTGATTTACTATTTGTAATTGATTTTATAATACTAGATATACAAATTTCCAGAATGCTGGATTTTGGGGTATTTTGGTCTTTTCAGCCTATAACGGCTAGTAACGGCTAGTTTTATTTTTGAGCGTTTTTGCTGGGATTTTCTTGGGTTTTAGGCTTTGTCTCTTCATCCTAGATATACCCCATGCCCTCATTTATTTCAGTAATAATCAAGAAGGTTTCAAACACGCTTTTGAAGAGTTTAAGTGTTTGTTTAGTTTGTTTGGAAGTTTAGTTTGTGAAGAAACTTTCACAAGAGCTTGAGGAGATCATCCTTTGGTGTTTGAGCATTCAACTCTTCTCCTTCTCTCTTGTCATCTAGAGAAGTTTTTCTAAACTCATATCTAGCGATTTATATGTTTGATTTTCATTTCCATAAGCTAGAATTTATTTGAGTTTAGTTTTGATTAAATCTCATTGTTACACACACCCACTTGAGCTTATAGTATTTTCATACATAGTATATTGGGGTTGTGAGAGTTTGTAACATTGAGTTGTGCTTAATTGAGTTCTCATCCATAGAGAACAAATATTTGTATTTGTGAGCTTTAATTGTGAGATCATATTGTATTACACTAGTACACCGAGAGGAATGTGTGGTGAGAGACGGGGTTGTCCCAAGAGGAGTGGCGTTGGTAGTAAAGCCTAGGGAGAGGTGGTAAATCCGAGCACTTGAGGGAGACACGGACTAGAGACCAACACTTGAGATGGTAGTTAGTGTAAGTACATTGTGAGTGATTGTAAAGTTTTCGGTGAGCTAGAAAACCGAGATAGTGTGGTGTAAGCGTTATTCGGGTGAGCGTAGAAAACCCGGTTGTGATAGTGGAGATCTCCTCGAGGCGAGGAGCGGAGACGTAGGTCGTGGGGACCGAACTCCGTCATCATATCGTTTGTTTGTGTTTGCTTGACGTTCATTTCTATTTGTGCTTATTGCCTATTTCGCCAATTTTTATTGATCATTTCATCCACTATTTTGTTTAGTATTGCTTACATATCCTTGTATATAATCTTATTGAATATCATTCTTGCTAGGATATAATTTGTTAATTAGTTTTAATTGGCATTAATTCGGATTAGATTAGCATATTGCCCTATTCACCCCCCTCTAGGGCAATTTCATTGGTCACTGCGAAATTATATGGCAACAGGTCGAAACAACTAAAAATTGCTAAAATTCGTGGATTACAGCTCCCAAAATTGTGAGTTTTTGCCGCCACAAAATTGTTTAGCAGCGGGTCAAAATGATTAAAAATGGTAAAAAAATCGTGGGTTATTGATTTTGGAATTATAAATTTTAGTCACCGCAAAACTATTTGACAACAGGTCAGAACGTCTCAAATGTCCAAAAATTGTGGGTTATATCTTATGAAATCTTTAATTTTGGTCATCACAAAATTATTTGCCAATGGGTTAGAACGACTAAAAATGACTAAAAATTGTGAGTTATAGCCCACAAAATCATGAATTTTAGCCTCTATAAAATTATTTGTCAATGGGCAGAAATGAGTAGATATGGCCAAAAATTGCAGGCAATAGCTCATGGAATCATGAGTTTTTGCCACTACAAAATTATTTAACAACGGGTCAAAACAACTAGAAATGGTAAAAAATCACCGATTGTTGCTCACAAAATCATGAATTTTAACCACGGCAAAATATTTTGACAATAGGTCAAAATGACTAAAATTACAAAAAAATCATTGGTCATAGCAACTCACGAAATCGTGAATTTTGGCCACAATGAAATTATTTGACAATGGGTTGAAATGACTAAAAATGGCAAAAAATTGTGAATTATAACCACAAAATCATGAATTTTGAGCTCTACAAAATTATTTAACAACGGATCAAAATGACTAAAAATGACCAAAAATCATGGATTATAGCTCATTAAATAGTGAATTTTGGCCTCTGCAAAACCAACGGGTCGAAACAACTAAAGATGGCAAAAAATGGTGGGTTAATTATTATGAAATCATAAACTTTGTCTCTGTAAAATTATCTACCAATGGGTCAAAATGACTAAAAATGGCCAAAAATCATTATAGCTCGGGAAATTATAAATTTTGGACTCCACAAAATAATTTACTAATGGGTTCAAACAATTAAAAATAGCCAAAAATCAAGGTTATAGTTCATGAAGTTGTGAATATTAGCCACCATGAAAGTATTTGACAATGGGTCGAAAGGTCTAAAAATGAGCAACAATTATAGCTTATAGCTCACAAAATGGTGAATTTTCGCCACCTCAAAATTATTTGACAACGGGCCCAAACAAAAATGGCTATTAATCGTGGATTATAGCTCATGAAATCATAGATTTTGGAATTGGCAAAATTATTTAACAGTGGGTCAAACTTACAAAAAATTACACAAAATCATGGATAAGTTCATGAATCATGAATTTTGGCAGCCACAAATTTTTTGACATTAGATCAAAATGTCAAAAAATAGCTAAAAATCATGGTTTATGGTTTACAAAGTCGTGTTTTTTAGCTACCATGAAATTATTTGATAACGGGCCAAAATAACTAAAAATGGCCAAAAAAAGTGGGTTATAGCTCATGAAATCCTGATTTTTGCCTTTGCGAAATTATTTATCAAGTCAAAATGACTAAAAATGATCAAAAATTATGGGTTACCACTCATGAAATCATGAATTTTGGCCATCATGAAATTATTTGACATTGGGTCGACACGATTTAAAATGTCTAAAAATCAGGGTTATAGCTTATGAAATCTTAAAATTTCACCTCCGTGAAATTATTTGCCTACAGAAATGTCTAAAAATAGCTAAAAATCGTGGGTAGTTCATGAAACCGTGAATTTTTATCTCTGCAAAATTATTTGACAACCGGTTGTGATGACTAAATAGGCAAAACATTTAGGGTTATAGCTCAGGAAATCTTGAATTTTTCTATCGCTGAACTATTTGACCACGGGTCAAAATGACTAAAATAGCCACATATCGTGGATTATAGGTCACGAAAATGTGAATTTTCACCATCGAGAAATTATTTAACAGTGGAACGAAATGACTAAAAATGGTAAGAAAATCGTGGGTTAGAGATCATGAAATCGTGAATTTTGGCCTTTGAGAAATTATTTGGCAACAGGTCAAAACAATTAAATATGAACAAAAATTATGGGTTATAGCTCATGAAATTTTCAATTTTAACCTTAGCAAAATTATTTGTCAACAAATGAAATGATTAAAAATGGTAAAAAAAATCATGGATTATAGCTCATGAAATCGTGAATTTTTATTACTGTAAAATTATTTGATAAAGGGTCGAAATGACTAAAAATATCTTAAAATTGTGAGTTATAGCTCATAAAATCTTTAATTATAGCTTTCGCGAAATCATGAAATTTGGCCATCGAGAAATTATTTGACATTGGGTCGACACGATTTAAAATGTCTAAAATCAGGGTTATAGCTTATAAAATCTTAAAATTTGGCTTCCGTAAAATTATTTGCTAACAGGTTGAGATGTCTGAAAATAACTGAAAATCGTGGGTTATAGTTTATGAAACCTTGAATTTTTGTCTCGCAAAATTATTTGACAACCGATCGTTATGACTAAATAGGACAAACATTGAGGGTTATAGCTCGGGAAATATTAAATTTTTCTATCGCTAAACTATTTGATCACAGATTGAAATGACTAAAATAGCCACTTTGTCGCACCCCAAAATTAGAGTTATTATATGGGATCTAAATTAGAGTGTGAGACTAAAATTATACAATACAAAACTACCAACTTCTTTATTTGCTAGCTCACGATTTTTACATGACATGACTTTTCCTTCTCCAACTCTATTTACAATAAAATTTTCCTCTCATTTTTCACAGAGAATTCTCTATACCCGAGCTTGATCCGAAAAAGGTAGATTAATATAAGGGTGAGCTACACTAGCGTAGTGAGATCATCAATATGTTATATTCTAAAATTTAGTAAAATGATGAACCATTAGTAATAAAAGAAATTTATACTCAATTACTAGTGAAAATATTAACAATGTATGGAATGCATTTTCCTCTGTCCACTTTAACTTTTGTCTTCATTCACGATAAAGCGACATCAATAACAATAACAATTTAAGGCATAAGCCTCGCATAATCTGGATATATGCCAATCAATCAATATCAATCAATTACCCTTTTAACACCGATGGGTCCTTTTAAGTGTTACGATCAATATGTGTCGACCGAGATTATGTGATAAATGTATAGTATATATGTATGGGACGATAACATTTGTCCACAACTAGATCAATAAATATTATATATTATATAATCAAAGTTGAAATTATAGAATCTAGCATAGTGTAAATAATATGTAATACTCTAGTGGTACTTGTAGGAATAATGACATAGGAATAAATAATATGTAATACTCTAGTGGTACTTGTAGGAATAATGACATAGGAATTAAGTAGCATGTAATAAATAAAAGTACTAGTGCATCGTCAAAATGTGCTTGGCTAGCATATCTAATGATAAAATAAAAGTGCGGGGATGATAGTATATGATATCATGTATGATTAGTTCAAGAACTCAATTTAGGTATAGTAAAACTTTTATAAAAAACAAAATGAAAGAACAATACTTAGATGATCCCACCTTTTAGTTTCTGTCACAACGTACAGGTGAGTAGAGATGATTTGTTTTTTTATTTAATATTTTCTTATTTACTGTAAGTGAACAACTTCTTCCATATTTATAAGAATTCTTACCGCCATATGCCCTTCATTTCTATTGGTTGGTAAAGTAGCTTCTTATCTTAAGGGTAAGTGGTGGTGAGTCGTGGTGCTTGGTTGTCATTTTTAGTTTATAATGAACTAGGCTTTTAACAAGTGTTGTATAGGTGGCATGACCCCAATCATGTATGACACGTTTGCCATCTTTTCCTAAGAAATCAAGAAAGAATTTATCTCTTTATTGTTTTTCTCTCTCAGTTATATATATATATATATATATATATATATATATATATATATATATATATATATATATATATATATATATATATATATATATATATAGTCTTAACAAGACCACTCAAGACCTTTACGTGCAATTAAATTGGATCATGTTGAACATAGTAATATGAAATAAAAATAATATTAATAGTAATAATTTAGGTTGGGTGTTACACATATATCGTGAATTATAGGTCATGGAAACGTGAATTTTTACCATTGAGAAATTATTTAACAGTGAAATGAAATGAC
The DNA here is from genome assembly GCA_012295165.1 of Asparagus setaceus. Taxonomy (NCBI): domain Eukaryota; kingdom Viridiplantae; phylum Streptophyta; class Magnoliopsida; order Asparagales; family Asparagaceae; genus Asparagus; species Asparagus setaceus. Next base: position 36,548,585 of record CM022705.1, read on the forward strand.
TAAACATGGTAAAAAATCGTGCGTTATAGCTCAAGAAATCGTGAATTTTGGCCTCTACGAATATATCTGTCAATGGGTCGCAACGATCGGAGATGGCCAAAAATCAAGGATAATCGCACTCGAAATCGTGAGTTTTGGCCATCGTGAAATTATTTGACAACGAGTCAAAATGACTAGAAATGGCCAAAATCATAGATTATAGCTCACGAAATCATGAATTTTGGCAACCACGAAATTATTTGACAATTGGTTAAATGACTAAAAATGATAAAAAATCGTGGGTTATAGCTCATAAAATCGTGAATTTTGACCATCGTGAAATTATTTGACAATGGGTCGAAATGACTAAAAGTGGCAAAAAATCGTGATTTATAGCTCATGAAATCATAAATTTTAGCCTCGGCGAAATTATCTTCCAACAGGTCAAAACAACTGAAAATAGCTAATATTTTGGGTGATAGCTCATGAAATTATGCATTTGGGCCTCCATTAAATTATTTGCTAACAAGTCAAAATGACCAAAAATGTATAAAAATCGTGGGTTATAGCTCATGAAATCATAAATTTTAGATTGCACAAAATTACTTACAAATGGGCCGAAACGATTAAAATTGGCCAAAAATCATGGGTTATAGCTAATGAAATTATGAATTTTGAGCTTCACGAAATTATTTGACAACGGGTCAAAGTGACTAAAAATAGCAAAAAATCATGGTTTATAGCTCATGAAATCGTGTATTTTGGCCATGTGAAATTATTTGACAATGGGTGAAATGACTAAAAGTGGCAAAAATCGTGATTTATAGCTCATGAATCGTGTATTTTGGCCATGTGAAATTATTTGACAATGGGTCAAAATAACTAAAATGGTAAAAATCATGGATTTAGTTCACGGAATCGTGAAGTTTTGCCACGAATAAATTATTTGATCAAGGGTCAAAATGACTAAATATAGTAAAAATCATAGGTTATAGTAGCTCACAAAATCGAGAATTTTCACTCTGTGAAATTATTTGGCAAAATGTCCAAGCGACTAAAATGGCCAAAAATTATGGGTTATAGATCATGACATCCTAAATTTTAGCCTTCGTGAAACTATTTCTCAATGGTCAAAACGACTAAAAATTGCAAAAAATTATGGGTTGTAGCTCATAAAATCATGAATTTTGGCCACCATGAAACTATTTGACAGTGGGTCGAAGTGACTAGAAATTTCCAAAAATCATAGATTATTGCTCACGAAATCGTGAATTTTTGCTACCGTGAAATTATTTGACAACGGGTCAAAGTGACTAAAAATAGCAAAAATCATGGGTTATAGCTCAAGAAATCGTGAATTTTGAGCATTGTGGAATTATTTGATAACGGGTCAAGTGACTAAAAATAGTAAAAATTATGGTTTATAGCTCACAAAATCGTGAACTTTGGCCGCTATGAAATCATTTGACAACAGGTCGAACCGACTAAAAATGACCAAAAATCATGAGTTATAAGCTCATGAAATCATGAATTTTGGCAACTATGAAATTATTTGACAGTGGGTCAAAATGACTAAATATGGCCATAAATCGTGGGTTATAGCTCATGAATCGTGAATTTTGACAACTGTGAAATTATTTGACAATGGTTCGAAGCAACTGAAATTGACCAAAATCATGAGTGGTAGCTCATGAAATCATGAAGTTTGGCCGCCATGAAATTGTTTGACAATAGGTCGAAATGACTAAAACGAGCTAAAAATCATGGGTTATAGCTCATAAAATCGTGAATTTTGGCCATCATGAAATTATTTGACAACGGGTCTGAATGATTGAAGATGGCCATAAATCATGAGTTGTAGCTCATGAACTCGTGAATTTTGGCTAGCATGAAAATTTTTGATAATAGGCCGAAATAACTAAAAGTGGTGAAAAATCGTGAGTTATAGCTTACGAAATCTTGAATTTTGGCTGCTGCGAAAATTATTTAACAACTGGCCAAAATGAACAAAAATGGTTAGCAATCGTGCATTATAGCTCATAAAATCATGCCCTTTGTTTCTGCAAAAATGTTTTTCAACAGGTCAAAATGACAAGAAATGATCAAAAATTATGGATTATAGCTCAAGAAATCATGAATTTTGGCCACTCTGAAATTATTTGACAATGAGTAGAAACAAGTAGAAATGGGCAAAAATCATGGTTTATAGCTCATGAAATCATGAATTTTGGCAACCACGAAATTATTTGACAATGGGTGAAATGACTAAAATGATAAAAATCGTGGGTTATAGCTCACAAAATCGTGAATTTTGGCCATCGCGAAATTATTTGACAACGGGTCTAAATGGCTAAAAATTCGTGAATTAAAGCTCACGAAATCGTGAATTTTGGCCGCTGCGAAATTATTTGACAATGGGTCAAAATAACTAAAAATGGTAAAAAAATCATGGATTTAGTTCACGGAATCGTGAAGTTTTGCCACCGAATAAATTATTTGACTGCGGGTCAAAATGACTAAATATAGTAAAAAATCATAGGTTATAGTAGCTCACAAAATCGAGAATTTTCACTACGCGAAATTATTTGGCAAAATGTCCAAACGACTAAAAATGGCCAAAAAATTATGGGTTATAGATCATGACATCCTAAATTTTAGCCTTCGTGAAACTATTTCTCAATGGTCAAAACGACTAAAAATTGCAAAAAATTATGGGTTGTAGCTCATAAAATCATGAATTTTGGCCACCATGAAACTATTTGACAATGGGTCGAAGTGACTAAAAATAGCAAAAATCATGGTTTATAGCTCATGAAATCATGAATTTTGGCCACTCTGAAATTATTTGACAACGGACTAAAAATAAAAAAAATGAGTTATAGCGCAGAAGATCGTGAATTTTGAGCATTGTGGAATTATTTGATAACGGGTCGAAGTGACTAAAAATAGTAAAAAAATTATGGTTTATAGCTCACAAAATCGTGAACTTTGGCCGCTATGAAATCATTTGACAACAGGTCGAACCGACTAAAAATGACCAAAAATCATGAGTTATAAGCTCATGAAATCATGAATTTTGGCAACTATGAAATTATTTGACAGTGGGTCAAAATGACTAAATATGGCCATAAATCGTGGGTTATAGCTCATGAATCGTGAATTTTGACAACTGTGAAATTATTTGACAATGGTTCGAAGCAACTGAAATTGACCAAAATCATGAGTGGTAGCTCATGAAATCATGAAGTTTGGCCGCCATGAAATTGTTTGACAATAGGTCGAAATGACTAAAACGAGCTAAAAATCATGGGTTATAACACATTAAATCAGGAATTTGGCAATTGCGAAATTATTTGACAACGGGTCTGAATGATTGAAGATGGCCATAAATCATGAGTTGTAGCTCATGAACTCGTGAATTTTGGCCATCATGAAATTATTTGACAATGGGTCAAAATAACTAAAAGTGGTGAAAAATCGTGAGTTATAGCTCACGAAATCTTGAATTTTGGCCACCGTGAAATTATTTAACAACCGCCAAAATGAACAAAAATGGTTAGCAATCGTGCATTATAGCTCATAAAATCATGCCCTTTGTTTCTGCAAAAATGTTTTTCAACAGGTCAAAATGACAAGAAATGATCAAAAATTATGGATTATAGCTCAAGAAATCATGAATTTTGGCCACTACGAAATTATTTGACAATGAGTAGAAACAAGTAGAAATGGGCAAAAATCATGGATTGTAGCTCTTGAAATCATAAATTTTGACAACCGCGAAATTATCTGATAATGGGACTAAAAATGCTAAAAGATTGTGGGTTATAGCTCACAAAGTCGTGAATTTTGGCCATCATGAAATTATTTAACAACTGGTCGAAATGAATAAAAATAGCCACAAATGGTGAGTTATAGCTCATGAAATCATGAATTTGGCCATTGCGAAATTTTTTGACAATGGGTCAAATGACTAAAAATGTTTAAAAATTGTGGGTTATAGCTCATGAAATCATGAATTTTGGCAAATGTGAAATTTTTTTACGGCTGGTCGAAACTACTGAAAATGGGCATAAATCGTGAGTTATAGCTCACGAAATCATGAATTTTTGCCGCCGGGAAATTATTTGAGAACAATCAAAATGACTAAAAATGACCAAAAATTATGGGCTATAGCTCACGAAATCATGAATTTTGGCAACCGCAAATTTACTTGACAACGGGTCAAAAACAACTAAAAATGTCCAAAATTTATGGGTTGCAGCCTACAAAATAATAAAAATTTGCCATTCCAAAATTGTTTCACAACGGGTCAAAATGACTAAAAATGGGCAAAAATCGTAAGTTATAGCTCATGAAATCATGAATTTTGGCAACCGTAAAATTATTTGATAGTGAATCAAAATGAAAGGAAATGGCTAAAAATCATGGATTATAGCTCACAAAATCGTAAATTTTGGCCACCGTGAAATTATTTAACAATGAAACTAAAAATGGCCAAAAATCATAGGTGAGCTCTCAAAATTATGAATTTTTGCCACCATGAAATTATTTGATAACGGGTCAAAGTGAATAAAATTGTCAAAAAATCGTGCGTTACATCTCATGAAATCTTTAATTTTATCCTCAAAATTATTTGACTACAAGTCTAAATGTCTAAAAATAGCCAATAAAAATTACTTGACAACGGGTCGAAACCACTAAAAATTCATGAAATTGTAAATTTTGGCCACCGTGACATTATTTAACAATGGAACTAGAAATGGCCAAAAATTATGGGCGAGCTCTCAAAATTGTGAATTTTTGCCACCGTGAAATTATTTGACAACAGGTCAAAGTGAATAAAATTGTCAAAGAATCAACGATTTTATGCCATTTAATCATTACAAACCATTGGCAATGAATATTTAGTGGTTACATCTCACGAAATCATGACTTTTGCCATTGCAAAATTACTTGACAACGTGTCGAATCAGTAAAAATGGCCAAAAAATCATGGATTTTAGCTCATGAAATTATAAAATTTTGCCACTGAAGAAATTATTTGATAGTGGGTCGAAATGACTAAAAATGGTTTAAAAAATTATAGGTTTGTAGATCTCAAAATCATGAATTTTGGCCACCACGAAATTATTCAGCAGTGGGCCCAAATGTCAAAAAAATGGCCAAAAAGTCATGGGTTATGGCTCATGAAATCCTAAATTTTGGCCTCCTAGAAATTATTTTTCAACGGTCAAAACGACAAATAATGGCAAAAAATTATGGGTTATAGCTCATGAAATCGTGAATATTTGCCACAATAAAATTAATTGACAACGGGTCAAAATGACTAAAAATAACAAAAAATCATGAGTTATAGCTTATGAATTTTTAATTTTGCCCTCCACATAATTATTTGCTAATAAGTCAAAATGACAAAAAATAGCCAATAATTGTGGGATATACCTCCTTAAATCGTGAATTTTGGCATCCATAAAATTATTTGCTAATAGGTCAAAATGCCTGAAAATAGCCAATAATCGTGGGTTATAGCTCACAAAATCCTAAATACTGTCCTGCGCAAAGTTATTTGTCAATGGTCAAAATGACTAAAAATAGCCAAAAATCATGGGTTATAACTCATGAAATCATGAATTTTGGCCACCATGAAACTATTTGACAACAGGTCGAAACGACTAGAAATGGTCAAAATCCATGAGTTATCTTTAACTTCGGCCTCCATGAAATTATTTGCCAATAGATCGAAATGGCTAAAAATAATCAATAATCGATGGTTATAGCTGATGAAACCGTGAATTTTAGCCACCGCAAAATTATATGAAAACGGACTGAAACGACTGAAAATAGCCAAAAATAGTGGGTTATAGCTCGTAAAATTGTGAATTTTGGCCATCGCAAAATTATTTTTCAACGAGTCGAAATGACAAAAAATGACCAACAAATCATGGGTAATAGGTCATGAAATTCTAAAATTTTTCCACCATGAAATTATTTGGAAAAGGTTTCAAACGACTAAAAATAGCCAAAAATCATGGGTTATAGCTCATGAAATTATAAAATTTTGCCACTGAAGAAATTATTTGATAGTGGGTCGAAATGACTAAAAATAGCCAAAAATAGTGGGTTATAGCTCAGAAATTGTGAATTTTGGCCATCGCAAAATTATTTTTCAACGAGTCGAAATGACAAAAAATGACCAACAAATCATGGGTAATAGGTCATGAAATTCTAAAATTTTTCCACCATGAAATTATTTGGAAAAGGTTTCAAACGACTAAAATAGTAAAAAAATCTCAGGAAATTATGAATTTTGGCACCTGAGAATTTAATTGAAAAGGAAAAATGGTAAAACAATCATGGGTTATAGCTCCCGAAATCATGAATGTTGGCAACTGTGATATTAGTTGATACCGGGTAGAAACAACTAAAATTGGACAAAAAACATGGGTTATAGCTCATAAAATCATGAATTTTGACAATCGCGAAAATATCTTATTGTGCGTCAAACCGACTAGAAATGGCTAAAAACTCGTGGATTATAGCTCACCAAATTGTGAATTTCGGCCACCACAAAAGTTTTTGACAATAGGACTAAAAATTGCCAAATATTATGCATTATAGCACACAAAATTATGAACTTTTTCCACTACAAAATTTTTTGACAACAGGTCAAATTGACTAAAAATAGCAAAAAATCGTGGGTTATTGCTCACAAAATCGTGAATGTTGAGCACCGCAAAATTATGTTACAACGGGTCGAAATGACTAAATATGGAAAAAAATCATGAATTTTGGCAACTGCGAATTTATTGGACAACGGATCGAAACGGCTAAAAACGTCCAAAAATTGTGAGCTATATAGTTCACAAATTTTTTTTAATTTCGGTCTTCACAAAATTATTTGCCAATGAGTCAAAATGACTAAAAATAAATGATAATTGTTGGTTATAGCTCATAAAATTATGAATTTTAGCCTTCGCGAAACCATATGAAAACAGGTTGAAACGACTAGAAATGGCCAAAATGGTGGATTGTAACTCATGAAATCCTAATTTTTGGCCTTCGTGAAATTATTTGTCAACCGTCTGACTAAAAATGAGCAAAAATCCATATAGCTCCTGAAAATTTAAATTGTAGCCGCCACGAAATTATTTGGCAAAGGGTCCAAACGTCTAAAAATGTCCAACAGCTCATGAAATCGTGAATTTTCGCCCTACAAAGTTATTTGACAATGGGTCGAAATGACTAAATATGATAAAAAATCATGGGTTATTTATCATGAAATTATAAATCTTTGCCTCATAAAATATTAATGTCGATTAAAATTTGAAAATGCCAAATATCGTGGATTATAGCCCATCAAATTGTAAACTTTGGACTATGTGAAATTATTTGCTAACATGTTCAAATGATTAAAAGGGTCAAAAATCATGGGTTATAGCTCATGAAATTTTGAATTGTGGCCTCCGCGAAAGTATTTGATAACGGGTCGAAATGACTAAAATAGCCAAAAATCATGGGTTATAGCTCATAAAATCATGGGTTATAGCTCATGAAATCATGAATTTTGGCCACCATGAAATTATTTAATAGCTGGTCGAAATGACCAAAAATGGCTAAAAATCATGGGTTATAGCTCATGAAATCATGATTTTTGGCCACCGCGAAATTATTTGATAACGGGTCAAAACAACTAAAAATAGCCAGAAAATATGGGTTATAGCTCACAAAATCTTAAATTTTAACAGCCGTGAAACTAATTGATTATGGGTCGAAATGACTAGAAATGGCTAAAAAATCATAGATTATATCTCACCAAATCATGAATTTTGGCTACTGCAAAATTATTTAATAACGGGACTAAAAATGACCAAAAATGGTGTGTTATATCTCACAAAATAGTGAATTTTCGCCACCGCGAAATTATTTGACAACAGGCCAAGTCACTAAAAATGGCAAAAATTCGTGGGTTATAGCTCACAAAATTGTGAATTTTGGGCACCCAAATTTATTTGATAACGGGCCAAAGTGACTAAAAATGGTGAAAAATCGTGGATTATAGCACATGAAATTATGAATTTTGGCCACCATATTTGACAAGGGGTCGAAACAACTAAAAATTTCATAAAATCATGGGTTACAACACATAAAGTCTTCAAGTTTATCCTCCACGAAATTATTTGACAACAGGGCTAAATGACTAAAAATAGCCAATAATCGTGGGTTATAGCTCATGAAATCGTGAGTTTTGTACTCTGCAAAATTGTTTGCCAATGGGTCGCAATGACTAAAAACTATAAAAAATCATGGGTTATAGCTTACGAAACAGTTAATTTTGGTCGCCATGAAATTATTTAATAACTAGTCGAAACGACTAAAAATGGTAAAAAATCATGGATTATAACTCACAAAATAGTGAATTTTGCCACCAAAGAAATTATTTGACAGTGGGTCGAAACGATTAAAAATGGTCAAAAATTATAGGTTATGACTCACAAAATCATGAATTTTGCCACTGCAAATTTATTAGGCAAAAGGTCAAAACGAACGAAAATGGCTAAAAATCATGGGTTATAGCTCATGAAATCATGATTTTTGGCCACCGCTAAATTATTTGATAACGGGTCAAAACAACTAAAAATAGCCGTAAAATATGGGTTATAGCTCACAAAATCTTAAATTTTAACAGCCGTGAAACTAATTGATTATGGGTCGAAATGACTAGAAATGGCTAAAAATCATGGGTTATAGCTCACAAAATTGTGAATTTTGGGCACCCAAATTTATTTGATAACGGGCCAAAGTGACTAAAAATGGTGAAAAATCGTGGATTATAGCCCATCAAATTGTAAACTTTGGACTATGTGAAATTATTTGCTAACATGTTCAAATGATTAAAAGGGTCAAAAATCATGGGTTATAGCTCATGAAATCATGAATTTTGGCCACCACAAAATTATTTGTCAACCGGTTGAAGTGACTAAAAATGGTGAAAAATCGTGGATTATAGCACATGAAATTATGAATTTTGGCCACCACAAAATTATTTGTCAACCGGTTGAAGTGACTAAAATGACCAAATATTATGGGTTATAGCTCATGAAATGCTAAATTTTGGCCGCCGCTAAATTATTTGCTAAAGTGTCCAAATGATAAAAAAATAGCCAAAAATCATGGCTTACAAGTAACTAAATCGTAAATTCTAGCTACCACGAAATTATTTGCCAATGAGTCAAAATGACTAAAATGGCCAAAATTATTGGTTATAGCTCATGAAATCTTCAACTTTAGCCATGAGAAATTATTTGACAACAGGCTAAATGACTAAAATAGCCAATAATCGTGGGTTATAGCTCATGAAATCGTGAGTTTTGTACTCTGCAAAATTGTTTGCCAATGGGTCGCAATGACTAAAAACTATAAAAATCATGGGTTATAGCTTACGAAACAGTTAATTTTGGTCGCCATGAAATTATTTAATAACTAGTCGAAACGACTAAAAATGGTAAAAATCATGGATTATAACTCACAAAATAGTGAATTTTGCCACCAAAGAAATTATTTGACAAGGGTCGAAACGATTAAAAATGGTCAAAAATTATAGGTTATGACTCACAAAATCATGAATTTTGCCATCGCAAATTTATTAGGCAAAAGGTCAAACGAACGAAAATGGCTAAAAATGGGTTATAGCTCATGAAATCATGAATTTTGGCCCGAGCAAAATTATTTGTCGACAAATGAAATAACAAAAATGGCCAAAAATAATTGATTATAGTTCATAAACTGTGAACTTTGGCCACCACAAAATTATTTGCCAACGGGTTAAAATGACTAAAAATATCTAAAAATTATGAATTATAGCTCATGAAATCTTCAACTTTAGCCATGAGAAATTATTTGCCAACCGGGTCAAAATGAGTGAAAATAGCCAATAATCATGGGTTATATAACTCACTAAATTGTGAATTTTGGCATCCATGAAATTATATGAAAATGGGTTGAAATGACTAAAATCGCCAAAATTATAGATTATCGCACACGAAATTGTGAATTTTAGCCACCGCAAAATTATTTGTCAACCGGTTGAAGTGACTAAAAATGACCAAATATTATGGGTTATAGCTCATGAAATGCTAAATTTTGGCCGCTAAATTATTTGCTAAAGTGTCCAAATGATAAAAAAATAGCCAAAAATCATGGCTTACAAGTAACTAAATCGTAAATTCTAGCTACCACGAAATTATTTTACAATGGGTCAAAATGACTAAAAATATCTAAAAATTATGAATTATAGCTCATGAAATCTTCAACTTTAGCCATGAGAAATTATTTGACAACAGGCTAAATGACTAAAATAGCCAATAATCGTGGGTTATAGCTCATGAAATCGTGAGTTTTGTACTCGCAAAATTGTTTGCCAATGGGTCGCAATGACTAAAAACTATAAAAATCATGGGTTATAGCTTACGAAACAGTTAATTTTGGTCGCCATGAAATTATTTAATAACTAGTCGAAACGACTAAAAATGGTAAAAATCATGGATTATAACTCACAAAATAGTGAATTTTGCCACCAAAGAAATTATTTGACAATGGGTCAAACGACTAAAAATGGTCAAAAATTATAGGTTATGACTCACAAAATCATGAATTTTGCCACTGCAAATTTATTAGGCAAAAGGTCAAAACGAACGAAAATGGCTAAAAAATGGGTTATAGCCATGAAATCCTGAATTTTGGCCTGAGCAAAATTATTTGTCGACAGTCGAAATAACAAAAAATGGCCAAAAATAATTGATTATAGTTCATAAAACTGTGAACTTTGGCCACCACAAAATTTTTAACAACGAGCCGAAATGACTAAAAATATCTAAAAATTATGAATTATAGCTCATGAAATCTTCAACTTTAGCCATGAGAAATTATTTGCCAACTGGTCAAAATGAGTGAAAATAGCCAATAATCATGGGTTATATAACTCACGAAATTGTGAATTTTGGCATCCATGAAATTATATGAAAATGGGTTGAAATGACTAAAAATCGCCAAAAATTATAGATTATCGCACACGAAATTGTGAATTTTAGCCACCGCAAAATTATTTGTCAACCGGTTGAAGTGACTAAAAATGACCAAATATTATGGGTTATAGCTCATGAAATGCTAAATTTTGGCCGCCGCTAAATTATTTGCTAAAGTGTCCAAATGATAAAAAAAATAGCCAAAAATCATGGCTTACAAGTAACGAAATCGTAAATTCTAGCTACCACGAAATTATTTTACAATGGGTCAAATTGACTAAAAATGACCAAAAATTATAGGGCGAAATCGTAAATTTTTGTCACTGAAGAAATTATTTGACAACGGCCCGAAATAAATAAAAATGGCCAAAAATTATTGGTTATAGCTCATAAAATCATAAAGTTTGGACTCCAGATAATTATTTACCACTGATTCAAAACTACTCAAAACAAAAAAATAATCATCAATTGTAGCTCATGAAATCATGAATTTTGGCCACCGCAAAATTATTCATCAACGTGTCAAAATGACTAAAAAGGGCAAAACTTCATGGGTTATAGCTTAAGAAATCATAAATTTTGGCTATCACGGAATTATTTGACAATGGATCAAATCGACTAAAAATGACCAAAAGTTGTGGGTTGTGGCTTTCTAAATCATGGTATTTGGCTACCCCAAAATTATTTAACAATGGGTCAAACGACTAAAAATGGCCAAAAATCATAGGCTATAGTAGCTCATAAAAATTTTAATTTTGGCCTCCGTGAAATTATATGATAACAAGTAAAAATCGCCAAAAATCAATAATTATATCTCTTGAAATTGTGAACTTTTCCTCCGCGAAATTATTTGGCAACAGGTCAAAATGATAAAAATTGGCAAAAACATTATGGGTTATGGCTCACAAAATTGTGAATTTTGTTCACCGCGTAATTATTTGATAATAGGTCAAAACAACTAAAAATGGCCAAACATCATGGGATATAACTCATGAAATCTTAAACTTTAGCCTCCGCGAAATTATTACCGACTAGTCGATATCACTGAAAATAGTTAATAATCGAGGGTTATAGCTCATGAAATCATGAATTTTGGCCTCTGTAAAATTATTTGCCAATTGGTCAAAATGACTAAAAATGGCCAAAATTAGGAGATTAAGGCTCACGAAATTGAGAGTTTCGTCCAACACAAAATTATTCGACCATGGGTCAAAATGATTAAAAATGGCCATAAATTATGGATTATAGCTCACGAAATCGTTAATTTTTGCCACCGGAAAATTATTTGACATCAGGTCAAAATGACTTAAAATAGCTAAAAATAATTGGTTATAGCTCATAAAATCATGAATTTTAGCCATAACAAAATTATTTGACAACTGGTCGAAATGACTAAAAATGACCAAAAATCATGGGTTATAGCTTACAAAATTATGAATTTCGGTCGGTACGAAATCATTTGACAACCAGTCAAAATGACTAAAATTAGCTAAAAATCGTGGGTTGTTGCTCATGAAATCATGATTGTTGGATTGCGCGAAATTATTTGCCAACGGGTTAAAATGACTAAAAGTGGCCAAAAATCATGCGTTACGGCTCATGAAATCATAAATTTTAGCCCCTGTGAAATTATTTGTTAATGAGTCAAAACAACTAGAAATGACCAAAAATTATGGGTTATAGCTCGCGAAATTGTGAATTTTGGATACCGCAAAATTAGTTGACAACAGGTCACTAAAAATGGCCAAAATTTGTGGGTTATAGATCACAAAATCTTGATTTTTTTGCTACTGTGAAATTATTTGACAACAGGTCGACAACTAAAAATCGCCAAAAATTATTGGTTATAGCTCATAAAATCATAAAGTTTGGACTGCAAATAATTATTTACCATGAGTTCGAAACTACTAAAAATGGCCAATAATCGTGAGTAATAACTCATGAAATCGTGAATTTGCCATTCATAAAATTGTTTGCAAGGGTTTGAAATAACAATAAAATGGGAAAAAATCATGGGTCAAGGCTCACCAAAACGTGAATTTTGGCCACTATGAAATTATTTGCCAACGGGTCAAAACGACAGAAAAGACCAAAAACCGTGGGTAATAGGTCGCAAAATCATTAACTTTGGTTACCGAAGAATTATTTGACAACTAGTTGAAATGTCTAAAAATGGCCAAAAATCGTGGGTCATAGCTCATAAATCGTGAATTTTAGGTATTGTGAAATTATTTGACAATGAGTACGACTAAAAATAACCCAAAAATTGTAAGCTACAACACACGATATTCTGAATTTTGTCCGCAAAAAAATTATTTTATAGCAGCTCGAAATCACTAAAAATGGCTAAACATCATGGGTTAGTGATCATAAAATCTTTAACTTTTGTCTCTATGAAATTATTTTCTAACCGATCGAAACCAATAAAAATGGCAAAAATTCGTGGGTTGTAGTTCATAAAATCGTGCAAGTTGGCCAACACAAAATTATTTGACAATGGGTCAGAACAACTAAAAATGAAAAAAAATCGTGGGTTGTAGCTCACAAAATCATGAATTTGGCCACCTCAAAATTATTTCACAATGCGTCGAAATGACTAAAAATGACCAAAAATTATGGGTTATAGCTCAAGAAATTGTGAATTTTGGCCTCCACAAAATTATTTGATGACGGATCATAACGACTAAAATGGCAAAAACTTGTGGGCTCTAGCTCACAAAATCGTGAATTTTTTCCTACACAAAAGTATTTGACAAAAGATCGAAACTACAAGAAATGACCAAAAATCGTTTGTAATCTTAAAATTTGGGCTCCATGAAAACAATTTGCCAACAGGTCATAATGACTTAAAATAGCCTAAAATTGTGGGTTATAGCTAATAAAATCTTCAATTTTGGACTCCGCAAAATTTACCAATGGATCGAAACGACTAGAAATAGCCATAATACATGTGTAGTCTTGAAATTGGGATTTTGGCCTCCAGAAATTTTTGCCAATGGTCGAAAAGACTACAAACGGCCAAAAATAATGGGATATAGCTCATGAAATTATAAATTTTGGCATCCGCAAAATTATTTGCCAACCGACCAAAAAAACTATATAAGACCAAAATTTATGGGTTATTGCTCATGAAATCATGAATTTTGGCCACCCCGAAATTAAATATGTCGAAACAACTAAAAATGGTAAAATATCGTGGGTTATAGGCTTATAGCACACGAAATCGTGAATTTTGGCCGTCGCCAAATTGTTTGATAATAGGTCAAAACGGCTAAAAATAGCCAAAAGTCATGGTTATAGAACGTGATTCTTTAAATTTGGCCTCCATGAATTATTTGGCAACTGATCAAAATAACTAAAAATGGTCAAAAATTGTGGGTTATATCATATAAAACTGTTAATTTTGGTCTTCATAAAACCAATGGGTTGAAATGGCTAAAAGTGGCAAAATAAAAATCATAGCTTGTAGCTCAAAAAATCATGATATTTGGCCACCTCGAAATTATTTAACAACAGATCAAAATGACTAAAAATGGCCAAAAATCACAGGTTATAACTCACAAAATCGTGAATTTTTGCCACCTAGAAATAATTTGTAAACTGGTCAAAATGACTAAAATGGCCAAAAATCGTGAGTTATAGCTCATGAAATTATGAATTTTGGCCACCATCAAATTATTTGACGATGGGTGGAAACAACTAAAAATGGCCACAAATCGTGGCTGTAGCTCATTAAATCGGGAGTTTTGGTCTACGCAAAATTATATGCCAACGGGTCGAAGCGACTAAAAATGGCCAAATTTCATGGGTTATAGCTCACGGAATCACGAATTTTGGCAACCACAAAATTATATCAGAACTAATAAAAAAGACTAAAAATAGTAAAACAAAATTTTGGGTTATAGCATGCAAGATCGTGAATTTTTGACTTTGTAAAATTATTTGCCAACGGATCGAAATGACTGAAAATAACTAATAATCGTGGGTAATAGCTCACGAAATAGTGAATTTTGGCCTGGGCGAGAATTTTTGGCACTACCAAATTATTTGACAATAGGCCGAAAAGACTATAAATGGTCAAAAATTATGGGCTATAGCTCATGAAATCTTTAATTTTGCCCTCCACAAATCATCATGGGTTAAAGCACATAAAATCGTAAATTTTGGCCTCCGCAAAATTATTTGCCAATGGATCAATATGACTAAAATGGCCAAATTTCATGGGTTATAGCTCATGAAATTGTGAATTTTGACCGCCATGAAATTATTTAACAATGGGTCAGAACAACTAAAAATGGTGAAAATTCATTTGTTATAGCTTGCGATATTGTGAAGTTTGGCCACCATGGAATTATTAGACAATGGGTCATAATGACCAAAAATGGGCTAAAATCGTGGGATATAGCACACAAAATCGTCAATTTTGGCCGCCGCAAATTTATTTGACAAAGGGCTGAAATGATTAAAAATGTAAAAAAGATGATAGTTGTAGCTCATCAATTCTTTAATTTTGGCATCCACAAAATTATTTGCCAACAGGTCATAAAAAGGCCAAAAATCATGGGTTATAGTTCACTAAATCGTGAATTTTAGCATACTCAAAATTATTTGCCAATGGATCAATATGACTAAAAATGGCCAAAAATCATAAGTTATAGCTCATAAAATTATTAATTTTGGCCTCTGCAAAACCAACAGGTCGAAACGACTAAAATGGCCATAAATAGTGTGTTATAGCTCACGAAATCGAAAATTTTGGCCACCACAAAATTATTTGACGATGGGTCACAATGACCAAAAATGGCAAAATTCATGGATTATAGCTAAAAAATTATGAATTCTAGTCACCATGAAATTATTTGACAACATGTCAAAATGACTAAAATGGCCAAAAATTATGGGTTGTAGCTCATGAAATCTTTATTTTTGGCCTCCGCAAATTTATCTAATAATGGATCGTAACAACTTAAAATGGCCAAAAAACGTGGGTTAAAGCTTGTGAAATCGTGAATTTCGGCCTACGAAATTATTTGCCAACAATTCAAAATAACTCAAATATTAAATAATCCTGCATTATAGCTTTTGAAATTGTAAATTTTAGCCTTTGTGGAATCAATGGGTCGAAATGAGTAAACATTATCAAAAATTATCAGTTATAGCTCACGAAATTGTGAATTTTTACTGCCACAAACTTATTTGATAATGGGTCAACACGACTAAAAAAAGGCCAAAAATCATTGGTTGTTTCGATCTATTGGCAAAACATTATGGGTTATAATTCATGATTTTGGGCTTGTGAAATCATGATTTTTTTGCCATCGCGAAAATATTTGACAACAAGTCGAAATGACTAAAAAAGGCCAAAAATCATTGGTTATAGCTCATGAAATCTTTAATTTTGGCCTCTGCAAATAATCGTGGGTTATAACTCATGAAATCCTAAATTTCTCTCTGCAAAATTATTTGCCATCAGGTCAAAAAGATAAAAAAAATTACCAAAATCTATACGTTTAGCTCACGAAATAATGAATTTTTGGCATCGCGAAATTATTTAACGACGAGTCAAAAAGAGAAAAGTAGTCATAAATTGTTGGTTAAACGTAACAAAATCATCAAATTTGGCCATCATTAAAATTATTTGACTGAGGGTCAAAATGACTAAATATGGCAAAATATTGTGGGTTATAGCACATGAATCGGTTACCGCGAAATTATTTTACAACAGATCAAAATGATTAAAATCGTAAAAAATTATGGGTTATAGCTCATGAATTCTTTAATTTTGGCCTTAGCAAAATTATTTGCCAATAGGTCGAAACAACTAAAAATGGCTAATAATTCTAGATTATAGCTCATGAAATCGTGAATTTTGACCTCTGCAAAAATATTTGCCAACGGGTCGACATGACTAAAAGTGGAAAAAAATCATGAGTTATAGCTCATGAAATCATTAATTTTGGCCTCTATGAAATCGTGAATTTTTTGCCGATATAAAATTATTTGATAATGTATCAAAATGACTAAAAATAGCTAAAAATAATGGCTTATATAGCTCATGAAATCGTGAATTCTGACCACTATGAAATTATTTGACAACGGGGCGAAATGACTAAAATTGATAAAAATTGTGCGTTATATAGCTCATGAAATCTCTAATTTTGGCCTCCACGAAATTGTCTACTAATGGGATGAAACAACTGAAAATGGTAAAAAATAATGGGTTGTCTCTTATGAAGTAGTGAATTTTGGCCCGCTAAATTATTTGCTAATGGTTCAAAATGACTAAAATGGCCAAAAATCATGGGTTATATCTTTTAAAATCATAAGTTTGTGCCACCACAAAATTATTTGACAATGGGTCTAAACGAAAAAAAAGGCAAAAAATAATGGGCTATAGCCCTTGAAATCATTAATTTTGGATCCGCAAAATTATTTGCAAACATGTCAAAACAACGAAATATGCCCAAAAATATAGCCCATGAAATCATTAATTTTGGATCCCCAAAATTATTTGCAAACATGTCAAAACAACGAAATATGCCCAAAAATCGTAGATTATAGCTCATGAAATCATGAAGTTTAGCTTCCATGCAATTATTTACCAACAGGTGGAAACAACAAAAATTGGGCAAAAACCTGGGTATATAACTCATTAAATCTTAAATTTGGTCACCGCGAAAGTATTTGCCAATGGGTCTAAACTGCTAAAAATGGCCAAAAATAATGGGTTATAGCTCATGAAATCATGAAATTTGGCCTCTGCGATATTATTTGCCAATGGTTCAAAATGACTAAGATTGACAAGAAATCTTGGGTTACTGCTCATGAAATTGTGAAATTTAAATTTCGCAAAATTATTTGCTAATGTGTCAACAACGACTAAAAATGGCCCAAAATCATTGGTTATAGCTCATGAAATCGGAAAGTTTGTACTCTATAAAATTATTTGCCATTGGTTTACGACTAAAAATAGCCAATAACAATGGATTATAACTCATGTAATTATAAATTTTGCCCTCCATAAAATTGTTGGCTAAGGGATCGAAGCGGGCCAAAATGACTAAAATGGTCAAAAATCATGGGTTACAACTCATGAAATCGTGAATTTTGGCCTTCACAAAATTACTTGACAACAAGTGGGAATGACTGAAAATGGCTAAAAATGTTGAGTTATTGCCCATGAAATCATGAATTTTAGTCCCCGTAAAATTATTTACCAACGGGTCAATATGACTAAAAATAGCCAAAAATCATAGGTCACAGATCACGAAATCATGAATTTTAGACTCTGCAAAATTATTTATCAATAGGATGAAATGATTAAAAATGGCTAAAATTCATGGGTTATAGCCCATGAAATCATGAAATTTGGCCTCTGCGATATTATTTGCCAATGGGTCAAATTGACTATAAATGGCCCAAAATCGTTGGTGTTATAACTCATAACATCGTAACGTTTGGACTCCACAAAATTATTTGCCAAGGGGTCGAAACTACTAAAATTAGCTAAAAATTCATTGGTTATAGCTCAAAAAATCGTGAATTTTAGCCTGAGAGAAATTATTTGACAACGCGTCGGAATGACTAAAAATGGCCAAAAATTATGGGTCATAGCTCACAAAATGGTGAGTTTTTGCTTCCCGAAATTATTTGATAACGAGTCAAAATGATCAAAAGTGGCCAAGAATTATGGGTTATAGATCATGAAATCGTGAATTTTTACTATCGCGAAATAATTCAAATGCGGGACGAAACGACTAAAAATTGCCAAAACTTATGGGTTATAGCTCACGAAATTATGAACTTTGGCCACCATGAAATTATTCAACAACTGGTCGTAATGACTAAAAATGACCAAAACTCGTGGTTTATAGCTCATGGAATCATTAATTTTGGCCCCAACGAAATTATTTGCCCATGGATCGAAACGACTAAAAATAATAAATAATCATGGATTGCATCACATAAGTTCATGAATTTTTGCCTCCATAAAATTATTAAAACAACTAAAAATGGCTAAAAATCTTTGGCTATAGCACACAAAAAAGTGAATTTTTTATCACCGCGAAATTATTTGATAACGGATCAAAATGACTAAAATTGTAAAAAATCATGGGTTATAGCTTACAAAATCGTGAATTTTCTCCTTCGCGAAATGCTTTGGCAACTGGTCAAAACAATTAAAAATGGCCAAAATAGTGGGTTATAGCACACGAATCGTGAATATTGGTGACCTCGAAATTATTTATAAACAGGACGACATGACAAAATATGGTCAAAATTATGGGTTATAGCTCATGAAATTGGGAATTCAGGTCACTACGAAACTATTTGACAATGGGTCAAAACAACTAAAAATAGCCAACAATCGTGGTTGTAGCTCATCAAATTGTGAATGTCTACCTCCATAAAATTATTTGCCAATAGGTCAAAATAACTAAAAATAGCTAAAAATCATGGGTTATAGCTCACGAAATCATGAAATTTAGCCACTGAAAAATTATGTCACATCGGATCAAAAAGGATTAAAATGGCAAAAAAATTATTTGGTTACAGCATAGGAGATAATGAAATTTTGACTTTGTGAAATTATTTGCCAACGGATCGAAGCAACTGAAAATGGCTAATAATCATGGGTAATAGCTCAAGAAATCGTGAATTTTAGCCCGAGAGAAATTATTTGACAATGGGTCAAAATGACTAAAATGGCCAAAAATCATGGGTTATAACTCACAAAATCATGAATTTTTGCCACTACGAAATTATTTGACAACAGGTCGAAATGACTAAAAAGAGCCAAAAATAGTGAGTTATAGCTCATGAAAATTTTAATTTTGCCCTCTGTAAATAATAATGGGTTATAGCTTATGAAATAGTAAACTTTGGCCTCTGAAAAATTATTTGACAACGGGTCAAAATGTCAAAAAGTGGCAAAAATTTTATTTATAGCTCATGAAATCGTGAATTTTGGCCACCATGAAATTATTTGACAATGGGTCAAAACAACTAAAATGGCCAAAATTATGGGTTATAGCTCATGAAATCGTGAATTTTGGCCACCATGAAATTATTTAACGACGGTAAGAGATGACTAAAAATGACAAAAAAAAGTTATGGCTCATGGAATTTTGGCACTGGAAAATTATTTGACAACATGTCAAAATGAATAGAAATGACCAAAAATCAAAAGTTATAGCTCATGGAATCTTTAATTTTACCATCCATAAAATTATTTGCCAGTACGTCAAAATGATTAAAAATAGCCAATAATCGAGCACATGAAATCGTGAATTTCGGCTATCGCGAAATTATAGGAAAACAGATCGAAATCACTAAAAATGGCTAAAAATAGTGGATTATAGCCCACTAAATCTCTAATTTTGGCAATTGAGAAATTATTTGTCAACCGGTCGAAGCGACAAAGAATGGCCAATAATCATGAGTTATAGCTCATGAAATTCTAAACTTTGGCCACCATGAAATTATTTGGCAAAGGGTCCAAATAACCAAAAATGGTAAAATTCACAGGTTATAGCTCATGAAATCATGCATTTTGACCACCACGAAATTAATGGGTCGAAATGACTAAAAATGAAAAAATATGGGTAATTTATCATTAAATCATGAAATCATGAATTTTGGCCTCCGTAAAATTATAGTCAATTGGTCGAAATGACTAAAAATGGGCAAATATCGTTGGATATAGCCGATGAAATTAAAAATGGCCAAATATCATTGGTTATAGCCGATGAAATTGTGAAATTTGGACTACGCAAAATTATTTGCTAACATGTTCAAACGACTAAAAAGGGCCAAAAATCATGGGTTATAGCTCATGAAATCATGAATTTTGGCCACCATGAAATTATTTGATAACGAGTCAAAATGATCAAAAGTGGCCAAGAATTATGGGTTATAGATCATGAAATCGTGAATTTTACTATCGCAAATAATTCAAATGCGGGACTAAACGACTAAAATTGCCAAAACTTATGGGTTATAGCTCACGAAATTATGAACTTTGGCCACCATGAAATTATTCAACAACTGGTCGTAATGACTAAAATGACCAAAACTCGTGGTTTATAGCTCATGGAATCATTAATTTTGGCCCCAACGAAATTATTTGCCAATGGGTCAAAATGACTAAAATGACCAAAACTCGTGGTTTATAGCTCATGAAATTCTAAACTTTGGCCACCATGAAATTATTTGACAATGGGTCAAAATGACTAAAATGAGCATAAATCATGAGTTATAGCTCATGAAATTGTGAATTTTGGCCACCATGAAATTATTTGACAATGGGTCAAAACAACTAAAATGGCCAAAATCATGAGTTATAGCTTATTAAATTGTGAATTTTGACCATCACAAATTATTTGACAATGGGTCAAAACGACTAAAAATGGTAAAAATTATGGTTATAGCTAACTAAATCGTGAATTTTGCCACTAGGAAATTATTTGACAATGGGTCGAAATGACTAAAAATGGATAAAAATCATTGGATAAATCTCCCAAACTCATGAATTTCTACCACCACAAAATTATTTGACAACGGTAAGAGATGACTAGAAATAACTAAAATTGTGGGTTATAGCTTAAACATTTGTGAATTTTGGTCGTTACAAAATTATTTGACTCTGGCGTCAAAACTAATAAAAATGACCAAAAATAAGGGTTACAGCTCATGATATCTTTAATTTTTGTCGCCATGAAATTATTTGCTAACAGGTCCAAATGACTAAAAATAGCCCATAATCATGTGTTATAGCACATAAAATCGTGAATTTTAGCCACCGCGAAATTATATGAAAATGGTTCGTGCAAAATCATTTGACAACAGGTCAAAATGACTAATAATAGCCAATAATCGAGGGTTATAGCATATGAAATTGTGAATTACAGCCACCGCAAAATTTTATGAGAATGGGTCGAAACAACAAAAAATGACCAAAAATAATGGATTATAGCTTACAAAATCGTGAATTTATACCGTTGCGAAATTATTTGTCAGCCGGTCGAAGCGACTAAGAATAGCCAAAAATCATGGGTTAAAGCTCATGAAATTTTAAATTTTGGCCACTACTAAATTATTTGGCAAAGGGTCCAAACGACCAAAAATGGCTATAAATCAAGGGTTAAAACTCATAAAATCGTGAACTTTGGCCACCGCGAAATTTACGGGTTGAAATAACTAAAAATAGACAAAAATCATGGGTTATTTATTATAAAATCATGAATTTGTAACTCCGCAAAATTATAGCCAACGAGTCAAAATGACTAAAAATGGCTAAATATCGTTGGTAGCCCATGAAGTTGTAAATTTTGGACTACATGAAATTATTTGCTAACGTGTTCAAACAACTAAAAGGACCTAAGATCATAAGTTATAGCTCATAAAATCTTGAATTCTGGCCACCGTGAAAGTATTTGACAATGGGTCGAAACAACTAAAACTGACCAAAAATACTAGGTTATAGCTCTCAAAATCGTGAATTTTTGCAACCGTGAAATTATTTGACAGCAGATTGAAACAACTAAAAATGAGCATAAATCGTGACTTATAGCTTGCGAAAACTTAAATTTTGGCCACCGTGAAATTATTCGACAACCAGTCAAAAAGGCTAAAAATGGCAAAAAAAATTATGGTTATAGCTCACGAAATCATGAATTTTGGTAACTATAAAATTATTTAAAATCGGGTCAAAATGAATAAAAATGGCAAAAAAGTCATCTGATAGAGCTCCCCAACTCGTGAATTTCGCCACCGTGAATTTATTTAACAACGCTCATGACTTATAGCTTACGAAAACTTGAATTTTGGCCACCGTGAAAGTATTCGACAACCAGTCGAAAAGGCAAAAAATGGCAAAAAATTATGGTTATAGCTCACGAAATCGTGAATTTTGGTAACTGCAAAAGTATTTAAAATCGGGTCAAAATGAAATTGTGAGTTTTGGCCATCGCGAAATTATTTGACAATCAGGTGGAAATGATAGAAATGGCCAAAAATCATGGATTATAGCTCCGAACTCATGAAATTTGGTTACCGCGAAAAATTATTTGACAACAAGACGAAGCAACTAAAATGGCTAAAAATAGTGGGTTATAGCAAACAAAATTGAATTTTGGCCATCGTGAAATTATTTGACAATCAGTGGAAATGATAGAAATGGCCAAAAATCATGGATTATAGCTCGAACTCATGAAATTTGGTTACCGCAAAATTATTTGACAACAAGACGAAGCAACTAAAAATGGCTAAAAATAGTGGGTTATAGCAAACAAAATTCTGAATTTTGGCCATCGTAAAATTCTTTGGCAAAAGGTCCAAATGACTAAAAATTAATTATGGGTTATAGCTCATGAAAACGTAAATTTTAGCCACTACAAAATTATTTGACAACAGTCGAAACGACTTAAAATGGCCAACAATCATGACTAAAAATAGACAAAATTTGTGGGTTATAGCCCATGAAATTGTAAATTTTGAATTCCATAAAATTATTTGCTAACATGTTCAAACCATAAAAATGGCCAAAAATAATGGGTTATAGCTCTTGAAATCATGAATTTTGGTAACTATAAAATTATTTAAAATCGGGTCAAAATGAAATTGTGAGTTTTGGCCATCGCGAAATTATTTGACAATGGGTCAAAACGACTAAAAATGGTAAAAATTATGGTTATAGCTAACTAAATCGTGAATTTTGGTAACAGCGAAGTAATTGAAATCGGGTCAGAATGACTAAAAAATGGATAAAAATCATTGGATAAATCTCCCAAACTCATGAATTTCTACCACCACAAAATTATTTGACAACGGTAAGAGATGACTAGAAATAACTAAAAATTGTGGGTTATAGCTTAAACATTTGTGAATTTTGGCCGTTACAAAATTATTTGACTACGCGTCAAAACTAATAAAAATGACCAAAAATCAAGGGTTATAGCTCATGATATCTTTAATTTTTGTCGCCATGAAATTATTTGCTAACAGGTCCAAATGACTAAAAATAGCCCATAATCATGTGTTATAGCACATAAAATCGTGAATTTTAGCCACCGCGAAATTATATGAAAATGGTTCGTGCAAAATCATTTGACAACAGGTCAAAATGACTAATAATAGCCAATAATCGAGGGTTATAGCATATGAAATTGTGAATTCTGACCACCGCAAAATTTTATGAGAATGGGTGAAACAACAAAAATGACCAAAAATAATGGATTATAGCTCACAAAATCATGAATTTTGGCATCTGTGAAATTATTTGACAATGGGTCGAAATGACTAAAAATAGCCAAAAATCATGGGTTAAAGCTCATGAAATTTTAAATTTTGGCCACTACTAAATTATTTGGCAAAGGGTCCAAACGACCAAAAATGGCTATAAATCAAGGGTTAAAACTCATAAAATCGTGAACTTTGGCCACCGCTGAAATTTACGGGTTGAAATAACTAAAATAGACAAAAATCATGGGTTATTTATTATAAAATCATGAATTTGTAACTCATAAAATTATAGCCAACGAGTCAAAATGACTAAAAATGGCTAAATATCGTTGGTAGCCCATGAAGTTGTAAATTTTGGACTACATGAAATTATTTGCTAACGTGTTCAAACAACTAAAAGGACCTAAGATCATAAGTTATAGCTCATAAAATCTTGAATTTCGCCACCGTGAAAGTATTTGACAATGGGTGAAACAACTAAAATGACCAAAAATACTAGGTTATAGCTCTCAAAATCGTGAATTTTTGCAACCGTGAAATTATTTGACAGCAGATTGAAACAACTAAAAATGAGCATAAATCGTGACTTATAGCTTGCGAAAACTTAAATTTTGGCCACCGTGAAATTATTCGACAACCAGTCAAAAAGGCTAAAAATGGCAAAAAAAATTATGGTTATAGCTCACGAAATCATGAATTTTGGTAACTATAAAATTATTTAAAATCGGGTCAAAATGAATAAAAATGGCAAAAAAGTCATCTGATAGAGCTCCCCAACTCGTGAATTTCTGCCACCGTGAATTTATTTAACAACGTTCATGACTTATAGCTTACGAAAACTTGAATTTTGGCCACCGTGAAAGTATTCGACAACAGTCAAAATGACTAAAATGGCCAAAAATCATAGGTTATAGCTCTCAAAATCGTGAATTTTGGTAACTATAAAATTATTTAAAATCGGGTCAAAATGAAATTGTGAGTTTTGGCCATCGCGAAATTATTTGACAATCAGGTGGAAATGATAGAAATGGCCAAAAATCATGGATTATAGCTCCCGAACTCATGAAATTTGGTTACCGCAAAAATTATTTGACAACAAGACGAAGCAACTAAAAATGGCTAAAAATAGTGGGTTATAGCAAACAAAATTCTGAATTTTGGCCATCGTAAAATTCTTTGGCAAAAGGTCCAAATGACTAAAAATTAATTATGGGTTATAGCTCATGAAAACGTAAATTTTAGCCACTACAAAATTATTTGACAACAGGTCGAAACGACTTAAAATGGCCAACAATCATGACTAAAAATAGACAAAATTTGTGGGTTATAGCCCATGAAATTGTAAATTTTGAATTCCGCAAAATTATTTGCTAACATGTTCAAACCATAAAAAATGGCCAAAAATAATGGGTTATAGCTCTTGAAATCATGAATTTTGGCATCTGTGAAATTATTTGACAAGTGATTGAAATGACCAAAAATGGACAAAAATCATGGGTTATAGTTTCTGAAATCATGATTTTTAGCCACCGCAAAATTATTTGATAGCGGGTCGAAGCAACTAAGAATAGCAAAAAAATGTGGGTTATACCTCACAAAATCATGAATTTTGACAACCGTGAAATTATTTGATTACGAGTCAAAATGACTAGAAATGGATTAAAAAATCATGGATTATATCTCACCAAATCCTGAATTTTGACCATTGCGAAATTATTTAACAACGGGAATAAAAATGACCAAAAATCATAGGTTATAGCTCACAAAATCGTAAACTTTTCCACCACGAAATTATTTGATAGCTGGTCAAGCAACTAAGAATAGCAAAAAATGTGGGTTATACCTCACAAAATCATGAATTTTGGCATCTGTGAAATTATTTGATAACGCGTCAAAACGACTGAAAATGGTAAAAAAATTATGGGTTATAGCTCATGAAATCGTGAATTTTGGCCACCGTGACATTGGGTCAACATGACTAAAAATGTCAAAAAATCATGGGTTATAGCTCATGAAGTCTTCAATTTTATCCTCCGTAAAATTATTTGACAACAGGGCTAAATGACTAAAAATAGCCAATAATCATGGGTTATATTCTCATGAAATCCTGAATTTAGCACTCCACGAATTTGTTTGCCACGGGTAATGATTAAAAACTGAAAATAAAATCTTGGGTTATAGCTTACGAAATAGTTAATTTTGGCCATCGCAAAATTATTTGACAACTAATCGTAACCACTCAAAATGCCCAAAAATCAGGGATTATAGCTCACAAAATCCTGCCACCTAAGACATTATTTGATAGGGATTAAAAATGGTCAAAATCATAAGTTATAACTCATGATATCATGAATTTAAGCCACTGCGAAATTATTTGGCAAGGTCTCAATGACTGAAAATAGCAAAAAATCATGGGTTATAGCTAATAAAATCCTAAATTTGGCCCCTGTGAAACTATTTGCCAACGGTCGATATGACTAAAAATGGCTAAATATCATTGGTTATGGCTCATGAAACCATGAATTTTCGCCCACGTGAAATTATTAGACGATGGATCGAAACGACTAAAAATGTCTAAAACTTGTGAGATATAGCTCATGAAATTTTCAATTTTAGCTTCCACAAAATTATTTGTCAATAGGTCAAACTAACTCAAAATAGCTAATAATCATAGTTATAGCTCATGAAATTGTGAATTTCGGCCTTCGTAAAATGATATGAAAACTGGTTGAAATGACTAAAAATGGCAAAAAAATAGTAGATTATGGCTCACAAAATCGCAAATTTTAGCCATCGCAAACTTATTTGTCAACAAGTCAAAGTGACTAAAAATGGCCAAAATTATGGGTTATAGCCCATGAAATAATGAATTTTGGCCTCTTCAAAATTATTTGCTAATAGATCAAAATGACTAAAAATGGCCAAAATTTATAGATTATAGCTCATGAAATCATGAGTTTTGGCCACCGCAAAATTATTTGACAATTGCCAAAAATAATTTAAAATGACTAAAAATCATAAATTATAACTCATGAAATCGTGAAATTTAGCCATAGAAAAATTACATGACAACGGGTCAAACTGACTAAAAAAGCTAAAAATCTTGGGTTATAACTCATGAAATCGTGAAATTTGGCCACCAGGAAATTATTTGTCAATGGGTCGAAACGAGTAAAAATAGCCAAAAATCATGGGTTATGGCTCACAAAATCGTGAATTTTGGCCACTGGAAAATTAATTGACAACAGGTCAAAATGACTAATAATGGCCAAAATTAAAGGTTATAGCTCACTTAAATTGTGAATTTTGGCCACCGCGAAAATTATTTGACAATGACTCAAAACGACTAAAAATGATAAAAATTATTGGTTATAGCTCATGAAATCATAACGCTTTGGACTCGGATAATTATTTACCATTGGTTCGAAACTACTAAAAGGGAAAAAAAGTAGTTGATTATAGCTCACACAATCATGAATTTTGGCCACCGTGAAATTATTCGTCAATGGGTCAAAATGAATAAAAATAGCAAAAATTCATGGATTATAGATGAAGAAATCATGAATTTTGGCCACCGCAGAATTATTTGACTATGGATTGAAACGTTAAAATGACCAAAAATCATGGGTTATGGCTCACAAAATCGTGAATTTTGGCCATCGGAAAATTAATTGACAACAGGTCAAAATGACTAATAATGGCCAAAATTAAAGGTTATAGCTCACGAAATAGTGAATTTTTACCGCTGAGAAATTATTTGACAATGACTCAAAACGACTAAAAATGATAAAAAATTATTGGTTATAGCTCATGAAATCATAACGTTTGGACTCCAGATAATTATTTACCATTGGTTCGAAACTACTAAAAGGGAAAAAAAAGTAGTTGATTATAGCTCACACAATCATGAATTTTGGCCACCGTAAAATTATTCGTCAATGGGTCAAAATGAATAAAAATAGCAAAAATTCATGGATTATAGATGAAGAAATCATGAATTTTGGCCACCGCAGAATTATTTGACTATGGATTGAAACGGTTAAAATGACCAAAAGTCATGGGTTGTAGCTCACTAAATCATGAATTTTTGTTGCCACGAAACTATTTGACAATGGGTCAAATGACTAAAAATGACCAAAAATCATGGGCTGTAGCTCATACAATCTTTAATTTTGGCCTTCGCAAAATTATTTGATAACAGGTCGAAACAAGTAAAAATCGTCAAAAATTAAGAGTTATAGCTCATGAAATCGTGAACTTTAGCCTCTGCCAAATGACTAAAATTGGCCAAAAATCATGGGTTATATAGCTCAAAAAATTATAATTTTGGTCACCGCGTAATTATTTGACAATGGGGCAAAATGACAAAAAATGACCAATATCGTGCGATATAGCTCATGAAATCTTTAAAGTTGGCCTACGCGAAATTATTTTGCAACTGGTTGAAATGGTTGAAAATAGCTAATAATAGTAGATTATAGCTCATTAAATCATGAATTTTAGCTTCTACAAAATTATTTGCTAACGGGATGAAATTACTAAAAGTGGCCAAAATTAGTGGATTATAGCTCACAAAATCGTGGGTTTTGGCCACCGTGAAATTAATTGACAATGGGTCAAAATGACTAAAAATGGCCAAAAATTATGGATTATAGCTCATGAAATTGTGAATTTTGGCCACCGTGAATTTATTTCACAATGGGTTGAAATAACTAAAAATGGCCAAAAATCATGAGTTATAGCTCACGAAATTGTGAATTTTGGCAACCGCAAAATTATTTGACAACAGGTCAAAATAACTAAAAATTTCCAAAAATCATGAGTTACAGCTCATAAAGACTTTAATTTTGGCCTCCGCGAGATTATTTGCCAACAGGTCGAAATGTGTAAAAGTAGCCAATAATTGTGGGTTATAACTCATGTAATCGTGAATTTTAGCCACAACGAAATTATATGACAACGGGTCAAACTAACAAAAAATAGCCTAAAATCGAGTTATAGCTCACAAAATTGTAAATTTTGGCCATCACGAAATTATTTGTCCACGGGTCAAAACGACTAAAAATGGTCAAAAATCATGGGTTATAGCTCATGAAATCGCGGAATTTTGGCCACCACGAAATTATTTGACAATGACTCAAAACGACTAAAAATGATAAAAAATTATTGGTTATAGCTCATGAAATCATAAAGTTTGGACTCTAGATAATTATTTAACATTAGTTCAAACTACTAAAAGGGAAAAAAAGTAGTTGATTATAGCTCACACAATCATGAATTTTGGCCACCGTAAAATTATTCACAATGGGTCAAAATGAATAAAAATAGCAAAAATTCATGGATTATAGATGAAGAAATCATGAATTTTGGCAACCGCAAAATTATTTGATAATGGATCAAACGACTAAAAATGATAAAAGTCATGGGTTGTAGCTCACTAAATCATGAATTTTGGCTGCCACGAAATTATTTGACAATGGGTCAAAATGACTAAAAATGACCAAAAATCATGGATTATAGCTCACACAATCATGAATTTTGGCCATCGCAAAATTATTTGATAACAAGTCAAAACAAGTAAAAATCGCCAAAATTAAGAGTTATAGCTCATGAAATCGTGAATTTTGGCCATCACGAAATTATTTGGCAACAGTCGAAATGACTAAAAATGGCAAAAATTCATGGGTTATAGCTCACGAAATCATGAATTTTGGTCATCGCAAAATTATTTGACAACTTGCCAAAATGACTAAAAATAACCAAAATTGTTCGATATAGCTCATGAAATCTTCAAATTTGGCCTACGTGAAATTATTTTTCAACTAGTCGAAATGGCTGAATATAGCTAATAATAATGGATTATAGCGCACGAAATAGTGAGTTTTGGCCACCGCAAAATTATTTGATAAGGGGTCAAAATGACTAAAAATTGCAAGAAATTGTGGATTATAGCTCATGAAATCGTTAATCTTTGTCTTCGTGAAATTATTTGATAGCAGGTCAAAATGACTAAAAGTAGCCAAAAATCATTGGTTATAACTCCTAAAATCGTGAATTTTGGCCACCACGAAATTATTTGACAATGGGTCAAATGACTAAAAATGATCAAAAATCATGGGTAAAATAGGTTATGAAATCATGAATTTTGGCAACCGCAAAATTATTTGACAACAAGTCAAAACAATAAAATTGGCCAAAAATCATGGATTATAGCTCATTAAATCATGAATTTTGGCCACCGTGAAATTATTTGACAATGGGTCAAAATGACTAAAAATGACCAATATCGTGCGATATAGCTCATGAAATCTTTAAAGTTGGCCTACGCGAAATTATTTTGCAACTGGTTGAAATGGTTGAAAATAGCTAATAATAGTAGATTATAGCTCATTAAATCATGAATTTTAGCTTCTACAAAATTATTTGCTAACGGGATGAAATTACTAAAAGTGGCCAAAATTAGTGGATTATAGCTCACAAAATCGTGGGTTTTGGCCACCGTGAAATTAATTGACAATGGGTCAAAATGACTAAAAATGGCCAAAAATTATGGATTATAGCTCATGAAATTGTGAATTTTGGCCACCGTGAATTTATTTCACAATGGGTTGAAATAACTAAAAATGGCCAAAAATCATGAGTTATAGCTCACGAAATTGTGAATTTTGGCAACCGCAAAATTATTTGACAACAGGTCAAAATAACTAAAAATTTCCAAAAATCATGAGTTACAGCTCATAAAGACTTTAATTTTGGCCTTCACGAAATTATTTGGCAACAGTCGAAATGACTAAAAGTAGCCAATAATTGTGGGTTATAACTCATGAAATCGTGAATTTTAGCCACAACGAAATTATTTGACAACAGTCAAAATAACTAAAATGGCCAAAAATCATGAGTTATAGCTCATGAAATCTTTAATTTTGGCCATCACGAAATTATTTGTCCACGGGTCAAAACGACTAAAAATGGTCAAAAATCATGGGTTATAGCTCAAGAAATCGTGAATTTTGGCCACTACGAAATTATTTGACAACAGATCAAAACAACTAAATATGGCTAAAAAACTTGGTTATAAGCTCAAGAAATCGTGAATTTTTTCCACTGAGTAATTATTTGACAACGGCTCGAAAAACCTAAAAATAGCCAAAAATTGATGGTTATAGCTCATGAAATCATAAAGTTTGGACTCTAGATAATTATTTAACATTAGTTCGAAACTACTAAAACAGAACAATGATCGTTGGGTATAGCTCACCAAATCATGAATTTTGGTCATCGCAAAATTATTCATCAACGGGTCAAAACGACTAAAAATGGCAAAAATTCATGGGTTATAGCATAAGAAATCATGAATTTTGGCCACAGCAGAATTATTTGATAATGGATCGAAACGACTAAAAATGATAAAAAATTGTGGGCTATAGCTCATACAATCTTTAATTTTGGCCTTCACGAAATTATTTGACAACTAGTTAAATGACCAAAAATGATAAAAAAAATTGTGGGCTATAGCTCATACAATCTTTAATTTTGGCCTTCACGAAATTATTTGATAACAAGTCAAAACAAGTAAAAATCGTCAAAAATCATAGGCTATAGCTCAAATCATGAACTTTAGCCTTTGCGAAATTATTTGGCAACAGGTCGAAATGACTAAAATTGGCCAAATGTCATGGGTTTTATGGTTCACCAAATTGTAATTTTGGTCACCGCGTAATTATTTGACAACTTGCCAAAATGACTAAAAATAACCAAAAATTGTTCGATATAGCTCATGAAATCTTCAAATTTGGCCTACGTGAAATTATTTTTCAACTAGTCGAAATGGCTGAATATAGCTAATAATAATGGATTATAGCGCACGAAATAGTGAGTTTTGGCCACCGCAAAATTATTTGATAAGGGGTCAAAATGACTAAAAATTGCAAGAAATTGTGGATTATAGCTCATGAAATCATGAATTTTGGCCTCTTCAAAATTATTTGCTAATAGATCAAAATGACTAAAAGTAGCCAAAAATCATTGGTTATAACTCCTAAAATCGTGAATTTTGGCCACCACGAAATTATTTGACAATGGGTCAAATGACTAAAAATGATCAAAAATCATGGGTAAAATAGGTTATGAAATCATGAATTTTGGCCACCACGAAATTATTTGACAACAAGTCAAAACAATAAAATTGGCCAAAAATCATGGATTATTGCTCATGAAATCATGAATTCGGATTGCGCGAACTTATTTGCCAACGGGCTAAAATGACTAAAAATGGCCAAAAATCATGGGTTATAGCTCATGAAATTGTGAATTTTGGCCACCGCAAAATTATTTGATAAGGGGTCAAAATGACTAAAAATTGCAAGAAATTGTGGATTATAGCTCATGAAATCTTTAATTTTGGCCTTCACGAAATTATTTGATAAGGGGTCAAAATGACTAAAAGTAGCCAAAAATCATTGGTTATAACTCCTAAAATCGCGGAATTTTGGCCACCACTAAATTATTTGACAATGGGTCAAATGACTAAAATGACCAAAAATCATGGATTATAACTCACGAAATCGTGAATTTTGGCCATCGCAAAATTATTTGACAACAAGTCAAAACAATAAAATTGGCCAAAAATCATGGATTATTGCTCATGAAATCATGAATTCTGGATTGCGCGAACTTATTTGCCAACGGGCTAAAATGACTAAAACTGGCCAAAAATCATGCGTTACAGCTCATCAAATCATGAATTTTATCCTCTGTGAAATTATGTGTCAACAGGTTAAAATGACTAGAAATGGCCAAAAATTATGGATTATAACTCACGAAATCGTGAATTTTGGCCATCGCAAAATTATTTGATAACGGGTAAAATTAACTAAAAATAGCTAAAATTTATGGGTTCTAGCTCAAGATATCGTGATTTTTCACCACTGCGAAATTATTTGACAATTGGTCGATAACTAAAAAAGGCCAAAATTTGTTGGTCATAGCTCATGAAATCATAACGTTTCGACTGAAGAGAATTATTTACCATGAGTTTGATAGTACTAAAAATGGCCAATAATCATGAGTAATAACTCATGAAATCGTGAATTTTTTCCATTGTGAAATTTTTTGTAAGGGGTCGAAACAACAATAAAATGGAAAAAAAATCATGGGTTAGGGCTCACTAAAACATGAATTTTGGCCATCGAAATTATTTGACAACAGTCAAAATGACTAAAAGTAGCCAAAAATCATGGGTTATAGCTCATGAAATCGTTAATTTTGGCCATCGCAAAATTATTTGGTAATTAGTTGAAATGACTAAAAATGGCCAAAAATCATGCGGTCATAGCTCACAAAATCGTGAATTTTGGCCACTATGAAGTTATTTGACAACAGGTCAAAATGACTAAAATGACCAAAAAATCATAAGCTATAGCACATTATATCATGAATTTTTGCCATCAGGAAATTATTTGACAACGGTCGAAACGACTAAAAATGGCCAAAAATCATAGGTTGTAGCTCATGAAATCTTTAATTTTTGTCTCCCTAAAATTATTTTTCAACCGGTCAAAATAATTAAAAATGGCAAAAACTTATGAGTTATAGCTCATGAAATCGTGAAATTTAACCACAACGAAATTATTTGACAATGGGTCAAAATAATTAAAAATGGCCAAAAATCATGGCTTATAACTCACTAAATCCTGATTTTGGCCACCTCAAAATTATTTGATAATAACTCAAAATGACTTAAAGATGAGCAAAAATTGTGGGTTATATAGGTCATGATTTGGAATTCTAGCCACCACAAAATTATATGACAAAAGGTCGAAACAACTAGAAAATGGCCATTAATCACGTTTTGTAGCTCATAAAATAGTGAAATTTGTTCTCTGCAAAATTATTTGTCTATGGGTCGAAATGACTAAAAATGATAAAAAATCATGGGTTATAGTATAGGTCACGAAATAGTGAATTTAGGCCACTGCGAAATTCTTTGACAATGGGTCGAAATGACTGAAATGGCCAAAAATTATAGGTTATGGCTCACGAAATCATTAATTTTGGTCACGTCAAAATTATTTGACAACGGGTCAAAACAACTAAAAATGGCCAAAAATCACCTCACAAAATCATGAATTTTTGCCACTAAGAAATTATTTAACAATGGCTCAAAATGACTAAAAATGGTGAAAAATTATTGGTTATAACTCATAAAATCATAAAGTTTGGACTCCAGATAATTATTTACCATTGGTTTGAAACTACAAAAATAGGAAAAAATATTAGTTGGTTATAGCTCATGAAATGATAAAATTTGGCCATAGCAAAATTATTCGTCAACGGGTAAAAATGACTAAAAATGGTGAAAATTCATGGATCACAGCTTATGAAATTGTGAATTTTGGTTAGTACAGAATTATTGGACAATGGATCGAAACAACTAAAAATGACCAAAAGTCGTGGGTTGTAGCTCACTAAATCATGAATTTTAGCTGCCATGAAATTTTTTGACAACGGGTCAAACGACTAAAAATGACCAAAAATGACGGGCTATAGCTCATATAATCTTTAATTTTGACCTTCATGAAATTATTTGATAACAGATCAAAACAAGTAAAAATCGTCAAAAATCATGGGTTATAACTCATGAAATCGTGTACTTTAGCCTCTGTAAAATTATTTGGCAACAAGCCGAAACGACTAAATATGGCCAAAAACCATATGTTATGTATCTCACAAAATTGTAATTTTGGTCACCATGTACTTATTTGACAACGGGCCAAAACGAACTAAAAATGATAAAAAATCGTGCGATATAGCTCATGAAATCTTTAAGTTTGGCCTACGCGAAATTATTTCCCAAGTGGTTGAAATGAATGAAAATAGCTATAATAGTTGATTATAGCTCATAAAATCATGAATTTAGGCCTCTGTAAAATTATTTGTCAACAGGTCGAAATGATTAAAAATGGCCAAAAATCGTAGGTTATAGCTCACGAAATCGTGAATTTTTTTGCTGAGAAATTATTTGACAATGACACAAAATGACTAAAAATAGCCAAAAATTAATAGTTATAGCTCATGAAATAATAAAGTTTGGACTCCAAATAATTATTTACTATTGGTTTGAAACAATTAAAAATCGTTAAAAATTATAGGTTATAGCTCATGAAATAGTAAATTTTGGCCCGCGCGAAATTATTTGGCAACAGGTCAAAATGACTAAAATTGGAGAAAACATTATGGGCTATACAGGTCACAAAATTATGAATTTTGCTCACCGTGTAATTATTTGACAACGCATCAAAATGACTAAAAATGGGCAAATATCATGCGATATAGCTCATGAAATCTTTAACTTTGGCCTATGCGAAATTATTTGCCAGTTGATTGAAATGGCTGAAATTAGCTAATAATCGTGGGTTATAACTCATGAAATTATGAAATTTGACTTCTGCAAAATTATTTGCCAATGGGTCGAAATGACTAAAATTAGCGAAAATTAGTGGATTATAGCTCACAAAATTGTGAGATTTAGCCAAGGCAAAGTTATTTGACAATGGGTCAAAACGAGTCAAAATAGGCCAAAATTGTGGTTTATAGCTCATGAAATCATTAATTTTTATCACCATGAAATTATTTGATAGCATGTCAAAGCGACTAAAAATAGCCAAAGATTGTTGGTTATAGGTCCTAAAATCGTGAATTTCGGCCACCATGAAATTATTTGACAATGGGTCGAAATGACTAAAATGACCAAAAATCATGGGTTATAGCTCATGAAATCATGAATTTTGGCCATCGCAAAATTATTTGCCAATGGGTCGAAATGACTAAAATTAGCGAAAATTAGTGGATTATAGCTCACAAAATTGTGAGATTTAGCCAAGGCAAAGTTATTTGACAATGGGTCAAAACGAGTCAAAATAGGCCAAAATTGTGGTTTATAGCTCATGAAATCATTAATTTTTATCACCATGAAATTATTTGATAGCATGTCAAAGCGACTAAAAATAGCCAAAGATTGTTGGTTATAGGTCCTAAAATCGTGAATTTCGGCCACCATGAAATTATTTGACAATGGGTCGAAATGACTAAAAATGACCAAAAATCATGGGTTATAGGTTACAAAATCGTGAATTTCAGCCGCCGTGAAATTATTTGACAACAAGTTAAAATGACTAAAGTTGGCCAAAAATCATGGATTATAGCTTATGAAATTATGAATTCTAGATTGCGCGAACTTATTTGCCAACCAGTTAAAATAACTAAAAATGGCTAAAAATCGTGCGATATAGCTTAAGAAATCATGAATTTTGGCATCTATAAATTTATTTATCAACAGGTCGACTTGAAATTGTCAAAATTATGGGTTATAGCTCACGAAATCATGAATTTTAACCACCGCAAAATTATTTGACAATGGGTAAAAATGACTAAATATTATCAAAATTTGTGGGTTATAGTTCACAATATCGTGACTTTTCACCACTGCAAAATTATTTGACAATGGGTCGACAACTAAAAAAGGCCAAAAATTATTGGTTATAGCTCATGAAATTATAAAGTTTGGACTGCAGAGAATTATTTACAATGAGCTCAAAACTACTAAAAATGGCTAGCAATCGTGAGTAATAACTCATGAAATTGTGAATTCTGCCCTTTGTGAAATTGTTTGCAAAAGGTCGAAACGACAATAAAATGGAAAATGGATAAAAGCCATGGATCAAGTCTCACTAAAACATGAATTTTGGCTGCTGTGATATTATTTGCCAACGGGTCAAAATGACTAAAAAAGACCAAAAACCATGGGCCATAGG
Organism: Asparagus setaceus; assembly: GCA_012295165.1. NCBI lineage: Eukaryota > Viridiplantae > Streptophyta > Magnoliopsida > Asparagales > Asparagaceae > Asparagus > Asparagus setaceus. Next base: position 36,585,639 of record CM022705.1, read on the forward strand.
TCCCGAAATTATTTGATAATTAGTTGAAACGACTAAAAATGGCCAAAACTCGTGGGTCATAGTTCACGAAATCATAAATTTTGGCCACTGTGAAATTATTTAACAACGGATTGAAACGACTAAAATGGCTAAAAACTGTGGGTTAGCTCATGAAATCTTTAATTTGTCTCCATGAAATTATTTTCCAACATGTAGAAATGATTAAAAATGGCAAATTTTTGTGGGTTATAGTTCATGAAATCGTGAAATTTGGGCATCGCGAAATTATTTGACAATGGGTCAAAAAAACTAAAAATGGCTAAAAATTGTGGCTAATATCTCACCAAATCGTGAATTTTGCCACCTCGAAATTATTTGACAACGGGTCAAAATAACTAAAAGATAACTAAAAATTATGGGTTATAGCTCATGAAATCGTGAATTTTGGCCACCATAAATTATATGGCAACAGGTTGAAACAATCAGAAAATGGCCATTAATCGTGTATTTTATAGCTCATAAAATAGTGAATTTTGGTCTCCGCAAAATTATTTGCCAATGGGTCAAAATGACTAAAAATAGCTAAAAATCGTGCGATATAGCTTAAGAAATCATGAATTTTGGCATCTATAAATTTATTTATCAACAAGTCGACTTGAAATTGTCAAAATTATGGGTTATAGCTCACGAAATCATGAATTTTAACCACCGCAAAATTATTTGACAATGGGTAAAATGACTAAATATTATCAAAATTTGTGGGTTATAGTTCACAATATCGCGGACTTTTCACCACCGCAAAATTATTTGACAATTGGTCGATAACTAAAAAGGCCAAAAATTATTGGTTATAGCTCATGAAATTATAAAGTTTGGACCGCAGAGAATTATTTACAATGAGCTCAAAACTACTAAAATGGCTAGCAATCGTGAGTAATAACTCATGAAATTGTGAATTCTGCCCTTTGTGAAATTGTTTGCAAAAGGTCGAAACGACAATAAAATGGAAAATGGATAAAAGCCATGGATCAAGTCTCACTAAAACATGAATTTTGGCTGCTGTGATATTATTTGCCAACGGGTCAAAATGACTAAAAAAGACCAAAAACCATGGGCCATAGGTCCCGAAATTATTTGATAATTAGTTGAAACGACTAAAAATGGCCAAAACTCGTGGGTCATAGTTCACGAAATCATAAATTTTGGCCACTGTGAAATTATTTAACAACGGATTGAAACGACTAAAATGGCTAAAACCTGTGGGTTAGCTCATGAAATCTTTAATTTGTCTCCATGAAATTATTTTCCAACATGTAGAAATGATTAAAAATGGCAAATTTTTGTGGGTTATAGTTCATGAAATCGTGAAATTTGGGCATCGCGAAATTATTTGACAATGGGTCAAAAACTAAAAATGGCTAAAAATCGTGGGTTATAGGTCACAAAATAGTGAATTTAGGCCATCACAAATTATTTGACAACGGGTCAAAATAACTAAAAGATAACTAAAAATTATGGGTTATAGCTCATGAAATCGGAATTTTGGCCACCATAAATTATATGGCAACAAAGTTGAAACAATCGAAAATGGCCATTAATCGTATTTTATAGCTCATAAAATAGTGAATTTTGGTCTCCGCAAAATTATTTGCCAACGGGTCAAAACAACTAAAAATGGCAAAACTTATGAGTTATAGCTCATAAAATCATGAATTTTGGCCACCATGAAATTATTTTCCAACATGTAGAAATGATTAAAATGGCCAAAACTCGTGGGTCATAGTTCACGAAATCATAAATTTTGGCCATCGTGAAATTATTTAACAACGGGTCGTGACTACTAAAAATGGCCAAAAATTATGTGTTATATAGCTCACAAAATTGTGTATTTTAACCTCTATGAAATTATTTGAAAACGGGTCATAACAACTAAAAATGGCAAAAAACATTATGGGCAATAGCTCACGGAATCGTGAATTTTTTTCTAATGCAAAATTATTTGACAAAAGGTCAAAACTACTAAAAATAGCCAAAAATCGTAGGTTTATAGCTTACGAAATCTTGAATTTTAGTCTCCATGAAAATATTTGCCAACAGGTCGTAATGACTAAAAATGGCCTAAAATCATGGTTTATATAAATCATGAATCTTGGACTCTAGAAAATTATTTATCAGTGGGTCAAAACGACTATAAATGGCTAGAAATCATGGGTTATAGTCTTGAAATTGTGAATTATGGCCTCCAAAAATTATTTGGTAATGGTCAAAATGATCACAAATGGCCAAAAATCAAGGGATAAGGCACAGAAATTATAAATTTTAGCCTCCGTAAAATTATTTGCCAACAGGCCAAAACAATTTAAAAAGGCCAAAAATTATGGGTTATTGCTCACGAAATCGTGAATTTTGGCCACCATGAAATTACTCGACAATATGATGAAACGACTAAAAATGACCAAAAATCGTAGGTTATAGCACACAAAATCGTGAATTTTGGCCGTTGCAAATTTATTCAACTTTAAAGGGCCAAAAATCATGGTTATAGCATGAAATCTTTAAATTTGTCCTCTGTGAAAATATTTGCCAACCGGTAAAAATAACTAAAAATTGACAAAAATCGTTATAGCTTATGAAACTATGAATTTTGGTCTCCACGAAACAAATGGGTCAAAACGGCTAAAAATAGCAAAAACTCATGGGCTATAGCTCAAAAAATCATGAAATTTGGCCACCACAAAACTATTTGACAACGGGTCAAAATGACTAAAAATGCCAAAAATCATGGGTTATAACTCACGAAATCGTGAATTTTGGGCACCTTAAAATAATATGTAAACATGTCCGATTAGCGCATGAAATTGTGAATTTTAGCCACTATAAAATGTTTTAACGACGGTTCAAAACAACTAAAAATGGCCAATAATTGTTGTTGTAGCTCATCAAATTGGGAATTTTGGCCTACACAAAATTATTTGCCAAAGGGTCGAAGCGACTAAAAATGGACAAAATGCAAGGGTTATAGCTTACGGAATCATGAATTTTGGCCACCGTGAAATTATTTGACAGCGGATAAAAAAGACTAAAAATGGCAAAAAAACTTTTGGTTTATAGTCGTCACAGAAAAGTTGGGATGATTGTCATTGATTTGAACTTGCTTACAAACTTCACGCTCAAACAAATTCAAAGAGAAATATCGCTTTTATTTTAAGGCTTACAATGAAAATCAAAAGATTACAACTTTTTATCCTTTTGAACAAACACGAGGATCTCTTATATCGAGGTCCTCGCCATGGGTTCTTTGCCCGTGTCGGACTTTTGTGTCCGTGGACCACCGCATAATTCGATCCGAGTAGGGCCGGGTTACGGAACTGAATGTAGGGGCTCGAACAAGGCGCTGAGGGATCACTCACGAAGGAGGATGGGCGGGTGAGATCTACTAGGAGAAATCACCGCTTATCCCCGAGGTTAAGACGAAGCTTAACCTAGAGGGTATCTGGTTCGACCGAATTGGTTACCTTTGATTGTAGATCCGACGCCGACCGACTTGTATGCGGCGCCGATTACTGTTAGATCTCGCAAGAATTCTTCAGAAGTCCGAGCTCTTCCAAATCCCCAAAAATCCTCTTAGATCAGCAAAAATCCAGCCTTCGGAAGCCTCGAAATCCCCCAAAATCCAAGCCCCGCTCCAACTTCAAGACCCCCTATTTATACCATGGGGGTGCATCGCCGCCACCTGGTGGCTCGGCCACTGGCAACCCACCGGCCAGGGTGGCGAGGTGGCTCCGACCATGGTGTACAGCACCCTCGGCCACTTGGCGAGGCACCTCGGCCAAGTTGGTAGAATGGCTGCGACGACCTCCTCGGCCACTTGGCGGTGTTTCGACCAAAGTGGCCACCGGCCATTTTGGCCGAGGTTTGGCGTGGCCGTCTTGCGGCGTTTTCCCTCATTGCGTCGTTTCTCGATCGATTCTTCGTCGATTCTTCGGTCTTCCGGCTTAGTTTTGTTCGTGATGTTGCCGCTTGTGTTTGAGTCCGTACCCGATCAACTTCGGGGCTCAAGCGGCTCGTTTGTCGATGGACTAAATGCGGTTGATTGATCTGCGTCGGCGTTGAGTTTAGTTAACTTACCGTCGAGCCGATTAAACGCGTCGTTTGATCGGCTCGTATGCCTTGCCAACTTCGCTTCATCGTTATGAGTACTCACTCGCCAATGTTTTCGTCGCTTATCGGACGGATAGTCGGTTGTCAACCCACCGCCACGAAGTCTTGTTCGGTACTAATAAGCAATTTTTATGCCTACAGATACCCCTCCAAAGCGTCTCGGTCTCGATTCTTGATGAGTCCGATGCTTTGACATGATGGTTCCCGCCTTCACGGTGAGGGTCCCAAAAGATAGCTTCAAGTCTTCGATTCTTTCGTATCATCCAGCTTCTTTGTAGGATTCTCGATAAGATCACGCGGTCGTGATTTATTGTCCGACCGCTTGTTGAAATCTTGATTCAAGCCGGTGGGTGAGTTTTGCTTGTAACTCGTGGTCGGTTGGTTGTCATCGGACTTTTAGACTTATCCGTATGTTGGCTAACTCCTTGTTGGCTACACGCTATCGTGGTCAAATACATGGAACTTTATAACCCTCACGGCTATTTCTTCCATCATCATTGTGTCGTTAGTTTAACCACAGTGGGAGGACTGGTCTTTTCATGGAGATATAATCCAGGATTCCTTTGTCAAACAGAGACCATTTGGGTTTCAACTCGTCCTAGCTTCGATTCGTGAGTCGCGGCCTGACGGTGTGGATCCGAACCGTTGATCGATAAATTTTTGGCGGCAGCGTTGGTTGGCGTCGCTCTTGCATTACTCCTTGTTGGAGTACTATTATCCATAGTGGGAGGAATTTATTCGTTCGGTTGTTGACGATAGGCCTTAGGCGGCAACACCCGTGGCATTGAGTGCGATGGGAGGAGTCTTTTCGAGGTAGAGCGCGTTGTCCGGCGTCAATTATAAGCCTCGTCAGAATTCGTCAATTTATCCCTCCTTAAGGTTCCACAATAGGAGAAAATTGAGGGTTATTGAGTTATCCCTAAGAGTATTTTTTGTGAGAATATTCTTCTGGGAACTTTTCAACGAATTAGGAAACAGTTTATACTCGTAATCCTGATTGGAGTAGGATTGGGCAACACGTTGATTTACATCGATGCCATCCGCACGATCAAGTTATCCCTAAGAATATTTCTTGTGAAAATATTCTTCCGGGAACTTCTCGAAAAATTAGGAAACAGTTTATACTCGTAATCCTAGTTGGAGTAGGATTAGGCGACGCGTTGATTTACGTCGATGCAATCCGCACGATCGAGTTATCCCTAAGAATATTTTTTGTGAAAATATTCTTCCTGAACTTCGATGAATTAGGAAACAGCTTTATACCGTAATCCTAGTTGAGTAGGATTAGCGACGGTTGATTTACGCCGATGCAATCCGCACGATCGAGTTATCCCTAAGAATATTTTTGTAAAAATATTCTTCCTGAACTTCTCGATGAATTAGGAAACAGCTTTATACCGTAATCCTAGTTGAGTAGGATTAGCGACGGTTGATTTACGCCGATGCAATCCGCACGATCGAGTTATCCCTAAGAATATTTTTGTAAAAATATTCTTCCGAACTTCTCGATGAATTAGGAAACAGCTTTATACCGTAATCCTAGTTGAGTAGGATTAGGCGACGCCGCTGATTTACGCCGATGCAATCCGCCGATCGAGTTATCCCTAAGAATATTTTTGTAAAAATATTCTTCCGAACTTCTCGATGAATTAGGAAACAGCTTTATACCGTAATCCTAGTTGGAGTAGGATTAGGCGACGCGTTGATCGGCCGATGCAATCCGCCGATCGAGTTATCCCTAAGAATATTTTTGTGAAAATATTCTTCCGAACTTCGACAAATTAGGAAACAGCTTTATACCGTAATCCTAGTTGGAGTAGGATTAGGCGACGCGTTGATCGGCCGATGCAATCCGCACGATCGAGTTATCCCTAAGAATATTTTTGTGAAAATATTCTTCCGAACTTCGACAAATTAGGAAACAGCTTTATACTGTAATCCTAGTTGAGTAGGATTAGGCGACGCTGATCGGCCGATGCAATCCGCATCGATCGAGTTATCCCTAAGAATATTTTTGTGAAAATATTCTTCCGGAACTTCTCGACAAATTAGGAAACAGTTTATACCGTAATCCTAGTTGAGTAGGATTAGGCGACGCGCTGATCGGCCGATGCAATCCGCCCGATCGAAGTTATCCCTAAGAATATTTTTGTGAAAATATTCTTCCGAACTTCTCGATGAATTAGGAAACATTATACTGAATCCTAGTTGGAGTAGGATTAGGCGACGCTGATTTACGCCGATGCATCCGCAGACGATCGAAGTTATCCCTAAGAATATTTTTGTAAAAATATTCTTCCGAACTTCTCGATGAATTAGGAAACATTTATACTGTAATCCTAGTTGAGTAGGATTAGGCGCGCTGATTTACGCCGATGCATCCGCACGATCGAAGTTATCCCAAGAATATTTTTTGAAAATATTCTTCCTGAACTTCTCGGCGAATTAGGAAACAATTTATACTGTAATCCTAGTTGGAGTAGGATTAGCGACGGTTGATTTACGCCGATGCATCCGCACGATCGAAGTTATCCCTAAGAATATTTTTGTAAAAATATTCTTCCTGAACTTCGATGAATTAGGAAACAGCTTTATACCGTAATCCTAGTTGAGTAGGATTAGGCGACGCTGATCGGCGCCGATGCATCCGCACGATCGAAGTTATCCCTAAGAATATTTTTGTGAAAATATTCTTCCGAACTTCGACAAATTAGAAACAGCTTTATACTGTAATCCTAGTGGAGTAGGATTAGGCGACGCTGATCGGCCGATGCAATCCGCCCGATCGAAGTTATCCCTAAGAATATTTTTTGAAAATATTCTTCCGAACTTCTCGACAAATTAGGAAACAGCTTTATACTGTAATCCTAGTTGAGTAGGATCATGACGCCGCTGATCGGCGCCGATGCAATCCGCCCGATCGAAGTTATCCCTAAGAATATTTTTGTGAAAATATTCTTCCGAACTTCTCAACAAATTAGGAAACAGTTTATACTGTAATCCTAGTTGGAGTAGGATTGGGCAACGCTGATCGGCCGATGCATCCGCGACGATCGAAGTTATCCCTAAGAATATTTTTGTGAAAATATTCTTCCGAACTTCTCGATAAATTAGGAAACAGCTTTATACTGTAATCCTAGTTGGAGTAGGATTAGGCGACGCTGATCGGCCGATGCATCCGCACCGATCGAGTTATCCCTAAGAATATTTTTGTGAAAATATTCTTCCGAACTTCTCGATGAATTAGGAAACAGTTTATACCGTAATCCTAGTGGAGTAGGATTGGGCGACGCTGGATCGCCGGTGGTGACTCACAGATGTTATTCTCACAATAAATCTTCGTAATCTTTCCAAACTTGGCGAGGGTAGGAGCCAATCAACGGACTGATTTGGCACTTATTTTGACATCCGATAAGGTTCCAATTAGGACTCTAATTAGGCTGATTAGAGTCCCAATTAGAATTGGTTTGGGCCCATTAGGAGTTGTTATAAATACCCATACCCCTCTTTGCCTCTGACCTAGGCCGCCTCGTGTTCTCTCTTTGTTTTCTCATTCTCTGCCGCCTCATCTCTCTCGAACAACGAGGTATGTATACAAGTGTTTTATGACGCTTTTCTTTTTCTTCTCTCTCCTTTTACATGCATGCGCGCTGACCACGCGAGGGAAGAGAAAGAGGGTGGTGGCGGCGATCGGCTACCGCAGCGGCGATTTCTGGTGGGCTGCCACAGTTCGCTGGTGCCATTGAAGCTAGCTCAAGCGCTAAGGCCACCGCTGGTGCATCGGCATGCCGATTGGCTGGCCGGGCGTTATTGCCGCTGGTGGAGCGCCACGCTGGCTTCAAGATCGGTGCATGGTTCGGCCGCTATTAGGCGACGTTTGCCGGTCGTCTGGTGCTCTATGGTCGGGCGAGCCACGACCTGACCAAACGGGCCTTTTTGTTATATTTGTTGATTTTAGCTATGCGCCCGACTCTTCGCCGTGTTTTTGTAGCTTCGTCGCCGGAAGATCACGCCGCTTCGAGGAGTCGATCAATCGCGACGGCGCTGTGAATGCACGCTCTTCTTCGCCAGCCATTACATATCTCATACATATATGCTTGTATCCCATCTTCGCTCTCCTTGTGAGGCGATTGGGAAGAGCCAAATCCTCCTTTGTGGGGACCGACGCCAGATTGTGCACGCTCGCATGACCCCGCTTCATTCTCCTTTGTGAGGCGATTGGGAAGAGCCGGATTCTCCTTCGTGAGGATTGAGGCTTCAAAGATCACCCGCCTCGATGTTTTAACGGAGCGATTTCATACCGACTTTACTGTAGAACGGATATATATTGTTGCTTTGTTCATGCGACTATATTTATCGCTCTCCGTATTCGCATGGGTGAAATCGTCTGCATCTTTATAAGGTCGCGGACTCGATCTCATGGGTTTCGAGAAGAGTTCTACGCCTTTATACCGCTCTTTTTCAAGATATTCTCCTAAATGATCTGTTAACCCTTTGTTCTCTTGTGGTAGGCGGATGTCTGGATGATTATTCGCCTACTTCGGCTCCCAATGTCAAGTCTCGATTCTCAAGGTCATCCCGAGAAGGCCTTTTTCCACCGAGGAAGCGAACCCAGCCAGGCTTAACACTCGCATGAAGAAACCCCAAGCCCGAGCCTACTATCATAATTTCGATGACGAGTTTGAGGGATCGCCTATCATCCGCTTCCACCGCTTCCTTACTTGGCCGAACCAGATTTCCGACCCTTCGAGTATAGGGCTGTGGAGGCCCTGTGTTAATCTTGACGGACCACTTCCACGGATTCAACCTATTGCCGAGATTGCCCCGCCAAAAATCACTGCCTCGACCCCGCCTGATGGGTCTCCTTCACGTTGGAGAATAGTTTGAAACAGCATCTCTATTATCGAGGTTAGATGGGCGACTTATGGTCTTCGCCCATTCATATTGAGTATCTTGGAGGAAATTCAACGTTGGTGGCCCCTCCTAGTTAATCGCTAGAGCAAAGCTCACTAGTCGGGCTAACTCTTGCATACCGTGTGGAGGATTTAGCCTTTTGAATCATGCGATGAGGTGATATGACTCGCCGACGGCTCGGATCAAGGCTTCTCGTGAACGCTGCCGCGAGAGGAAAATATCGAGCAAGAGATCATATTTTCGAACTCATATGAGCGACAGCCGCTTGCGCCAAGATAAACTTGTACCACACCCATGTCGAACGCATGTGAATCGTGACTGCTCAAGGGGAGAAGACGCTGAAGGATTTCACGCTGCGGAGTGCACCAGAGTCCGTGATGTCATCAACGGAGAAGCAAGTCCTCGAGGCGATGCGTCGGGAACATGTGGCCGCTATTGCCGCTAATTCTCAAGAGGAACTTGAGAAGGAAGCCAAGGCTCGGTTCGAGCGATCCAGAGGAAAATTAGCCGCCAAGGTCGACCTTACTTCCTTCACATTACCGGATTGCGCCAATGGAGTCTGATGTGTCAGTGAGGTTTTCTCGTTCTCTTTGTTCACCAGTCGCTACATTTTATTTAGATGTATTATCATAACTTTGTTTGAATCAATTGTCTCGACAATTGTAGCTCCTTTATATTTGCTTCAAATGAATAAGATTTATTCCTTTCATTGCTTATTATGATTCTTTTACTGCCGTAAATAATTAACCATAATACTTATAGGATTTTTGGCAAACCCTCACCATCAACGGGTTTGATTAGCCTTTACCAACCACCGCTTGAGTTGGCTAGCGTATGATTATCTCGATCCGCTCCACACGGACGCTGTGCTAAAAGAATGAAACTCTTCTAGACTTGTTGCTATGATATCGAATACATAGGCTTCGTGACTCTTTACCGCAAGAGACCACCCTAAGCAACGCTGTTACACGTGACTCATCCCTTCTTAGGCTTCGGACTAAATACCCCGTAATCAACTCGTGTCTTCTTCAATCGAGAAAGACTAAACCGCAACGCTGCGGTGAGGCGCTGACTTTATCCCTTCTTAGGCTTCGGATAAAATGCCCCGTAATCAACTCGTGTCTTCTTCAATCGAGAAAGACTAAACCGCAACGCCAGATAAGGCGCTGGCTTTATCCCTTCTTAGGCTTCGGACTAAATACCCCGTAATCAACTCGTGTCTTCTTCAATCGAAAAGACTAAACCGCAACGCGTGTGAGGCGCTGGCTTTATCCCTTCTTAGGCTTCGATAAAATACCCTGAATCGAACTCGTGTCTTCTTCAATCGAAAAGACTAAACCGCAACGCTGCGGTGAGGCGCTGACTTTAGGGTTATTGGCCAACCCCACCCTCAACTTGATGAGCCTTTACCAACTACCGCTTGAGTTGGGCTAGCATGCATTATCTAAACCGCTCTACACACAACGCTGTGCTAAAAGAATGAAACTCTCTTAGACTTAATGCTACGATGTTGAATACGAGACTTCGCCTTTGTCACGAATAGACTACCCGCAACGCTGCGGGTAGGCTGGCTTTATCCCTTCTTAGGCTTCGGATAAAATGCCCTTAATCGAACTCGTGTCTTCTTCAATCGGAGAAAGACTAAACCGCAACGCCAGCAAGGCTGGCTTTATCCCTTCTTAGGCTTCGATAAAATACCCTTAATCAACTCGTGTCTTCTTCAATCGAAAAGACTAAACCGCAACGCTGCAGAGGCTGGCTTTATCCCTTCTTAGGCTTCGATAAAATACCCTGAATCGAACTCGTGTCTTCTTCAATCGAAAAGACTAAACCGGCAACGCTGCGAGGCGCTGACTTTAGGGTTATTGGCCAACCCCTGTTCTCAACGGGTTTGATGAGCCTTTACCAACTACCGCTTGAGTTGGGCTAGCATGCGATTATCTAAACCGCTCTACACACAACGCTGTGCTAAAAGAATGAAACTCTCTTAGACTTAATGCTACGATGTTGAATAACGTAGACTTCGCCTTTGTCACGGAATAGACTACCCTACAACGCTGGTAGGCTGGCTTTATCCCTTCTTAGGCTTCTGGATAAAATGCCCTTAATCGAACTCGTGTCTTCTTCAATCGGAGAAAGACTAAACCGCAACGCGTATAAGGCGCTGGCTTTATCCCTTCTTAGGCTTCTCGATAAAATGCCCTTAATTGAACTCGGTGTCTTCTTCAATCGGAGAAAGACTAAACCGCAACGCTGAGGCGCTGGCTTTATCCCTTCTTAGGCTTCTGGATAAAATGCCCCAAGATGAACCTTGTGTCTTTGATCGGAGAATGACCGAACCGGATTAAGATTGATTGAGGTGGGGAAGGAAGAATGTGTTCTATTTCCCGATGAGGCTTAATAAGAGATTCCTTAGCTTAGAATTGAAAAGACTCGTGACCTTCACGGACAACCCGGTCTGAAAATCCCTACAAGATACCTTCACCGGCGCTACCTAAGATGAAGATGGAACTAAGAGGGGATCTCCACCGAACCGAAAAGACTGTGTGACCTTCACGGACAACCCGGTCTGAAAATCCCTACAAGATACCTTCACCGGCTACCTAAGATGAAGATGGAACTAAGAGGGATCTCCACCGAGAACCAAAAGACTCGTGACCTTCACGGACAACCCGGTCTGAAAATCCCTACAAGATACCTTCACGGCGCTACCTAAGATGAAGATGGAACTAAGAGTGGATCTCCACCGAACCGAAAAGACTCAGCGACCTTCACGGACAACCCGGTCTGAAAATCCCTACAAGATACCTTCACCGGCGCTACCTAAGATGAAGATGGAACTAAGAGTGGGATCTCCACCGAGAACCGAAGAGACTCAGCGACCTTCACGGACAACCCGGTCTGAAAATCCCCAAGATACCTTCACCGGCGCTACCTAAGATGAAGATGGAACTAAGAGTGGGATCTCCACCGAGAACCGAAGAGACTCAGCGACCTTCACGGACAACCCGGTCTGAAAATCCCTACAAGATACCTTCACCGGCGCTACCTAAGATGAAAGATGGAAGGAACCCTTCCGCTTATCACGAAGGATCTTACGCTGGAGAGGAAGAATTTTATATTCTATCTCCGTAAAGGATTGATTGGGCCTCCTGTTCATAGAAGGAATCAAGAGGGATTTTGGTAATGTACCGTAATTTGTAGACCCACCGCCAAGGAATTTGATCGGTGGGGAAATTGTGATGGAGGATAAATCTAAGGTTATCCTCGCGAAAAGTGGGTGAAACATCCCACGAGGAACTTCCCGCCGAACGGTTATCCCAAGATACTATGGGTAGTATTTCTTCAGAACTTCCCATTTATCTAAGATTAATTGCCTCGCCATTTTGGGTAATTAGGCGATATGCACCATTGAGTAAACCGCTTTATTACAAACGGCCCTCCCATTTAGGTTCAATTTACCTTTCTTTTGGAAGTGAGGATTATCGATCGTCGGCGGCGAGACCAAATCTCCTTCTAAAGGTTCTCTGTCGAACTTTCTTGTTGAAAGCCTTCGACATCCTAGCTTGGTAGAACTCAATGCATTGTTGAGCCTCCAGCGCTTCTCATCTAACATCTCAAGCTCTTCGAGACGCTTTTGATGTTGTTCTTGGTCGTCATCTGTTGAAGAGGCGTCGCGAAGTGGCAGGATCTGAATTTCCAATGGAGAAGCTGCTTCACCCGTGAGCCGATGCAGGGGTCGCTCGATTGGCGTCGCGAACCGTTGTCGCGATCGCCCGAGTGCTTCTCGAGTTTATCATCGGTCTAAACTTGTTACTTTTCACAAGCTTCATGCAATTTTGATAATCGCCTTGTTGAATGCTTCGCTAATCCATTTGCCGGATTATAAGCCGCTGACGACATCTTGTATCTTGAATTTCTCACAAAACCCGATGAAGGAATTGCCGATAAATCGGGGACCGCTGTCATGCACGATCCGCTTTGGGACACCGTGGTCGATAGATGACATGGTGTTTGATAAACTTGATGCGGTACTGCCTTTACTTCCTTTAAGCGGGATTGCTTCACCACTTGAGAAGTAGTCGGTGATCGCTAGAATAAACCGACGCTTTGACCGACGGAGGAAAATGGGACCTACAATGTCCATTCCCATGTCTCGAATGGCGAGGATGTGGCGAAGGATAAAGCTTTCGGAGGTCGATGCATATAATTGCGTGAATTTGACCGCGTGGCATTTCGGCGTGCTTCGGCCGCGTCATTAATCATTGTTGGCCGGCAGCCCATTCTCCCGATTCGATCAGAGCTTGGGACTGGTGGTGCGCCACATTCACTGCGTGTGCTTCGAAGGACCTCTTACGCCTCCTTGTTCGAAAGGCATCGGAGTAAAGACCATCGCACCTCGACGATATAACATCCGGGTTTCCGTGTCATAAAGAATCTTGAGCTCTTCGCCGATTGACTCTCTCTCCTCCGTCTTCGGAGAATGCCATGTAAGACATGGTCGATGATAGGAAAGCGCCAATCTCGGGGCTCCAACTTGGTTTGGGTCGCATGTACTTCTTTGGTAGCTACCCCCTTATCTCCTTGTGCCTCATCATACCTTGGTACAAAAAGCTGATGAGTCCTGACTGTAACTAATTGCTCGGTCTTGGAGGGTTGTGCTAACGACACAGCTAACGCCGCCAGTGCGTCTGCATGAGCGTTCTGAAGGCGCGGGATATATTCGATGAAGAATTCTTGACGAGTTGCGCCATTTCGGCTACGATGATAGGGGACGGATCGGGGTTCGACTTCGTAGTCACCACGAACCTGCTTAACTATCAATTGCGAGTCGCCATACGCTTCGAGATATTCGACCCCCAGCTCCTTGGCGAAACTAAGTCCAATAAGTAGCGCATTGTATTCAGCTACATTATTAGAGCAAGGTTCAGTGAGTGAGTACGCACGGGGCATGACATGATTTCCCGGGGAAACTAAGACAACCCCGACTCCGGCGGAAATCTTAGAACATCCGGGGCACTTGCCACATCAGTAGCTCGAGAGGTCTGGCCAAAATACAATCGCCATATTTGTTGGTGCGACGTAGTGTTGACTTCCTGGACTTCATCCGGAAGATCATCATATAGCTCAACCGCATCCGTTGTCGGGTTGGCAGCCAAGAGATCGCAAATCGCCTGTCCTTTGACTGACTTCTGTTGTTTGAAGTGTAAGTCATATTGGGACAAGAGCAAGGCCCATTTCGCCAAACGCCAACTCATTGAGGCGGTGGGTCATAAATATTCGACCGGATTTACATTAGAGATAACATAAATCGCCCGTCCGACTAAATAGTGCCGCATTACTGAATCGCGAACACTAATGCAAGGCACCGCTTCGACCATTGGATATCGAGACTTCGCACCGACTAATGTTCGCTCAGGTAATACACTGCTGTTCGTGACCGTCGTCGTCGTCTTGCCCAAATAAGGCGAACCAGCGACACGCCTGTGAGTGCTTCTCCGAAGTTTATCATCCCGCCTCGCTTTGTTACTTTTCACAAGCTTCGCTGTAATTTTGATAATCGCCTTGTTGAATGCTTCGCTAATCCATTTGTCAGCCGGATTATAAGCCGCTGACGACATCTTGTATCTTGAATTTCTCACAAAACCCGATGAAGGAATTGCCGATAAATTGGGGACCGCTGTCATGCACGATCCGCTTTGGGACACCGTGTCGATAGATGACATGGTGTTTGATAAACTTGATGACGGTAATTCTTACTCCTTTTTAGCGGATTGCTTCACCACTTGGAGAAGTAGCCTGTGATCGCTAGAATAAACCGACGCTTTGACCGACGGAGGAAAATGGGACCTACAATGTCCATTCCCCATGTCTCAATGGCCGTGATGTGGCCGGCGATGCAACCGCCAGAGGTCGATGCATATAATTCGCGGAATTTGACACGCTGGCATTTCCGGCCGCATCGACCGCCATTAATCATTGTTGGCCAAAAGTAGCCCATTCTCCTCGATTCGATCAGAGCTTGGGACCTGGCCGGTGCGCCACATTCACTGCGTGTGCTTCGAAGGACCTCTTACGCCTCCTTGTTCGAAAGGCATCGGAGTAAAAGACCATCGCACTCGACGATATAACATCCGGTTTCCGTGTCATAAAAGAATCTTGAGCTCTTCGCCGATTGACTTCTCCTCACGCCTTCCCAGTAATGCCATGTAAGACATGGTCGATGATAGGAAAGCCAATCTCGGCTCCAACTTGGTTTGGGTCGCATGTACTTCTTTGGTAGCTACCCCTTATCTCCTTGTGCCTCATCATACCTTGGTACAAAAGTTGATGAGTCCCGACCGAACTAATTGCTCGGTCTTGAGGGTTGTGCTAACGACACAGCCTAACGCCACAAGCATCCGCATGAGCCGCTCAAGGCGCTGGATATATTCGATGAAGAATTCTTCGAACGAGTCTGCCATTTCCACGGCTACCTGATGATAGGGGACCAGATCAGGGTTCCTGACTTCGTAGTCACCACGAACCTGCTTAACTATCAATTGCGAGTCGCCATACGCCGAGATATTCGACCCCAGCCTTGGCGAAACTAAGTCCAATAAGTAGCGCATTGTATTCAGCTACATTATTAGAGCAAGGTTCGAGTGAATAAGCACGGGCATGACATGATTTCCTGGAAACTAAGACAACCCCGACCGCGGAAATCTTAGAACATCCGGGCACTTGCCACATCAGCTCCGAGAGGTCTGGCCAAAATACAATCGCCATATTTGTTGGTGCGATGTAGTGTTGACTTCTTGACTTCATCCGAAGATCATCATATAGCTCAACCGCATCCGCTTTCGGTTGGCGCCAAGAGATCGCAAATCGCTTGTCCTTTGACCGACTTCGTTGTTTGAAGTGTAAGTCATATTCGGACAAGAGCAAGGCCCATTTCGCCAAACGCCAACTCATCGAGGCCGGCCGGTCATAAATATTCGACCGGATTTACATTAGAGATAACATAAATCGCCCGTCCGACTAAATAGTGCCGCATTTTCCAATCGCTAACACTAATGCAAGGCACCGCCGACCATTGATATCGAGACTCGCGACCACTAATGTTCGCCGTAATACATCGCCGCTCGCGGACCGCCGCCGCCGCCTTGCGCGAGTAAAGCGCTTTAACAAGTGATCCGCTGCCTTGACGAGATCAAAATGGTTTTCCATCGCGTGCAACAAGAACAGAGGTTTAGCGAGATACGACTTGATCTCTTCAATGCCTCTCGCAAAGCGCCGCCCCAAATATATGACACGCTCTTCTTGTTCAACTTAGAGAACGGCCGGCACTTCCTGATAGGTTCGATATGAACCGCCGGATGTACGCCAATCGCCCTTGTAACCCCCGAAGTTCTCTCGATTTCTGAGGTTGCAACTCTTGAATTGCCTTCACTTTGTCGATCGACGGGATTCCTTTGTTGGTGACGACGGCCAAGGAACTTGCCATCGACATCCCAAGGAAGGACTTGGCAGATTCATCTTTAGCCGATGAGTTCGCATGAGTTCAATACCGCTCTAAGATTTTGATGTGATCTCCTTTGTCACGGCTCACGCACCAAATCGCCGACGTAGCATTCGACCGCTTTCCCAAGATGATCCCGAAAATCTCCGCCATTGCTCTCGGTATGTTGCGCCGCAAGATTTTGAGGCCGAACGGCATGACCGTAGCAATATATGCCAATGGGCTGCTCAACGCCGTGTTTACGCCATCGGGTACATCTTGATTTGATTATACCCCAAAAGCCATCCATAAAGGACATTCTTTCAAATCCACACGCGTTGTCAACTATGACATCGTGATTGGAAGAGGGAAATCATCCTTGGGCAAGCAAATAGAGGTCTCAGAGTTTTAATGCATCCTAATCGAACCATTCTTCTTCATGACCGACTATATTCGCCACCCAATCCGGATGTTGAATTTCCTCATCTAATCCCGATTCTATGAGTTTCTTCACTTCACAACAATTGCCTCCAATATTTGTGGATCTAAACCGCCTTTGCCGTTGCTTGACAGTTTGACATCCGCCTTTGATGTTGAGGCGATGTGTTGCCACATTAGGGTCGAAGTCCCGCATGTCCTCGTAACTCCGTGCTAATACATCGATATACTCCCCGATTAGGGCAATCAACTCTTCCTTTCTTCCGGGAGAGTATTGCTGATGTTTATGAGTTTGGGATGCTCTTCATCACCCATATTAACTCGACTACCTCATCCTTAGTGGGGTTCTCTTTGTTCAACCTATCCCCAAACCGCTCTCTCGAAGTTGATGGATCCATGGGTCTTCCCATGTTGGCATATCTTCATCACCCTCAATAGTAGCAGGATCGATCGTGGCCATATTCGACATCAAAGCCTTGAAAGCCCAGGCCGGTGTCAATCCCAAGTCAAGAGTCGACGAATGTCCGCTCTCACCGGTGGATTATTATCAATCGCCCATGAGCATTCATCTTCCGAGGAGGATTCGTATCCCAATCCTCTTCTAAATGCATAGTAATTATCCGCTTTCCTCTTGGGACATATGCCGCTTAGGAGGGGTTCGAGGGCCTCGTCCAAACATAGACCTTCCCTCGTGTCAAGTCATACCCCATCTTTTCATGATACCCGTTTCGACTATATCTCGAATGTGTGGAGGATAGGCCCATTGTCATCTTCACCTTCTTCAAAGAAATGATTCGCTGTTGAACCGTGATCTCCTTTTCCGTGAAACCAAGTCTCTTTCACTACTTGATCTTCGGATGACAAGTGTTGTCCCAAAGGAGTCCTGAATCGCTTTTGTGTGAAGTAAGATGATCGAAGTCATGTGCAACTCGATCATTGTATAATCCTCTATCACATCATTCAAAGATAAAGGATACTCTAAATCGCCATTTATTGATTCATCGGCAATTTGCCAATTACAATGTTCATCCGACGATTCTTCATCGCCAAGATTGATTACAAGGTACAATGTCATTTAAAACAAAACCTCCACTATAACCAAGCCCGCTCGGTGACGTTTTCACCGCCGTCCATACTTGGGCCGATGATTCGCCGACTCATTACCGTAGAGGAGAGAATCGCGAAATAATTCTCCATCCCCTTAAACGTTGTTTGTCCGCCACCACCGCCTTGACTCATTATTCGTGTTCACATATTTGAGACACCGATGAAGAGTAGACGGACTATAACGCTATTGTGGATCCAAGGTCACCCAACAATAAGTTATAGGAAGTCTCACAATCACATAGCAGTGACTTCGACTTTAAGTCCCCATTTGGCACTTAATCCGATTTTACCAAGTGGGCGGACCCACCGTTAAACCAGTGATCTGCCGCTTGATGCTAGCTTGTCGCGTGAATTCCCGTGATGATACATGAGGCGTAGGGCATGATGCTCACAGCCGAACCCGGATCGACTTGGATCCTGCTAACTTCACTAGAGCCAATATACCCGTGAAGTATAGCGCCTATCGTGCTTGAATTCGCTCCGCATATCCTCCTTTGTAAAGGTGATGCAGGGAAGTGTTTAGTCGCAAGGTTGATTGTCGGGCCGACTCTTTCCGACTCTAATTTGGGTGAGGAAGACTTCAATCGGCGAGGGCTTCTTGAAGAGCTTCTCGCCTCTTTGATAAGCGCAAAGAACTCATAGAGAGTGATCCTGCGGGATATTGGCTAATTGGGCCACACGCGGTATGGAGAGTTCGGTTCCCGCTTATCTCTTCCAATCGGGCGACCAATCGAGACCGCCGAGTTGAACTTCATGCGGCCGCTGTCAGAGCTTTCGGCACCACTTGTCATGCTTTCTCTCAGGCGAGTGAGGGGATTTGTTGGTACCCCCAGCCCGAGAGCCGTTGGCATTAGGGTCGGGACTTCCGGTACTTGTATTTGTACTTGTCCACCTCGTGGCGGCTTCGTTCTTCTGGACAGCCGGAATGTTACCACTGCTCATCGCCTCCTCCGCACTGCGGAAGTAGCATGACATGCCTTTCCTTCGCTTCGCTTTTTCTTCAAGAAGAGGCTACCCATTGCTCATCTTCCAAGAAGTTCGTGGACCCACAAGACTTCGCCATTCGGGTCAGATAATGATACAAGTCCTTTTCTTGCTTGTGTGGGTCGCCATTCACCGCCTTCATCGCAACTTTGACCACCGGTTCAGTTCAAACCATGTCAATGGCACCGACCAAACTTATGGATACCGTGATTCGCCCGACCTTCTTCTCTTTGACGGCTTCATAGTAATGACCCCTACATCAATTAAAGCCCGATTTTGTCCTTAAGGTCAAACAGATTTAGTGGGTGATGAACCGCCTCTATGGTGCTGCAAGATTCGGTTCATCGCTTCCTCTTGATTCTCGAATCGAGGGAGCTTGATCTTGTTATTTTCCACAAGATATTTGAAGAGACCGGAATCTCGCCGCCCCTAAAGGAATAGGACTTCGAATCTCGCCTAAGGCCTTCGCTTTTGTGGCCTGTGTTGCCACGCTGATCGTGCTCGCGGCGCCGCTGCCGCTGCCGCCGCCGCTGGGGTTGAGTTGAACGCTTGTTCGCGAACCGCCTTGGCTTGCTCTTTTTCCTTTGCCGCTGGACAAAGTTACGCCGAGCTTTCCGTCTACCGACTCTCTCGCTTTTTCCTTTTGAGGAATCTCTCTCTTGTTCTCCACGAACCTTCAAGTCCTTCCACGCTATCGATGGTGCTGTACCCATTGCTTCAAGCACATCTATTGATAAGTTGCCGTGGCAGTTTGAGGATGAACTCCTCGTTATTGATCCCGCAGCTTCATTGCCTTGTTCCGAATCGCTTAACAAAGATGTCCACGGTTTCTCCGCTTCGCTTCGCCGAAAGCACCCCGACCGTACTGTATCGCCATCAAAGAAATTGGTAAGGAAGCTAGACTCCATGTCGCCCCAAATTGCGGAATGCTCCCCGCTTGAGACGGCGGTACCATTCGGCGCCCCACGGCGGTGCCAACGAATGACCGAACCATCAAGGGTTCGCGTTTAAATAACTCCGAGGTGTGACTTGAAATAAATCAAGTGTTGCGTCGGGAACCCTTCCGCCAAATGGTGTGAAGTTTATTAAGTTAAACTTGACGGTAAGGGATTGATTCCCACTCCTGTATGGGCAAGGAATACCGTTTCTTTACTTCTTGAGCGGAAATCAATGAATTGATTTTGCTCTCCAAGTCTTTGATCTTCTCGCCTCATGAGCAACAGCAGCAGCGCTGCGGTTCGTGGGGTTATCATCTTCGTGCTTCCTCCCCGATCCGAATCGCTATCATCTTCATCGACGCTGACGCTACCGACTTGATTCACCTTGATGTTTTGTCGTGGCTTGATCTGTTGGTCGCATTTCTCTCATCGCTCGCATGGCCAACTCCATTTCTAACTTGAAGTTTTCCCGTTGTTTATTCAACGCCGCCTAGCATTTTGGCCACTTGATCTCAGATCGATCATAAGTGTTTCGGGGCTCCTCGCTAGATACAAGATGATCAGATGCGCATTGGGAGCCAATATCCGACGATCATCCTCCGGGTAACCCTTCTAAGCTTATCCGATCCGTTTGATAGTCCCGACCGCAAACGAAGTTAGCCGCTATGGCGCGCCGGAATAGCCCGTGACGATGATTCTTTGCTGGTCATATTATTAGTGACCTCGGCAACTCACCTCTCTCGAGATCATTCTTTTGGAATCGCTTTGTCCTAGGTCTCTCAGATCTCCGTGAGTCTCTCAAGACCGACACCCTTTTCGAGCTTCTTGATGGCAATTGCACTCGAGCATCGCCTTAATGAGCTTGAGCACAAGCATGATCAAGGCCAATTTGGGGAATCCTTCGAGATTTTCGCACTCTTGCACGGTAGTACAGCCTCGCTGCAGTACGGAGCAACTCCGCCAGATGTTGGCGTGATCTTTCGTATAACGCCCTCATCGCCGATGAAAACGCCTCCTTCCGAGGACGGGTCAATCCATCGAAACTTCCGAAGTGACTCGCCTAGACTTTCGCCGATGTGGGCGCTGAAGTCTCGGCAGACTTCTGACTTCGATTTTCAATCCGATAGGAGAGGCCGCAGAATCTTCTTGTCCTTGTTGGAACGGGTGCGACCTCCCCGCATGAGGAGTGACCCGTGATTCTCTTCGAGGACCGAGACGATCCTTGATAGTCGGTTTGGTGGTGGTGACGGAGTGGGCTTCACCATCGATTCGTGATGCGCACGCTTTGTCTTTGAGGCCGCCGCCTTGGGCTTTGGCGCTGGATTTGTAACGCCAGATCCTTCGGGCTTAGCCGACGGGAGGCATGACGAGGTTGGGGCACCATTAGACTTGGGCCTCCAAACCCGGCGTACGCTGGTGGCTTCTTTGCCACTTCCTTCTTTAACTCACGAGCCCGCTGCACCAAAGCTCGTGGTTGGCGGAGGAGGCGGCGCCCCCGGATGCGCCTCGGTGGAGCGGTTCCGCTTGACACGGACCCACTCGCCGGTTGACGGCTTGATAGACCGTCGATCACTTGAAGCCTTCAGAAGTTCGATCTTAGATCCGCCAGAAGGACCCCATCCATGGATTGCATGGCCTTGGCAAGCTTGCGCCATGCTTTGTCGCTTTGGCGCTCGCTGGAGAGTGCCGGCGATCGCCGGCGCTCATCTCGGCACCATCCGGACTTCGGCCGGGGATTTCGCCACCGCGGCAATGGGTTGACTCGGCCCCGGGCTCTACATCGAGGCCCATCGGGTTCTCCTTGCGCCGAGACCTTCTTGGAGCGGCGGGGAACTGATCTCGAGGAGGGTGAGGATAGGTACTCGAACTTCTCCCGGTCGAACTCGAACTCGACCTCTTCTTCCACCGATAGGGATCCGCTGTTGCGCATCCACGACTCCTCCGACTGAGGCCTGGCTCCCATCGGTCGCCAGCCTTGTTCGCGTAAAAGTTGGGATGATTGTCATTGATTTGAACTTGCTTACAAACTTCACTCAAACAAATTCAAAGAGAAATATCGCTTTTATTTTAAGGCTTACAATGAAAATCAAAAGATTACAACTTTTATCCTTTTGAACAAACACGAGGATCTCTCTATATCGAGGTCCTCGCCATGCGGGTTCTTTGCCCGTGTCGGGACTTTTGTGTCCGTGGACCACCGCCAATTCGATCCGTAGAGACCCGGTTCGAACTACAGATGTAAAGGCTCGCTTCACTAAGAAAACGGTTACCGAGGGGATCACACTCACGGGAGAGGATCGCCGAGCGTGAGATCTACTAGGAGAAATCACCGCTATCCCCGAGGTTAAGACGAAGCTTAACCTAGAGGGTATCTCAGAAGTTCAATTCAATTCGCTACCTTTGATTGTAGATCCGACGCCGACGGACTTGTACGTATGCCGACACTGTAGATCTCGCAAGAATTCTTCGAAGTCCCAGCTCTTCCAAATCCCCAAAATCCTCTTAGAACAAAGAAAATCCACCTTTCCTAAGCCTCAAATCCCCAAAATCCAAGCCCCGGCCCAACTTCAAGACCCCCTATTTATACCATGGGTGCATGCGCCGGCCAATTCGGTGGTTCTACACCAGTCGAGCCACTCGCCACTTCTCGTTATAGCACCTGTCAGCCGAGGTGGTTCTACCAAAGTGGCCGAGCCTCTACCAAGTTGGTCGAGGTACCGGCCAGCGTGAGGTGGTTCGCCAGTGGTCGGAGCCACCTTGGCCATTTTGGCCGAGGTTTACCGCTACCGCCTTGGCGCTGCTTTCCTCGCTTCGCCGCTTCTCCGCCGATTCTTCGTCGATTCTTTCGGTCTTCCCGCTTAGTTTTGTTCTGATGTTGCCGCCAGGTTTGAGTCCGCACTGATCAACTTTCGTGGCTCAAACGGCTCGCTTGCATCGACGGACTAAGTACGGTTGATTCCGCCTCGCCGGCGTCGAAGCTAGTTACCATTGCCGAAGCCAGTTTGGATCGCCGCTTCGCCGGCTCGTATGCCTTGCCAACTCGCTTCATGCGTCACGAGTACTCACTCGCCAATGTTTTGGTCGCTATCGGACGGATAGTCGGTTGTCAACCCACCGCCACGAAGTCTTGTTCGGGTACTAATAAGCAATTTTTTATGCCTACAATAGCATACCAAATCATGAATTTTTGACTTTGTAAAAGTATTCGCCAACGCATCGAAATGACTGAAAATAGCTAATCATCGTGGGCAATAGTTCATGAAATTGTGAATTTTGGCATGCGCGAGATTATTTGACAACGGGTACTAAAAATGACCAAAACCATAGGTTATAGCTCACAAAATCGTGAATTTTTGCCACTACAAAATTATTTGACAACATGACAAAATGACTAAAAATGGTTAAAAATTATGGGTTTTATCTCATAAAATCTTTAATTTTGCCCTCCACAAATAATCATGGATTATATAGCACATGAAATCGTAAATTTTGGCCTCCGCAAAATTATTTGCCTATGGGTCAAAGTGACTAAAATGACCAAAAATTATGGATTACAGCTCATAAAATTAATTGACAACAGGTCATAATGACTGAAAATAGATAAAAATTATGGGTTATAGTTCACAAAATCGTGACTTTAGCTGCATCGAAATTATTTGATAGCGGGTCGAAATGACAAAAAATGGCAAAAAGATGATGGGTTATATCTCATCAATTCTTTAATTTTGGCCTCCGCAAAATTATTTGCAAAAAGGTCAAAATAAAAAATAGCCAAAAATTATGGATTACATCTCATTAAATCGTGGATTTTGGTCTGCTCGAAATTATTTGCCAACGGGTCAATATGACTAAAAATGGCCAAAAATCATAGGTTATAGCTCATGAAATCTTAAGTTTGGCCTCTGCGAAACGAACAAGTCAAAATGACTAAAATGACCATAAATAGTGTGTTATAGCTCACAAAATCGTGAGTTTTAACCAACGCGAAATTATTTGACGATGGGTCAAAATGACCAAAAATGGTAAAAAATCGTGGTTATAGCTCAAAAATCGCGAATTCTGGGCACCGCGAAATTATTTGACAACGGGTCGAAACAACTAAAAATGACTAAAAATCATGGGTTGTAGCTCGCCTATGTAAAATTATCTAATAATGTGTCAAAACAACTAAAAATAGACAAAAAACGTAGGTTAAAGCTTGTGAAATCATGAATCTTGTGCTGCAAAATTATTTGCCAACAGTTTAAAAATAAATAAAATGCCAAAAAGTATTGTGTTATAGCCTTTGAAATTGTAAATTTTGGCTTATGTGGAAACAACGGGTTGAAATGACTAAAAATTGCCAAAAATTTTCTATTATAGCTCATAAAATTATAAATTTTGGCCCCAACAAAATTATTTGATAACAGGTAATTACGACCAAAATATCTAAAATTGGTGGGTTATAACTCATGAAATCATGAATTTTGGCCACTTCGAAATTACTTGACAATGGGTCGAAACAACTAATACTATCCAAAAATCTTGGGTGTAGCTCATGAAATCTTTAATTTTTGCCTCCACAAAATTATTTGTCAACGGGTTGAAATGACTAAAAATGCCCAAAAATCAAGGGTTATAGCTCGTGAAATCATTAATTTCGCCACCATGAAATTATTTGACAACGGGTCGAAACAACTAAAATGGCCAAAAATCTTGGGTGTAGCTCATGAAATCGTGAATTTTGGCCGCCGCAAATTATTTGACAATGGGTCAAAATGACTAAAAATAGCCAAAAAATTATGGGTTATAGCTCATGATATCTTGAAGTTCAACCAAAGCAAAATAATTTGACAATGGGTCGAAATGACTAAAAATAGTACAAAATAATTGTGGGTTATAGCTTAAAAAATTGAGAAAATTTGGCCACCACGAAATTATTTGTCAATGGGTCAAAATGACTAAAATGGACAAAAATCGCATTATATAGCTTATAAAATCTTTAATTTTGCCTCCACAAAATTATTTGACAATGGGTCGAAATAACTAAAAATGGCAAAAAATCTTGGGCTGTCATTAAATCATGAATTCTGGCCACCATGAAATTATTTGACAATGGATTGAAACAACTAAAAATGGCCAAAAATCTTGGGTTATAACTCATGAAATCGTGAATTTTAGCCACTGCAAATTTATTTGATAATGAATCAAAACGACTAAAAATGGTAAAGATTTGTGGGTTATAGCTCACAAAATTATTTAACAATTGATCGAAACAACTAAAAATGGCCAAAATTTGTGGGTTATAGCTCACAAAATCGTGAATTTTTTTCACGGCAAAAATATTTGAGAACAAGTCAAAATAACTAAAACTTGTCAAAAATCATTAGTTATAGCTCATGAAATCTTTAATTTTGGCCTCCGCAAATAATCGTGGGCTATAACTATTGAAATCAAAATTTTAACCTTTGCAAATTATTTGCCATTGGGTCGAAATGACTAAAAATGCCAAAATCTGTGAGTTTAGCTCATGAAATTATGAACTTTGGCCACCGCGAAATTATTTGACAATGGCTAGGAAAGACTAAAAATGTCCATAAATCGTTGGTTAAAGTTAACGAAATCATGAAATTTGGTCACCATTAAATCATTGGAAGCCGGGTTGAAATGATAAAAAATGGCTAAAAATTGTAGGTTATAGCACACAAATTGGACTGCAAAATTATTTTACAACTTATCAGAATGATTAAACATCGAAAAAAAATCATGGGTTATCGCTTATGAAATCTTTAATTTTGGTCTCTGCAAAATTATTTACCAACAGATCGAAGTAACTAAAAATAGCCAAAAAACGTGGATAATAGCTCATGAAGTCGTGAATTTTGACTTCTATGAAATTATTTGTCAATGGGTCAAAATGAGTAAAAGTGGCTAAAAATCATCGGTTATAGCTCATGAAATCGTTAATTTTGACATCTACGAAACCAACAGGTCAAAAATGGCCACAAATAGTGGATTATAAATCATGAATTTTAGACGCCGTGAAATTATTTGACAACATATCGAAACAACTAAAAAATACCAAAAATCATGGGTTATAACTCATGAAATCGTGAATTCATACACTCAGAAATTATTTGACAATGAGTTGAAATGACTAAAATGGACAAAAATCGTGCATTATATAGCTTATAAAATCTTTAATTTTGGCCTCCACGAAATTATCTACCAATGGGACGAAACAATTAAAAATGGTCAAAAATCATGGATTATACCTTATGAAATCGTGAATATTGGCCCACGAAATTATTTGCCAACTATTCAAAATGACTGAAATGGCCAAAATCTTGGGTTATATCTTTTGAAATTGTAAATTTTGGCCTCTGTGAAACTAATGGCCCAAAAGGACTAAAAAGGGCTAAAAATTATTAGTTATAGCTCATGAAATTGTAAATATTGGCCGCCACGAAATTATTTGATAACGGGTCGAAACGACTGATAATGGCGAAAAAAATGGGTTACTCTTGATATCTTTAATTTTGGCCTCCGTGAAAATATTTGCCAACAAGTAGAAACAATCAATAATAGCCAATAATCGAGGGTTATATAGCTCATGAAATCATTAAATTTGGCCTCTACAAAATTATTTGCCAACAGGTCGAAATGACTAAAAATGGCCAAAAATTGTGGGTTATAGTTCACAAAATCGTTAGTTTTTGCCACAGCGTAATTATTTGACAACAGGTCTAAATGACTAAAACTAGCAAAAAATCATGGGCAGCTCATGAAATCTTTAATTTTGGCCTCTGCAAAAATATTTGCAAATAGGTCAAAACAACTAAAAATGCTGAAAAATCGGGGATTATAGCTCATAAAATCGTGAATTTTGGCCTCCGCGAAATTATTTGCCAACATGTCGAAACAATAAAATATGGCCAAAAATCCTGGGTATAACTCATTAAACCTTGAATTTTGGCCACCGCGAAACTATTTGCCAATGGGTCTAAACGGCTAAAAATGGCCAAAAAATAGGTTATAACTCACAAAATCATGAGTTTTGCCTCTACAAAATTATTTGCCAATTGTTCAAAATGATAAAATTGGCTAAAAATCTTGAGTCACAGCTCATGAAATTGTGAAGTTGGATTTTACAAAATTATTTGCTAATGTGTCAAAAATGACTAAAAATGAACCAAATAGTTGGTCATAGCTTATAAAATCGTGAAGTTTGGACTCCATAAAATTATTTAGCATTGGTTTAATACGACTAAAAATGGCCGATAATCATGGGTTATAACTCATGTAATCATGAATTTCGCTCTCCATAAAATTGTTGGCTAAGAGGTCGAAACGACTAAAAATGGCAAAAAATCATGATTATATATCGTGAAATTGTGAATTTTTGACACCATGAAATTATTTGACAACGGCTCGAAATGTCTAAAAACAACTAAAACCATGGATTATAGCTCAAGAAATTGAGAATTTTTTTCACCAGAAATTATTTGACAACGGAT
This sequence comes from Asparagus setaceus, assembly GCA_012295165.1. Taxonomy (NCBI): domain Eukaryota; kingdom Viridiplantae; phylum Streptophyta; class Magnoliopsida; order Asparagales; family Asparagaceae; genus Asparagus; species Asparagus setaceus. The sequence continues at coordinate 36,613,136 of CM022705.1, forward strand.
CAAAATGACTAAAAATGGCCAAAATTTGTGGGTTATAGCTCACGAAATTATTTAAAAACGGATCGAAACGACTAAAAATGGCCAAAATTTATGGGTTATATAGCTCATGAAATAGTGACTTTTGGCCACCTTGAAATTATTTGACAACGGGTCAAAGCGACTAAAAATGGTAAAAAATCATGGGTTGTAGCTCATTAAATCGTGAATTCTAGCTACCACGAAATTATTTGATAACCGGTTGAAAAACCTAAAAATGGCCAATAATAATGGGTTGTAGCTCATGAAATTTTGAATTTTGGTCTCCATAAAACTATTTGCCAACGGGTTAAAATGGTTAAAAATGGCTAAAAATCCTGAGTTAAAGCACATGAAATCGTGAATTTTTAACCACCACAAATTTATTTGACAATGGATCAAAACAACTAAAAATAGAAAAAAATTGTGGGTTATAGTTCACGAAATCATGAATTTTTGACTCTGTGAAATCATATGCCAAAGGATCAAATGATAAAAATAGCTAATTTTGGATTATAGCTCATAAAATTGTGAATTTTAGCCTTGACGAAATTATTTGATATTGGATAGAAATAACTAAAAATGGCTAAAAATCATTGGTTATAGCCCACAAAATTGTGAATTTTTTCCACCACGAAAATATTTGACAACAAGACAAAACAACTAAAAATGACCAAAAATTATTGGTTATAGCTCACAAAATCTTTAATTTGGGCCTCCGCAAATAATCGTAGGTTATAGCTCATGAAATTATAAATTTCAGCCTTTACAAATTATTTACCGTTAGGTCGAAATGACTAAAAATTGCCAAAATATCTGGGTTTAGCTTACAAATTTGTGAATTTTAGCCACTATGAAATTATTTGATAACAGGTCAGAAATACTAAAAATAGCCATAAATCGTTGGTTAAAGTTAACAAAATTGTGAAATTTGGCCACCGTTAAATCATTTGACAACAGGTCAAAATGACTAAAAATGGTAAAAAATCATGCGTTATAGCACACGAGTTGGCGATCGCCAAATTATTTTACAACGGATTGAAATGATTAAAAATCATAAAAAATCATGGGTTATCGCTCATAAAATCTTTAATTTTGGCCTCAGCAAAATTATTTGCCAACAGGTCGTAACAACTAAAAATGGCCAAATTTTGTGGATTAAAGCTCATGAAATCGTGAATTTTGACTTCCTCAAAATTATTGCCAACAGGTCGAAATGGCTAAAAGTGGCAAAAAATCATGGGTTATAACTCATGAAATTATTAATTTTGGCTTCTACAAAACCAATGGGTCAAAAATGACTAAAAATGGCCATAAATGGTGGACTATAGATCGTAAATTTTACCCACCACGAAATTATTTGATAACATGTCGAAACAACTAAAATGACTAAAATGGCCAAAAATCTAGGTATAACTCATTAAATCTTGAATTTTAGCCTTAGTGAAATTATTTGACAACAAGTCAAAATGATTAAAATGGACAAATATTGTGTGTTATATAGCTCATAAAATCTTTAATTTTGGTGTCCGCAAAATTATCTAATCAGGGTCAGAAATTCATCAAGACACCAATATCCACAAAACACTTTCAATGAAGGTTGCAAGCTGACGACTTTCATGACAATAAAGGAGAATCAGAATCTAATGTCTCCAGAGTACAAGGATTACAAGTTGACAATCCTTGTGAAAAGAGATTACAAGTATTGATCTCTTCAAAGCAAAACGTGGGGCTCACCCCCGCGTTTAAATTCAAAACACGGGACTCATCCCAGTGTTCCAACATAAAAACACTAGGGTCGTGCCCGCGTTTCAACTTCAAAACGCGAAGGCCCCCCCTACGTGCCAAAGCAAAACGCGGAGCTCATCACAGCGTTCCAATCCCAAAACACGAAGGCCACCCCCGCGTTCCAGCACAAAACGCGAGGGTCGTGCCCACGTTTCCGCTCCAAAATGCGGAGGTCCACCCCCGCATTCCTGCTCCAAATTACAGACGCGAGGCTCGCTCTAGAACGCGAATCTTGCGTTTGACTCGTTCAAACACGTTCTAAACGGTTCCAAAACCGTTTTGCACGATCTGAGGGCCATTAACCCTCGTTCAGGAGCGATTTTAGGGGTCACACTCAAACCCTATAAATAGTCAAAGCTCACCAAGAAAGAGGTTTTTTGGTGTTTTGGGTTGATCCTGGAGGGGCTTTTACTTTTGGAGTGCTTCTCCTTCAATCATCTTGGAATGCTTCTACTGTGGCCTTTGAGATTGCTTGGCTTGAAACCCTTTCAGGTAAAAAGGATCAAAGCTCCTTTTATAAAACTCGTTCAGAGTTCTCAACTCGGCCAGAGTTCTAAACTTGCTCGGCAAGTGCACATTAAACTCTGTGAGAGTTCCCAAAACTTGCCTTACAAGTTCACCCAAGACATTAAATCAAGAGGTGACGACGACAAAGTCCCACGAGCCAAGACGATCGGATCGTCAACGGGATACAAGATTCAAGCTCCCACCACCACCGCGAAGAACCCGGCTTTAAATAAAGGGGGGATCGTTTCTAATCCTTCCCTCTTTTGTAAATCGGGATAACCGATAAGAAAGCGATTGCGAGGATAGAGAGATTGTAATTCTTTAGTAAAAGAATCAATACAATATCATTCCTCCACCTTCTCTTTTTAACTTTTTCCGACAAACATCTACCAAAAGGATGAAACAACTAAAAATGGTCCAAAATTATGGAGTATACCTTATGAAATAGTAAATTTTGGCCTGCGAAATTATTTGCTAACGGTTCAAAATGACTAAAATGGCTAAAAGTATTGGGTTACATCTTTTAAAATTATAAATTTTTTGCCTCTGCGAAACCAAAGGCCCAAAAGTACTAAAAAGGGCCAAAAATCGTGAGTTATAGCACACGAAATTGTGAATATTGGCCGCCATAAAATTATTTAATAACGGGCTGAAATGACTAAAAATGGCCAAAAATAATGGTTTATAGCTCATGATATCTTTAATTTTAGCCTCTGTGAAATTATTTTATAACGGGTCGAAATGACCAAAAATAGCCAATAATCGAGGGTTATATCTCATGAAATCATTAATTTTGGTCTCTACAAAATTATTTACCAACGGATCGAAACGACTAAAATAGACAAAAATCATGGGTTATAGTTCATGAAATTATTAGTTTTGGCCACTGCTAGACAACGGGTATAAACGACTATAAATGAAAAAAATTCATGGGCTAGCTCATGAAATCTTTAATTTTGGCCTCTACAAAATTATTTGCTAACGGTTCAAAATGACTAAAAATGACCAAAATTATGGAGTATACCTTATGAAATAGTAAATTTTGGCCTCCACGAAATTATTTGCCAAGAAAATGAAATAATAAAAAATGGCCAAAATTCTAGGTATAATTCATTAAATCTTGAATTTTGACCACCGTGAAACTATTTGCCAATGGGACTAAATGGCTAAAAATGGCCAAAATAGTGGGTTATAACTCACAAAATCATAAATTTCTGCCTCTGCAAAATTATTTGTCAACAATTCAAAATGATTATAATTTGCCAAAAATCATTGGTTGCAGCTCATGAGATTGTGAAAGTTGGATTTCACAAAATTATTTGCCAATGTGTCAAAAACAACTTAAAATGGCCTAAAATCATTGGTCATAGCTCATAAAATTGTGAAGTTTGGACTACAAAAAATTATTCACCATTAGTTTGATACGACAAAAAATGGCCAATAATCGTGGATTATAACTCACGTAATCATGAATTCCCCCTGCGTAAAATTCTTGGCTAAGGGGTCGAAATGACTAAAAATGACCAAAGATCATGATTATATCTCATGAAATTATGAATTTTTACCACCGCGAAATTATTTGACAATGGCTCGAAAAACCTAAAATAGCCAAAAATCGTGGGTTATAGCTCACGAAATTGAGAATTTTGCCACTGTGAAATTATTTAATAATGGATCCAAACAACTAAAAATAGACACAAATCATGGGTTATAGCTCATGAAATCATGAATTTTGGTCTCCGCAAAACTATTTCACAACGAGTGAAAATGACTAAAAATGGCTAAAATCATGAGTTATAGCCCATGAAATCATGAATTTTAGTCTCCGCAAAATTATTTACCAATGGGTGAAAATGACTAAAAATGACCAAAAATTATGGGTTATAGCACATAATCTTGAATTTTAGACTTAGTGAAATTATTTGCCAACGGGTCTAAACTATTAAAAATGGTCAAAAATCATATGTTATAGATCACGATATCATGAATTTTAGACTCCAAAAATTTATTTATTAATGGGTCGAAATGACTAAAAATAGCAAATAATCATGCGTTATAGCTCATGAAATCATAAATTTTGGTCTCTGTGAAATTATTTGCCAATGGGTCAAAACGACTAAATAGCCTAAAATCATTGGTATTATAGCTCATAAAATCGTGAAGTTTGGAGTCCATGAAATTATTTGCCAAGGGGTCGAAACTACTAAAATTGGCCAACAAATCATTGGCTATAGCTCAAGAAATCGTGAATTTTGGCCTGAGAAAAATTATTTAACAGGAAGGAGCGACGAAAAATGACCAAAAATTATGGGTCATAACTCACAGAGTCGTGAATTTTTACAGCCCAAAATCATTTGATAACTGGTCAAAATGATTAAAAATGGCCAAGAGTCGTGGATTATAGATCATGAAATTGTGAATTTTTATTATTGCCAAACAATTCGACTACGGGACAAAACAACTACAAATGACCAAAAATCATGGGTTATAACTGTCGAAATCATGAATTTTGGTCACCCTAAAATTATTTGACAACGGGTCATAACGTCTAACAATGGCCAAAATTCATGTGTTATACCTCGTACGATCTTTAATTTTGGCCCCTGCAAAATTATTTGCCCATGGTCAAAACGACTACAAATAATTAAAAAATCATGGGTTACATCTCATGAATTCGTGAATTTTGGTCACCATAAAATTATTAGCTAGCTGGTAGAAATGACTAAAAATGGCCAAAAATTATTGGTTATAACTCACGATATCGTGAATTTTTTTCACCGAGAAATTATTTGCTAATGGGTCGGAACAACTAAAAATTATGGGTTATAGCTTACAAAATCGTGAATTTTCTCCATTGCGAAATTTTTTGACAATGAGTCGAAACGATAAAAATGGCTAAAATAGGTTATAGCTCACAAAATCATGAATTTGGGCCACCTCGAAATTATTTGTAAACAGATCGAAATGACTCAAAATAGTCAAAAATCGTGGGTTATAGATCATGAAATTGTGAATTCTGGCCACCACGAAATTATTTGACACCGGGTCGAAACAACTAAAAATGGCCAACAATCGTGGTTGCACCTCATCAAATCGTGAATTTCTACCTCCATAAAATTATTTACCCATAGATCAATACAATTACAAATGGCTAAAAATTGTGGGTTATAGCTGACATAATTAAGAATTTTGGCCATCGCAAAATTATCTGACACCATATCAAAAAGCCATAAAATGGCAAAAAATATTGGGTTATAGCATACGAGATCATGAATTTTTGACTTTGTGAAATTATTTATCAACGGATCGAAACGACTGAAAATGACTAATAATCATGGATAATAGCTCATGAAATCATGAATTTTGGTCCATGCAAAATTATTGGACAACGGGTCAAAACAACTAAAAATGAACAAAATCGTGGGTTATAGCTCACAAAATCATGAATTTTTGCCACTACGAAATTATTTAGCAACAGGTCGAAACAACTAAAAATGGTCAAAAATCGTGGGTTATAGTTCATAAATTTTTTAATTTTGCTCTCCGCAAATAATCATGGGTTATAGCTCATGAAATTGTAAATTTAATGTGGGTATAATTGGGAAATGCAATCATAATGTAGATTTTGGATATAATATGAACTTGGGAAAAACAATGCTGATATTACTAATTTTTTTCTCTTTAAATACATGCAATTGAGATTTTAGCGATGACGTTGGCCTGTTGTGCATTTCTTTAGAGTCTTCTTAGCAACCTATGATTTATTTTCTCAAAGTTTGTTACTTTATGCAATTTACTTAATTTATGGAACTTTTGACGATATTATCACATATATAGAGAGTTCTCATAAGAAAATTCCGCAAGAGTTCATGGAGGAACTTAAATTGTTTATCTTGAGTTATAATAACCTCATAATGTTTGATGAAATATTATCACATATGTTTAGTTACTTATTTTGTTCTAAGTTGTTATTCTTGAGTTATAATTAGCTCATAATGTTTGCTGAAATGCTTAACTGAAAAAATGAAGCACAAAATGTTTAGTTTGCAAACTGCTTGGAAAAATGCTTCAAGAATCCTCACATATGTCACTAAAAATGCGTTTCTTTTTATTATTTTGCAGTGTTGAATAAGATTGAGTATTACAATGGTGGCGAGTAGTGTGGACATTTGTTGAGGTTATTATTATGTGAATATAGTCCCACATTGGATAGGATAAGAAAGAGTGATGAATTCAAAATAGGAGTTGGGGCCAATACCTAGTAGCCATAACTTTTGGGTTAAAAATTAGCTCCTAACTTCTGTTTAAGGCCCATTAACTCTAGATTGAGCCCGATTACTCCCCAGCAAATGGTATCAGAGTAGTTTCAAAAGAAAAAAAGGAGATGAAGTCCAATGTGAAGCTTGAATGTGTTAGGAGAACCTATGGATTCTCGTAGGAGTGATATAGTTTGGTTTGCCACCATGAGTGAAGTGGTGAAAGATACTATAAATGTTTGATAGCCATGTGTTAAATGCATGGTTCCAAGCAATTAAGAAAGGTGCAAGAGTTAGTAAATTGGTTAGCCTACGAGTGAAGTCGTATAAACGTTAATGAATCTCGTGGAAGATTGAAGTGTAGTTGAAGATTGAACTATACTCACAAAGTAAAGGAGAGTTGTTGAGGTCATGATTAATATGTAAGTATAGTCCCACATTGGATAGGATAAGAAAGAGTAACGAGTGTAAAATAAGAATTGGGGTCAATACCCAAGAGCTATAGCTTTTGGGTTAAAATTGGTTTCTAACTTCGCTTAAGGCCCATTAACTCTAGATTTTGCCCAATTATTCTCCAACAACATTAAGAAGACCTAGAGTGTTAAAGTTTTCAAGGTATTTTCTAATTTCCTGAGAAGACAATAATTGTAGAGTTGTATGTCCATCTTTTTGGTCAATGAAAAATTTTATTTATTCATTCACCAATTGAGAAATGTACGTATATCAAGATTACTCAGGTTCATTTTATGTCTATCTTGACAGATTAGAATATGACTAATTGCCTTGACTTCACAATTAGAGATAACGTGAAAAGTTGTCATCATGGATATTTCCTTCTCATGATCAATAATTTTAAGTTTCAGGAATTGCGTCTGTATATATAAATGAAAATCATCCATTAAATAATCTATTTTAGTGTCTCCCTCTTATCTTTACTAGTCTGAAATCTTTTATAGGAAGCCCAATATTATCTCCAATTATGTAGTAGTTTTATAAGGTTTATGAGTATTTCATGACTAACATGAGTTAACTTGTGTAATCCTGAAAAGAACAATGTGATAAGAAAAATGGGACGCTTAACGTATCCCAATGTTTAATTAAAAGTAACCTTAATATTCTAAAGTCTCTTATTGCCCAAAAATACCTAAAAGTTCAACAAAATTCAACTTCAATAACATGCATGGATTAAATGGGAACAAAAGCAATGCTAGAATGGGAATCAGTTGATCATTTTAGAGAAGCGTTTGAGACTTGCAATTGGGCTTGAGGTTAATCTTTCAAGTGTTGTTTTCATATTGTCAAATATGTTAGAGAATACACCCTCCCAATGTCAAGCTAAGAATATGTCTTCAGTTATAAATAATTCATTTAACTTTACTAACTGTATCAGATCAAAACGTAGTGCACCCATTATTGTAAAAGTATTCCTCTTTCCTTTTCAAAATGATCTTTATCCTGTTTATGTATATTCATTTTCCTTATCTTATGAATTAGAAGTTCACTTCTATATAGCCATGTTCATTACTTGAACTAATCTATTTATTCTGATTCCATATTATTGCATTAAAGGACTCGCATATCTTAGTGACCATACTATATACGATGATTGAGGAATGTTGGAGTGAGAACCCTACTACCAGGTCAACTTTCCGAGAAATATTGATCAATGATTTATATTCAGAACCAGTAAGGTTGAATCTATGTATAAATTGGAGCATTTATTTGGTTATTGATAAAATACTCAATTGTATTTTTTTTTTTTGAACTATCATCATAATATTGTGTAAAGTCATCTATTGTTTTGAAAATGCTACACAGAAAATTGTACATATTGGGAGTATATGGCTTATTCAGCGTTTGTTTTCATATTTTTGGTTTGCTAATTTTTTGCACAAAATTGTATTATTTTTTTTTTGAAGTAAAAACAGGGCGAGATGTCCTGTTCATTCCTATATATTAAACTGTCAAAAGAAAGCCATCCAAAATTGGGGTGAAAAAAAGAAAATGAAACGATAAGAGACACGAGATTAGGGAGAGGACCTTGTCGTCACCTAATGCACAGTAATTATCGTTCAAAACTTCGTCAACACCCCTAATCCCTATAACTAACAAATTGTTTTGTGCTGGACACCCAGCGTACCAAATACCAGAAGCACATACTAAAAACCCACATATTGTCTTAATATAAACAGAAAACACCGAAACTAAGGAGACATTGTTGAAGTAGAGCTGGTAAGTGTTTAAGGGCCGTTAAGAAAATTGTCCCCTTCTACGTCTTCTTCGGCGTCCTTTACCAAGTTCCTCAAACCAAGCTCTCTAGCTGTCTTGTTCACCTGCTCTGCCTTTCTATTGGGAGAGAAACCTGTCCAGAATAACACAAAACGTGCCACATTACAAGCAAGTTTTTGAGGAGGGATCATAACTTCATTGAAAATAGAGTTATTCCGACTGCTCTAAATACACCAACAGTAAGTTGGTAGGAGCACATGCCAAAGAGATTGAAGTCTACTATTATGAAGGAAGCTGCCGTTAGAGGCAATAAGAGAATTAAAATCATGTGGCCATATCACTGATGGGAAACAGGGGAGAATTTGAGACCATGCAGATTTAGTATAGAGGCAATCAAAGAACAGGTGGCTATCAGAATCCAGCTCAAGGTTGCAAAGTGGACAATTAGAGTCCCCTGTCCAACCCTTTTTCAGTAGGTTCTCTCTGGTTTGAAGTCTCCTTTTGAGTAAAATCCAGTAAAAGATTTTGACCTTCGTTGGGATGGAAGATTTCCATATGAAGCTATAAGAGTTAGAGAGAGTACCTCCACTGTTGATTAGAGAGTAGAGAGAATTAACCGTAAAAATGCCAGAGGAGAGCATGGGCCACCATGGGCAGTCTTGAGAGGAGGTGTCTGGATAGCTGGCAGATTCAAGGTGCATATGAAGGGCAGTTATCTCACTTCTCTCCTCAGGTGAAGTACCTCTTCTAGCAAAGGGTGCCACTTCCATGAATTGTTGAGAATGAGGCCTTGAGACTGGATGGTAGAGTATGCAGAAAAGGCCAGTTGATGAGCTCTAGGGAAGAGGTTTCTTAGGGAGTTGTGCCCAATCCACTTATCCTCCTAGAATCTGATAGTAACACCATCACCTAATTTCCATTGAACAAGACTGAAAAAAGCATGGTGAATAGAGAACAAATCATGGAGCAATTTAGAAACAGAACCCTTAGGGGGTGAGCAGATAGGGTTGGAATGATGTTTTGAGTACAGAGAGTAGAAAACTTTATTGATGAAGGAGTTGCGATCGAGAACTTTCCATATCCATTTAGATAGGAGGGCTTGGTTGAAGATGGGGAGGTTGATGACTCCAAGACCCCCCTCTTGTTTAGATTTATAGACTATATCCCATCTGACTAAGCATTTGGGTCTAGAGGTCTGCTGATTCCCACCCCATAGAAAGTTCCTCCTAATTTTATCAATTGTCTTGGTGAGCCAGATTGGTAATTTGAAAAAGGACATATAGTAAAGAGGAAGAGCAGAGAGAACTGAATTAAGGAGAGTGAGTCTGCTACCAATGGAGAGAGTTTTAATTTCCCATGAAGAAAGCTTTTTAGAGAAGGAATCTAATAACGGTTGCCAATCACGCCTAGATAGAGAGCCTCTCTTAAGGGGCAGACCTAGGTAAGAGAATGGAAGAGAGCCAGGTGTGCAGTTAAGAATTTTAGAAAGACGTTTTCCTTTGTGAGGAATTTTGCCTAGGTAGAAGAGGTTTGTTTTGGCATAATTGATGCTAAGACCATAAATGTTTTCAAATATATAGAAGATAGTTTTGAGGACAACCAAGTCATGGTTATTAGCCTTACTGAAAATAAGAGTGTCGTCAGCAAATTAGAGGGATCTGATTGAGTTAAGTTCACCTTTGAGATTGAGCTTAGAAAGATCACCCGATGACACACTGTTCAACAACATCTTGTTGAGCACATCTGCCACATGGGGGATAGGGGTCGCCCTGTTTAAGGCCACGGTAACACTGAAAAAAATTTGTGGGGAAGCCATTGACAAGGACAGAAGATTTGGAGGAGGAGAGGACATTTTCTATCCAGTGGCACCATTTATTGCCAAAACCCCTGGCCTTAAGAAGAGTGAGAAGAAATTCCCAGTTAATACAGTCAAAATCTTTCATGAAGCCAACCTTAAGAGCACACATCTCTCTTCTACCAGAAGAACATTGATGGATCATTTCATGTGCAAGAAGGATGGAGTCAAGAGAGGACTTACCACTTTGGAAGGCAGCTTGGGTTTTGTCAATAAGAGAGGATAAAAAAGCACCGAGTCTATTTGCTAGAACTTTGGTGAAAATCTTAAAGGTGCTGTTGGGCAGGCTGATAGGTCTGAAGTTCTTAGGGTTGTTAGCCCCTTCTGATTTTGGATAAGGTAGATGAAGGAGTAATTAATCTTATGGAGGGGTTGAGCATTGAAGAACAGAGGTTGAATGAAGGAGAAGATGTCATACTTGATAGTCGGCCAAAATTGTATTATATGTGTGATGAAATTTTTTGCATAGTACTTGTGTTTTTTTTAGTATGTGAAGCGTACGCAAGAAAATATATTTTTAGTTACTACCCTTATGGAAACTTTTCCACATTATGATTAAAGATTGTGAATGCAGTTGATATATAGCTTTTGTTATATATTGTAATGTATTTGAATTAAATACTTGATTGTGAAAGTGTTCCTAAATGATTGTGAAATGCTAGACTTTAATATGAAAATTGTACATAATTAAATGCATATCGTTTTAAAAGGGGTGGTGATAAATTCATAACAAAACAAAAAAAAAAACTATAAAAAATTGCAAATTTCAAGATTTCAAAAGGCCTAAATTGCCTTAAAGCTGATAACTTTGTGATCTAAATAGGATATCACAACTGCAACTACCAAAATCCATCACCCAAAAACTATTTTTAACTTTTGATATGCCAAAAAAAGAAGAAGAAGAAGTAGTAGTAGCAGTAGTTGCTCTTTCCCATCATTATCAGATTCGGACCGAGTTTTGCAAACTTTAAGAACAAGACCCGCAAGGCTCGGCGCTCTCCAAGCGCAGGATGACAGTACGAATACTCCGGTCGAAAACGGAGCTCCAATTGACCAGAATCCGAACTCCGCACCTAAAAATTAAGAGAACAGAGTCGAAATTGGAAAAGAAAAGGGGAAATTAGGGTTAGGGTTCAATTAGTCGAGTTGGTCACAGTCCAATTTTACAAAATACCAAACACACCCTTAGTGTAAAATTTAGTTATACCGCAGCTAACATCCCACAATACCCTTTTTGTTATTATTCGATCACTATCAGGTGCTGACAGATCAGAAACCAAGAGAAAAGAAAAATACTTAACATCACTCTCTTAAATTGTTGTGTGAATCCTGCTTGTTGTCTCCAGTAAGCATACAAATAGGTTAAAAGGTGAGAAAATTGGCGTAAGTCATCACTCATTTTTTCTCAAGGAACAAAATTAACATAAATTTTTGCACTTTAGGCATCAAACTGTCATATAGAAGTTCAACGTAATGAAGGCTGAAACTTTGAGTATAACGTGCAAATAACCCTTAATTAGTTCTCATTGCAAGTTCATAAGAACTATGATGTTCATATTTCAACAAAAAAAAACTATAAAAAATTGCAAATTTCAAGATTTCAAAAGGCCTAAATTGCCTTAAAGCTGATAACTTTGTGATCTAAATAGGATATCACAACTGCAACTACCAAAATCCATCACCCAAAAAACTATTTTTAACTTTTGATATGCCAAAAAAAGAAGAAGAAGAAGAAGTAGTAGTAGCAGTAGTTGCTCTTTCCCATCATTATCAGATTCGGACCGAGTTTTGCAAACTTTAAGAACAAGACCCGCAAAGGCTCGGCGCTCTCCAAGCGCAGGATGACAGTACGAATACTCCGGTCGAAAACGGAGCTCCAATTGACCAGAATCCGAACTCCGCACCTAAAAAATTAAGAGAACAGAGTCGAAATTGGAAAAGAAAAGGGGAAATTAGGGTTAGGGTTCAATTAGTCGAGTTGAGAGAGGACGCCGGATACGGCGCCGTTAGTTTTTACGGAGGAAGTGTTTGGTACGGAGAGATTGCTTCATTAGAAACTTGGGATTCTTGTCATAATAGACCCCGACAACTTTTAATTGTACAATAGATCCCCAAATCTTTCCATTTTTCAACTTTGAACCTAGATTTTTTAAGTTTCCGTCGAAAGTCTTTAAGCATGATTAATTACATTAATAAAGACAATGGGAAAGAAGAATACAAACACCCCAAGCAACATGGGCATAACGGTCAAAAAAAAAATTATAACAGTAATAGAAGTCCCAACTCTCTGATTTTCTTTGAAAAGGGTATATACATAGTTTAAAATGGCAATGATAACTGAAAGATATCCAACATGTACAAAATTAAGTAACTGTAACTACAAGCAAGGATCATAAGCGAAGTTCCTAATCTTTATACAGTGCTTGTCTAAAACACCCATAACATGTAACATTCCTCATAGTCCTAGAATTAGCAACAACTTGCTCAGCTGATCCAAGAGTGATGGTATGTATGAATCAAAATCCTCTGCAGCAAAATTTTTTTCTTCATGACCTATCTTCATCTGATGATGACTGATCAATATGCTGCCTCAAGCAGTGAAGGAGATTTCGAATTCCGAAAGAAATCGAGCGCTAATTATTTCTCCTTGCATCACCCTTGAAACTAATCTGGTGCTTCAAGTGTCAACATTTTTCTCTTAGACTGAAACACAAGCAGTAGAAACTGAAAGGTGAGGGTATTATCAAGGAAGTTGACCTACATTAGTTAAATCTATTACCATCTAATTAAAGCATATACAGTGAGAAGATTGGAAGTCTATCAGCAACAAAAAGAAAAAAAAGAATATATGAAACAATACCTGAATCACCAAGAATACATAGAAATTTGGGATTGGATTCTGAGCCTCAGAATATTTGATGGAACAACATTCTCTATTAATAAGAGAAACTTCATTTCTAGCAAGCAGGCATTCTGCATTGTAACCAGAAAGCCTCATCTCGTATATTCACAATCGATAAATTACCGCCCCTTTATAGGCCAAGAGTGACTTTTTAAAGGAAATTTTGATTTAGGGATTGTACATCTAATTAGATTGATTCAAATGTAGAAATAAGTGGCAAATGCAATGTATCAAAATCAAAACAATATCTGGTAGGATATATCATTGATGAATTCATGTATCCTCTTCACATGGGGTATGTATATTTAGAGATATATGGAATATACATGAACTGCACCCTATCAAAACAGTAATCATTAATTTATACATAATTCATGAAATTAGAAGGTATTATACATCGAGATACAGGTGCACCTGCCAGGTGCATGTATGTATGGATACTTGAATTCACTAAAGTTTTGCGAATATGGTGGTACATAGCTAATGTAAATAAAAATTTATCAACATAAATGGTACAACATTAACAATACTGGTGGTGAAAAAATTTAAATCAAACTTAGTCCATAAATCATTGAAATTGCTAGGTCTCTCAATTTTATAAGTTATTTCAAATTAATCCCTCAAGTAAGATATAAGACTTGGGGATCTATATCAATGTCACTGATTTGAGAGATTAAATTTCAAAATAGAAAAGATTTTCGAGACTAATATTGAACGAACCCTTTTCCAAAAAGTGAGAATTATATTGCTTATTCTATTTATGTCTATGATATATACATATTTAATTTCTCTGTTTAAAATTTAATTATATCACACTCAACATCATCATCATCATCCGCAGATCACTAATACCCAAGAATTGACAGAGTAGTGCATAATGATTGTGTTATGGGTGATTCAAATACTAATCATTGAATAGGATATGCAATCTAATTAGAGTTTTTATTAGCTATGTCTAGTATTAAGATAAGGAGAAAAGAGTTTGTTTATTCTATTGAAATTAAAATTCTTATCTTGTAGAATTTGTGGATAGCAACAACTCTTATCCTTAGTCTCTATAAATATGACAGAAGATCTTTAATGCGAATTTACCCAACCTAGGGTCGCAGCATCAAGGGAAAGAACGGATGATTATTTATTAAAGCTGCAGATAATTGATCCACCCGACGGCAGCAGTAAGCATTGAGAAGGGCTCTGCAAGCTGAAGCAATAAAGAGGTTCTTGATAGAGGTTCTTGATTTGGCTCTCTATTTGGTTAGCTCTCTAGGCATTAGAGATTGTTAGAGAGATTAAGTGCTTTCAGGGGTGTGATTTGAGATTGAGTGACTGTGAGACTCCACTTTGTTTTCCTCACAATTTAGTAAAGCTATTCTCCTCCTTCGCCCGTGGGCGTAGGCTATAAGCCGAACCACGTATATCTTTGTGTTCGTGTGTTCTCGATATATTCGCGCTTTCGTTTGATTGATATTAGTTTATCCTGGGGTTTGTCATAACAGATTTGTTTGTAATTTTTCGGTCAAAGCCGGGGTGGGGTATGCTAACGAGCAGAGACATAAGATCAAAACTGAAGATGACATGGGTTTAGTGGTAATTTATAATTCTCAGGCCACTATATTGTTAAAAGTCTAAGCAGAATTCAGTCAATTTCAGAATCTAAAATATTTCTGCTTCCAAATGCTAGAAATTGCCAAATTCCATGCATTGAAATGAAGTAAGAGTACCCAAATATATCATTAAGAAATTTTGATAATGCCTCTTCAGAAGTGTTGGCTCACACTACTCATTCTCTCCTCCAAAGCTAATAGTTACTGTCAAAACAAGTACAGAGTTTAATACGCTTATGGGTTCAAAGTAGCAAGCAAGAACTCAGAAGTGGAACTTTTGAGATGGAAACTTGAAGTTTCAAAGTGAAAATATAGAAATAAAATTTTAAATATAGAATAATTGAATGATGATGTCATTTCAACTCCAAGGCTTTGATGAATGATAGGATTGAGCTCAATAGGCATAATGGGCTTAACCTTTAATCTAAAGTGTTAATGCATTAAAAAACTTATGCCCAGTTGACATAGAGCCCAATTGATCTGATTGACATAGTAATTAGGGTTTTTATGTTAGTCCTTAAATCTTTCAAATTTTGAATTATTCCTTCAAAGCATTAAATTTGCTTTCAGGTCCTCCAATATGTTATTGTGAAATTAGTCCCTCAAATTGAAACTAGACATAGCAATTCACTGTATTTATTTGAAAAACTTATGAAAACTTGGGGACTAATACCAATTTCGATGATTTGATGGATTTTAATACATATATAATTTTTCACTTGATGTTTAGATAGTTGAATTGCGTTTTGTTAACTACTTCGCTTTTAGCTTAATATTAGAGCCTCTGTATCCATAACTTATTAACTTTTAAATTAGTTTTCTTAACTAAATGACTTTTAGATTGAGTTTTCTTAACTTGTTGGGATAGTTCAATTAATTTACACTAAATCATTTTTGTATAATCAACTGACCCAAACAAAAATCTTTTGTATCATCAAATTTACGATGTACAATCTTTTTGAAATCGACAAAATTGAAGGAATGATTTTATTTCATATCAAGCTTATTTTATTTGCTCATTCGTAACACTTCCAAGCCTAGCTGAACAATCCTGGATTCGTCCGAGCTCATGGCACCCTTTTGCTATTATCCTATCAGGTGTAGACAGTTAACGAACCAAGATTTAAAATTAAAAAAAAAAAAAACTTTAACATCACCTCTCTTAAATTGTTGTATAAATCATGCTTTGTTGTCTCTCCTCTCCAGTAGACATGCAAGATTAAAAGGTGAGAATAGGTAAAGTAATTCCCAAGAGAAAATTTGCACAACAATTTTCCAAGAAGCAAAAAGTAATCATTTGTTCCTGGCTATTCTGGACAAAGAATGAAGTTTCTCCTAATTTCCCATCACATCACATTAATAAACTTATCCTTACCCTTTGAGAAGATTGGCAGACATGAAGAGATTGAGAGAGAGAACTTGAAGCCGAGAAAGAAAGAAATTGAGGGAGAAAGAGGAGAGAGATAATGAGTAAGAGGAAATTGAGATAGAAAGAGAGACATTGAGGAAGGAGAATACACAATTCATTAAAATGAGCTAAAATCTGACTGTCGATAACGATAAGGACATACCATTCAAAATGAAAAGTACAATAACATTAATAGAAGTACCAACTCTTCGATTTTCTTTGAAAAGGAGAAAGGAAAGTTTAAATTGATATTAATGTGAACGTGGGGCCACCCACGCGTAAAGAGAACTTCAGATTCAGAGCAAGCCGCCACGTAAAACCCGAGGTTCTCAGAAGCAAACCCTATAAAACAAAAAGAAAGTTATTTCTTAATTCCCTATAATAGGGAATTAAACCTAGGGTTTAGGTGTGGAATTTGTGGGAGAAAAAGCTAGGGTTTTGGCTAGAGAGAGAGAAAAGAGAGAGCTTGGAGAGATTCTACAAGAGAGGTCAATTTCTTTTGGGTAAAATCAAAGCTTTATCTTTGGGACGAGCTTGTGGATTGTACAAGTCGCCGTTCTTCTTCATAGTCGAATCTCCCTCACCCCTCCCGTGGGCGTAGGCAAGTTTGCCGAACCACGAAATCTCGTGTCTTTACAGCTTTCATCGCGGATTGTCTATTGTTTGTAGGTTCCTTGATTCAATCCTAGTACTGTTGAGAGGAAGAGTAGATATCTCACTTTGTTGAGATATTTTACTTTCTATTCTTGTTTCCTTCGTGAAACGGGAATAAATCAAGGCCTTCTCTCAGGTGATATCGCTTCTGCAGCGTGCGGGCGTGTCCCCGCATCCCAACAATTGGTATCAGAGCTGTTATTCAGATTGGAAGTGGTGTAGCTTCTGGTTTGAGATGGTGCTCGGTAATTTCTGAGAGAAGCGGGTTTATTTATACAAACGGTGAATGGCGTCAACCAGTAAATCGGTAAAAGTGGAAAAATTCGAGATTGAAAAGTTCAATGGGAAGAATGATTTTTTCTATTGGAGGATGCAGAGGAAAAATTTACTGATTTCGCAAAAATTGCACAAAGCTTTGGCTAGAAAAGAGAAGAAGCACAAGGATATGTCTGATGAGGATTGGAAGGAGCTGGATCTGGAAGCACGGCCGTCGATTATCCTATGCCTTGAAAGGGATGTAGCTTTCTTGATAGATGGAGAGGAAATGGCTGCGGGCGTGTGGTGGAAGTTAGAAAGTACCTTCATGACGAATAGTCTAACGAACCAGATCTATTTAAAATCCAAATTGTATACTTGCAAGATGGAGGAGGGCTCATCAATCCGAAAATACATCAATAAGTTTGATAGGATCATATCAGACTTAAAAAACATAGACGTGAAAGTTGAAGATGAGGATCAGGCGCTTCTACTACTTCTGTCTCTGCCGAAGTCTTATGAGAACCTGGTGCAAACACTGATGCTTGTAGGAGACGATTTGACGATGGATGAGACTAGAACGGCGCTTCTAGCGGATGATCTTCTAAAAATTACAACCAGTGACATGACTACTGGTGGTAATAAAGAACAAGCGCAGAGATTGTTTGCTAGAGGAAGGAGCAATGAGCGAGGAAAAGGCAAGGGAGGAAAGTCTAGATCTAAATCGAGACCTCTTGCGGGAAAATCGTATTTCAAATGCGGTGAAGTTGGGCATTTCAAGGTCGACTGTCCAAATAAGAGAGTAGATGGAAAGAAGAGCAACAACAAGACTGAGAGAAGAGAGGGCAAGAAAGAGGCGAGCTACGTTTCAGAGGAAGGGAGCGATAAGGAGTGCTATGTCGTCACGGGTGGCGAGGATATCTCAGGGAAGTGGATACTTAATTCTGGTTGTTCTTACCATATGTGTCCAAATAGGAAGTGGTTTACTACCTACAGAGACATTGATGGTGGAACCGTATTGATGGGGAATAACCATGCTTGTAAAACGGTGAGGCTAGGTAATATCAAGTGCAAGATGCATGATGGAGTGGTCTGAATCTTGACGGATGTGAGGCATGTTCCCGACTTGCGGAAGAATCTTATCTCAGTCAGTGCATTGGACTCGAGCGGTTGCAGAATTGTTACGGAGAACGGAGTGAAGAAGGTTATTCGGGGTTCCCTTGTAATGATGAAGGGTGTTCGCCACGGTAATTTATATACTCTATCCGGCATGCACGTGACAGAGATGCAAATTGTTGAACCGGGAAGTGGTGGAGACCCATGTGAGCACACACGGTTATGGCATAGACGGCTTGGGCACATGTCAGAGAAGGGTCTAGTTCTACTTGGTAAAGAGGGTCTGCTGAAGAATCTGAAGGAACCTAGCATGGATTTTTACGAGGATTGTGTGTATGGAAAGTCACACAGGGTTCAGTTTCTGAGAAGCAAGTCTAAGAGCAGAGGGATACTAGATTATGTGCACACGGATGATTGGGGTCTGGCTTAGACAACTTCCAAGGGTGGTTCCAGATATTTTGTCTCGTTCATAGATGACTATTCGAGGTATGCTTGGATTTACTTTATGAAGCATAAGAATGAGGTGTTCGAGACATTTAAGAAGTGGAGAGCAATAGTTGAGAACAGGACGGGAAAGAAATTGAAGACATTGAGATCTGATGACAGTACAGAGTATACAGATGGTGCTTTCAAGGAGTTCTGTGATCAGGAGGAAATTGTTCAACACTGGATAGTCAGGTCAACACCATAGCAGAATGGGGTCGCAGAGAGACTAAACCGAACATTGCGGGAGAAAACAATGAGTATGCGATCATACGCTGGATTGGGCAACGAATGGTGGGCAGAAGCGGTGGCTACAGCTTGTTACATTGTGAACCGTTCACCACATTCGATATTGGATGGTGATACACCCTATAGGATATGGTCAGGGGAGCATGCAGATTATGATAGGCTCAGAATTTTCGAATGTACCGCCTACTATCACGTCAACGAGGGAAAGTTTGACGCAAGGGCCAAGAAGGCAATATTCTTGGGATATGCGAAGGGCGTAAAAGGCTATCGCCTTTGGTGTACGGAAGATTCGAAGTTCGTGATCAACAGGGATGTTACCTTTGATGAGAAATCCATGATTGTTAGGGCGCCCAAGGATAATGGTGTTAGGACTGATGAGACTTCTAAGTCTTAGGTTATTGAAATAGAACCTAAAGACCAACCAGGTTCTAGTCGTGTTCAAGTGGGAAGTCAAGTAGATGATGAGCTTGAGCAGGAGGAGGTTCAGCAGGAGAATACACATGCACTACAACAATAGCAGTTCGAGGATAGTTTGGCTTCCACTAGGCCAAGGCAAGCATACAAGCAGGTACAGAAGCTGGGGGCTGATCAATCCCTGAAGCACTATGAACAGGTTAATTTGGTTGAATACGCACTCTCAGTGAAGGAGAACGAGCCGGTCTCCTTCAAGGAAGCTATTCGGGATAAGGATAGTGAGAGTTGGTTGGCTGCGATGCAGGAAGAGATGGAATCTCTTCGAAAGAACCAAACATGGGAGGTGGTCCCATTGCCCGTAGGAAGAAAAGCTATTGGTTGTAAGTGGGTGTATAAAAGAAAGAAAGATCTTTCAGAGCTCGGTGGTACAAGGTACAAGGCGAGGCTAGTGGCTAAGGGTTTTGCACAGAAAGTGGGTGTGGATTACAATGGGATCTTTTCTCCGGTGGTGAAAGACACTTTTATTCGGGTGCTATTGAGTATTGTTGCTCATGGTGATCTTGAGCTGGAACAACTCGATGTTAAAACGGCCTTCTTGTACGGAGACTTGGATGAAGAGATCTACATGCATCAACCTGAGGACTACAAGGTTGAGGACAAGGAGCATCATGTGTGTCGTTTGAAGAAGTCACTGTATGGATTGAAGCAATCTCCTCGATAGTGGTACAAGCGATTTGACTCCTTCATGCTGAAGTATGGGTTTTTCCGAAGCGACTATGATTGTTGCATTTATATTCGGAAGCTTCGTGGAGGTAATTATATCTATCTCCTTTTGTATGTGGATGACATGCTTATTGCTTCTAAGAGCAGGGTGGAGATAAATAGGCTGAAATCTCAACTTGGTGAAGAGTCCGAGATGAAGGACATGGGCGCTGCTAGGAAAATACTGGGTATGGAGATTAGAAGAGAGCCGCTAACCGGCGATTGTTCTTGAGTCGAAGGGCTACATAGAGCCGGTGATCGCGAGGTTCGGGATGCAAAGTGCTAAGTCGGTGGTGACTCCATTGGCTCCACACTTTAGGCTTCGGTAAACAATCTCCCACTACAATGAAGAGAAGACGACATGGAGCTTGTTTCCTATGCTAGTGCAGTTGGCAGCTTAATGTACGCAATGGTGTGTACACGTCCAGATATTTCACAGGCGGTCGGTGTGGTCAGTAGATTCATGGCCAATCCGGGAAAGACGCACTGGGAAGCAGTGAAGTGGGTCCTGAGATACTTAAAGGGTACCGTTAATACTGCCCTGTTTTGGTGGAGAAACATATCGATTGATGGGTTTGTGGACTCGATTATGCGCGATCTAGATAGACGGCGATCTACTACTGGTTATGTATTCAGGATACATGGGGCTCCGGTTAGTTGGCGATCGATGTTACAGGTTACAGTGGCACTTTCTACTATAGAGGCTGAGTACATGGCCATGGCAGAGGGAGTGAAGGAAGCATTGTAGTTGTGGGGTCTTCTAGATGATTTGGGGATTGAGCAAGAGAACGTGAACTTGTGGTGCGACAGTCAGAGTGCAATTCACTTGGCGAAGAATCAAGTTCATCATGCTCGTACCAAGCATATCGATATCAGGTATCATTTCGTGCGAGATGTCATAGAGGAAGGCGATATTTCTCTCATGAAGGTGCACACAAATGAGAATCCCGCAGACATGTTAACCAAGGTGGTCACAGGTAGCAAGTTTAAGCATTGTTTGGACTTGCTTCATATCAACCCGTGTTGATCACTTGAAGGGCATGGTCCTTGGCGGTGATGGGGTGAGGTGGAGATTATATGGAGAGTTGCAGAACTACGGTTAGCTTGATCCCGGTGGAGGGTACGTAGGCAGCCGCGGTATAGTGGCATAGCTAGATTGGCCTAGTTCGGCTGATGGAGATCTCTCTAGTAATGTTCGCGGTGTTCTTCTGGTGTTCGTCCAAAATTTGAGGCTTATCAAATGATGTACGAGGTGGAGAATTGTGAACGTGGGGGCCACCCACGATGCTCTGAGGAACGGGTTCTGTAGCAACCCTTCTGAGAACGAGGTTCCTATAAGTAGCAAACCCTATAAAAAATAAAAAAAGGAAAGTTATTTCTTAATTCCCTATAAATAGGGAATTAAACCTAGGGTTTAGGTGTGGAATTTGTGGGAGAAAAAGCTAGGGTTTTGACAGCGGCTAGAGAGAGAGAAAAAGAGAGAGCTTGGAGAGATTCTACAAGAGAGAGGTCAATTTCTTTTGGGTAAAAATCAAAGCTTTATCTTTGGGACGAGCTTGTGGATTGTACAAGTCGTCGGTGTTCTTCTTCATAGTCGAATCTCCCCTCACCCCTCCCGTGGACGTAGGCAAGTTTGCCGAACCACGTAAATCTCATGTCTTTACAGTTTACTGCGTGATTGGCTATTGTTTGTAGGTTCCCTTGATTCAGTCCTAGTATTGTTGAGAGAAAGAGTAGATATCTCACTTTATTGAGATATTTTACTTTCTATTCTTTTTTCATTCGTGAAACGGGAATAAATCAGGGCCTTCTCTCAGGTGATATCGCTTTTGCGGCGTGCGAGCGTGTCCCCGCATCCCAACAATTAATAACTCAAAAATGTTCAACGTGTGTATACGAACTGTTATGACAAACCCCAGGATAAACTAATATCAATCAAACGAAAGCACGAATATATTGAGAACACACGAACACAAAGATATACGTGGTTCGGCTTGTAGCCAACGTCCACGGGCGAAGGAGGAGAATAGCTTTACTAAATTGTGAGGAATACAATATGGAGATCTCTCAATCACTCAATCATGAATCACACCCCAGAAAGCACTTAATCTCCTAACAATCTCTAACACCTGTAGAGCGAACCAAATAAAGAGCCAAATCAAGAACCTCTTGAATCTATTGCTTCAGCCTGCAGAGTCATTCTCAATACTTACTGCTGTCGTCGGGTGGATCAACTATCTGCAGCCTTAATAAAGAACCATCTGTTCTTTCCCTTGATGATGCGACCCTAGGTTGGGTAAATTCTCATCAAAGATCTTCTGTCATATTTATAGAGACTAAGGATAAGAGTTGTTGCTATCCACAAATTCTATAATATAAGAATTTTAATCTCAATAGAATAAATAAACTCTTTTCTCCTTATCTTAATACTAGACATAGCTAATAGGAACTCTAATTAGATTGCATATCCTATTCAAGGATTAGTATTTGAATCACCCATAACAAACTTTCACCTTGATTCAAATACAAAAAGAATACCTCACACCAAATAAGCTAGTTTACTTACTCCGCCTTCTCCAATAGCTCCACTGGGCATCAAGTGCAGCACATATCGATCAAATCCAAGCACGTCCCAATCTTCCTCCGTCATTGTAGCCGGTTTCTTCGACATTACAAACAAAGCCTTCTTCAATCCGGTTTGTGTCAATACGGCGATCATTCTAACTTGTCAAAGGCTGAAACTGATGTTACCGTTAAACTTCTCGATATCCCACTTCATAGTGGTTGTCGTCATTTTCTCGTCCGATCGATAGCTGAAGGCTCTGATACCAATTTGTTATGACAAACCCCAGGATAAACTAATATCAATCAAACGAAAGCACGAATATATTGAGAACACACGAACACAAAGATATACGTGGTTCGGCTTGTAGCCAACGTCCACGGGCGAAGGAGGAGAATAGCTTTACTAAATTGTGAGGAATACAATATGGAGATCTCTCAATCACTCAATCATGAATCACACCCCAGAAAGCACTTAATCTCCTAACAATCTCTAACACCTGTAGAGCGAACCAAATAGAGAGCCAAATCAAGAACCTCTTGAATCTATTGCTTCAGCCTGCAGAGTCATTCTCAATACTTACTGCTGTCGTCGGGTGGATCAACTATCTGCAGCCTTAATAAAGAACCATCTGTTCTTTCCCTTGATGCTGCGACCCTAGGTTGGGTAAATTCTCATCAAAGATCTTCTGTCATATTTATAGAGACTAAGGATAAGAGTTGTTGCTATCCACAAATTCTATAATATAAAATTTTAATCTCAATAGAATAAATAAACTCTTTTCTCCTTATCTTAATACTAGACATAGCTAATAGGAACTCTAATTAGATTGCATATCCTATTCAAGGATTAGTATTTGAATCACCCATAACAAACTTTCACCTTGATTCAAATACAAAAGAATACCTCACACCAAATAAGCTAGTTTACTTACTCCGCCTTCTCCAATAGCTCCACCGGGCATCAAGTGCGGCACATATCGATCAAATCCAAGCACGTCCCAATCTTCCTCCGTCATTGTAGCGGTTTCTTCGACATTACAAACAAAGCCTTCTTCAATCCGGTTTGTGTCAATACGGCGATCATTCTAACTTGTCAAAGGTCAAACCGATGTTACCGTTAAACTTCTCGATATCCCACTTCATAGTGGTTGTCGTCATTTTCTCGTCCGATCGATAGCTGAAGGCTCTGATACCAATTTGTTATGACAAACCCCAGGATAAACTAATATCAATCAAACGAAAGCACGAATATATTGAGAACACACGAACACAAAGATATACGTGGTTCGGCTTGTAGCCAACGTCCACGGGCGAAGGAGGAGAATAGCTTTACTAAATTGTGAGGAATACAATATGGAGATCTCTCAATCACTCAATCATGAATCACACCCCAGAAAGCACTTAATCTCCTAACAATCTCTAACACCTGTAGAGCGAACCAAATAGAGAGCCAAATCAAGAACCTCTTGAATCTATTGCTTCAGCCTGCAGAGTCATTCTCAATACTTACTCATTAATTAGTTGGATCAACTATCTGCGACCTTAATAAAGAACCATCTGTTCTTTCCTTGATCTTTGCGACCCTAGGTTGGGTAAATTCTCATCAAAGATCTTCTGTCATATTTATAGAGACTAAGGATAAGAGTTGTTGCTATCCATAAATTCTACAATATAAGAATTTTAATCTCAATAGAATAAACAAACTCTTTTCTCCTTATCTTAATACTAGACATAGCTAATAGAAACTCTAATTAGATTGCATATCCTATTCAAGGATTAGTATTTGAATCACCCATAACTACACGAACATAAAATATATGAGACAAGAGAGATGTGCACTTACAAGTACACATGCAAACCCATGCATTGAATATTAACTTAGTATTGCGTAGCTGTGCATGCAGCTTCATATGAATATTAATCTGTAGATCTTCGGCAATTAGAACACGGCACCAAGTCAATAAGAAAATGGGAGACCTGGAAACTTGTAACATCCAGATCTAATATAAATATACATCCAAATCAAGCATGACAGTCATTAATGGCATAGCACTAGATGAAAGATCAACATGCAGCCTGTTGGGCACAGAGTCACGCCCACACGCCGCGGAAGCGATATCACCCGAGAGAAGGCCCTGGTTTTTCTTTATATTCCCATTTCGCGAAGAAAATAAGAATAAAAAGTAAATATCTTAACAAAGTGAGATATCCACTCTTCCTCTCAACAGTTCTAGGACTGAATCAAGGGAACCTACAAACAATAGCCAACACACAGTAAACAGTAAAGACACTAGATTTACGTGGTTCGGCAAACTTGCCTACGTCCACGGGAGGGGTGAGGGGAGATTCTACTATGAAGAAGAACACCGACGACTTGTATAATCCACAAGCTCGTCCCAAAGATAAAGCTTTGATTTTTACCCAAAAAAAATTGACCTCTCTCTTGTAAAATCTCTCCAAGCTCTCTCTTTTTCTTCTTTTTCAGCCGCCGACAAAAACCCTAGATCTCCCCTACAAAACGCTAGGTTTAGAGACCTATTTATAGGGAAATAAAAAAAATACCTTTTTCTTCTTTTCGTGTGTCGCGCAGGGAACGAAAACGAGGAGGGTTGTGTCGCGTGGGATTGTGTCTCGCATGGCCACGTGGGTGGCCCCCACCCACGTTCATAATTCTCCACCTCGTACATCATTTGATAAACCTCAAATTTTGGACGAACACCAGAAGAACACCGCGAACATTACTAGAGAAATCTCCATCAGCCAAACCAGGCCAATCCAGCTGCACCATTATACCATGGTTGCCTACGTACCCTCTAACCGGGATCAAGCTAATCGTAGTTCTGCAATTCTCCATATAATCTCCACCTCACCCCATTACCGCCCCGAAGGGCCATGCCCTCCTGGACAGATCAACACGGGCTGATATGAAGCAAGTCCAAGCAATGCTTAAACTTGCTACCTGTGACCACATTGGTTAACATGTCTGCGGGATTCTCATTCGTGTGCACCTTTATGAGAGAAACATCACCTTCCTCTATGACATCTCGCATGAAATGAAACCTGACATCGATATGGTTGGTACAAGCATGATAAACTTGATTCTTCGCCAAGTGAAATGCACTCTGACTGTCGCACCACAAGTTCACGTTCTCCTGCTCAATCCCCAAATCATCTAGAAGACCTCATAACCACAATGCTTCCTTCACTCCCTCCGCCATGGCCATGTACTCAGCCTCTGTAGTAGAAAGTGCCACGGTAGCCTGTAACATCGATCGCCAACTAACCAGAGCCCCATGTATCCTGAATACATAACCAGTAGTTGATCGCCGTCTATCTAGATCCCCCGCATAATCAGAGTCTACAAACCCATTAATCTGACATGTTTCTCCACCAAATTACAGACCCGTATCAACAGTACCCTTTAAGTACCTCACGGCCCACTTCACTGCTTCCCAGTGCGCCTTTCCCGGATTCGCCATGAATCTACTGACCACACTGACCGCATGTGAAATATCTGGGTGTGTACACACCATTGCATACATTAAGCTTCCAACTACACTCGCGTAGGGAACACGCTCCATGTGCGCCTTCTCTTCCGCTGTAGTGGGAGATTATTTACCAGAAAGTCTAAAGTGTGGAGCCAATGGAGTCACCACCGACTTAGCACTTTGCATCCCGAACCTCGCGATCACCCACTCTATGTAGCCCTTCTGACTCAAGAATAATCATCGGTTTGCCCGCTCTCTTCTAATCTCCATACCCAGTATTTTCCTAGCAAAGCCTATGTCCTTCATCTCGGACTCTTCACCAAGTTGAGATTTCAGCCTCATATCTCCATTCTGCTCTTAGAAGCAATACGCATGTTATCCACATACAAAAGAAGATAGATATAATTACCTCCACGAAGCTTCCGAATGTAAACGCAATAATCATAGTCGCTTCGGAAAAATCCATGCTTCAGCATGAAGGAGTCAAATCGCTTGTACCACTGTCGGGGAGATTGCTTCAATCCATACAGTGACTTCTTCAAACGACACACATGATGCTCCTTGTCCTCAACCTTGTAGCCCTCAGGTTGATGCATGTAGATCTCTTCATCCAAGTCTCCGTGCAAGAAGACCGTTTTAACATCGAGTTGTTCCAGCTCAAGATCGCCATGAGCAACAATACTCAATAGTACCCGAATAGAAGTGTGTTTCACCATCGGAGAAAAGATCTCATTGTAATCCACACCCTCTTTCTGTGCAAAACCCTTAGCCACTAGCCTCGCCTTGTACCTTGTACCGCCGAGCTCTGAAAGATCTTTCTTTCTTTTATACACCCACTTACAACCAATAGCTTTTCTTCCTACGGGCAATGGGACCACCTCCCATGTTTGGTTCTTCCGAAGAGATTCCATCTCTTCCTCCATCGCAGCCAACCAACTTTCACTATCCTTGTCCCGAATAGCTTCCTTGAAGGAGACCGGCTCGTCCTCCTCCACCGAGAGTGCGTATTCAACCAAATTAACCTACCCATAGTGCTTCGGGGTTGATCAGCCCCGGCTTACGTACTGCTTGTATGCTCGTCTTGGCCTAGTGAAAGCCAAACTATCCTCGAGCTGCTGTTGTTGTAGTGCCTATATATTCTCCTGCTGAACCTCCTCCTGCTCAAGCTCATCATCTACCTGACTTCCCACTTGAACACGACTAGAACCTGGTTGGTCTTTAGGTTCTATTTCAATAACCTGAGACTTAGAAATCTCAACAGTCCTAACACCATTATCCTTGGGCGCCCTAGCAATCATAGATTTCTCATCAAATGTAACATCCCTATTGATCACGAACTTCGAATCTTTCGTACACTAAAGTCGATAGCCTTTTACGTCCTTCGCATATCCTAAGAATATTGCCTTCTTGGCCCTCGCGTCAAGCTTTCCCTCGTTGACGTGATAGTAGGCGGTACATCCAAAAATTCTGAGCCTATCATAATCTGCATCTCCCCTGACCACACCCTATAGGGTGTATCACCATCCAATATCGAATGTGGTGAACGGTTCACAATGTAACAAGCTGAAGCCACCGCTTCTACCCACCATTCGTTGCCCAATCCGGCGTATGATCGCATACTCCTTGCTTTCTCCCGCAATGTTCAGTTCAGTCTCTCTGCGACCCCATTCTGCTGTGGTGTTGACCTGACTGTCCAGTGTCGAACAATTCCCTCCTGATCACAGAACTCCTTAAAAACACCATCTGTATACTTTGTACTGTTGTCAGATCTCAGTGTCTTCAATTTCTTTCCCGTCCTATTCTCAACCATTGCTCTCTACTTCTTGAATGTCTCGAACACCTCATTCTTATGCTTCAGAAAGTAAATCCAAGCATACCTCGAATAGTCATCTATGAATGAGACAAAATATCTGGAACCACCCTTAGAAGTTGTCTGAACAGGACCCCAAACATCCGTGTGCACATAATCTAGTATCCCTCTGCTCTTAGACTTGCTTCTTAGAAACTGGACCCTGTGTGTCTTTCCATACACACAATCCTCGTAAAAATTCATGCTAGATTTCTTCAGATTCTTCAGCAGACCCTCTTTACCAAGCAGAACTAGACCCTTCTCTGACATGTGCCCAAGCCGCCTATGCCATAACCGTGTGTGCTCACATGGGTCTCCACCACTTCCTTCAGTTCCAACAGCTGCATCTCCTGTCACCGTCGTACCGGATAGAGTATATAAATTACCGTGACGAACACCCTTCATCATTACAAGGTAACCCCGAATAACCTTCTTCACTCCGTTCTCCGTAACAATTCTGCAACCGCTAGAGTCTAATGCACCGACTGAGATAAGATTCTTCCGCAAGTCGGGAACATGCCTCACATCCGTCAAGGTTCGGACCACTCCATCATGCATCTTGATCTTGATATTACCTAGCCCCACCTTTTTACAAGCATGGTTGTTCCCCATCAATACGGTTTCACCATCAATGCCTCTGTAGGTAGTAAACCACTTCCTATTTGGACACATGTGGTAAGAGCAACTAGAATCAAGTATCCACTTCCCGGAGATATCCTCGCCACCCGTGATGACATAGCACTCCTTATCGCTCCCTTCCTCTGAAACGTAACTCGCCTCTTCCTTACCCTCTCTTCTCTCAGTCTTGTTGTTGTTCTTGTTTCCACCTACTCTCTTATTTGGACAGTCGACCTTGAAATGCCCAACTTCACCGCATTTAAAACACGATCTTTCCGCAAGAGGTCTCGATTTAGATCTAGACTTTCCTCCCTTGCCTTTTCCTAGCTCATTGCTCCTTCCTCTAGCAAACAATCCCTGCGCTTGTTCTTTGTTATCACCAGTAGTCATGTCACTGGTTGCAATCTTTAGAAGATCATCCGCTAGAAGTGCCGTTCTAGTCTCATCCATTATCAAATCGTCTCCTACAAGCATCAGTGTTTGCACCAGGTTCTCATAAGACTTCGGCAGAGACAGAAGTAGTAGAAGTGCCTGATCCTCATCTTCAACTTTCACGTCTATGTCTTTTAAGTCTGATATGATCCTATCAAACTTGTTGATGTATTCCCGGATTGATGAGCCCTCCTCCATCTTGCAAGTATACAATTTAGATTTTAAATAGATCTGGTTCGTTAGACTCTTCGTCATGAAGGTACTTTCTAACTTCAACCACATGCCCGTAGCCGTTTCCTCTCCATCTACCAAGAAAGCTACATCCCTTTCAAGGCATAGGATAATCGACGCCCGTGCTTCGGATCGGCTCCTCCCAATCCTCATCGGACATATCCTTGTGCTTCTTCTCTTTCCACCAAAGCATTGTGCAATTTTGCGAAATCAATGAGTTTTTCATCTGCATCCTCCAATAGGAAAAATTATTCTTCCCATTGAACTTTTCAATCTCGTATTTTCCCACTTTGACCGATTTACTGGTAGACGGCATTCTCCGTTTGTATTAATAAATTCGCTTCTCTAAGAAATTACCGAGCACCACCTCAAACCAGAAGCTACGCCACTTTCAATCTGAATAACAGCTCTGATACCAATTATTGGGCGCAGAGTCACGCCCACACGCCGCGGAAGCGATATCACCCGAGAGAAGGCCCTGATTTTTCTTTATATTCCCGTTTAGCGAAGAAAATAAGAATAGAAAGTAAATATCTCAACAAAATGAGATATCCACTCTTCCTCTCAACAGTTCTAGGACTGAATCAAGAGAACCTACAAACAATAGCCAACACACAGTAAACAGTAAAGACACGAGATTTACGTGGTTCGACAAACTTACCTACATCCACGGGAGGGGTGAGGGGAGATTTTACTATGAAGAAGAATACCGACGACTTGTACAATCCACAAGCTCGTCCCAAAGATAAAGCTTTGATTTTTACCCAAAAGAAATTGACCTCTCTCTTGTAAAATCTCTCCAAGCTCTCTCTTTTTCTTCTTTTTCAGCCGCCAACAAAAACCCTAGATCTCCCCTACAAAACTCTAGGTTTAGATACCTATTTATAGGGAAATAAAAAATACCTTTTTTTTCTTTTCGTGTGTCGCGCAGGGAACGAAAACCGGGGGGGGGTTGTGTCGCGCGGGTTGTGTCCCGCATGGCCACGTGGGTGGCCCCCACCCACGTTCACACAGCCATATCAAGTTAGATGCACGAGTTCTCGCAAAAGAGCCAGGAATCGATGATATGCCCCCATTCTTCTTTAAAGCAATGCATAACTCTGGAGGAAATAATCATTGAAAATAAAGATTCAGACATAAGCGTAGTAAGTATGAATTAGATCAAACAACCTCATTTCAAGTGTGCGGTAATATGCAGAAAATTTTAACAAATATTATATCAAAGGGTTCACCAAATATTATATGAAAAGACCATTCTAAAGAAAATAATAAGGTTAAAAATTTATGTTGCCACTAGTAAAAATACTAACATTGGTTTAGGTTGATCTTGTGGATGATTCATCGAATAATGCAACATAGTCATCAATGGTAAGTAAAGAAACTTCCAAAGACCTTTCTCAAGTTCAGAAGGTTAATTTAGTTACAACTAGCAGAATATTTAAGGTAGGTTAATGTTAATTTTGTCGATCATTTATTGAATATTGCAATTCAGCAGTAATTTGGAGAAACTTCACATGGCACCCCGGTTATCAACAAACAAAAATAGGTTTCTCAAAATACAGAATGAATACGGGCATAATGGTTCAAAGAAAAGTTCTCTAAAAAGTAATAGAAGTGCCAACTCTGTATTTTTCTTTTAAGAAAGGGAAATAAATAGTTTAAAATGGCAATAATAACCGAAAGATATCGAACGTGTACACGATTAAGAAACCATAATTACAAGTAGGGATCATAAGGAAGTAATTCCTAAGCTCTATACAATACTTGTCTCAAACACCCCAAATACAACATTCCTCCTAGAATAGCAACAACTAGCTTAATTTAGTTTGATATCTGATGGTGATATGAATAAAAATGGAGCAATCCTCCGCAGACTATTTTCCTTCATGATCTTCTGTATCTGTTTACCATTGAACTGTTGGAAATTTTGTATCAAAATAAAATAAAGAATACAAATAATAATTTTTAAATAGAAAATAGAGAAAGAATTTGCTAGCACATGCAGGCGGTCATGATGTCACCGCCCTAGAACAACGATTGCCTTCCGCAGACGATATCTATGCAACCGTGAACTAGCGGTAAAGCCCGAGGTAGCCGGCACTTGAGGTTACTGCGAATCTTAAGCCTCTTTGCTCAATAGATGCATTGCCCGGAAAATATAACAAATAAATACAAGAGAAAAGTATTAAGCTTTTCTTTTCTCATTTTTATGGTCGCTTTTCTTCTTTTTTTTTCTTTTTGATGCTCTAGGCTCGTCCTTTATATAGGTAGCAATCAACGTAATGTATTAAAGACATACCAAATATTGATAATTAATAGGTTTAATGGGAAATTAATAATTAACATAAGTAACCATCATAATCAATAATTATGATAAATTAATATGAACAATTATGGTAATAAATTAGGAGAAAAATAGTATTAAAATTCACAAAAGAAACTCAATCTTTTATTAAGGAAATAAAATTTTCCAACAATCCCCCCAAAAGGTTGAGTTTCGAGGAAGAAAAGAAAATCAAGTAGATATATAAAATAATAAAGAAAATATGTCGGGCAATTTGATATTGTGAATTCGGTAAAGGTAGCTTTCGGCTTTGAACCTTTACTTAGTGACATTTGTCGCAACCTGAGAAACATAATGGACGAACCTTGAATTATGCCCCTTTATCAGATATTAACAAAAGCACACACAATATGCATCCATTTAATGAGCGAGCGGGTTGGAGCGTTAATGGCCATGCTCACATAACTGTCTCATGAGAGTTACTAGGGATCAGCCCCATGTCCCCTAACCGCGGCCTCACGGTTCCTCTCACGTAGGTAAGTCTTCCAAGGATCTGGTGGTATGTATCCCCACATAGGTCGACTTATTAAGAGTAAAACTCATCCCCTTGATCACATCAATAGAAACCTTGTCACCATAGGAATGAGGGAGTAGCTTATATGGTGCAAGTCATAAATGCATCCAACGCTACAAAAGAGTAAACTCTAAAAATCAGTGCTCCACATGAGAATCACTATCCAGCTTGTTTCTACCACATTGAACCCTTATCATGAGAATAGCTCGTCAATCTAAAGGTTGGGTTCCCGCTATCAGTGACCTCTACTATGGGCTTAACCTCATTCCCCTCGATGATTCTAGGATTATAAACCTTGATTGACCCTCTTATCATATTGAATTTTAGAAAATTCGGGGTCAAGTGTTTTATACTCATTTATATACTTGATGCAAGCATAAAGCCCATCTAGATAACACTCCACATGTGGGTGACATGAAATATATCTGCAAGAGATACTAAAGGATCCAATTAGTACTTAATCTTAAAAGATGTTAAAATATCAATTTATGCATGTCATTGAATAATAAATAAACTTTTCACATGAGAAAATATTGTCATATGCATGATATTAATATGTTGGTAGTAGTGAGATTTCTCAATTATATTTTTCCTTACACAAATATTGATAATTTCAGTTATTCACTCTTATCAAAATTAATGATGATGCTAGAGGATTTAAAATTTATATTCGGGTCATACGATGGTCGCAAGTTGGTTGCCTCAGAATAAGACCTTCCTAAACTTGCCTCGCCATTTTTTAATATCATCTGTTCCACCTCTAGGCAAGTCATCATTATATTGATAGTTTGAATAATCTTTTATTTATTTATGAGACAAACATATATATTTTGAATTTCACAAATGCTATCATGCATGCATAAGTTCTTGTAATCATGTGACGAACTTTCAAGTGCTCCAATGTCACAAATGAGTGAATGAGCATTGATACTATATATCACAATTCTATAAAAGAGACATCTTTCAAGTTTTAAAATTGATTCACCATGCCTCAAAGTTAAAAACATACCTCTTGATTTGGTTTTAAGACATTGATCCACATCACCTATACTTAGGCAATACATTATGCAACATGCACCTTTCTATCAACTGTGATGTGAACCTAGAATACACTCATACCAAACATTATAGAAAATAGGAATTGGCTAGTACTTAGTATTTTTCTTAATATAATATCAAGACCTTGCTGCTTGCTCGAATCATATCCAAATTTCAAAGTAAACCAAAAGTTTAAAACTAATAATAACATGTTGTAACATGATGTTTCATGATTTAGAGAAAGTTGAAGCTCATATTATCGGGGACCAAGTATCCAACTATGTCATAAACTTTAAATTTGGCAAGTGGTAATAATACATGTAACATGCCTCATTGACTTATATACATATATAATAAGCTTTAGATTTATTGAAGAGAACATGACTGTTAATGCATTTGGGGAAAAAGGTATTATGTGCAATTCATTCCAACATTTAATATGGATATTTTACCAACAGTTGGACAAAAAGAAATCCTTGCTACCATACAAAGAACATGTCAAAAGAGTTGCTCAATGCATGTCCCATTGAATTATTTCCTAACTTCTTTCCGTAATATTATCATTTTTGTATTGTGTACCTAAAGCAAATTGATCTAATTGTTTTAGTCAAATTTGTTTGAACACAGAGACATATATATATATATATATATATATATATATATATATATATATATATATATATATATATATATATATATATATATATATATATATATATATATATATATATATATATATATATATATATATATATATATATATATATATATATATGATGTTAGTTAACATGTGAAAGAATCCAAAGGAAAAAATTAACATTAATAAAGAAGACTGTGACCCACAGCAACCACAATGCATATAATATAAAATTTTAAGAGGGGTATCCCATAAAGTCTCTAATTTAACTATTACAAAACAATATTTTGGCAGAGAATGATATACAAAATTTGCTCCTCATGCATGCAATGTGTGAAAGGAAATTTACATAGAAGGAAAGCTAGTGATTGCTAATTGCACATAATAATTATGCATAAGCTCAAATAGGAGCGCTTGAGATCGTAAGGAATAAAATTGAAATATATTAATGAGCATTTATATTTTGGTAACCACCCACTTATATTAAGCATAAAGTTATAATTGTGATTGATATAGATAACTTTGGGAGGGGAAAAATTTCAGTGATGAATTTTGTCCTTGTATGGATGCAAACATCAAATATAAAACAAAACAAAGGCTTGTACATGTTAGTTTAATATCTCCCACTAGAAGTGGCTTTCAAATCTTAAAACATAAATCATGGTTCTAATATTATAGATCAAAGGTATTTGATCCCGCTACGTAAAACACGAGGATAAAATTTAACCACATACTTAATATGAAATAAAACTAAGGGATGCTATTTCCACTCAATTTATATGAACTGAACTTATATGTACTCATATGAATATTTGCCTATGATTTATAACATGCAATAAACGAGGTAACTTTCACAGTTTTAATATTAAAATTTTTGTCCATCATGTAAAGAGAACTAAAACTTCCGTTAGAGAATAATGTCTCCATTCAATCAGCATTAATTTGAGCATTAGAAGATTAATGAAAATAATCATTAAAAGCTCAAATTAATCAGCACTAAATGTGCGGACATGAGCTGCAAAAAGGTGGATACAGAGAGGAAGATTAAATTGAAAGGTAAGATATTAATAAAGAATTTTCTTGACTACTCATAATGACATAATATACTATATTCATGCTGTGCCCAAATCAAGTGCGTGTGCTACAAAGGAGGAAAAAACAAATAAATCTCAATGGAGGAAAAAGAGCCCATTTTTACCTAGTCATCGCTGCGGACAAATAGCTCTCGTAGATCCATAATTTTTCATTAGATCCAACAGTTAGCACAATTTTATACCAAAATAAATAATAATAGATAATCCTCTTGACCTTGTAGAAAGCATGAATAAAGGCATAAAGCTGAAGCTAAAGATCATATCATTGCAGAGATATCACGAAATATAATTAGGTATGCATATGTATATATCCTTTAAACTGTTGTTCTAGATTGTTGGAAATTTTGTATCAAAATAAAATAAAGAATAAAAATAATAATTTTTAAATAGAAAATAGAGAAAGAATTTGGCTTTGTCGAGGCGGTCGTGATGTCAACGCCCTAGAACAACGATTCTGCTTACCAGAGCGATATCTATGCAACCGTGAACTAGCGGTAAAAGCCCCCCCCCCGAGGTAGCCGGCACTTGAGGTTACTGCGAATCTTAAGCCTCTTTGCTCAATAGATGCATTGCCCGGAAAATATAACAAATAAATACAAGAGAAAAAGGGCTAAATTACCAGATTGACATTTTAAATCGACCCTAAATGACAATAGAGTATTTTAAATAGCTCCGACTACAATAAGGCATTATAATTATTCAAAAGTGACAATAAGACCCATATTTTCGCCGGATTCCGGCCAACTCCCCTCTCTCTTCCCTTCAAGCTCCCCACACCTCCATGGCTGACCTTCCCTCTCCCTCTCCCTCTCTGAATCCAAACCTATCAAACCCAACAATCAAAAACCTCTCGCCTTCACCCTCAACCTCTTCAACTCCTCCATCGGAAGCTCCAACTCCGCCCTCGTCGCGGCTGCCAAGCCATGAGAAAGATAGTCCACAACATCAAAAACCTCAGTAAAGCCGAACCCGAACCCCAACGAGAATTAGTTCAACAAGTCTTAGAGTTCAGAGAAGAGGAGAGTGTGAATGTGCCGTGGACGAGGGTGGAGGAGAGAATTGTGTTCAGGAGAAAGAAGGAGAGAGTGGCGACGAGGGCGGAGTTAAAGAGGTTGAGGGTGAAGGCGAGATATTTTTGGTTGTTGGGTTTGATCAGTTTAGATTCAGAGAGGGAGAGGGAGAGGGGAGGTCAGCCATGGAGGTGTGGGGAGCTTGAAGGGAGGAGAGAGGGGAGTTGGCCGGAGTCCGGCGAAAATATGGGTCTTATTGTCACTTTTGAACAATTATGAGGTCTTATTGTAGTCGGAGCTATTTAAAATGCTCTATTGTCATTTAGGGTAGATTTAAAATGCCAATCTGGTATTTTAGCCAGAGAAAAAGTATTAAGCTTTTCTTTTCTCATTTTGTTATGGCTGCTTTTCTTTTTTTTTTTTCTTTTTTGATGCTCTAGGCTACGTCCTTTATATAGGTAGCAATCAACATAATGTATTAAAGACATACCAAATATTTGATAATTAATAGGTTTAATGGGAAATTAATAATTAACATAAGTAACCATCATAATCAATAATTATGATAAATTAATATGAACAATTATGGTAATAAATTAGGAGAAAAATAGTATTAAAATTCACAAAAGAAACTCAATCTTTTATTAAGGAAATAAAATTTTCCAACAATTGAACTTGGTGCCACAAGCAATGGAGAAGATTCAGTACATCCGACCGAAATTGAGCACTAGTGCTCCTTCTACCAGTCTGGAAACTCAGCTGGTGCTTCAATAAACATATATTTCTTTCAGACTGAAACAAAAGCAGTAGAAACGAAAGGTTATTAGCAAGGAAGTCAACCTACATTGGTTGAATTTATTACCATAAAAAAATTTTAAAAGCTTAATAAAAGCATATACAGTGAGAGAAGAATGAAAGTCTAAGAGCAAAAAGAAAGAAGTATATGAAATGGTACCTGGATCATCAAGGACGGAATACGCATTTGGGATTGGATTCTGAGCCTCAGAATATTTGATGGACAAGCATTCTCTGTCAACGAGAGAAACATCATTTCTAGCAAGTAGGCATTCTTCGTGGTGATCAGAAAGCCTCATCTCTCATATTCACAATCATACGTTACCACACCTTTTATAGGCCAAGAGTGTTGATAATAGGAATTTTGATTTAGGGATTGTACATCTAAATACACTGATTCAAATGTAGAAATAAGTGGCAACTGCAGTGTACCAAAATCAAAACAATATCTGGTAGGATGTATTAATTAATGAATCCATGTATCCTCTTCACATGGGATATGTATCCAGAGATTATCGAATGCACATGAGCTGCACCAAATCAAAACAATAACTGTTGCTATGTACATAATTACCTCAAGAAAAAAGCACATACATAATTCACGAAACTAGAAGGTATTATACATTGAGAGAAATAGATCATACACCTACCAGGTGCACGTATACATGGATACTGGAATTCACTAACGCTTTTATTAATATGGTACATACCTAAAGTCAATGAAAATTTATCAACATAAATGTTACAACTGTAACAGTGCTGGTGCCGAAAAAATAAAATCAAACTTAGTCCTTAAATCATTAAAATTGCTAGGTCTCTCAATTTTATAAGTTGTTTTAAATTAATCCCTCCAGTCATGAGTAGCAATAGTTAGATATAATAATTGGCTAGACCTAATAATGATTTAAAGATCTGAGAGACTAATTTCAAAGTATTAAAGATTTAAGGGACTAATATTGAAAGGACCCTTTGGGGAAAATGTGAGAAATGTATTGGTTATTTTAATAGTGTCTATGATATATATATATAGATATTCGGTTTCTCTGTGTAAAATTTAGTTAAAATTTCAGGACAAAAGATTAAAGAATAAATTAGAAGCCCCATTCAAAATAGCTATTTTCCAGTACCTGCAAAGAATCAAACAGAAGATGCTGCTGATTTAGCAGAAACATTAAAATCTGAGTATGAACATCAACTTGGGTGTATAACAACTACAATTCAAGAGATTAACCACCCGGCTGACTAAATTGCCTCTTCAGCAGATAAAGAAAGTCTATTCTAGAGAAAATTTCTAATTAATACAGCAATATTACAGTAATAGAGGTACCAACTCTCTGATTTTCTTTAAAAAGGTAAATACATAGTTAAAAATGGCAACGATAACTGAAAGATATCCAACGGTACAAAATTAAGTAACCATAACTACAAGCAAGGATCATAAGAGAAGTTCCTAATCTTTATACAGTGCTTGTCTAAAACACCCCTAACATGTAAAATTTCTCCTAGTCCTAGAATTAGTAACAACTAGCTCAGCTGATCCAAGAGTGGTGGTATGTATGAATCAGAATCCTCTGCGGTAAATTTTATTTCTTCATGACCTATCTTCATCTGATGATGACTGATCAATATGCTGCTTCAAGCAGTGAAGGAGATTTCGAATTCTGAAAGAAATCGAGCGCTGGTTATTTCTCCTTGCATCACCCTTGAAACTCATCTGGTGCTGCAAGTGTCACTGTTTTTCTCTTAAACTGAAACACAAGCAGTAGAAACTGAAAGGTTAGAGTATTATCAAGGAAGTTGATCTACAATATTAGTTAAATCTATTACCATCTAAAATTATTAAAAAAGCTTAATTAAAGCATATACAGTGAGAAGAATGGAACTCTATCAGCAACAAAAAAGAAAAAAAAAAAGAATACATGAAGCAGTACCTGAATCGCCAATTGTAAATACGAACTTGGGATTGGATTCTGAGTCTCAGAATATTTGATGGAACAACATTCTCTATTAATAAGAGAAACTTCATTTCTAGCAAGTAGGCATTCTGCATTGTAACCAGAAAGCCTCATCTCGTATATTCACAATAGATAAATTACCGCTCCTTTTATAGGCCAAGAGTGACTTTTTAAAGGAAATTTTGATTTAGGGATTGTACATCTAATTAGCTTGATTCAAATGTAGAAATAAGTGGCAAGTGCAATGTATCAAAATCAAAACAATATCTGGTAGGATATATCATTTATGAATTCATGCGTTCTCTTCACATGGGGTATGTATATTTAGAGATATATGGAATATACATGAGCTGCAGCCTATCAAAACAATAATTGTTAATTTATAAATAATTAATTAAATAATTCATGAAATTAGAAGGTATTATACATCAAGACACAGGTGCACCTGTCAGGTGCATGTATGTATGGATACTTGAATTCACTAAAGTTTTTGCATAGGATATATCATTGATGAATTCATGTATCCTCTTCCCATGGGGTATGTATATTTAAAGATATATGGAATATACATGAACTGCACCCTATCAAAACAGTAATCGTTAATTTATACATAATTCATGAAATTGGAAGGTATTATGCATCGAGATACAGGTGCATCTGCCAGGTGCATGTATGTATGGATACTTGAATTCACTAAAGTTTTTGCGAATATGGTGGTACATAGCTAATGTAAATAAAAATTTATCAACATAAATGGTACAACTTTAACAATACTGGTGGTGAAAAAAAAATAAAATCAAACTTAGTCCATAAATCATTGAAATTGCTAGGTCTCTCAATTTTATAAGTTATTTCAAATTAATCCCTCAAGTAAGATATAAGACTTGGGGATCTATATCAATGTCACTGAATTGAGAGATTAAATTTCAAAATATTAAAGATTGTCGAGACTAATGTTGAGCGAACACTTTTCCAAAAGTGAGAATTATATTGATTATTCTATTTATGTCTATGATATATACATATTTAATTTCTCTGTTTAAAATTTAATTATATCACAATCAACATCATCATCCGAAGATCACTAATTCCCAAGAATTGACAGACTGGTGCATAATGATTGGTTTGTAATTTTCAGGTCGGGTCTGAACGAGCAGAGACATGAGATCAAAACTGAAGATGACATGGGTTTAGTGGTAATTTATAATTCTCAGGCCACTATATTGTTAAAATTCTAAACAGAATTGAGTCAATTTCAGAATCTAAAATATTTCTACTTCCAAATGCTAGGATTTGCCAAACTCCATGCATTGAAATGAAGTAAGAGTACCCAAATATATCATTAAGAAATTTTGATAATGCCTCTTCAGAAGTGTTGTGCTCACACTACTCATTCTCTCCTCCAAAGCTAAAAGTTACTGTCAAAACAAGTACATAGTTTAATACACTTATGGGTTCAAAGTAGCAAGCAAGAACTCAGGAGTGGAACTTTTGAGGTGGAAACTTGAAGTTTCAAAGTGAAAAATATAGAAATAAAATTTGAAATATAGAATAATTGAATGATGATATCATTTCAATTCCAAGACTTTGATGAATGATAGGATTGAGCTTAGTAGGCATAGTGGGCTTAACCTTTAATCTATCTCACACATCTAAAGTGATAATGCATTAAAAAAAACTTATGCCCAGTTGACATAGAGCCCAATTGATCTGATTGACATAGTAATTAGGGTTTTTATGTTAGTCCTTAAATCTTTCAAATTTTGAATTAGTCCCTCAAATCATTAAATTTGCTATCAGGTCCTCCAATATGTTAATTATAAATTAGTCCCTCAAATTGAAACTAGACATAGCAATTCACAGAATTAATTTGAAAAACTTATGAAAAATTGGGGACTAATAGCAATTTCGATGATTTGATGGATTTTAATAAATTTATAATTTTTCACTTGATGTTTAGATAGTTGAATTGCGTTTTGTTAATTACTTCACTTTTAGCTTAATATTAGAGCCTCTGTATCCATAACTTATTAACTTTTAAATTAGTTTTCTTAACTAAATGACTTTTAGACTGAGTTTTCTTAATTGTTGGTATAGTTCAATTAATTTACACTAAATCATTTTTGTATAATCAACTGACCGAAACAAAAATCTTTTGTATCATCAAATTTACGACGTACAATCTTTTTTTGAAATCGACAAAATCGAAGGAATGATTTTATTTCATATCAAACTTATTTTATTTGCTCATTCGTAACCCCTAGCTGAACAATCCTGGATTCATCCGAGCTCATGGCACCCTTTTGCTATTATCCTATCAGGTGTAGACAGTTAACGAACCAAGATTTAAAATTTAAAAAAAAAAACTTTAACTTCACCTCTCTTGTTGTATAAATCATGCTTTGTTGTCTCTCCTCTCCAGTTGACATGCAAGGTTAAAAGGTGAGAATAGGTAAAGTAATTCCCGAAAGAAAATTAGCACAACAATTTTCCAAGAAGCAAAAAAGTAATCATTTGTTCCTGGCAATTCTGGACAAAAGAATGAAGTTTCTCCTAATTTCCCATCACATCACATTAATAAACTTATCCTTACCCTTTGAGAAGATTGGCAGACATGAAGAGATTGAGAGAGAGAACTTGAAGCCGAGAAAGAAAGAAATTGAGGGAGAAAGAGGGAGAGAGATAATGAGTAAGAGGAAATTGAGATA
This sequence comes from Asparagus setaceus, assembly GCA_012295165.1. Lineage (NCBI taxonomy): Eukaryota > Viridiplantae > Streptophyta > Magnoliopsida > Asparagales > Asparagaceae > Asparagus > Asparagus setaceus. The sequence goes on from CM022705.1 coordinate 36,654,911, forward strand.
GAAAGAGAGACATTGAGGATGGAGAATACACAATTCATTAAAATGGGCCAAAATCTGACTGTCGATAGCGATAAGGACATAACATTCAAAATGAAAAGTTCAATAACATTAATAGAAGTACCAACTCTTCGATTTTCTTTGAAAAGGAGAAATGGAAAGTTTAAATTGATATTAATAACTCAAAATGTTCAACAACGGGTGTATCCAAAAATAAAATATATGAGACAAGAGAGATTTGCACTTACAAGTACACATGCAAACCCATGCATTGAATATATAATAATTAGTACAGAGTAGTTGTGCATGCAGGTTCATGTGAATATTAATCTGAAGATCTTCGGCAATTAGAACACGGCACCAAGTCAATAAGAAAATGGGAGACCTGGAAACTTGTAACATCCAGATCTAATATCAATATACGTCCAAATCAAGCATGATAGTCGTTAAAGGCAGAGCACTAGATGAAAGATCAACATGCAGCCATATCAAGTATTGGAGATGCACGAGTTCTCGCAAAAGAGCCAGGAATAGATGATGTGCCCCATTCCTTTTTAAAGCAATCCATAACTTTGGAGGAAATAATCATTGAAAATAAAGATTCAGATGTAAGTGTGGTAAGTATGAATTGATCAAACGACATCATTTCAAGTATTCGGTAATTAATATGCAGAAAATATTAACAAATAGTATATCAAAGGGTTCACCAAATATTATATGAAAAGACCATTCCAAAGAAAAGAATAAGGTTAAAATTTATGTTGCAACTAGTGAAAATACTAATATTGGTTTAGGGTGATCTTGTAGATGATTCCTTAAATAATGCAACATAGTCATCAATGGTAAGTAAAAACTTCCAAAAGACCTTTTCTCAAAGTTGAGGAGGTTAAATTTTAGTTACAACTAGCAGAATATTTAAGGTAGGTTAACGTTAATTTTGTCCAAACATGTCACCCCAGTTATCAACAAACAAAAATGTTTCTCAAAATACAGAATGAATAGGGCCGGGCATAATGGTCCAAAGAAAAGTTCTCTAAAATAGCAATAGAAGTACCAACTCTGTATTTTTCTTTAAAAAAGGGGAAATAAATAGTTTAAAATGGCAATAATAACCGAAAGATATCCAACGTGTACACGATTAAGAGACCATAATTACAAGTAGGGATTATAAGGGAAGTAATTCCTAAGCTCTATACAGTACTTGTCTCAAACACCCCAAATACAACATTCCTCCTAGAATAGCAACAACTAGCTTAATTTAGCTTGATATCTGATGGTGATATGAATAAAAATGGAGCAATCCTCCGGAGACTATTTTCCTTCATGATCTTCTGTATCCGTTTACAATTGAACTTGGTGCCACAAGCAATGGAGAAGATTCAGTACATCCGACCGAAATCGAGCACTAGTGCTCCTTCTACCAGTCTGGAAACTCAGCTGGTGCTTCAATGTACATATGTTTCTTTCGGACTGAAACAAAAGCAGTAGAAACAAAAGGTTATTAGCAAGGAAGTCAACCTACATTAGTTGAATTTATTACCAACAAAAATTTTTAAAAGCTTAACAAAAGCATATAAAGTGAGAGAAGAAAGGATACCTGGATCATCAAGGACGGAATACACATTTGGGATTGGATTCTGAGCCTCAAAATATTTGATGGACCAGCATTCTCTGTTAATGTGAGAGAAACTTCATTTCTAGCGAGCAGGCATTCTGCATCGTGATCAGAAAGCCTCATCTCTCATATTCAAAATCATACATTACCACACCTTTTATAGGCCAAGAGTGTTGTTAATAGGAATTTTGATTTAGGGATGGTACATCTAAATACACTGATTCAAATGTAGAAATAAGTGGCAACTGCAGTGTACCAAAATCAAAACAATATCTGGTAGGATGTATTAATTAATGAATCCATGTATCCTCTTCACATGGGGTATGTGTTGCTATTTGTTGGCCCATGAACTGCTGGCCCATTTGATAAAGAGGCCCAGTTCACTTACCTATTTACCCGACCCTATGTTCTTTCCTCTTTTGTCTGCTGCCTTTCGAAACCCTAGGTTTCTCTCCCCCCTTTCGTCGGCTGCCTTTGAAACCCTAGAAATCTATCTCTCGTGACGGCTGCCTCCTTCTCTATATATAGAAGGGCTGGTAGTAGCTCGAGGGAAGAAGAGAAAGAGAGTGACTTTGTGCGATCCTCTCCCCTTTTCTCAGTGAGGCTTTTCCCGTCCATTGCTTTGTGCGATCCCCCTTTCTTTGTGAGAGACTGTGTTGCTTTCTCCCTTTGTGTCCTTGGTGGTGCACACGAGAAGGAACATCGTGACTGGTTGAAGCAGGCTTCTGAGCCAAACAATGACGACATAAATCCCTTACAGTGGTATCAGAGCCTCGTTGAGTCGTCACCGTTCAAAATCGTCGGTCGCTGTCGCTGGACCTCGCTGAGTCGCCGACGTTCTAGCCATTGAACCGCCGCCGCCGTCGTTCCAGCCACCGAACCGCCGCCGGATCGTCGCGTGGGTAAGGTCGAAACCCTATCCTAGGGTTTCGCTCAGGTAAAGGGACGAAAAACTGTGCTAGTTGCTCCTTTACTTGACGTTGTATCAATTTTCACTGCGTTTACTTGCTGGTATTATTTCCGCTGCAAATTAAGTGCTGAAACTAAAATTTCTGTTATTATTTGTGCTCGTGTGAAAGAACAAAGAGATTGAAACAAGAACTTTGTGTTCATCGTTCTTCTCATTTGTTCGTGCTAGTTGCTTCACACGTTTCAAGCCGGATAATTACCGAAATCAGATTTGGTCGTGTGATACCCTTGTCTTATTTTTCTGTGTGAAGAATGTCTGCTACTAATCACTATGGTATGGTTCAATATGGTTTGGTTCCGTTCAACGGAAAATCTGATTTTAGCATTTGGAAACAAAAAATAAAATGTATTTTAATTCAGCAGAAGTTTGTTAGGGCTATTGGTCAGACTTATTTGGCTTCTGACACTGAAGAAAAAAGGGCTGAAATGAACGAAAATGCTTGTTCCACAATTTATTTGAACTTATCTGACTCTGTGCTTAGAAAAGTTGGAATTTTAAAATCTGCTAAAACCCTTTGGGATAAACTTGGAGAACTCTATACAGAAACCTCTTTACCCAGTAAAATTTTTTTGCTTAAAATTTTTTTCAAATTTAGATTGGATATGTCTAAGGACATTGAGGAGAACCTAGATGTTTTCACAAAACTTATTTCATACATTAAGTTAACCGGTGATAAACATATAGACGAATATACTCCTATTGCACTTCTAAATGCTATTCCTGACTCATATAGTGATGTAAAATCTGCTATTAAATATGGTAGAGATAAGGTTACCCTTGACATTGTGATCAATGGTCTTAAGAGTAAGAAATTAGATTTAAAACATTCTGGGAAAAATAAAAATTCTGGTGAGGTTATGCATGTGAGGGGTAGGCCTCAGAATAGGGCTAATAACCAAAAGAATGCAAATAATGGGGAATCAAGTAAGAAAAAATTTGAAAATGGAAGGGGTAGATCTAAGTCCAGGTTTAAAGTTAAAAAATGCTATAATTGTTATGAAACTGGTCACTTTATTAAAGATTATCCTAAACCTAAGAAATATCAGCAAAATGATCATGCTAATATGGCTGTCTGTGAGGGCAAAATGGGTTAAATTTTCATGATTAATAATCTTTGTGATTATGCATATTTGAACTCTGTGTTGTCTGATTCTTTGTGTAAATCAGATTGGTTATTAGACTCTGGTTGTACTTTTCATATGACTCCTTTTAAAAACATGTTTTCAAACTACAAGAAAATAGAGAATGGCTTTGTGTCAATGGCAAATGAAAAGAAAAGCAATGTTTTAGGAACCGTGATGTATGCCTTAGGTTTTCTTAAGTTCGAGTTTATTTTGAAGAACGTTAGGCATGTTCCCGATTTAAGTTATAACTTGATTTCTTGTGCATCTCTAGAAAATGATGGTTTGGAGGAAAATGGGGTAAAGGGGTTATGAAAATTCGAAAGGGTCTCTTGTTATTTTTCTTGAAAAACAAAATAACTTGTATGTTTGTCATCTTGAACACATGCTTGATTGTTAACTCGTGATAGGTGATAAATCGTTTTATGGCATAATAGATTAGGTCACATGAGTAATAAAGGATTAGAAATTTTGCATAAAGAAGGTCACTTTGGTAGTGATAAAATATCCACCATTCCTTTCTGTGAATCTTGTGTGCTAGAAAAATAACATAGGGTTAGTTTTCCCGTTTCTTCTTTTCCTAATCAGTCTAAGTGTACTGATGTACTTGAATATTTACATGCTGATGTGTGGGGTCCCTCTAGTGTTCCTACGCATGGAGGGAACCAATATTTTCTTTCCATAATTGACGATTACTCTAAGAAAGTTTGGGTTTTACTCATGAAACAAAAATCTGAAGTTTTTGATAAATTTAAAAACTGGAAAATTATGATTGAAAACTAAACGGGAAAGAAAATTAAAACTCTTAGAACAGATAATGGTCTTGAGTTTTGTAACAAACAATTGAATGACTTGTGTGCTACTTGGGGTATTAAAAGACATAAAACTGTTCCCTACACACCACAAAGAAATGGGGTTCTTTGAAAGGATGAATAGAACTCTCTTAGAGGGTGAGGCTATGTTGGCCACATCCGGCTCTCCAAGAAGTTCGGGGAGAAGCTGTTGTGATCATGGCTTATTTGATTAATAGGTCTCCTTCTGTTCCCTTAGGAGGGAAATGCCCTGAATTTGTGTTCACGGGCAAACCTCTTGATTTAAATAATTTAAGAATTTTTGGGAGTGCTGGCTATGTGCATCAAAGGATTGATAAGTTAGAACATAGGTCTAAGAAATGTGTTTTCTTAAGATACCCTGAAGGGGTAAAAGGTTATAGGCTTTGGAATAAGAGTGAACCAGGGTTTAAGATAGTAATAAGTAGAGATGTTATTTTTAATGAAAATGAATTTTCTTGTTTATCTTTACATGTTCCTATTTCTGAAAATGATGCTCCAAATGAGGTGGAGTAAATGCCTATTATTAATCAACCTGAATTACCTCCTGAAGAGAAATTGAATGATATAATTATTGAAAACCAAGATGAGATTATTACTAATGAGGTGGAGCATGATATGCAGGAAATAGATAACATGCATGATTTGAATGATTATCAACTCACGAGGGATAGAAATAAAAGAACCATTAGGAAACCTGAAAGATATAGAGATTGCAATTTGACTGATTGTAATATGTCCGAGTTTGCCTTTAATGTGTTTGAATCCCTTGAGTGCAATGAACCTAAGACTTATAGTGAAGCATTAAGGTCAAAATATTCTAAAGAATGGATTAGTGCTATGAAGAGTGAGATGGAATCCCTAAGAATTAACCAAACATGAAAACTTGTTCCTAAACCTGCTAGTTGTTCTGTAGTGGACTGTAAGTGGCTGTTTAAGGTGAAACAAGAATCTGAAAGTGTTAGGTTTAAGGCTAGGTTAGTAGCTAAGGGATTTACTCAAAATGAGGGAATTGATTATGTTAAAATTTTTACCCCTGTTGTCAAATTCACTACTGTTAGAATTATGCTTGCTTTAGTTGCTCATTTTAATTGGGAATTAAAACAAATGGATGTAACTACTGCTTTCTTACATGGTGATCTTGACAAAAATATTTATATGCACCAACCTGAGGGCTTTGTGGACCCTAAATTGTCTGATCATGTGTGTTTGTTAAAAAAGGCTTTGTATGGTTTAAAACAATCACCTAGGCAATGGAATATAAGATTTGATAAATGCATGCAATCTTTAAAGTTTAAAAGGAGTTCTGCTGATCATTGCCTGTATTATAAGAATATAGACTCTCGGCTCAGATTTCTTTTAATTTATGTGGATGACATGTTGATTGTTAGCCCTTGTTTGAAGTCCATTGAGCATGTTCAAAAATGTCTTTGTGAAAATTTTGACATGAAAGACTTAGGCGATGCAAAAAGAATTCTAGGCATGAATATTATTAGAGATAAAACAAATCACGCTAGTTTTAAACCAAAGTTCATACGTCGAAAAACTTTTGAGTAAATTTGCTATGTCCGATGCCAAATCGTGAATGTGCCTCTTGCTTCCCATTTTGTGTTGAGTAAGGATCACCCCCAAAACTGAAACCAAATAAATGATATGAAGAAGGTGCCATATTCAATGCTATAGGATCTCATGTATCTCATGGTTAGCACTAGACCGACATTGCATATGCGGTTAGTTGCTTGAGTAGATATTTGTCAAATCTCGTTAGCCTCATTGAATGCCTTGAAATGGCTTTTAAGATATTTAAAATCCTCTGTGAATGTAGGATTAACCTTCTCTAAGTGTTCAAGGTGTTAAACTAGTTGGCTATGTAGATTCCAATTATGCAAATGATAGAGATAATATAAAATCAACTACTTCCTATATGTTTACTTTGTGTGGCTCTTGCATAAGTTGGAAATCTCAACTACAACCCATTGTTGCTTTATCTACTACCGAACTGAGTATGTTGTCGCCATCGAAGCTTTTAAAGAAGCTATTTGGCTTAGGGGCCTTATATCCTAAATTGGTTTTCTTGATAAAAATGTGGTTGTATTTTCTCGATAGTCAATCTGCTATTCAACTTTGCAAAAATCCTGTTTTTCATGATAGAACTAAACATATTGATGTCAGATTTCATTACATTCGGGATATAGTTGAAAATGGTATTGTCAAGTTGGAGAAAATTCTCTCATAATTTAATCCGGCTGACATGGGTACTAAGTGTTTGCCTGCTGAAAAATTTATCTCGTGTCAAAGAATTTTGAACTTTGACATTGGGTAATTTTTTCCCTTGCTCGTGTGTTGCCTTTGTGGCCTATTAACTTACTTTGTGTTTGTTAGTAGCTTTGTGATTTTTCCCTTTGAACTCGATGACCGTTTGGTAGAGTTCGGTCCTTTGTGGACTTGGCATGCTTGGTGATCTTGCCCCGATCTTTGTGATCTGAGTTTACTTTGTGTATTCTCTTCCATTGCTTGTATCCTCTTTGTGATCATACAGGTAATGGTAATGGTATGGCGATGATGAGTCACGCAGCCCGTGTTCTTTTCCTCGCACTACCTTGGGCCAAAGGTGGAGATTGTTGCTATTTGTTGGCCCATGAACCGCCGCCCATTTGATAAAGAGGCCCGTTCACTTACCTATTTACCCGACCCTCTGTTCTTTCCTCTTTTGTCTCATTCTTCAAACCCTAGGTTTCTCTCCCCCTTCTGTCGCCTTTGAAACCCTAGAAATCTATCTCTCGTGACGGCTGCCCCCTTCTCTATATATAGAAGGGCTGGTAGTAGCTCGAGGGAAGAAGAGAAAGAGAGTGACTTTGTGCGATCCTCTCCCCTTTTCTCAGTGAGGCTTTTCCCGTCCATTGCTTTGTGCGATCCCCCTTTCTTTGTGAGAGACTGTGTTGCTTTCTCCCCTTGTGTCCTTGGTGGTGCACACGAGAAGGAACATCGTGACTGGTTGAAGCAGGCTTCTGAGCCAAACAACGATGACATAGATCCCTTACAGTATGTATCTAGAGATTATCGAATGCACATGAGCTGCACCAAATCAAAACAATAACTGTTGCTACGTACATAATTACCTCAAGAAAAAAGCATATACATAATTACCTACCAGGTGCACGTATACATGGATACTTGAATTCACTAACGCTTTTATTAATATGGTACATACCTAAAGTCAATGAAAATTTATCAACATAAATGTTACAACTGTAACAGTACTGGTGCCAAAAAAAAATAAAATCAAACTTTAACAGTACTGGTGCCGAAAAAAATAATATCAAACTTAGTCCTTAAATCTTTGAGATTGCTAGGTCTCTCAATTTTATAAGTTGTTTTAAATTAATCCCTCCAGTGATGAGTAGCAATAGTAAGATATAATAATTGGGGAGACCTAATATTGATTTTAAGATCTGAGAGACTAATTTGTTGTGTGAATCCTGCTTCTCTTCAGTAGACATAGAAATAGGTTAAAAAGGTGAGAATAGGTAAAGTAATTCCCAAAAGTCAATAATATAAGTCATCACTCATTTTTTCAAGAAAAACAAGTGATCATTTGTTCCTATTGTTTCACGACAGAGAATAAAGAAGAAATTAGAAGCCCCATTCAAAGTGGTTATTTTCCAGTACCAGCAAAGAATCAAACAGAAGATGCAGCTGATTTAGCAGAAACATTCAAATCTGAGTATAAACATCAACTTGGGTGTATAACAACTATAATTCAAGAGATAAACCACCCGGCTGACTAAATTGCCTCTTCACCAGATAAAGAAAGTCTATTATAGAGAAAATTTCTAATTAATACAGCAATATTACAAGAGAGTAGATTATTTAAATCTGCATACCTTTGTCAAAGATGAGCATAAACTGCTGGTGACAATACCATACAAAATCAGCAACAATATTATAGCCTTTTTATGATCAGCTTCATCTTTCATTCCCTTCCCACTTGGTGTTTCCCGTCTATCAAGACTACATCAAGAGAGAAACATCAGGATTTCATTTAGTATGAGCATAAATACAGGAATATAACAAAAGATCAAGAGAAATTTATACTATACTATAAAATAGATAGGAGATGAAATAAACCAAAGACTGAACAAGGCCCTTGTGTGAAGTATGACAAAATACTCAAAGAGACAAAACAGATGTGCGCTTATAAATACACACGTAAACTCATACATATGAATATATCTCATAAAAATTAGTAGTTGGATGTGGATGCACGTTTCTGTGAACATTCATCTGTGACCTGAGGGGCCTAGCACCCGCCATCATGTCAATGAAAAAATGAGTGTCCTGGACTTGAGCATCTAGATATACTATCAATGCACATCCATATCAAGCATGAAAGATACTAATAGCATAGCATTAGATGAAAGATCAATATACAGCCATATTGGTTTGACAGCTATTGATGGCATGTCATTATTCAATATAACAAGCTTCATCAAGAAATTTATTTCCAACAACTTGGGAAAGAAACTCAGTAAGTGATTCCATTCTACAAAAATTAATTTTCGCACAAAGAACTACTTGTAACACCTCCACCAAAGGAAACAACTTTAAAGAATCAAACAATTGTAATATTAAAATTAAAACATTCCATGAAAATGTTATTAAAACCATCCAAGCAATTTCGCAGTTGATAATACATGCACCACTACCTGTGAAACTTATACTACAGTCGATAATACATACACCACTGCCTGTGAAACTTACAGAATATGACTGTATAAGTTACACAATCGTATGCCAGAAAAACCTATCATTCTTGGAACACCCCAACCCCAAGCTCTAAATTAAAAGAAACAGCAGACATCTGATAGTAGTGGACCAAACACGGCAAAGTTGCTTCTTTCCATTGAACAAACTGGCAGCCTGGATTTTTTGAGTATGGATCTCCATAAATTTTCTGCATGCCCAATCCCCAGTGGAAATTACAAGGAGCATCTTTCAATCAGAGCTCGATATTGCCCTTATTGGACAAATTAAATAGCTCGTTGGCTGAAGTGGCCCAAATATTTTACTTTAATTCATCTTACTCTTCAAATGAACAGAGGCCAATCTTCTCAAGTAGCAATGGCCAATCTTCTCCTAGCTGGCCAATCTTCTCCTATCTGTTGTGGATTTAGCTCCATTGGCTACCCTAAATTCCTGTAGAGATATAAAACGATGCAGACCACCACTTTGTACATGCATGTGTTTTCCTTGCCAGATACCATTTATAGGCTTGAATTTGTTGCTTGTAGTTGTAGACTTGCTTATTCATTTGAACATGCTCTGATCTAGCTCCGACTAATTCAACACATGACTTAAATCAGTCTTTTCAAATACACACCTAATCTATGTTGCATGGATATGGGTATGTGATGGGATAAATCCGCAACGGTCTGATCAAGTGTACCAAAATATTGAAACACAAAACCAGAAAATAGAGAACAAACACAAACACAAGAATTTACGTGGTTCGATCAACTTGATCTACGTCTACGGCAAGAGGGGGTTTCACTATATTTCTCTCTCAATTACAACACTCAAAATTGAGCAATAAGAACACTCGTACAAAATGAGCACCTCTCAATTTGTGTAGCACTCTCTCTAAACTCTCTGAGTTTTCGCTCAACTATACAATTGTGAAAACACACACACTTGGCCCAAAAAGAGAGAGAGTGAAAGTGACCCTTATTGAAAGTGACCTTCCTCTATGAATTTTTCTTCAGCCGAAAATCCAAAGATCATGCTACCTTTGACAAATTTCACAAAGGGGCCCGCAAAATCAAGAAAGAAATATGCACTTTCGGTGGCTCGGTAAACAAGGAGCTGCAAATCAGAATTTCCTCCGTGTTTCAAATCAAAATGGGACCCGTGATTTTGACCAAATTCAATACACAACTAATAAGATAATGCAGGGTAATTTGCAGATGGGTAACGAGGACAAGACACTCAAATTGGTAAAAGATAGGAACGGGGTGACGGCTATATAAATATTATTTATATACACATAAAGTATATATTTGAAATAATAATTTATATGAGAATAAGGATGATCATTAAAATTCCCATAATAATTTTATGTTTCTTTTATTATGTGGATTATAATTGAAAAATCACTAGTTTTTTAACTAGACATCTAAACAACCCTTCAAAATCATAATTCGGAACCTATCCTATGTCCAACGAGTTTTAAGAAGGGATGCGAAGTGTAGGATATATGTTCAAAAAATGTATGACAAATGTTTAAAATTAAAACTTGTATTGTATAATTGAGTACATGCCCGAATAAATGTATGCATATATGCCTTAACAACAGCCTCATTATGACTGGCCACAACAAGCTCTATTCGCCCATTACGACCTAGAGGGCTCGGTTGATCCTTAATCTTCTGACCGCCTGTTCTGTGTCTCTGCAAAATCTCCCCCTTGGATAATTTCAATGCATTCTTATCAACAACAGCTGATGCTGATATTGGTGGCGTTTTTGCGTGATAAGCATTCTTAAAGATTGAGAAGATGAGTTGGTGGTGTTAGGGGAGGATCTCTTGGCCAAGGGTCAAAAGACAGCCTGATTAATTCAGCTCTACTTAGCTTCTGAGAAAGCAATCTATTCAAGGAGCTGAAGTAGCGCTGAGCTTGATCCGGACCCAGCCACTTGATTATCTGGGACTCAAAAGTCTCCAAGATTGATCTGAGTCTTCATCTCTCATTAAACAGTTATATTTGCCTAATTCAAGCTGTCCTCTCCTCTGATAAGATAGATAGTTTTTTGCAGATTGCAGCTGAATATGTTTATGCAAATATTGGGCATTGGCTGGGAGTGTAATCTAATTGGTGTCCCCTATATATGTTTGTTTCCTTACAAATTCTCTTTTACGGATTTTGAAAACAAGGACCTGCACCAGCAATGCATCAGAGTATTTCTTGTTGGGTTATCTATGTTCGGCTGAAAAAGAAGAGGAAAAAGAAGAAGAAGAAGAAAGTAGCAATAGCAGTAGCAGTAACAGGCAATGCATAGTAACTCCAAAAGCTCTTTTCCTCTAACACACAGGACATTAAAATGATAGTTTCCATACCCTCAGAAAAATAACAGAGAAAATAGTTTCACATTAAGGATATTTTCAATGTCAAAATCGATAGAAAGGCACGGCTCGATGACCATCCGAAACATACATGATAAAAGGTCAGCTAGATGAAGCTTTATAACTCTTTTCTACCTGATGCATATCAAATAAGAATAGTTGACATATCAAATTCTCAACAAATAGAAAGTCATTAAATATGATAGGAAAAACGATAAAAATAAGGACTGACACCTATATGAAAGCAATTTTCACAACATCCAATATAGAGAACAAAATGCCCGAAGCAAATTTATTCCCTAGTTTTGCAGGCAGGATGCACTATCAAGATTTGTTTAACTAGTATCAATTTTAATTATTCTATATCAATAACATTACCAATACATCAGCCAATTCAGTATAACAGTGTCACAAGGATAATGTTTTAGAAAGCCTCCGCCTATCCCTCCTAGTCGTATGCCTAGGCCTAGGCGGTACCTTGGTCGCTTGCCTAGCGATTGGTACCTAGGTTACCCACCTAGGTTTTGGCAGCACCTAGGGCAGCGTGTTTTGCTTATTTGGACTGCACCGTTAAGTCTTGTGATTTCCTCCGTTGCAGCCTCTACATCCTCCAACTTCCTCCAAACTCGATTACTTTCTCGATTTCGTGGATTCCGCTGAGAGTATCAATGGCAAGTGAGACTCCGCCGTTAGTTATGATGGAGGAGGAAGGGTTTGGGTCGGCGCCGTTATCTTCGACCAGATCCATGGAGGATCGAGCTCGGGAGGGAAATTAAGGGTATTGCTGGGTTTTAACAGGAGATTTTGATTCATCATAAGCTTGAGCTTTTTGTCATATTAGACCCCCAAATCTTCTAATTGTATATTTGACCCCCGTATCTTGGCATTTTTTTCAAATTTTACCCCAGATCTTTTAAGTTGTTATAAAAAAACCTCAAATGGATAGTTTCGTCCAAAGGCTTTACCCAAGTATAATTAATTCTTACGGGTAAATTACATTGATAACCATAGCATCTAAATTGAGGGAGAAAGAGGGAGAGAGATACTCAATGAGAGGAAATTGAGAGAGAGAGAGAGAGAGAGAGAGAGACGTTGGGGGAAGAATACACAACCCATTAAAATTGGCGAAAATCTGATCATGGGTAGCAATAAGGGCAATAATGGTCCACATAAAAAGTTATATAATAGCAATAAAAGTACAACTCTTTGATTTTCTTTAAAAAGTGGGAAATAAAGAGTTAAAATGGCAATAACAACTGAAACATATCCAACGTGTACATAATTCAGTAATTATATTTACAAGTAGGAATCAGATTCCTCTACAGCAAATTTTATTTCTTCATGATCTATCTTCATCTGATTATGACTGATCAATATGCTGCCTCAAGCAGTGAAGGAGATTTCGAATTCCGAAAGAAATCAAGCGCTAATTATTTCTCCTTGCATCACCCTTGAAACTCATCTGGCGCTTCGAGTGTCAATATTTTTCTCCTAATCTGAAACCCAACCCAAGCAGTAGAAATTGAAAGGTTAGAGTATTATCAAGGAAGTTGACCTACATCAGTTAAATCTATTACCATCTAAAATCTATAATGCATATAAAAGAGGATTGGGGTGTTAAAACTTTTGATTGCCTTTTTACTCCTATCAAATTTGATAATTCTAACTTTAATTTAATTACTTAATTTATTTATTAAAAGTATCATTCATTCTAATTTAATACTATTATAAAATTTAAGACATCCCATACACCAGGTTGTAAAAATGACGGTTGATATTCTGATGTGGATATAAATAAAAGCGTTTTTTAATTTAACATGCAATTAATAAGTAAGTTTGTAATGATTAACATCCATGTAATTAGTAAGTAATCCACTTTTCCATGGTTTCACCTTAACTCCCCTTCTCTCTCCAGAGCATCTCAAGGGTCTATTTCAGAGTGACATAAATATAAAGTTCGATTCAACAATTGCAAAAGTCCCACTTTCTCGCATCATCACATCTCATTGAATAAATGACTGAGCTAGATATATATTAGATATAATAGCTAGCCATCAATTCAGGAGGGGGTTAAGGTAACTAATTAAAGGTTAACAAAATAAGTAAGTTATTTGGTTGGTGTAGGGCCTCTCTTTGTTTGCTTCCCTCCTCTGAATTTTGATTGCATATTAACCGTTACTCTATGATAAATCCTCCATTACTTACTACTCTTTGTCCTCTATTTACTCTCTTATAAATTAGAATTTTGCTCCCTGTTTTTATTTTAGAGTGGTGAAGAGAAACAAGGGCTGTTCAAACTCAAGAGATTCCAATTCTTCACATCTTAAGAGGTATAATTTGTCTTATTATAGAACTTGTTACTATGCCTCTTATTATTTTCTTGCCCTAATTTTTGTTTCCTGTCTATTTTCTTTTTGTTTTTAGAAAAAAACAAGAGAACTCAAATTGGTTTAGGGTTTTGAATGAATCATCCATTTAGTTGTCAAATATTGGAGGTAATCTATTGGTATCCTTTACAACTTTTCTTTTATCTTTTTTTATTTTCTTTCTATTTCTCCACAAAGTGTTCTAATTCATCTCTCATCGGATTAATCCAAAACTTTATATGACATATCTATTTTATTTTATTTTTTAAGTTAATATTTCGGCAGTAGTGATTTCTGGTTATATGTTTCAAAATGTCTTTAAATATGATAAAATAGTTAAAATCAGAATAAATCTTCATGTTTCTTTATTTCTGTTTTGAGAATACATATTATTTAATTATTAAATTTTGAATAAAGATGCAACGTATCCATAAATCTCATGCTATCGGGTTTCTGATATTGGTTACAATTCTTTTGAAATGGTAAATCATAAATAACAATCATTTACCATGGATCACCACCTCACACAGTCTCCATTCTCAAAACCATGCAAACCTTAATTAAAGTAAATCCTTAATTATCACCAAATAGATGCAGCTCCAACATATAGATTTACTGTATTACTTAAATACTATTTTGAAGCAAGCTTAATTAATAATTACATTATATTTATGTGTAATATATATATATATATATATCAAAATCCCTATAAAATAATAATTAGTAAGTGCATTCTAATAATAATCGAACAATGTTATATAACTTAAGAGATACGAAAACTTGAAAAGATTGGGGTCAAGCAAAAAATGACGGATGGAGATTAATAACCTGATCAAGAAAAATAAAGATTGAACCAAATTGTAAAAAAAATTAAATTGGGATAGGATGTAGAATACTCCCACAAATATTGTAAGCTAATAGTTAGTTGCTAAGCATTTAAAACTTATTTCACCTAACTAAAATTCTACCAAGACCCATCCCGAAAGTCGACAACAATGAATTAGTCGACCAATCATTCATCTTGATTCACATGGAATCACTATAATGTTTCTACACATTTCACTTTAAAATCTAGATACAAGCATATGTAAAAAACTCAGAAAACTTCTTTCAAATGGTTTTATTTAAAACTTCATTTTTTTTCAAGTTCCTTCATTTTTCTATCCATGAAAGAAATTTAGAGTGTAAAATATGTGTAGCCACGCAAAGCATGTGCACTATACTAGTTATTAAACTTAATTAAAGCATCTAAATTGAGGGAGAGAGAGAGAGAGAGAGAGAGAGAGAGAGAGAGAGAGAGAGAGAGAGAGAGAGAGAGAGAGACGTTGGGGAAGAATACACAACCCATTAAAATTGGCGAAAATCTGATCATGGGTAGCAATAAGGGCAATAATGGTCCACATAAAAAGTTATATAATAGCAATAAAAGTACAACTCTTTGATTTTCTTTAAAAGTGGGAAATAAAGAGTTAAAATGGCAATAACAACTGAAACATATCCAACGTGTACATAATTCAGTAATTATATTTACAAGTAGGAATCAGATTCCTCTACAGCAAATTTTATTTCTTCATGATCTATCTTCATCTGATTATGACTGATCAATATGCTGCCTCAAGCAGTGAAGGAGATTTCGAATTCCGAAAGAAATCAAGCGCTAATTATTTCTCCTTGCATCACCCTTGAAACTCATCTGGCGCTTCGAGTGTCAATATTTTTCTCCTAATCTGAAACCCAACCCAAGCAGTAGAAATTGAAAGGTTAGAGTATTATCAAGGAAGTTGACCTACATCAGTTAAATCTATTACCATCTAAAATCTATAATGCATATAAAAGAGGATTGGGGTGTTAAAACTTTTGATTGCCTTTTTACTCCTATCAAATTTGATAATTCTAACTTTAATTTAATTACTTAATTTATTTATTAAAAGTATCATTCATTCTAATTTAATACTATTATAAAATTTAAGACATCCCATACACCAGGTTGTAAAATGACGGTTGATATTCTGATGTGGATATAAATAAAAGCGTTTTTAATTTAACATGCAATTAATAAGTAAGTTTGTAATGATTAACATCCATGTAATTAGTAAGTAATCCACTTTTCCATGGTTTCACCTTAACTCCCCTTCTCTCTCCAGAGCATCTCAAGGGTCTATTTCAGAGTGACATAAATATAAAGTTCGATTCAACAATTGCAAAAGTCCCACTTTCTCGCATCATCACATCTCATTGAATAAATGACTGAGCTAGATATATATTAGATATAATAGCTAGCCATCAATTCAGGAGGGGTTAAGGTAACTAATTAAAGGTTAACAAAATAAGTAAGTTATTTGGTTGGTGTAGGGCCTCTCTTTGTTTGCTTCCCTCCTCTGAATTTTGATTGCATATTAACCGTTACTCTATGATAAATCCTCCATTACTTACTACTCTTTGTCCTCTATTTACTCTCTTATAAATTAGAATTTTGCTCCCTGTTTTTATTTTAGAGTGGTGAAGAGAAACAAGGGCTGTTCAAACTCAAGAGATTCCAATTCTTCACATCTTAAGAGGTATAATTTGTCTTATTATAGAACTTGTTACTATGCCTCTTATTATTTTCTTGCCCTAATTTTTGTTTCCTGTCTATTTTCTTTTTGTTTTTAGAAAAAAAACAAGAGAACTCAAATTGGTTTAGGGTTTTGAATGAATCATCCATTTAGTTGTCAAATATTGGAGGTAATCTATTGGTATCCTTTACAACTTTTCTTTTATCTTTTTTTTATTTTCTTTCTATTTCTCCACAAAGTGTTCTAATTCATCTCTCATCGGATTAATCCAAAACTTTATATGACATATCTATTTTATTTTATTTTTTAAGTTAATATTTCGGCAGTAGTGATTTCTGGTTATATGTTCAAAATGTCTTTAAATATGATAAAATAGTTAAAATCAGAATAAATCTTCATGTTTCTTTATTTCTGTTTTGAGAATACATATTATTTAATTATTAAATTTTGAATAAAGATGCAACGTATCCATAAATCTCATGCTATCGGGTTTCTGATATTGGTTACAATTCTTTTGAAATGGTAAATCATAAATAACAATCATTTACCATGGATCACCACCTCACACAGTCTCCATTCTCAAAACCATGCAAACCTTAATTAAAGTAAATCCTTAATTATCACCAAATAGATGCAGCTCCAACATATAGATTTACTGTATTACTTAAATACTATTTTGAAGCAAGCTTAATTAATAATTACATTATATTTATGTGTAATATATATATATATATATATCAAAATCCCTATAAAATAATAATTAGTAAGTGCATTCTAATAATAATCGAACAATGTTATATAACTTAAGAGATACGAAAACTTGAAAAGATTGGGGTCAAGCAAAAAATGACGGATGGAGATTAATAACCTGATCAAGAAAAAATAAAGATTGAACCAAATTGTAAAAAAAAATTAAATTGGGATAGGATGTAGAATACTCCCACAAATATTGTAAGCTAATAGTTAGTTGCTAAGCATTTAAAACTTATTTCACCTAACTAAAATTCTACCAAGACCCATCCTGAAAGTCGACAACAATGAATTAGTCGACCAATCATTCATCTTGATTCACATGGAATCACTATAATGTTTCTACACATTTCACTTTAAAATCTAGATACAAGCATATGTAAAAAAACTCAGAAAACTTCTTTCAAATGGTTTTATTTAAAACTTCATTTTTTTTCAAGTTCCTTCATTTTTCTATCCATGAAAGAAATTTAGAGTGTAAAATATGTGTAGCCAGCATAAAAGCATGTGCACTATACTAGTTATTAAAAAGCTTAATTAAAGCATATACAGTGAGAAGGATGGAAGTCTATCAGCAACAAACAAGAGAAAAAAAGAAAAGAATATATGAAACAGTACCTGAATCACCATAAATAAATAGAAATTTGGGATTGGATTCTGAGCCTCAGAATATTTGATAGAACAACATTCTCTATTAATAAGAGAAACTTCATTTCTAGCAAGTAGGCATTCTGCATTGTAAACAGAAAGCCTCATCTCATATATCCACAATCGATAAATTACCGCTCCTTTTATAGGCCAAGAGTGACTTTTTAAGGAAATTTTGATTTAGGGATTGTACATCTAATTAGATTGATTCAAATGTAGAAATAAGTGGCAAGTGCAATGCATCAAAATCAAAACAATATCTGGTAGGATATGTCATTGATGAATTCATGTATTCTCCACATGAGGTATGTATCTTTAGAGATACATGGAATATACATGAGCTGCACCCTATCAAAACAATAATTGTTAATTTATAAATAATTCATGAAATTAGAAGGTATTATACATCGAGACACAGGGGCACCTGCCAGGTGCATGTATGTATGGATACTTGAATTCATTAAAGTTTTTGAGAATATGGTGGTACATAACTAATGTAAATGAAAATTTACCAACATAAATGGCACAACTTTAACAATACTGGTGGTGAAAAAAAATTAAAATCAAACTTAGTCCATAAATCATTGAAATGGTTAGGTCTCCCTATTTTATAAGTTGTTTGAAATCGATCCCTCAAGTAAGATATAAGCGTTGGGGATCTATATCAATGTTACTGATTTGAGAGACTAAATTTCAAAATATTAAAGATTTTCAAGACTAATATTGAATGAACCATTTTTCCGAAAAGTGAGAATTATATTGATTTTTCTATTTATGTCTGTGATATATACATAATTTTTCCATGTAAAATTTAATTATATCACAATTAACATAATCATCATCATCATCATCCGAAGATCACTAATACCCAAGAATTGACAGATTG
Source organism: Asparagus setaceus (assembly GCA_012295165.1). Lineage (NCBI taxonomy): Eukaryota > Viridiplantae > Streptophyta > Magnoliopsida > Asparagales > Asparagaceae > Asparagus > Asparagus setaceus. Next base: position 36,673,767 of record CM022705.1, read on the forward strand.
GTGCATAATGATTGGTTTGTAATTTTTAGATTTTTAAGGGGGCAAGTCAAAGCATTGGGGACGGGAGGGACGAGCTAAGAGAGAAGATCGGAACTAGAAATGATAGGGGTTTAGTGGTAATTTGGAATTCTCAGCCACTATAGTGTTAAATGTCTAAGAAGAATTGAGTCAATTTCAGAATCTAAAATATCATTGCTTCCAAACGCTTGAATTTTCCGAATTCCATGCATTGAAATAAGAGTACCCAAACATGTCATTAAGAAGTTTTGATAATGCCTCCTCAAGAAGCGTTATGCTCACACTACTCATTCTCTCCTCCAAAGCTAATAGTTGCTGTCGAAACAAGTACAAAGTTTAATACACTTGCAGGAGACTAATAGCAATTTCGATGATTTGATGGATTTTAATACATATGTAATTTTTCACTTGATGTTTAGACAGTTGAATTGAGTTTTGTTAACTACTTCGCTTTTAGCTTAATATTAGAGCCTCTGTATCCATAACTTATTAACTTTCAAATTAGTTTTCTTTTGCTAAATAACTTTTAGATTGAGTTTTCTTAACTTGTTGGGATAGCTCAATTAATTTACACTAAATCATTTTTGTATAATCAATTGACCCAAACAAAAATCTTTTGTATCATCAAATTTACGACGTACAATCTTTTGTAATCAAAAAAATTAAATTGGGATAGGATGTAGAATACTCCCACAAATATTGTAAGCTAATAGTTAGTTGCTAAGCATTTAAAACTTATTTCACCTAACTAAAATTCTACCAAGACCCATCCTGAAAGTCGACAACAATGAATTAGTCGACCAATCATTCATCTTGATTCACATGGAATCACTATAATGTTTCTACACATTTCACTTTAAAATCTAGATACAAGCATATGTAAAAAAACTCAGAAAACTTCTTTCAAATGGTTTTATTTAAAACTTCATTTTTTTTCAAGTTCCTTCATTTTTCTATCCATGAAAGAAATTTAGAGTGTAAAATATGTGTAGCCACGCGCAAAGCATGTGCACTATACTAGTTATTAAAAAAGCTTAATTAAAGCATATACAGTGAGAAGGATGGAAGTCTATCAGCAACAAACAAGAGAAAAAAGAAAAGAATATATGAAACAGTACCTGAATCACCATAAATAAATAGAAATTTGGGATTGGATTCTGAGCCTCAGAATATTTGATAGAACAACATTCTCTATTAATAAGAGAAACTTCATTTCTAGCAAGTAGGCATTCTGCATTGTAAACAGAAAGCCTCATCTCATATATCCACAATCGATAAATTACCGCTCCTTTTATAGGCCAAGAGTGACTTTTAAGGAAATTTTGATTTAGGGATTGTACATCTAATTAGATTGATTCAAATGTAGAAATAAGTGGCAAGTGCAATGCATCAAAATCAAAACAATATCTGGTAGGATATGTCATTGATGAATTCATGTATTCTCCACATGAGGTATGTATCTTTAGAGATACATGGAATATACATGAGCTGCACCCTATCAAAACAATAATTGTTAATTTATAAATAATTCATGAAATTAGAAGGTATTATACATCGAGACACAGGGCACCTGCCAGGTGCATGTATGTATGGATACTTGAATTCATTAAAGTTTTGAGAATATGGTGGTACATAACTAATGTAAATGAAAATTTACCAACATAAATGGCACAACTTTAACAATACTGGTGGTGAAAAAATTAAAATCAAACTTAGTCCATAAATCATTGAAATGGTTAGGTCTCCCTATTTTATAAGTTGTTTGAAATCGATCCCTCAAGTAAGATATAAGCGTTGGGGATCTATATCAATGTTACTGATTTGAGAGACTAAATTTCAAAATATTAAAGATTTTCAAGACTAATATTGAATGAACCATTTTTCCGAAAAGTGAGAATTATATTGATTTTTCTATTTATGTCTGTGATATATACATAATTTTTCCATGTAAAATTTAATTATATCACAATTAACATAATCATCATCATCATCCGAAGATCACTAATACCCAAGAATTGACAGATTGGTGCATAATGATTGGTTTGTAATTTTAGATTTTAAGGGGCAAGTCAAAGCATTGGGGACGGGAGGGACGAGCTAAGAGAGAAGATCGGAACTAGAAATGATAGGGGTTTAGTGGTAATTTGGAATTCTCAGCCACTATAGTGTTAAATGTCTAAGAAGAATTGAGTCAATTTCAGAATCTAAAATATCATTGCTTCCAAACGCTTGAATTTTCCGAATTCCATGCATTGAAATAAGAGTACCCAAACATGTCATTAAGAAGTTTTGATAATGCCTCCTCAAGAAGCGTTATGCTCACACTACTCATTCTCTCCTCCAAAGCTAATAGTTGCTGTCGAAACAAGTACAAAGTTTAATACACTTGCAGGAGACTAATAGCAATTTCGATGATTTGATGGATTTTAATACATATGTAATTTTTCACTTGATGTTTAGACAGTTGAATTGAGTTTTGTTAACTACTTCGCTTTTAGCTTAATATTAGAGCCTCTGTATCCATAACTTATTAACTTTCAAATTAGTTTTCTTTTGCTAAATAACTTTTAGATTGAGTTTTCTTAACTTGTTGGGATAGCTCAATTAATTTACACTAAATCATTTTTGTATAATCAATTGACCCAAACAAAAATCTTTTGTATCATCAAATTTACGACGTACAATCTTTTGTAATCAACAAAATTGATGGAATGATTTTAGTTCATATCAAGGTTGATTTTATTTGCTCATTCGTAACACCACCTGTTACGATGGGCCCGCGAGCCGCATGCTGTAAGCCGTGGGACCCACCGAGGGTAACACGTTGTTTGGCTCAAACCTCCGCCATATATATATATATATATATATATATATATATATATATATATATATATATATATATATATATATATATATATATATATATATATATATATATATATATATATATATATATATATATATATATATATATATATATATATATATATATATATATATATATATATATATATATATATATATATATATATATATATATATATATATATATATATATATATATATATATATATCAAAATCCCTATAAAATAATAATTAGTAAGTGCATTCTAATAATAATCGAACAATGTTATATAACTTAAGAGATACGAAAACTTGAAAAGATTGGGGTCAAGCAAAAATGACGGATGGAGATTAATAACCTGATCAAGAAAAAATAAAGATTGAACCAAATTGTAAAAAAAAATTAAATTGGGATAGGATGTAGAATACTCCCACAAATATTGTAAGCTAATAGTTAGTTGCTAAGCATTTAAAACTTATTTCACCTAACTAAAATTCTACCAAGACCCATCCTGAAAGTCGACAACAATGAATTAGTCGACCAATCATTCATCTTGATTCACATGGAATCACTATAATGTTTCTACACATTTCACTTTAAAATCTAGATACAAGCATATGTAAAAAAAAACTCAGAAAACTTCTTTCAAATGGTTTTATTTAAAACTTCATTTTTTTTTTCAAGTTCCTTCATTTTTCTATCCATGAAAGAAATTTAGAGTGTAAAATATGTGTAGCCACGCGCAAAGCATGTGCACTATACTAGTTATTAAAAAAGCTTAATTAAAGCATATACAGTGAGAAGGATGGAAGTCTATCAGCAACAAACAAGAGAAAAAAGAAAAGAATATATGAAACAGTACCTGAATCACCATAAATAAATAGAAATTTGGGATTGGATTCTGAGCCTCAGAATATTTGATAGAACAACATTCTCTATTAATAAGAGAAACTTCATTTCTAGCAAGTAGGCATTCTGCATTGTAAACAGAAAGCCTCATCTCATATATCCACAATCGATAAATTACCGCTCCTTTTATAGGCCAAGAGTGACTTTTAAGGAAATTTTGATTTAGGGATTGTACATCTAATTAGATTGATTCAAATGTAGAAATAAGTGGCAAGTGCAATGCATCAAAATCAAAACAATAATTGTTAATTTATAAATAATTCATGAAATTAGAAGGTATTATACATCGAGACACAGGGGCACCTGCCAGGTGCATGTATGTATGGATACTTGAATTCATTAAAGTTTTGAGAATATGGTGGTACATAACTAATGTAAATGAAAATTTACCAACATAAATGGCACAACTTTAACAATACTGGTGGTGAAAAAATTAAAATCAAACTTAGTCCATAAATCATTGAAATGGTTAGGTCTCCCTATTTTATAAGTTGTTTGAAATCGATCCCTCAAGTAAGATATAAGCGTTGGGGATCTATATCAATGTTACTGATTTGAGAGACTAAATTTCAAAATATTAAAGATTTTCAAGACTAATATTGAATGAACCATTTTTCCGAAAAGTGAGAATTATATTGATTTTTCTATTTATGTCTGTGATATATACATAATTTTTCCATGTAAAATTTAATTATATCACAATTAACATAATCATCATCATCATCCGAAGATCACTAATACCCAAGAATTGACAGATTGGTGCATAATGATTGGTTTGTAATTTTAGATTTTAAGGGGCAAGTCAAAGCATTGGGGACGGAGGGACGAGCTAAGAGAGAAGATCGGAACTAGAAATGATAGGGGTTTAGTGGTAATTTGGAATTCTCAGCCACTATAGTGTTAAATGTCTAAGAAGAATTGAGTCAATTTCAGAATCTAAAATATCATTGCTTCCAAACGCTTGAATTTTCCGAATTCCATGCATTGAAATAAGAGTACCCAAACATGTCATTAAGAAGTTTTGATAATGCCTCCTCAAGAAGCGTTATGCTCACACTACTCATTCTCTCCTCCAAAGCTAATAGTTGCTGTCGAAACAAGTACAAAGTTTAATACACTTGCAGGGAGACTAATAGCAATTTCGATGATTTGATGGATTTTAATACATATGTAATTTTTCACTTGATGTTTAGACAGTTGAATTGAGTTTTGTTAACTACTTCGCTTTTAGCTTAATATTAGAGCCTCTGTATCCATAACTTATTAACTTTCAAATTAGTTTTCTTTTGCTAAATAACTTTTAGATTGAGTTTTCTTAACTTGTTGGGATAGCTCAATTAATTTACACTAAATCATTTTTGTATAATCAATTGACCCAAACAAAAATCTTTTGTATCATCAAATTTACGACGTACAATCTTTTTGTAATCAACAAAATTGATGGAATGATTTTAGTTCATATCAAGGTTGATTTTATTTGCTCATTCGTAACACCACCTGTTACGCGATGGGCCCGCGAGCCCGTTGGCGCGTGTAAGCCGTGGGACCCACCGAGGGTAACACGTTGTTTGGCTCAAACCTCTGCCAAAATCGACTAGCTGATGTTACACTTGAGTCTTAGGTTTACCTATTTAAGCCACTAAATTTTCACTCATTTCCCGATGTGAGACTATTCACACTTGGGGCATCACAAGCACCCCACCTTACAAAGGCGACGTCCTCATCGCGACATGACAATTGGCATATCCCAGTATAGCCAGGTGATGTGGACTCTAGAGGTGGCTCACACGGCCTCTAGAGGTGGCTCCCACCGCGCTCACGCGGTGTAGCACTTAGCCCCACATAGCACTTAGCTCCACCCTTCCAGCTAGCAACTGCTCCGATACCATGTGTCATGTCTCAGGCCCGCGGCCCGTTGGAGCATGCAAGTCATGGAACCCGCGTTGTTTGGCTCAAACCACTGTCAAAATCGACTAGCTGATGTTACACTTGAGTCTTGGGCTTACCTATTTAAGCCACACAATTTCACTGTAAATTTTCAATGTGGGACTAAAGTTGGGGTCTCACAATGACCCCACCTTACAAATGCGACGTCCTCGTCGTGACATGAAAATTGGCACATCCCAGTAGGGCCATGCGATATGGACTCTAGAGGTGGCTCTTATGGGCTCTAGAGGTGGCTCCCACCGCGCTCACGTGATGTAGCACTTAGCCCCATATAGCACTTCGCTTAAGATTTTCAGCTGGCAACCGCTCTGATACCATTTGTCACACCCCGGTCCGCAGTCTGCTACATTGCAAGTCGGGACCCACCAAGTGTAATGCATTGTTTGGCTCAATCCATCGTCAAAATCGACTAGCCGATTGGCTTACCTATTTAAGCCACTAAATTTTTCACACCTTTCCCGATGTGGGAGATGTGGGACTACACTTGGGGCATCACAATCACCCCCACCTTACAAAGGCGACGTCCTCGTCGCGACATGACAATTGGCACATCCCAAGAGGGCCATGCGATATGGACTCTAGAGGTGGCTCTTATGGGCTCTAGAGGTGGCTCCCACCGCCACGTGATGTAGCACTTAGCCCCATATAGCACTTCGCTTAAGATTTTCACCGGCAACCGCTCGATACCATTTTTCACACCCCGGGCCCACAGGCCCATTGGCGCGGTGCAAACCGTGGGACCTACCGAATGTAACGCGTTGTTTGGCTCAATCCACTGCCAAAATCTACTAGTCGATGTTACACTTGAGTCTTAGGTTTACCTATTGAAGCCACTAAATTTTTCACACCCCGCCCACAGCCCATTGGCTGTGCAAACCGTGGGACCTACCGAATGTAACGTTGTTTGGCTCAATCCATCGCCAAAATCTACTAGTCGATGTTACACTTGAGTCTTAGGTTTACCTATTGAAGCCACTAAATTTTTCACACCCCGCCCACAGCCCATTGGCTGTGCAAACCGTGGGACCTACCGAATGTAACGTTGTTTGGCTCAATCCACTGCCAAAATCTACTAGTCGATGTTACACTTGAGTCTTAGGCTTACCTATTTAAGCCACTAAATTTTCACTCATTTCCCGATGTGAGACTATTCACACTGGGGCATCACAAGCACCCCACCTTACAAAGGCGACGCCCTCATCGCAACATGACAATTGGCACATCCCAAGAGGGCCATGCGATATGGACTCTAGAGGTGGCTCTTATGGGCTCTAGAGGTGGCTCTTATGGGCTCTAGAGGTGGCTCTTATGGGCTCTAGAGGTGGCTCTTATGGGCTCTAGAGGTGGCTCTTATGGGCTCTAGAGGTGGCTCCCACCGCCACGTGATGTAGCACTTAGCCCCATATAGCACTTCGCTTAAGATTTTCACCGGCAACCGCTCGATACCATTTGTCACACCGGGTCCGAGGCCCGTTGGCTGATGCAAGTCGTGGGACCCACCAAGTGTAATGCATTGTTTGGCTCAATCCATCGCCAAAATCGACTAGCCGATTGGCTTACCTATTTAAGCCACTAAATTTTCACTCATTTCCGATGTGGGAGATGTGGGACTATTCACACTGGGGCATCACAAGCACCCCACCTTACAAAGGCGACGCCCTCATCGCGACATGACAATTGGCACATCCCAAGAGGGCCATGCGATATGGACTCTAGAGGTGGCTCTTATGGGCTCTAGAGGTGGCTCTTATGGGCTCTAGAGGTGGCTCTTATGGGCTCTAGAGGTGGCTCTTATGGGCTCTAGAGGTGGCTCTTATGGGCTCTAGAGGTGGCTCTTATGGGCTCTAGAGGTGGCTCTTATGGGCTCTAGAGGTGGCTCTTATGGGCTCTAGAGGTGGCTCTTATGGGCTCTAGAGGTGGCTCTTATGGGCTCTAGAGGTGGCTCTTATGGGCTCTAGAGGTGGCTCTTATGGGCTCTAGAGGTGGCTCCCACCGCCACGTGATGTAGCACTTAGCCCCAAGATAGCACTTAGCCCCAAGATAGCACTTAGCCCCAAGATAGCACTTAGCCCCATATAGCACTTCGCTTAAGATTTTCACCGGCAACCGCTCGATACCATTTGTCACACCGGGTCCGAGGCCCGTTGGCTGATGCAAGTCGTGGGACCCACCAAGTGTAATGCATTGTTTGGCTCAATCCATCGCCAAAATCGACTAGCCGATTGGCTTACCTATTTAAGCCACTAAATTTTCACACCTTTCCGATGTGGGAGATGTGGGACTACACTTGGGGCATCACAAGCACCCCACCTTACAAAGGCGACGCCCTCATCGCGACATGACAATTGGCACATCCCAAGAGGGCCATGCGATATGGACTCTAGAGGTGGCTCCCACCATGCTCACGCGGTGTAGCACTTAGCCCCATATAGCACTTCGCTTAAGATTTTCACCGGCAACCGCTCGATACCATTTGTCACACCGGTCCGCAGCCCGCTGGCCTGTGCAAGTCGTGGGACCCACCAAGTGTAATGCATTGTTTGGCTCAATCCATCGCCAAAATCGACTAGCCGATTGGCTTACCTATTTAAGCCACTAAATTTTTCACACCTTTCCCGATGTGGGAGATGTGGGACTACACTTGGGGCATCACAATCACCCCCACCTTACAAAGGCGACGTCCTCATCGCGACATGACAATTGGCATATCCCAAGATAGCCGGTGATGTGGACTCTAGAGGTGGCTCCTACGGGCTCTAGAGGTGGCTCTTATGGGCTCTAGAGGTGGCTCCTACGGGCTCTAGAGGTGGCTCCTACGGGCTCTAGAGGTGGCTCTTATGGGCTCTAGAGGTGGCTCTTATGGGCTCTAGAGGTGGCTCTTATGGGCTCTAGAGGTGGCTCCTACGGGCTCTAGAGGTGGCTCCTACGGGCTCTAGAGGTGGCTCTTATGGGCTCTAGAGGTGGCTCTCACCATGCTCACGCGGTGTAGCACTTAGCTCCACATAGCACTTAGCCCCACATAGCACTTAGCCCCAAGATAGCACTTAGCCCCAAGATAGCACTTAGCCCCAAGATAGCACTTAGCCCCAAGATAGCACTTAGCCCCAAGATAGCACTTAGCCCCAAGATAGCACTTAGCCCCAAGATAGCACTTAGCCCCAAGATAGCACTTAGCCCCAAGATAGCACTTAGCCCCATATAGCACTTCGCTTAAGATTTTCAGCTGGCAACCGCTCTGATACCATTTGTCACACCCCGGGTCCGCAGGCCCGTTGGCGCTGTGCAAGTCGTGGGACCCACCAAGTGTAATGCATTGTTTGGCTCAATCCACTGTCAAAATCGACTAGCCGATTGGCTTACCTATTTAAGCCACTAAATTTTTCACACCTTTCCCGATGTGGGAGATGTGGGACTACACTTGGGGCATCACAATCACCCCCACCTTACAAAGGCGACGTCCTCGTCGCGACATGACAATTGGTACATCTCAGTGTAGCCAGACGATGTGGACTCTAGAGGTGGCTCCTACGGGCTCTAGAGGTGGCTCCCACCATGCTCACGCGGTGTAGCACTTAGCCCCGCATAGCACTTAGCCCCGCACTTCCGGCTAGCAACTTCTCTGATACCATTTGTCACGTCTAAAAGTAAATTTGATTTCACATAAAATATGATAAGTGGTTTTGGTTTCATGCGATCTCAATTAATTGTGAATAATGTTTTATTTGGAAGTTTTTGAAGAAAAGAAGTAATTTGAATGTGTTTCAACAGTTTAATGGATTCAAATATTTTTCGTGACTTAGTATATGATAAAAATAGAGAAAAGTGAAATCCGTAAACTGTTTTAACTGAGATGATGAGATTTACGCTCGTCCACTTGATTTAAAATATTTATAATTTTGATAAGTGTAACATCGGCTAGTCGATTTTGGCGATGGTTTGAGCCAAACGACGATTACACTCGGTGGGTCCTGCTTACCTTGCATGAACTGCGGGCTCGGGATGTGATAAATAGTATCAGAAAAGTTGACAGCCGGAAGTGTGGAGCTAAGTACTATGCGGGGCTAAGTACTATACCGCGTAAGTGCGGTGCGAGCCGCCTCTAGAGTCCGCATCGCCTGGCTATACTGGGATGTGCCAATTGTCATACTGCGACGAGGACGTCGCCTTTGTAAGGTGGGGTGATTGTGATGCCCCAAGTATGAATAGTCCCACATCAGGAAATGAGTGAAAAATTTAGTGGCTTAAATAGGTAAGTCTATGACTCAAGTGTAACATCGGCTAGTCGATTTTGGCAGTGGTTTGAGCCAAACGACGCGTTACACTCGGTGGGTCCCTGCACCGCGCCAACCCCCCCCCCCCCAGCCTAACAATCCTGGACTTGTCCCTGCTCATGACAATCTTTTTGTTATTATCCTATCAGGTGCCAGACAGTTAATGAACCAAGATAAATAAATAAAAATACTTTAACATCACCTCTCTTGAATTGTTGTATATAATCATGCTTTGTTGTCTCTCCTCTCCAGTAGACATGCAAGGTTAAAAGGTGAGAATTGGTAAAGTAATTCCCAAGAGAAAATTAGTACAACAATTTTCCAAGAAGCAAAAAGCAATCATTTGTTCCTGGCCATTCTGGACAAAAGACTGAAGTTTCTCCTAATTTCCCACTACATCACGTACGTTAATAACCTTATCCATACCTTTCGGAGAAAATTGGTTGACATGAAGAGGTTGAGAGAGAGAACTTGAAGCCGAGAAAGAAAGAAGTTGAGGGAGAAAGAGGGAGAGAGAGAAATAGTAAGAGGAAATTGAGATACAAATTAAGAGAGACATCGAGGATGGAGAATACACAATGCATTAAAATGAGCTAAAATCTGACTGTCGATAGCGATAAGGACGTACCATTTAGAATAAAAAGTTCAATAACATTAATAGAAGTACCAACTCTTTGATTTTCTTTGAAAGGGAGAAATAGGAAGTTTAAATTGATATTAATAACTCAAAAATGTTCAACGTGTGTACACAAACATAAAATATATGAGACAAGAGAGATGTGCACTTACAAGTACACATGCAAACCCATGCATTGAATATATAAAAATTAGTACAGAGTAGTTGTGCATGCAGGTTCATGTGAATATTAATCTGTAGATCTTCGGCAATTAGAACACAGCACCAAGTCAATAAGAAAATGGGAGACCTGGAAACTTGTAACATCCAGATCTTACATTAACATACATCCAAATCAAGCATGATAGTCATTAATGGCATAGCACTAGATGAAAGATCAACATGCAGCCGTATCCAGTTTGAAAGCTATTAGTGTCATGGCATTATTCAGTATAGCAAGTTTCATCAAGAAATTCATTTTCCAGTGAATTTGTGAAGGAAACTCAATCATTATTCCAGTGTCAAGTTCCCTCCGTCAACGTTGTGACTCAGATGGACTCCTGTTTTGGCGATGCGAGAGTTCTCGCAAAAGAGCCAGGAACAGATGATAATACTACCCCATTCTTCTTAATTAATAAATCATTGAAAATAAAGATTTATTTTCAACATGCAAGATATATATTTGCAACAAAATTACAGTCAAAGAATACCAAAATAAACAGGACAAATGGGTTCAGTTAAGACTTTACACGCAATGAAGAATGAGACATTGGGCCAGGAATAAATCATTGAAAACAAAGATTCAGATATAAATGTAGTAAGTATGAAACTCCACGATGACAGATCATTCCAGGAATTATAGATCAATCGACATCATTTCAAGTATTCAGTAGTATGCACAAAATATAAACAAATAGTACTTCATAAGATTGCTTAAAAAAAGTATGTCATAAGACTCGCCAAATATTATATGAAAAGACCATTCCAAAGAAAAGAAGGTTAAAATTTTCTGTGGCAAGTAGTAAAAATACTAATGTTGGTTTAGGTTAATCTTCTAGATGAGTCATTAAATAATGCAACATCAATGGTAAGTAAAGAAACTTGTAAGACCTTTCTCAAGTTGAGAAGGTTAAATTTTAGTTACAACTAGCAGAATATTTTAGGTTGGTTAATATTAATTTTGTCGATCATTTATTGAATATGGCAATTTCAGCCATAATTGGGAGAAGTCGCATGGCCCCCAGGGTAATCAACAATACAAAAATATCTTTCTCAAAATACAGAATGAATACCAAAGGTTTTAAAAATAACGGCTAAAATCTGACCATTCGTAGCAATTGGGGCATAATGGTCCAAAGAAAAGTTCTCTAAAATAGTAATATATAGAAGTACCAACTCTGTGATTTTCTTTAAAAAAAAGGGGGAAATAAATAGTTAAAATGGCAATAATAACCAAAAGATGTCCGACGTGTACACGATTAAGAAACCATAAGGGAAGTAACTCCTAATCTCTATACAGTACTTGTCTCAAACACCCCAACGTATAACATTCCTCCTAGAATATCAGATATCATCTAAATTTAGCTGATATCTGATGGTGATAGGAAAAAAAAGGAGCAATCCTCCGCAGATTATTTTCCTTCATGATCTTCTGTATCTGTTTACCACTGAACTTGGTGCCACAAGCAGTGGAGAAGATTCAGGACATCCGACTGACATCGAGCACTGCTGCTCTTTCTACCAGTCTGGAAACTCAGCTGGTGCTTCAATTTACAACTGTACATTTTGAACTGAAACACAAGCAGTAGAAACAAAAGGTAGAGTATTAGCAAGGAATATGACCTACATTAATTGAATTTATTACCATCGAAAGTTATTAAAAGTTTAATTAAAGCATATACAGTGAGATAAGAATGGAAGTCTATTCGCAAAAAGAAACAAATGCTAAAAATCATACCTCAATCACCACTAATTGGGTACGAACTTGGGATTGGATTCTGAGCCTCAGAATATTTGATGGAACATCATTCTCTATTAATGAGAGAAACTTCATTTCTATCAAGTGGGCATTCTGCATTGTAATCAGAAAGCCTCATCTCCTAAATTCACAATCGATACATTACCACTCCCTTTATTGGACATGCGTGCCTTTTTAAGGAAATTTTGATTTAGGGATTGTACATCTAAATACATTGATTCAAATGAGAAATAAGTGGCAAGTGCAATATACCAAAATCAAAACAATATCTGGTAGGATATATAAATTAATGAATCCATGTATTCTGTTCACATGGGGTATGTATCTAGAGATATATATGGAATGCATGAGCTGCACCAAATCAAAACAATAATTGTTAGTTTGTTACTATATACATAATTACCTACAAAAATGCATATACATATATAATTCATGAAACTAGAAGGTGTGGTACATTGAGAGATACAGATACACCTGCTAGGTGCACATATCTATGGATAATTCAATTCGCCAACATCTTAGCGAATATGGTACATTAAGTTTCAAATATAGAATAATTGAATCATGATACTATTTTAAATCCACGATTTAGTGTGTAACATTGAGTTTTTATTGAAATAACCGTCATGAAGCATCTCACAAAAACCCTTTTGCTATTATCCCATCAGGTGCGGACAGTTAATGAACAAAGAGGAAAAAAAAAATACTTTAACATCACTCTTAAATTGTTGTGTGTCCTGCTTTGTTGTCTCTTCAGTAGACATACAAATAGGTTAAAAGGTGAGAACAGGTAAAGTAATTCCCAACAGAAAATTAGCATAAGTCATTACTCATTTTTATCAAGAAAAAAATGAGTAACCATCTGTTCCTGTTGCTTCAGAACAAAAGAATGAAGAAGAAATTAGCAGCACCATGCAAAGTGGCTACTTTCCAGTACCACGAAAAGTGAACAGCAGATACAGCTGATTCAGCGGAAACATTCAAATCTGAGTCTAAACGTCTACTTGGGTACAATAGTTCATGTTGGGAGTCGAGGTGACGCCCACACCGCCGCGGAAGCTGAATTAACCCCCGAGAGTAACTAACCAACTTACAAGCAATAGGGAATACAAAAACAATAAGTAAATGAGATCGAGAAATTCAATGGGAAGAATGATTTTTCCTATTGAAGGATGCAGATGAAAAATTCGTTGATTTCGCAAAAGTTGCACAAAGCTTTGGCGGGAAAAGAGAAGAAGCACAAGGACATGTCTGATGAGGATTGGGAAGAGCTAGATCTAGAAGCACGGGCGTCGATCATCCTTTGCCTTAAAATGGATGTAGCTTTCTTGGTGGACGGGGAGGAAACGGCTGCGGGCGTGTGGTTAAAGTTAAAGAGCACCTTCATGACAAAGAGTCTAACGAATCGGATCTATTTAAAATCTAAATTGTACACTTGCAAGATGGAGGAAGGCTCGTCAATCCGGGAGTACATCAACAAGTTTGATAGGATCATATCAGACTTAAAAGACATAGATGTGAAAGTAGGAGATGAGGATCAGGCGCTTCTACTACTTCTGTCTCTGCCGAAGTCTTATGAGAACCTGGTGCAAACACTGATGCTAGTAGGAGACGATCTGACGATAGATGAGACTAGAACGGGGCTTCTAGCGGATGATCTTCGAAAGATTACAACCAGTGACATGACTACTGGTGGTAACAAAGAACAAGCGCAGGGATTGTTTGCTAGAGGAATGAGCAATGAGCGAGGAAAAGGCAAGGGAGAAAAGTCTAGATCAAAATCGAGACCTCTTGCGGAAAGACCGTGTTTCAAATGCGGTGAGCTAGGGCATTTCAAAGTCAATTGTCCTAACAAGAGAGTAAGTGAGAAGAAGAATAACAACAAGACTGAGAGAAGAGAGGGCAAGGAAGAGGCGAGCTACGTTTCAGAGGAAGGGAGCGATAAGGAGTGCTATGTCGTCACGGGTGGCGAGGATATCTCCGGAAAGTGGATACTTGATTCTGGTTGCTCTTACCACATGTGTCCAAATAGAAAGTGGTTTACTACCTACAGAGGCATTGATGGTGGAACCGTATTGATGGGGAACAACCATGCTTGTAAAACGGTGGGGCTAGGTAATATCAAAATCAAGATGCATGATGGAGTGGTTCGAACCTTGACGGATGTGAGGCACGTTCCCGACTTGCGGAAGAATCTCATTTCAGTTGGTGCATTGGACTCCGGTGATTGCAAGATTGTCACTAAAAATGGAGTGAAGAAGGTTATTCATGGTTTCTTAGTAGTGATGAAGGGTGTTCGTTACGGTAATTTATATACTCTCTCAGGTACGACGGTGACCGGAGATGCAGCGGTTGGAACTGAAGGAAGTGGTGGAGACCCATGTGAGCACACACGGTTATGGCATAGGCGGCTTGGGCATATGTCAGAGAAGGGTCTAGTTCTTCTTGGTAAAGAGGGTCTGCTGAAGAATCTGAAGGAACCTAGTATGGATTTTTGTGAGGATTGTGTGTATGGAAAGTCACACAGGGTTCAGTTTCTGAGAAGCAAGTCTAAGAGCAGAGGGATATTAGATTATGTACACACGGATGTTTGGGGTCCAGCTCAGACCACTTCTAAGGGTGGTTCAAGATATTATGTCTCGTTCATAGATGACTATTCGAGGTATGCTTGGATTTATTTTCTGAAGCATAAGAATGAGGTGTTCGAGACATTCAAGAAGTGGAAAATAATGGTTGAGAACAGGACGGGAAAGAAATTGAAGACACTGAGATCTGATAATGGTACAGAGTATACAGATGGTGCTTTCAAGAAGTTCGCGGATCGAGGGCATTGCCGCATTAATCGACGCTTAGATCTACACCACGCCAGTAACGGGTCGCAGAGAGATCGAACCAACACCGCGGAGAAAGCAGTGAGTATGCGATCTTATGCTGGTTTGGGCAAAGAATGGTGGGCAGAGTCGATTGTTACAGCTTGCTATATAGTGAATCGATCTCCACATTCTACATTGGATGGTGATGCACCCTACAGGGTGTGGTCAGGGGAGCATGCAGATTATGAGAGGCTCCGGATTTTCGGGTGTACCGCCTACTATCACGTCAACGAGGGAAAGCTTGACACGAGGGCCAAGAAGGCAATCTTCTTGGGATATGCAAAGGGTGTAAAAGGCTATCGGTTTTGGTGTACGGAAGATTCGAAGTTCGTGATCAGCAGGGATGTCACCTTTGATGAGAAATCCATGATTGCTAGGGCGCCCAAGGATGATGGTGTTAGGACTGATGAGGCTTCTAAGTCTCAGGTTATTGAAATAGAACCTAAAGACCAACCAGGTTCTAGTCGTGTTCAAGTGGGAAGTCAGGTAGATGATGAGCTTGAGCAGGAGGAGGTTCAGCAGGAGAATACACAGGCACTACAACAACAACAGCTCGAGGATAGTTTGGCTTCCACTAGGCCAAGGCGAGCATACAAGCATGTACAGAAACTGGGGGCTGATCAACCCCTGAAGCACTATGGGCAGGTTAATTTGGTTGAATACGCACTCTCGGTGAAGGAGGATGAGCCGGTCTCCTTCAAGGAAGCTATTCGGGACAAGGATAGTGAGAGTTGTTTGGTTGCGATGGAGGAAGAGATGGAATCTCTTCGGAAGAACCAAACATGGGAGGTGGTCCCATTGCCCGTAGGAAGAAAAGCTATTGGTTATAAGTGGGTGTATAAAAGAAAGGAAGATTTTTCAGAGCTCGGTGGTACAAGGTACAAGGCGAGGCTAGTGGCTAAGGGTTTTGCACAGAAAGAGGATGTGGATTACAATGAGATATTTTCTCCGGTGGTGAAACACACTTCTATTCGGGTGCTGTTGAGTATTGTTGCTCATGGTGATCTTGAGCTGGAACAACTCGATGTTAAAACGGTCTTCTTGTACAAAGACTTGGATGAAGAGATCTACATGCATCAACCTGAGGGCTACAAGGTTGAGGACAAGGAGGATCATGTGTGTCGTTTGAAGAAGTCACTGTATGGATTGAAGCAATCTCCCCGACAGTGGTACAAGCGATTTGACTCCTTTATGCTGAAGCATGGGTTTTCCCGAAGCGACTATGATTATTGCGTTTACATTCGGAAGCTTCGTGGAGGTAATTATATCTATCTCTTTTTGTATGTGGATGATATGCTTATTGCTTCTAAGAGCAGGGTGGAGATAGATAGGCTGAAATCTCAACTTGGTGAAGAGTTCGAGATGAAGGACATGGGCACTGCTAGAAAAATACTGGGTATGGAGATTAGAAGAGAGCGGGCGAACCGACGATTGTTCTTGAGTCAGAAGGGCTACATAGAGCGGGTGATCGCGAGGTTCGGGATGCAAAGTGCTAAGTCGGTGGTGACTCCATTGGCTCCACACTTTAGGCTTTCTGGTAAACAATCTCCTACTACAGCGGAAGAGAATGTGCACATGGAGCGTGTGCCCTATGCTAGTGCAGTTGACAGCTTAATGTACGCAATGGTGTGTACACGCCGGATATTTCACAGCGGTCAGGTCGAGATTCATGGCGAATCCGGGAAAGGCGCACTGGGAAGCAGTGAAGTGGGTCCTGAGGTACTTAAAGGGTACCGTTGATATGGGTCTATGTTTTGGTGGAGAAACATGTCAGATTGATGAGTTTGTGGACTCTGATTATGCGTGCGATCTAGATAGACGGCGATCTACTACTGGTTATGTATTCAGGATACATGGGGCTCCGATTAGTTGGCGATCGATGTTGCAGGCTACAGTGACACTTTCTACTACAGAGGCCGAGTACATGGCCATGACGGAGGGAGTGAAGGAAGCATTGTGGTTGTGGGGTCTTCTAGATGATTTGGGAATTGAACAGGAGAACGTGAACCCGTGGTGCGACAGTCAGAGTGCGATTCACTTGGCGAAGAATCAAGTTCATCATGCTCGTACCAAGCATATCGATGTCAGGTATCATTTCGTGCGGGATGTCATAGAGGAAGGTGATATTTCTCTCATGATGGTACACACGAATGAGAATCCCGCGGACATGTTAACCAAGGTGGTCACAGGTAGCAAGTTTAAGCATTGCTTCGATTTGCTTCATATCAACCCGTGTTGATGCAGAAGTGCAGAACTACGATTAGCTTGATCTCGGTCAGAGGGTACGTAGGCAACCATGGTACAATGGTGCAGCTGGTTTGGTCTCGAATTGGCCTGATTTGGCGTTCGCGGTATTCTTCTGATGTTCGTTCAAAATTTTAGGTTTATCGAATGTTGTACGAGGTGGAGAATTGTGAACGTGGGGGGCATGGGGGGACACAGGACAGTGAGTGTCCCCCATGCCCCCCCCCCCCCTCCTCTATGCCTCTCCCATACCTCCCCTCCATGCCTCTCCCATGCCCCTCTTTCTCTCCCATACCTCTACCTCCCCCCTACTCTTCCTCCACACTCACCCCCTTTCTTCTATAAATAAGAGAGGTAGTGAGGTAGAGAGTGAGGAGGTTGTGTGAAGTTTGAGGAGAGAAAGGCTAGAGCGGTGATTTTAAGATAATCACACGCGGTATTTTGAGAGATCTCAAGTTTGAGATCTTCTCTGTTTCAAGCTTTGTAATTTCTTGTGCTCAAATAAGAAATTATTTGTGCTGCTCCCGTGGACATAGGCAAGTTTGCCGAACCACGTAAATCTGTTGTCTCGTCTCATTTACTTATTATTTTTGTATTCGCTATTGCTTGTAAGTTGGTTAGTTACTCTCGGGGGTTAATTCAGCTTCCGCGGTGGTGTGGGCGTCACCTCGACTCCCAACAGTTCAAGAGATGAACCGCCCTGCTGAATGAATTTGCTGCCTCAGCAGATAAAGAAAAATTATTCTAGAGATAGCTACTAAGTAATACTGTTGAATAATTGATTCAAAATTAGTTGCTTATCTTTAGGAGAACGTGGTTAAGTGTTGTTAGTAGTGGTTATTTGGATGTTTTTATTTATTAGTGGTTAATGTGATCCCTATTTTCTAGTATTTTCAGTTTTATCTTAGTGTTATTTAAGGAGCTGTGTACTTGATATTTTTGTGGGCAATGAAATATTATTCAATTATTAAACTTCCTCTCCTTTTTTCCCAACATGGTATCAGAGCCTTTGTGAGGATTTTAAAAAAAAATAGAGTGATCAACCTTTGTTATTAATGGCATCCAATAATTTTTCGCCTCCATACCCCATCCTCAATGGAGGCAATTATCAATCTTGGTCTATCAAGATGAAATTGGTGAAGAACAAGCAAATATGGCACAAGCAGTTGAAGAAGAAATTTTACTCTAGGAATCATGGTGAGATGTGCATCATGGAGTGATTGAGACAAGTGCTCTTTCAATATTTGTGGAGAGAGGTGCTCCTTTTTAAGAGAATATTGATGATTATGTGCATCAACAAGATAGAGATGAGAAGTGCATCACAAAGTGAAGAGAAGTGTTTGACAAGATTATGGAGAGAAGTGCTCTATGAAGATTCAAGAGGAATAATAAGAAATTTTGAATCAAGGGAGAATGTTGAATAATTGATTCAAAATTAGTTGCTTATCTTTAGGAGAACGTAGCTAAGTGTTGTTAGTAGTGGTTATTTGGATGTTTTTATTTGTTAGTGGTTAATGTGATCCCTATTTTCTAGTATTTTCAGTTTTATCTTAGTGTTATTTAAGGAGTCGTGTACTTGATATTTTTGTGGGCAATGAAATATTATTCAATTATTAAACTTCCTCTCCTTTTTTCCCAACATGGTATCAGAGCCTTTGTGAGGATTTTAAAAAAAAATAGAGTGATCAACCTTTGTTATTAATGGCATCCAATAATTTTTCGCCTCCATACCCCATCCTCAATGGAGGCAATTATCAATCTTGGTCTATCAAGATGAAATTGGTGAAGAACAAGCAAATATGGCACAAGCAGTTGAAGAAGAAATTTTACTCTAGGAATCATGGTGAGATGTGCATCATGGAGTGATTGAGACAAGTGCTCTTTCAATATTTGTGGAGAGAGGTGCTCCTTTTTAAGAGAATATTGATGATTATGTGCATCAACAAGATAGAGATGAGAAGTGCATCACAAAGTGAAGAGAAGTGTTTGACAAGATTATGGAGAGAAGTGCTCTATGAAGATTCAAGAGGAATAATAAGAAATTTTGAATCAAGGGAGAATGTTGAATAATTGATTCAAAATTAGTTGCTTATCTTTAGGAGAACGTAGCTAAGTGTTGTTAGTAGTGGTTATTTGGATGTTTTTATTTGTTAGTGGTTAATGTGATCCCTATTTTCTAGTATTTTTAGTTTTCTCTTACTGTTATTTAAGGAG
This sequence comes from Asparagus setaceus, assembly GCA_012295165.1. Lineage (NCBI taxonomy): Eukaryota > Viridiplantae > Streptophyta > Magnoliopsida > Asparagales > Asparagaceae > Asparagus > Asparagus setaceus. The sequence continues at coordinate 36,693,682 of CM022705.1, forward strand.
CTGTGTACTTGATATTTTTGTGGGCAATGAAATATTATTCAATTATTAAACTTCCTCTCCTTTTTCCCAACAAATACAGCAATACTTACAAGAAGAACAAAAAAAATGAAATAAAAATTTTTAGCGGCATACCTCTGTCAAAGATGAGCATACACTGAAGATGACAACAACATATAAAACCAGCAGAGAATGTTACTCTTCCCTTTGGTGTTTCCCATATATCAATACTACATCCAGAGAGAAACTTTAGGATTCCATTTAAAGCATAAATACAAGAATGAGATAGAGAAAGTGATGTTACTACATTAGAAGATAGATATGAGAGAAAATAAATCCAAGACTAAGCAAGGCCTTTCAATACTTGCATAATTGAACTCAAAAACCGAGTCTTGTATCAATCATGACACGTCTACACTGTTTTTGTTGTCAACTGAAACACAAATGAGATTCTACATACATGAGTATGAACACAAATATATAACATGATCAAGAATACATACGCAAAAGATATATGACAAGACAGATATGCAATTACAAATACACATGCAAACTCACACATGTGAATATATAAATGTTAGTAGTGCATAGTTGTGATCAAGTGAATCTTAATCTGTAAATCTTATTCAATTACCACTTGGCGTAAAGTCAATGAGAAAATGAGTGACCTGGAAGCTCGTAACATCTAGATCTTATATCATCCAGATCAAGCGTGAAACTCATCGATGGCATAGCACTAGATGAAAGATCAATGTACAACCATGCCCAGTTCCAAAGCTATTAATAGCATGTCATTATTCAGTATAACAAGCTTCAGCTAGAAATTTATTTCCAACGACTTGGGAAGGAAACTCAATCAGTGCTCCAGTAGGAAGTGGCCTCTGTCAAGTTGTGATTCAGAATGGACTCCTGTTTGGGAGATGCACAAGTTCGAGCAGAATATGCCCGGTTAAATTATTAATCTCGGTTTAGGTAAATTTTGCAGATGATTCAGCGAATATGGCAACATAAACAGTGGCTAAAGAAACTGTAAAGACCTTTCTCAAGTAGAGAAGTTAAAATTTAACTTACAACTGAATATTTTAGATATGTTCAGGTTAATTTTGTAAACCATTCATTGAATATTGCAATTTCAGCAGTAAATGGAAGAAACTTCCCATGGCACCCATGCTTGTAAACAAACAAAAAACATGTTCTCAAAATACAGAATGAAGTTACAAGAAGTTTACAAATAATAGTTAAACGATAACAAGTAGGAGAGGATGAATTATAAAATTGCATTGCATTCATATGAAAATTAATGCTCGCACAGAGAACTCCTCGTAACGGTTCTGACAAAAGGAAGAACCTGCAAGCTCTGTAAAAGCACCAGAAAAAAATAAGGCACAAGAAAATAAGCAAGCAATCAAGGACAAACAACTAATAGGAATCAAATAACTGTAAAAATCAAATTAAAATAATATGAAACGTTCAGTGGGTATGGTATTAAAACCATCCAAGCAATTCTGCAGTTGATAACACATACACGGCTACAGCAAAACTTACAGAATATGACTGTATAAGTTACAAAATAGTATTCCTGCAAAACTGTCATTCTTCTAGTCACCCCTGGATTAACTGCAAATTAGAAGAAACTGCAGGCATCTGATTCTAGTGAACCAAAGAGGGCAAAGTTTCTTCTTTACTTTGAACAGAATGGCAGCCTCGCAACTTCTGAGTATGAATGACCAGAAGTTTAATGCTCGCCCAATCCCCAGTGGACATTACAGGGAAAATTTTCAATCAGAGCTCGATTCTGCCCTTATTGGGTCACATTGAATGGCTCTTTGGCTGAAGTGGACTGAACATTTAATCTTCATCTATCTTATTCTTCAAATGAGTGGATGCAAATCTTCTCAAGTAGCAATGGCAATCTTCTCCTAGTTGCTGTGAACTTAGCTCCATGGCTACCCTAAATTCCTGTAAACATATAGAGTGATGCAGACCGCCGCTTTGTACATGGATGCGGCTTCCTTGCCAGGTACCATTTATAGGCTTACCTTGAACTTGTTGCTTGTAGACTTGCGCATTCATTTGAACATGCCCTGATCTTGCTCGGACCAATTCAACACACGACTTAATCAGTCTTTTCAAATACTTAATCGTTCCTCTGTTCAAATTCGTCCCTAATATCTTCCACTTGAACTGATCTCAGTGATGAGTCCTCTGCTATTCTTGACCCCTTCACTGGTTTCTCTTCTATATTCTGAACTGGTCTCCTCGGATCACATAAGCCCACCAAGTCACCATTCTCCTTAACAACTCCCTCATTATGACTGACCACAACAAGCTCTATTCTCCATTAGGACCTAGAGGGCTCGGTCGATCCTTAATCCTCTGACCGCCTGTTCTGTGTCTCTGCGAAATCTCCCCATTGGACAACTTAATGTGTTCTTATCAACAATAGCTGATGCTGATATTGGCGGTGTTTTAGCTTGACAAGTATTCTCGAAGATTGAGAAGATGAGTTGGTTGTGTAAGGGGAGGATCTCTTGGGCAAGGGTCAAAAGGCAGAGCTTGTTAAGTTCAGCTTTACTTAGCCTCTGAGAAAGCAATAATTGTTAATATATACATAATTCATGAAATTGGAAGGTATTATACATCGAGATAGAGATGCACCTGCCAAGTGCATGTATCTATGTATACTTGAATTCACTAAAGTTTTTGCGAATATGGTGGTCTATAACTAGTGTAAATGAAGTTTTATCAACATAAATGTTACAACTTTAACAGTACCTGTAGCAAAAAATTTAAATTCAAAGTTATGGTCCATCAATCATTGAAATTACTAGGTCTCTCAATTTTGTAAGTTTCAAAATAATCCCTCCAGTAGTCGTAGTAAGATATAAGAATTGGGCGACCTAATATTGTAATGATTTGAGAGACTAATTTCAAATATTCGGATATGATTATAGATATACATGTGGATATATATGTAGATATACATGCAGATACTAAACGGACATGAGAAAGCCATATAATATTGAAAAGAATATTGTTTATATAAGACAAGAGTTCAAGAATATGTTTGTTAGATCCAAAAGCTAAGATTAGATCCCTTGATCATCAAAATCAACCTCAAATTCATTAATCTAAGGATTAAAACAATTATTATGACCAATATATATTGGGCTATTTCAAATATGAATCAGATATATCATTACATATCCATATCCATAACCATAACCTATCCGATATAGATATTAGTAACCATATCCGATCATAACGGATATGGATATTTTTGGCACCCCTAATGGTTTCCATCCAAAGTCTTTACTGAAGTATGATCAATTTTAAACACTTAGGATAAAGTGATGAACTACATTAATAAACTTTGCCTTAATAACCCACCCTATTTTCCCTCTTCATTATGTTAATAACCTCATAGCCTAACGAAGAAATTTTGAGAGAGAGAGAGAGAGAGATTAGCAATAGGGCATAACGGTCAAAATAAAAGTTCTATAACTGTAATATTGACTCTCCGGTTTTCTTTAAAACGGGAAAATAAATAGTTAAATTTGATAATAATAAGTCAAAAATATTTGATCGTGTACATAATTAATCATAATCACAAGTAGGGATCATAACTCATAAGTGAGGTTCCTAGTGTCTATACAGTACTTATCTAAAACACTCCTAACATGTAGTATTCCTCCTAGAATTAGCAACAGCTAGCTCAGCCAAATCAGAGTGGTCGCATGAAAGAGAATTCTCTTCTTCATCATCCCTTTTGCATCTATTGCTGACTGAAACTTGTGACGCAACCAATGGAGAAGATTCAGGACTCGGGAGTGAAATCGAGCAATAATTTCCCAGCACCATTCTTGAATTTCAGCTGGGGCTTCAAGTTTAGATATCTCTATCTTTAACTGTAATACAAGCATTAAAACAAAAGGTTAGAGTAATATGATTTTACCATCTAAAACAATTAAAAGCATAATTAAATTATATACAGTGAGAGAAGAATGACAGTCTATTAGCAAAACAAAATGATATGAGGTTGTACCTTGATCACCCTGAAACTGGAAGCCCGGATATTTCCTTTGAATTTTGGGCAGAAAGCCTTCTGCCCATTCTCTGTAAATATAACAGAAATATAGTGAGATTCCAAGTAAAGTTTCTTACATTTATCCTTCACTTGTTATTTTCACAATTTTGTTGAATTTAAGTGATTAGCAATATGTCATAATTTGGTCTTTTAGTGCATTTTTTTTCTTTTCTTCTTTTTTTTCAATATAGTATAGGACCATATGCAGAAATTATAATACCCTTTTCTTGGAAATTTGGCTATGGACTCTATGTAAATTATATATAGCCAGAACCAAACTAAAGTCACATATTTGAAGGCTAAAGAGTAATGATGAGATAAAACAATTCAGTTATACCTGAAAGCGTCAAACGAATGTGGGATTGGATTTTGAGCCTCAGAATATTGGATGCAAAACCATTCTCCAAAGAGAAAAACTACAACTCTAGTAAGTACACATCCTGTATTGTAATAAAAAGGCCTCATCTCTTATATTCACAATCGATACATTACCACTCCTTTTATAGGCAAACAGTGCCTTGTTTTGGGGAAATTTTGATTTAGGGATTGTACATCTAAATACATTGATTCAAGTGTAGAAAATAGTGGCAAGTGCAATGTACCAAAATCAAAACAAAAACCTGGCAGGATATACCATTGATGAATTCATGTAATCTCTTCACATGGGTATGTATTTAGAGATATATGGAATGTACATGAGCCACCATATCAAAACAATAATTGTTAATACATACATAATTCATGAAATTAGAAGATATTATCCATCAAGATACAGATGCTTGCCAGGTGCACGATCTATGGATACTTGAATTCACTAAAGTTTTGTGAATATGGTGGTACATAACTAATGTAAATGAAAATTTATTGACATAAATGTTACAACTTCAACAGTACTGATGAGAAAAAATTAAAATCAAGCTTAAATCATTGAAATTGCTGGGCCTCTCAATTTTATAAGTTGTTCCAAATTAATCCCTCAAGTAGCAATAGTAAGATATAAGAATTGGGGACCTAATATCAATGCTAATTATTTGATAGACTAATTTCAAAATATTAGAGATTTTAGGACTAATATTGAACGAACTCTTTTCTAAAAAAGTGAGAATTATATTGGTAATTCTATTTATGTCTATGATGCATACATATTTAAAGTATCCTTCAGTTAACATCATCATCATCATCATCCCAATGATCACTAATATCTGAGAATTGACAGACTGGTACATGATGATAGGTTTGCAATTTTCAGATTTTTAAGCGGGCAGTCAAAGTTTGTTGGGGTGGGGGTGGGGTGGGCGAGGGGGGGGGGGGGAGATCAGAACTGGAAATGACATGGATTTAGCAGTCATTTAGACTTCTCAGGCCATTATAGTGTTAAAAGTCTAAGCAGAATTGGGCCAATTTCAGAACCTCAAATATTTTTGCATCCATACACTGGAATTGACCCAGTTCCATGAATTGAAATGAAGTACCTGAACATGCCAGTAAGAAATTTTGATAATGCCTCTTCAGAAAGAGTTGTGCTCACACTACCCATTTTGTCCTTCAAAGCTAGTAGTTCCTGTCAAAACAAGCACAGAGTTTAATACACATGCAGGTTCAAAGTAGCGTAAAAATTAACCATAAATAAGAAGATAGGCGGATCCACCTTGATCAAAATGGGCTCACGTGATCCCACTTTGGTCAAGGAGAACCAAGAACCCCTCTTAAGTTTGGGAGTTTCTCAGATAACTCCCCTTAACTTTTAAAATGTCACAAAACCCTCCTTAACTCTAGAGATTCTCAGAAAACCTCCTTCAACTTTCGATATTTCTAAAAAAAACCCTTAAAAGTGTGAAGCACAATTTCACTAGCAAAAACATCTCCTTGCGTAATTTTATTCACCCACGTGAAAATTGTGGTTAACACCATTAAGGGGTTTTCTTGTGAAAGATGTTGAAAGTTGAAGGGGGCTTTCTAAGAATCCCAAAAGTTAAGAAGGGTTTTGTGTAGTTTGATAGGTTAAAGGGGTTTATCTGAGAAATGCCCCAACCCAAGGAGAAAGTATCCGGTGCAACGTTTTTTCCACATAGGCATGCCTACATGGTGCATCCAACCTATCATAGAATCTATCATAGACCGCCACGTGGACCACTAATCCATAATTTCTAACCATACTCATTGGAAATAACAGAAAATCAAAGTAAATTTAAAAAAATCTGAAAATTAATCAATTTATTATTCTCTTTCCTTTTTTTCTTATCATCACGTTTCCACGTGGCGGTCTAGGATAGGTTGGATGCACCATGTAAGCATGCCTATGTGGAAAAAAACGTTGCACTGGATACTTTCTCCAACCGCCAAGGGGGATTTTCTGAAATTTATCCACTAAAAAACTCATCTTTCAATTCAAGTTCATAGCCTAAGAGCTATTGAGAAAGATGTATTTGATAGTATCACTAATGATGCAATTATGTACTTTTTTTCAAAATATGTTAAAATTATCGGGGGCAATTGTAGAAATTTTTTAATTATTAATTATATAGTGACGCCACTTTTCAGAATCATGGTTCCGCCACTGAGTAAACAACCAAGATTTGAACTTCTAAGATGGGAACTAGAAATTTTGAAGTGAAAATATATATGCAAAATTTTAAATATAGAATAATTGAATAATGATACCATTTCAACTCCACGATTTAGTGTGTATCAAGTTTCCATTGAAATAACCATCATGAAGCATCTTACAGTAACCGTTTTGTTATTATCCTATCAGGTATAGACAGTTAATGAACCAAGAGAAAAGAAAAATACTTTAACATCATAAATTATTGTGTAAACCCCGCTTTGTTGTCTCTTCAGTAGCATACCAATAGGTTAACAGGTGAGAATAGGTAAAGTAATTCCCAAGAGAAAATTAGCTTAAGTCACCAATCATTTTTCTCAAAGTAAAAATAAGTAACTATTTGTTCCTGTTGCTTCAGAACAAAAGAATGAAGAAGAAATTAGCAGCCCCGTGCAAAGTGGCTATTTTCCAGAATCACGAAAAAATCAAACAGCAGATACAGCTGATTCTGCAGAACATTCAAATCTGAGTCTAAACATCTACTTGGGTTCAATAGTTCAAGAGATGAACCACCTAGCTGAATGAATTTGCAGCCACAGCAGAAAAAGGAAATTTAGTCTAGAGACGGCTACTAATTAATACAGCCATACTTACAAGAACAAAAAAATAAATGAAATTAAAAAAATTAGCAGCATACCTTTATCAAAGATGAGCATACACTGAAGATGACAATAACAGAGAAAACCAGCAGAGAATGTTACTCTTCCCTTTGGTGTTTCCTGTCTATCAAGACTACATCCAGACAGAAACTTTAGGATTCCATTTAGAGCATAAATACAATAATATAATAGAGAAACTGATGTTACTACATTAGAATATAGATATGAAAGGAAATAAATCCAAGACTAAGCGACGCCTTTCAAATACTTGTACAATTGAACTCGAACACCGAGTCTTGTAGCAATCATGACATGCCTGTTTTTGTTGTAACCTGAAACACACAAGATTCTACATACATGAGAATAAACACAAATATATAACAATATCAAGAATATATACTAAAAGATATATGACAAGACAGATATGCATTCAGAAATAAAAATATGTAAAATCATACATGTGAATATAAAAATAAAAATGTTAGTAGTACATAGTTGTGATCAGGTGAATATTAATCTGTAGATCTTATTCAATTAGCACCCGGCGTAAAGTCGATGAGAAAATGAGTGACCTGGAAACTGGTAACATCTTGATCTTATATCAATGTACATCCAGATCAAGCATGAAAGTCATTAACGGCATAGCACTAGATGAAAGATCAGTGTACGACCATACCCAGTCCCAAAGCTATTAATAGCATGTCATTATTCAGTATAACAAGCTTCAGCAAGAAATTTATTTCCAACGACTTGGGAAGGAAACTCAATCAATACTCCAGTAGGATGTTACTATCAAGTTGTGATTCAGCATGGACTCCTGTTTGGGAGATGCATGAATTCAAGCATAAAATGCCAGTTTAAAATATGAATGTCGGTACCCACCGCGGGTGATCCGGACGGTTGGGAGGTTCTAATATGGCTCCCACGATCTTGGATTCGATTCGGCTGATTACCTATATATATATATATATATATATATATATATATATATATATATATATATATATATATATATATATATATATATAAAGCTCCTATAAACTTAAGTTGATAGGGAATAGTCATCCACCAACTTTTCTATCCATTGATGTTGCCTTAGGATCCATGAAAGATATATATATATATATATATATATATATATATATAGGTTAGTTTTGAAGACCAATCATTGAATATTGCAGTTTCAGCAATAAATGGGAGAAACTTCCCATGGCAGCCACGGTAGTAAACAAACAAAAACATGTTTTCAAAATACAGAACTAAGTTAATAAAGGTTTAACAAATAATAGCTAAAATGATAACGAAGGAGAGGAAGAATTGAAATTTTGCATTGCTTTCATATGAAAATTAATGCTCGCGACAGAACTCCTTGTAACGTTTCCAACGAAAGGAAGAACTTATGAGCTCTGTGAAGAGCACCAGAAAAGAAAAGATGTAAGGAAATAAGCAAGCAATCAAGGACAAACAACTAAAAGGAATCAAATAATTGTAAAAATCAAATTAAAATAATCTGAAACATTCAGTGAAGATGGTATTAAAACCATCCAAGCAATTCGCAGTTGATAATACATACACCGCTACCAGCTTAAACTTACAGAATATGACTGTATAAGTTACATAATAATATTCCTGCAAAACTGTCATTCTTGAGTCACCCTGGATTAGCTACAAATTACAAGAAACTGCAGGCATCTGATTGTAGTGGACCAAACAACCAAACAGGGCAAAGTTTCTGCTTTACTTTGAACAGACAGGCATGAATCTCAGAAATTTTCTGCCCGCCCAATCCCCAGCAGACATTACAGGGAAATCTTTCAATCAGAGCTCGATTCTGCCTTTATTGGGTCACATTGAATAGCTCTTTGGCTGAAGTAGACCAAACATTTGATCTTGATCTATCTTATTCCCCAAATGAGTGGATGCAAATCTTCTCAAGTAACAATGGCCAATCTTCTCCTAGTTGCTGTGGATTTAGCTCCATGGCTACCCTAAATTCCTGTAAAGATATAGAGCGATGCAGACCGCCACTTTGTACATGCATGTGGTTTCCTTGCCAGATACCGTTTATAGGCTTACCTTGAACTTGTTGCTTGTAGACTTGCGTATTCATTTGAACATGCCCTGATCTTGCTCCGACTAATTCAACACACGACTTAATCAGTCTTTTCAAATACACATCTAACCCATTATTCAACAAATTAGCACAGTCCATAGTCACGCTGGATAGGCTTTGAGAATCTGCTATTCTCTCCATATGTATTCTCAAATCCTCGGAATGGCACAATTCACCATTATCAAAGCTACTACTGGTAGAGTCTGACGTCAAAGGCCTTTGAGCTCCGCCAACACTTGAGGGCAAAAGGGATACCAAGAGGAGCCTGAAGTGGAACTTTTGCTGCTGAATTCAAATCGTTCCTCTGTTCAAAACCCTCCCTTATATCATCCACTTGAACTGATCTCAGTGGTAAATCCTCTGCTATTCTTGACCTCTTCACTGGTTGCTCTGCTGAACCTTCTTCTATATTCTGAACTGATCTCCTCGAATCACATATGCCCACTAAGTCACCATTCTCCTTAACAACAGCCTCATTATGACTGGCCACAACAAACTCTATTCGCCCATTAGGACCTAGAGGGCTCGGTCGATCCTTAATCCTCTGACCGCCTGTTCTGTTTCTCTTTGAAATCTCACCATTGCACAACTTGACTGCATTCTTATCAACAACAACTGATGCTGATACTGGCGGTGTTTTAGCTTGACAACCATTCTTAAAGATTGAGAAGATGAGTTGGTTGTGTAACGGGATGTTCTCTTGCCCAAGGATCAAAAGGCAGAGCTTGTTAAGTTCAGCTTTACTTAGCTTCTGATAAAGCAATAATTGTTAATATATACATAATTCATGAAATTGGAAGGTATTATACATCGAGATAGAGATGCACCTGCCAAGTGCATGTATCTATGTATACTTGAATTCACTAAAGTTTTGCGAATATGGTGGTCTATAACTAGTGTAAATGAAGTTTTATCAACATAAATGTTACAACTTTAACAGTACCTGGAGCAAAAAATTTTAAAATCAAAGTTATGGTCCATAAATCATTGAAATTACTAGGTCTCTCAATTTTGTACGTTTCAAAATAATCCCTCCAGTAGTCGTAGTAAGATATAAGAATTGGGCGACCTAATATTGTAATGATTTGAGAGACTAATTTCAAATATTCGGATACGGTTAGAGATATACATGTGGATATATATGTAGATATACATGCGGCTGCTAAACGGACATGAGAAAGCCATAAATGTTGAAAAAATATTGTTTATATAATACAAGAGAGTTCAAGAATATGTTTGTTAGATCCAAAAGCTAAGATTAGATCCTTGATCATCAAAATCAACCTCAAATTCATTAATCTAAGGATTAAAACAATTATTATGACCAATATATATTGGGCTATTTCAAATATGAATCAGATATATCACTACATATCCATATCCATAACCATAACCTATCCGATATAGATATTAGTAACCATATCCGATCATAACGGATATGGATATTTTTGGCACCCCTAACATCCAAAGTCTTTACTGAAGTATGATCAATTTTAAACACTTAGTACAAAGTGATAAACTACATTAATAAACTTTGCCTTAATAACCCACCCTATTTTCCCTCTTCATTATGTTAATAACCTCATAGCCTCACGAAGAAATTTTGAGAGAGAGAGAGAGAGAGATTAGCAATAGGGGCATAACGGTCAAAATAAAAGTTCTATAACAGTAATATTGACTCTCCGGTTTTCTTTAAAACGGGAAAATAAATACTTAAAATTGATAATAATAACTCAAAAATATTTGATCGTGTACATAATTAATCATAATCACAAATAGGGATCATAACTCATAAGTGAGGTTCCTAGTCTCTATACAGTACTTATCTAAAACACCCTAGCATGTAGTATTCTTCCTAGAATTAGCAACAGCTAGCTCAGCCGAATCAGAGTGGTGGCATGAAACGGAATTCTCTTCTTTATCATCCTTTTGCATCTGTTGCTGACTGAAACTTGTGACGCAACCAATGGAGGAGATTCAGGACTCGGGAGTGAAATCGAGTAGTAATTTCCCAGCACCATTCTTCAAATTCAGCTGGGGCTTCAAGTTTAGATATCTCTATCTTTAACTGTAACACAAGCATTAAAACAAAAGGTTAGAGTAATATGATTTTACCATCTAAAACAATTAAAAGCATAATTAAATTATATACAGTGAGAGAAGAATGACAGTCTATTAGCAAAACAAAATGATATGAGGTTGTACCTTGATCACCCTGAAACTGGAAGCCCGGATATTTCCTTTGAATTTTGGGCAGAAAGCCTTCTGCCCATTCTCTGTAAATATAACAGAAATATAGTGAGATTCCAAGTAAAGTTTCTTACATTTATCCTTCACTTGTTATTTTCACCATTTTGTTGAATTTAAGTGATTAGCAATATGTCATAATTTGGTCTTTTAGTGCATTTTTTTTCTTTTCTTCTTTTTTTTCAATATAGTATAGGACCATATGCAGAAATTATAATACCCTTTTCTTGGAAATTTGGCTATGGACTCTATGTAAATTATATATAGCCAGAACCAAACTAAAGTCACATATTTGAAGGCTAAAGAGTAATGATGAGATAAAACAATTCAGTTATACCTGAAAGCCAAACGAATGTGGGATTGGATTTTGAGCCTCAGAATATTGGATGCAAAACCATTCTCCAAAGAGAAAAACTACAACTCTAGTAAGTACACATCCTGTATTGTAATAAAAGGCCTCATCTCTTATATTCACAATCGATACATTACCACTCCTTTTATAGGCAAACAGTGCCTTTTTTGGGGAAATTTTGATTTAGGGATTGTACATCTAAATACATTGATTCAAGTGTAGAAAATAGTGGCAAGTGCAATGTACCAAAATCAAAACAAAAACCTGGCAGGATATACCATTGATGAATTCATGTAATCTCTTCACATGGGTATGTAGTTAGAGATATATGGAATGTACATGAGCCACCATATCAAAACAATAATTGTTAATACATACATAATTCATGAAATTAGAAGATATTATCCATCAAGATACAGATGCGCCTGCCAGGTGCACGTATCTATGGATACTTGAATTCACTAAAGTTTTTGTGAATATGGTGGTACATAACTAATGTAAATGAAAATTTATTGACATAAATGTTACAACTTCAACAGTACTGATGAGAAAAAAAATTAAAATCAAGCTTAAATCATTGAAATTGCTGGGCCTCTCAATTTTATAAGTTGTTCCAAATTAATCCCTCAAGTAGCAATAGTAAGATATAAGAATTGGGGATCTAATATCAATGCTAATTATTTGATAGACTAATTTCAAAATATTAGAGATTTTAGGACTAATATTGAACGACCTCTTTTCTAAAAAAGTGAGAATTATATTGGTAATTCTATTTATGTCTATGATGCATACATATTTAAAGTATACTTCAGTTAACATCATCATCATCATCCCAATGATCACTAATATCTGAGAATTGACAGACTGGTACATGATGATAGGTTTGCAATTTTCAGATTTTTAAGCAGGCAGTCAAAGTGTGTGTTGGGGTGGGGAGAGATCAGAACTGGAAATGACATGGATTTAGCAGTCATTTAGACTTCTCAGGCCATTATAGCGTTAAAAGTCTAAGCAGAATTGGGCCAATTTCAGAACCTCAAATATTTTTGCATCCATACACTGGAATTGACCCAGTTCCATGAATTGAAATGAAGTACCTGAACATGGCAGCAAGAAATTTTGATAATGCCTCTTCAGAAAGAGTTGTGCTCACACTACCCATTTTGTCCTTCAAAGCTAGTAGTTCCTGTCAAAACAAGCACAGAGTTTAATACACATGCAGGTTCAAAGTAGCGTAAAATTAACCATAAATAAGAAGATAGGATCCACCTTGATCAAAATGGGTCACGTGATCCCACTTTGGTCAAGGAGAACCAAGAACCCTCTTAAGTTTGGGAGTTTCTCATATAACTCCCCTTAACTTTTAAAATGTCACAAAACCCTCCTTAACTCTAGAGATTCTCGAAAACCTCCTTCAACTTCGATATTTCTAAAAACCCTTAAAAGTGTGAAGCACAATTTCACTAGCAAAAACATCTCCTTGCGTAATTTTATTCACCCGTGAAAATTGTGGTTAACACCATTAAGGGTTTTCTTGTGAAAGATGTTGAAAGTTGAAGGGGCTTTCTAAGAATCCCAAAAGTTAAGAAGGGTTTTGTGTAGTTTGATAGGTTAAAGGGGTTTATCGAGAAATGCCCCAACCCAAGGAGAAAGTATCGGTGCAGCGTTTTTCCACATAGGCATGCCTACATGGTGCATCCAACCTATCATAGAATCTATCATAGACCACCACATGGACCACTAATCCATAATTCCTAACCATACTCATTGGAAATAATGAAAATCAAAGTAAATTTAAAAAATCTGAAAATTAATCAATTTATTATTCTCTTTCCTTTTTTCTTATCATCACGCTTCCACGTGGCGGTCTAGGATAGGTTGGATGCACCATGTAAGCATGCCTATGTGGAAAAAACGTTGCACTGGATACTTTCTCCAACCGCCAAGGGGGATTTTCTGAAATTTATCCACTAAAAAACTCACCTTTCAATTCAAGTTCATAGCCTAAGAGCTATTGAGAAAGATGCATTTGATAGTATCACTAATGATGCAATTATGTACTTTTTTTCAAAATATGTTAAAATTATCGGGGGCAATTGTAGAAATTTTTTAATTATTAATTATATAGTGACGCCACTTTTCAGAATCATGGTTCCGCCACTGAGTAAACAACCAAGATTTGAACTTCTAAGATGGGAACTAGAAATTTTGAAGTGAAAAATATATATGCAAAATTTTAAATATAGAATAATTGAATAATGATACCATTTCAACTCCACGATTTAGTGTGTATCAAGTTTCCATTGAAATAACCATCATGAAGCATCTTACAGTAACCGTTTTGTTATTATCCTATCAGGTATAGACAGTTAATGAACCAAGAGAAAAGAAAAAATACTTTAACATCACTCTCTTAAATTATTGTGTAAACCCCGCTTTGTTGTCTCTTCAGTAGCATACCAATAGGTTAACAGGTGAGAATAGGTAAAGTAATTCCCAAGAGAAAATTAGCTTAAGTCACCAATCATTTTTCTCAAAGTAAAAATAAGTAACTATTTGTTCCTGTTGCTTCAGAACAAAAGAATGAAGAAGAAATTAGCAGCCCCGTGCAAAGTGGCTATTTTCCAGAATCACGAAAAAATCAAACAGCAGATACAGCTGATTCTGCAGAACATTCAAATCTGAGTCTAAACATCTACTTGGGTACAATAGTTCAAGAGATGAACCACCTAGCTGAATGAATTTGCAGCCTCAGCAGAAAAAGGAAATTTAGTCTAGAGACGGCTACTAATTAATACAGCCATACTTACAAGAACAAAAAAATAAATGAAATTAAAAAAATTAGCAGCATACCTTTATCAAAGATGAGCATACACTGAAGATGACAATAACAGAGAAAACCAGCAGAGAATGTTACTCTTCCCTTTGGTGTTTCCTGTCTATCAAGACTACATCCAGACAGAAACTTTAGGATTCCATTTAGAGCATAAATACAATAATATAATAGAGAAACTGATGTTACTACATTAGAATATAGATATGAAAGGAAATAAATCCAAGACTAAGCTTACTTTCAAATACTTGTACAATTGAACTCGAACACCGAAGTCTTGTAGCAATCATGACATGCCTGTTTTGTTGTAACCTGAAACACACAAGATTCTACATACATGAGAATAAACACAAATATATAACAATATCAAGAATATATACAAAAGATATATGACAAGACAGATATGCATTCAGAAATAAAAATATGTAAAATCATACATGTGAATATAAAAATAAAAATGTTAGTAGTACATAGTTGTGATCAGGTGAATATTAATCTGTAGATCTTATTCAATTAGCACCCGCGAAAGTCGATGAGAAAATGAGTGACCTGGAAACTGGTAACATCTTGATCTTATATCAATGTACATCCAGATCAAGCATGAAAGTCATTAACGGCATAGCACTAGATGAAAGATCAGTGTACGACCATACCCAGTCCCAAAGCTATTAATAGCATGTCATTATTCAGTATAACAAGCTTCAGCAAGAAATTTATTTCCAACGACTTGGGAAGGAAACTCAATCAATACTCCAGTAGGATGTTACTATCAAGTTGTGATTCAGTTACTATCAAGTTGTGATTCAGCATGGACTCCTGTTTGGGAGATGCATGAATTCAAGCATAAAATGCCAGTTTAAAATATGAATGTCGGTACCCACCTGGGTGATCCGGACGGTTGGGAGGTTCTAATATGGCTCCCACGGTCTTGGATTCGATTCTCTGGATTATCTATATATATATATATATATATATATATATATATATATATATATATATATATATATATATATATATATATATATATATATAGCATCCATACACTGGAATTGACCCAGTTCCATGAATTGAAATGAAGTACCTGAACATGCCAGTAAGAAATTTTGATAATGCCTCTTCAGAAAGAGTTGTGCTCACACTACCCATTTTGTCCTTCAAAGCTAGTAGTTCCTGTCAAAACAAGCACAGAGTTTAATACACATGCAGGTTCAAAGTAGCGTAAAAATTAACCATAAATAAGAAGATAGGCGGATCCACCTTGATCAAAATGGGGTCACGTGATCCCACTTTGGTCAAGGAGAACCAAGAACCCCTCTTAAGTTTGGGAGTTTCTCATATAACTCCCCTTAACTTTTAAAATGTCACAAAACCCTCCTTAACTCTAGAGATTCTCAGAAAACCTCCTTCAACTTTCGATATTTCTAAAAAAAACCCTTAAAAGTGTGAAGCACAATTTCACTAGCAAAAACATCTCCTTGCGTAATTTTATTCACCCACGTGAAAATTGTGGTTAACACCATTAAGGGGTTTTCTTGTGAAAGATGTTGAAAGTTGAAGGGGGCTTTCTAAGAATCCCAAAAGTTAAGAAGGGTTTTGTGTAGTTTGATAGGTTAAAGGGGTTTATCTGAGAAATGCCCCAACCCAAGGAGAAAGTATCCGGTGCAACGTTTTTTCCACATAGGCATGCCTACATGGTGCATCCAACCTATCATAGAATCTATCATAGACCACCACATGGACCACTAATCCATAATTCCTAACCATACTCATTGGAAATATGAGAAAATCAAAGTAAATTTAAAAAATCTGAAAATTAATCAATTTATTATTCTCTTTCCTTTTTTCTTATCATCACGTTTCCGTGGCGGTCTAGGATAGGTTGGATGCACCATGTAAGCATGCCTATGTGGAAAAACGCTGCACCGATACTTTCTCCAACCGCCAAGGGGATTTTCCAAATTTATCCACTAAAAACTCATCTTTCAATTCAAGTTCATAGCCTAAGAGCTATTGAGAAAATGTATTTGATAGTATCACTAATGATGCAATTATGTACTTTTTTCAAAATATGTTAAAATTATCGGGGCAATTGTAGAAATTTTTAATTATTAATTATATAGTGACGCCACTTTTCGTAATCATGGTTCGCCACTGAGTAAACAACCAAGATTTGAACTTCTAAGATGGGAACTAGAAATTTTGAAGTGAAAAATATATATGCAAAATTTTAAATATAGAATAATTGAATAATGATACCATTTCAACTCCACGATTTAGTGTGTATCAAGTTTCCATTGAAATAACCATCATGAAGCATCTTACAGTAACCGTTTTGTTATTATCCTATCAGGTATAGACAGTTAATGAACCAAGAGAAAAGAAAAATACTTTAACATCATAAATTATTGTGTAAACCCCGCTTTGTTGTCTCTTCAGTAGCATACCAATAGGTTAACAGGTGAGAATAGGTAAAGTAATTCCCAAGAGAAAATTAGCTTAAGTCACCAATCATTTTTCTCAAAGTAAAAATAAGTAACTATTTGTTCCTGTTGCTTCAGAACAAAAGAATGAAGAAGAAATTAGCAGCCCCGTGCAAAGTGGCTATTTTCCAGAATCACGAAAAAATCAAACAGCAGATAAAGCTTATTCTGCAGAACATTCAAATCTGAGTCTAAACATCTACTTGGGTACAATAGTTCAAGAGATGAACCACCTTGCTGAATGAATTTGCAGCCTCAGCAGAAAAAGGAAATTTAGTCTAGAGACGGCTACTAATTAATACAGCCATACTTACAAGAACAAAAAATAAATGAAATTAAAAAATTAGCAGCATACCTTTATCAAAGATGAGCATACACTGAAGATGACAATAACAGAGAAAACCAGCAGAGAATGTTACTCTTCCCTTTGGTGTTTCCTGTCTATCAAGACTACATCCAGACAGAAACTTTAGGATTCCATTTAGAGCATAAATACAATAATATAATAGAGAAACTGATGTTACTACATTAGAATATAGATATGAAAGGAAATAAATCCAAGACTAAGCGGCCTTTCAAATACTTGTACAATTGAACTCGAACACCGAAGTCTTGTAGCAATCATGACATGCCTGTTTTGTTGTAACCTGAAACACACAAGATTCTACATACATGAGAATAAACACAAATATATAACAATATCAAGAATATATACTAAAAGATATATGACAAGACAGATATGCACTCAGAAATAAAAATATGTAAAATCATACATGTGAATATAAAAATAAAAATGTTAGTAGTACATAGTTGTGATCAGGTGAATATTAATCTGTAGATCTTATTCAATTAGCACCCGGCGTAAAGTCGATGAGAAAATGAGTGACCTGGAAACTGGTAACATCTTGATCTTATATCAATGTACATCCAGATCAAGCATGAAAGTCATTAACGGCATAGCACTAGATGAAAGATCAGTGTACGACCATACCCAGTCCCAAAGCTATTAATAGCATGTCATTATTCAGTATAACAAGCTTCAGCAAGAAATTTATTTCCAACGACTTGGGAAGGAAACTCAATCAATACTCCAGTAGGATGTTACTATCAAGTTGTGATTCAGTTACTATCAAGTTGTGATTCAGCATGGACTCCTGTTTGGGAGATGCATGAATTCAAGCATAAAATGCCAGTTTAAAATATGAATGTCGGTACCCACCGCGGGTGATCCGGACGGTTGGGAGGTTCTAATATGGCTCCCACGGTCTTGGATTCGATTCGGCTGGATTACCTATATATATATATATATATATATATATATATATATATATATATATATATATATATATATATATATATATATATATATAGCAAGCTCCTATAAACTTAAGTTGATAGGGAATAGTCATCCACCAACTTTTCTATCCATTGATGTTGCCTTGGGATCCGTGAAAGATATATATATATATATATATATATATATATATAGGTTAGTTTTGAAGACCAATCATTGAATATTGCAGTTTCAGCAATAAATGGGAGAAACTTCCCATGGCAGCCACGGTAGTAAACAAACAAAAACATGTTTTCAAAATACAGAACGAAGTTAATAAAGGTTTAACAAATAATAGCTAAAATGATAACGAGAAGGAGAGGAAGAATTGAAATTTTGCATTGCTTTCATATGAAAATTAATGCTCGCACAGAACTCCTTGTAACGTTTCCAACGAAAGGAAGAACTTATGAGCTCTGTGAAGAGCACCAGAAAAGAAAAGATGTAAGGAAATAAGCAAGCAATCAAGGACAAACAACTAAAAGGAATCAAATAATTGTAAAAATCAAATTAAAATAATCTGAAACATACACTGAAGATGACAATAACAGAGAAAACCAGCAGAGAATGTTACTCTTCCCTTTGGTGTTTCCTGTCTATCAAGACTACATCCAGACAGAAACTTTAGGATTCCATTTAGAGCATAAATACAATAATATAATAGAGAAACTGATGTTACTACATTAGAATATAGATATGAAAGGAAATAAATCCAAGACTAAGCGGCCTTTCAAATACTTGTACAATTGAACTCGAACACCGAGTCTTGTAGCAATCATGACATGCCTGTTTTTGTTGTAACCTGAAACACACAAGATTCTACATACATGAGAATAAACACAAATATATAACAATATCAAGAATATATACGCAAAAGATATATGACAAGACAGATATGCACTCAGAAATAAAAATATGTAAAATCATACATGTGAATATAAAAATAAAAATGTTAGTAGTACATAGTTGTGATCAGGTGAATATTAATCTGTAGATCTTATTCAATTAGCACCGGTAAAGTCGATGAGAAAATGAGTGACCTGGAAACTGGTAACATCTTGATCTTATATCAATGTACATCCAGATCAAGCATGAAAGTCATTAACGGCATAGCACTAGATGAAAGATCAGTGTACGACCATACCCAGTCCCAAAGCTATTAATAGCATGTCATTATTCAGTATAACAAGCTTCAGCAAGAAATTTATTTCCAACGACTTGGGAAGGAAACTCAATCAATACTCAGTAGGATGTTACTATCAAGTTGTGATTCAGTTACTATCAAGTTGTGATTCAGCATGGACTCCTGTTTGGGAGATGCATGAATTCAAGCATAAAATGCCAGTTTAAAATATGAATGTCGGTACCCACCGCTGGTGATCCGGACGGTTGGGAGGTTCTAATATGGCTCCCACGGTCTTGGATTCGATTCGGCTGGATTACCTATATATATATATATATATATATATATATATATATATATATATATATATATATATATATATATATATATATATAGCAAGCTCCTATAAACTTAAGTTGATAGGAATAGTCATCCACCAACTTTTCTATCCATTGATGTTGCCTTAGGATCCATGAAAGATATATATATATATATATATATATATATATATAGGTTAGTTTTGAAGACCAATCATTGAATATTGCAGTTTCAGCAATAAATGGGAGAAACTTCCCATGGCAGCCACGGTAGTAAACAAACAAAAACATGTTTTCAAAATACAGAACGAAGTTAATAAAGGTTTAACAAATAATAGCTAAAATGATAACGAGAAGGAGAGGAAGAATTGAAATTTTGCATTGCTTTCATATGAAAATTAATGCTCGCACAGAACTCCTTGTAACGTTTCCAACGAAAGGAAGAACTTATGAGCTCTGTGAAGAGCACCAGAAAAGAAAAGATGTAAGGAAATAAGCAAGCAATCAAGGACAAACAACTAAAAGGAATCAAATAATTGTAAAAATCAAATTAAAATAATCTGAAACATTCAGTGAAGATGGTATTAAAACCATCCAAGCAATTCCGCAGTTGATAATACATACACCGCTACCAGCGAAACTTACAGAATATGACTGTATAAGTTACATAATAATATTCCTGCAAAACTGTCATTCTTGGAGTCACCCTGGATTAGCTACAAATTACAAGAAACTGCAGGCATCTGATTGTAGTGGACCAAACAACCAAACAGGGCAAAGTTTCTGCTTTACTTTGAACAGACAGGCATGAATCTCAGAAATTTTCTGCCCGCCCAATCCCCAGCAGACATTACAGGGAAATCTTTCAATCAGAGCTCGATTCTGCCTTTATTGGGTCACATTGAATAGCTCTTTGGCTGAAGTAGACCAAACATTTGATCTTGATCTATCTTATTCCCCAAATGAGTGGATGCAAATCTTCTCAAGTAACAATGGCCAATCTTCTCCTAGTTGCTGTGGATTTAGCTCCATGGCTACCCTAAATTCCTGTAAAGATATAGAGCGATGCAGACCGCCACTTTGTACATGCATGTGGTTTCCTTGCCAGATACCGTTTATAGGCTTACCTTGAACTTGTTGCTTGTAGACTTGCGTATTCATTTGAACATGCCCTGATCTTGCTCCGACTAATTCAACACACGACTTAATCAGTCTTTTCAAATACACATCTAACCCATTATTCAACAAATTAGCACAGTCCATAGTCACGCTGGATAGGCTTTGAGAATCTGCTATTCTCTCCATATGTATTCTCAAATCCTCGGAATGGCACAATTCACCATTATCAAAGCTACTACTGGTAGAGTCTGACGTCAAAGGCCTTTGAGCTCCGCCAACACTTGGAGGGCAAAAAGGGATACCAAGAGGAGCCTGAAGTGGAACTTTTGCTGCTGAATTCAAATCGTTCCTCTGTTCAAAACCCTCCCTTATATCATCCACTTGAACTGATCTCAGTGGTAAATCCTCTGCTATTCTTGACCTCTTCACTGGTTGCTCTGCTGAACCTTCTTCTATATTCTGAACTGATCTCCTCGAATCACATATGCCCACTAAGTCACCATTCTCCTTAACAACAGCCTCATTATGACTGGCCACAACAAACTCTATTCGCCCATTAGGACCTAGAGGGCTCGGTCGATCCTTAATCCTCTGACCGCCTGTTCTGTTTCTCTTTGAAATCTCACCATTGCACAACTTGACTGCATTCTTATCAACAACAACTGATGCTGATACTGGCGGTGTTTTAGCTTGACAACCATTCTTAAAGATTGAGAAGATGAGTTGGTTGTGTAACGGGATGTTCTCTTGCCCAAGGATCAAAAGGCAGAGCTTGTTAAACTCAACTTTACTCAGCTTTTGAGAGAGCAATCTATTCAAATAGCTGAAGTAGCGCTGAGCTCGATCCGGACCCACCCGCTTGATTATCTGGGACTTTAGGTCCCCGAGATTGATCCGAGTGTTCATCTCTCATTAAACAGTTGCCATATAAAAATTTGATCTTTCACTGCAAGATCAAGCAATTTGACGCAACTTGGCTTATGGGTTTTGCCAAATATTTAGGGCTTTTGCCTTTTTCTGAAAACTAACAAGAATGAACTCCTGAATTGAACAGTAGAAGCTGACTTGAACAACATAGAGGAAAACATGTTTTGAAATTAAAACCCTAGAGAGAAAATCTCGAGCTCCGACCCAGTCCCAAAGCTATTAATAGCATGTCATTATTCAGTATAACAAGCTTCAGCAAGAAATTTATTTCCAACGACTTGGGAAGGAAACTCAATCAATACTCCAGTAGGATGTTACTATCAAGTTGTGATTCAGCATGGACTCCTGTTTGGGAGATGCATGAATTCAAGCATAAAATGCCAGTTTAAATTATGAATGTCGGTACCCACCGCGGGTGATCCGGACGGTTGGGAGGTTCTAATATGGCTCCCACGATCTTGGATTGATTAAAATTTGGATTACCTATATATATATATATATATATATATATATATATATATATATATATATATATATATATATATATATATATATATAAAGCTCCTATAAACTAAAGTTGATAGGGAATAGTCATCCACCAACTTTTCTATCCATTGATGTTGCCTTGGGATCCGTGAAAGATATAAGGCCCACTTTGAGATTTGTATGCATCTTGATTTCACGGATCTCAAGGCAAGATCAATGGATATAAAAGTTGGTGGACACTCCTCCCTATCAACTTAAGTTTATAGGAGCCTTGCTCTATATATATATATATATATATATATATATATATATATATATAAAGCTCCTATAAACTTAAGTGGTTAAGAGCCCTTTGTCCACCAACTTTTTATCCATTGATTTTACATTGAGATTTGTGCTAGCATATAATACAAATAAATGCACAAAT
Source organism: Asparagus setaceus (assembly GCA_012295165.1). Classification (NCBI taxonomy): domain Eukaryota; kingdom Viridiplantae; phylum Streptophyta; class Magnoliopsida; order Asparagales; family Asparagaceae; genus Asparagus; species Asparagus setaceus. The sequence goes on from CM022705.1 coordinate 36,716,727, forward strand.
CTCAAAGGTAGCATTGATGTGTAGCACAAATCTCAAAGCATAATGAAGGGATAAAAAATTTGGTGGACAAGTGCTCCTATCCACTTAAGTTTATAGGATCATTGCTCTATATATATATATATATAAAGCTCCTATAAACTAAAGTTGATAGGAATAGTCATCCACCAACTTTTATATCCATTGATCTTGCCTTGAGATCCGTGAAATCAAGATGCATACAAATCTCAAAGTGGGCCTTATATCTTTCACGGATCCCAGGCAACATCAATGGATAGAAAAATTGGTGGATGACTATTCCCTATCAACTTAAGTTTATAGGATCATTGCTCTATATATATATATGTGTCCACCAACTTTTATATCCATTGATCTTGCCTTGAGATCCGTGAAATCAAGATGCATACAAATCTCAAAGTGGGCCTTATATCTTTCACGGATCCCAAGGCAACATCAATGGATAGAAAAGTTGGTGGATGACTATTCCTATCAACTTAAGTTTATAGGATCATTGCTCTATATATATATATATATAGGCAACATCAATGGATAGAAAAATTGGTGGATGACTATTCCCTATCAACTTAAGTTTATAGGATCATTGCTCTATATATATATATATATATATATATATATATATATATATATATATATATATATATATATATATATATATATATATATATATATATATATATATATAGCAAAGCTCCTATGAACTTAAGTTCATAATGAATAGTGGTGCACCAACTTTTCTAACCACTCATCTTGCTTTGGGATCCGTGAAAGATATAAGGCCACTTTGAGATTTGTATGCATC